>JAYRBT010000093.1:12208300-12243793 GCA_036023395.1 Myiotriccus ornatus
GCTTGTAGCAAGCGTGGGTAGAGCCCAAGCGTGGGTAGAGCCCTCCTAGAATCTTCGTTTGCGAAGCCTAGCCATGATGAAACTTCAAATATTGATAAATAAAATTTCCAGTTACATACATCTTCATAATAACTTGAGAACATCTGTTTGCACCTGACTTCTCTTGGGAGCTAGGCTGTCCTTTGGTCTGAAGTATAATGCTCTGTTGCCTTGTGTCTCACTTAATGCCCCTGCTCCCGCTCTTTCTAAGTTTCCAGTACTTCTTTACTTCTGTAATTCCTTGGACTTGCTCCAGCTGTTTAGAAGATATTTGCCTTTTCCTTTTTTTAATTCTGAATTTCACAGATGTTTCCATGGATTTCTCCTTTTCCTCTCCATTCTCTACTCCTTTTTTTTTCTGATCATATAATTAGATCTGCCTGTCAGTCACGTTCCATCTCAATTTAGGGCTTTGAGAGTCCATGGCAATTTCCATACCCTTCTGGATGTTTCCATCTTTAAACTAATATAATGCAAGGACTCCAGAAATTTTTCTTTAAATCCTTCCTTGTTATTCCTCCCTGACTCACAAATCCACACTTTTCCTGTCTTTCAGTGGAACTTCTTTGGGTTTGTTTCTATACTTGTCTTTACCCATTGGATTTTGCTAATTTTGCCATCCATTTTGTGTGAGATATTCCCTTCTTTCATTTTCAAGTGTTTATTGTGTCTCATGTGCAGTACTGCAGTTACCTTCATTCTACTAATTAGCATAATCTTCAGAATAATTTCTATTCTATTGGTAATGACACTAAAGAGTGTTAGAAGTATGGAGTATGTGGGATCAGACAATTTTTAATCATGCTTTTCAAACTAGCATTTTCATAACTCATGTGTTCACCAATCCAGAGAAGAGATTGGCGCTTCTAAACTCTGAGGTTTTTTGTTTGGTTGGTTGGTTTTTTGGTTAGTTGGTTGGTTTGTGTTTTGTTGTTGTTGTTGTTTTTTAATCCTGTTCTTCAGTATTTTTTTATTTTTCCTTTAGAACTGCTATGAGTGTGGAAAAGTACTTTCTAAGGAGATGCTGCAGCTATTTACGGGGGAGGTTCTGGTGACCAGAAATAGTTACTTGAGGTGTCTCTGGGCAGTGTGGTGGGTGGGCAATACAATCATGAGATTCTGGCTTGGTGAATGTGTGAATTCTGAGATTTGTGATTTCACAGGTCCATCTTGCTTTGTTATCCTGCTCATAATTACTATCCAGTACTTAGCATTGCTAAAGTTAGTGTGGTTATTTATAGCAATCAATTCAGCATGTACTTTCAGAAATAGGGGCCTGAATCAACACCTCAAGAAGTATATACGAGCAGGCAGCTTCTTTAAGCTGTAGTTGCTTCTATGATACAATATTGAAGCAGTGAGTTGCATAGATGAATGACTGTGCTGTGCTCTGAGTTTTCTTTTAGAAAAGCTTTCCTGAGAAATCTTTGCATGTGGCCTTAGCTGTGTTCATTTTTCTTCCTGTTGTTAGTGTTTTACAGATCCGCAAGAATAATTGGCTTTGTAATGATGGCCAGTAGTTGCTGCTCACTAATAAAACGTAAACTAAAGGAAATCTATCTGCATTAAATTTTTGTACAATACTGTCTTTACACAAGTTAGTTTTAAAGTTTAGAGTCAATGAACACTTAACATTTAAACAACTTCGGCACACTCTTTCCTGATTGCACTTTAATTTAGAATGTTATTTGCTTTTGGACTGAAATTGTCCAGGACTAGCTTCTGGACATAGGTGAATATTGTAGCAATTTTTAAATCAGATATTGAGGTAAGGATCTGATTTTACAAAGAATACATCTGTAGTGGTCTTTCTTTTTTTTTGGCTTATAAACAGTGCTGTAGCTTAAGCACTTGTGGAATTTAGTTTGGAACAGCCTGGGTTAAAATAAATAGTAATAAATAGTAATTTCAATTTAATGAAGTTTTGGGGTTGCTTTTTCTATTTTTTTTCCTCCAGTGTTAATGCCACAGTACAAATCCTATCTGCACTGACATTCCACATCTGCAAGCAAAAATGTGCATGCATGGTTTATTTCAGCTTTATGCATATCAACAGGCTGAAATGATTGGTTTCCATCAGTAGAGCACTTCTGTCCTTAAGGTTTGCATTAGTGCAGCTGTACCCATGTTGAAATTATATATGTCTGTGTGAACAAAGGAGGCCTCAGCTGCAAATATGTAGAAGACACCTGCTATAAATATGCACTCTATACACTACTCAGTTAAATTCATGATATAACTGCAGCTAAGATGTATAATTCTGGGTCAAGCACCCATATCCATTTTTCAGCAAGTTACTTTAAACACTGGGGATTTGTTCTGAGGTTTTGTGTACTTCATTTGTTTGCATTCATATTGTTTAAGGCATAGCACTCCTCCACAACTGAACAGGGAACTTGTGAGTGCAGTTAGGCTTTGTGTGCTTGTGCTTTTGTTCTTGCCACCTACCAGCTTCTTATTAGCAGCATACAGTTCTTGCACTCTGTTAGGTAAAACACACAGTTTTTTTCTTTTGACAGTAAGTGCTCAGGCAGTCTAGCCTTCAGTTTGCATACAACAGAGGGAGAGAGGTAGGGATACTCTGAGAGAGTAGAAGCAGACAGTAGAGGATTGTAGGAGGTATGAGATACTGGTTTGGTGACTCGAGAGTGTTCCAACTTTAACTCTTTCCTCACTGCAGTAGGTTGTAGAGATCTGTTTATGTTGTGCAGAGAATACACAACCGCTGCTGCTTCAAGCAGAATTGAAGCATGTGCACCATGTGCACCCACCGTCCATGTGCACCTACAGCTGAAGAAAGCCCAAGCTTTAAGGCCACTTTCATACTTTTTGACTAAGAGATTTCTGCTTCTTTAATCATTTCTTTGTATAAATATATTTAGTATAAAATTTAGTATAAAATTCCACCTTGTTTTACACAGTAGGAATCAAAGTTGCATTTCATTCTATATACAGGGGGATATATCAAATGGTCTGAACTTTTATTTTATTTGTTTTACATTGAAATTTCACCAGTTCTGTTTTGCAGAGGGGCTGTTCCATCAAAATCAGCACAGAAACCTGCAAATTGAAGGAAAATTCTGGTTTCAGGGGAATTTGCTCTTCAGATGGTTTCCTGCCCCTTCTTTCGTCTCACGCTCTGTGTTTGAGATCTGTGGGAACAATGAGCTGTCACTTTACTTTGTGGCATAATTGCTGTGTTAAGCAGACCATTTATTCTTTGTCTGTTAAGAATTATTCCAATGTAAACATAAATAGTTTGGCTCCTGCAGACTTTTCTTTCTTTTTTTTTTTTTACCTTCCAGTTCTGAAAATCTTTTGACATCAGTTCTGCAAGTATCTGATGTGTTCTGAGGACCATGCAGTATTTGCAGTGTGTATTTACAAAGAGCTTCTGCAGGCTGTTGGTTGGGTACTTTGCTGGGGTTTTTTTTGTCTGTACATTATTCATTATATGGTAGCTTTACTTAACTGTACTTTTTAAAGCGTGATTAATGTTTGAATGTCTTTAACCTTTAAATATGACAAGGTCATCCTCTGATTTATTGATGTTAGGAGGGGTATTTTTCAACTGGAGTTTTCCATTATCAGCAGAATTGTCACTGGATTTGTTTAGGCATTATTATCTTCAACTGGAGCATTAGTTTTGCCCCAGAGAGAATAATTTCTATACATACAGTACAACTGTACTGAAGGGGTTATATAAAACAAGTTGAAACTTTTAATAACTACTTTACAGTATTATATTTGCATATTTCCACATTGCAAATAGTTTTAAAAAACTGAAAACAATAGAATTTTAAAATAACATCCACTCATCTGCTCCTCACATGAAAACTTCACAGCCACCACGGTACAAAAATATAACTTCTAGGCTGAAGCCAGGAGCAATTAAACTTGGTTACACAATGAGAAAAATCTTCAAACTATTTAAAACATGTAAGTGGGAGAATAAGAATACTGAGATTTTCTGTAGGTTCGGGAGCTGCAGACACGTTTGCAGAGTGTGCAGGCAACGGGCCCATCCAGCCCCAGCCGTCTCACTTCTGCCAATCGACCCATCAACCCCAGCACGGGAGAGCTGAGCACCAGCAGCAGCAGCAACGATATTCCCATTGCCAAGGTGAGCTCTTGTGTGTTTCAGTAACCCTTCTCATTATCTGGGGAAAGCAGGCCTCATTTTGGTCTGTGCAGGATTAACTGGGAGGTGTCTAGAATCCCCAGAATGTTTTCTAAGCAGGTAGGAGTTAAGTGTTAATGATTGTAGTTCTCTCAGTTACAGCACAGGGTCGATTTTATAGTAGTTTTCTTCAGTTTTGCAAGTGTTACTAGAGCACAGATGCGTTTTGTGTAAACTTCATGAACTTTATTGCCATGTAACCCATGCAGCATTCTGTCTTACAGATTGCTGAAAGAGTGAAGCTGTCAAAGACAAGATCAGAGTCTTCATCATCTGATAGACCTGTCTTAGGATCAGAAATCAGCAGCATAGGGGTAAGGACTAATAATTATGTGCATTCATGATACCTTCTGAAGATGACCTGTGTTCCAATAGAAGCAGCATTGCTTTCTTAATAAATTAATATATGGACTAACTGAAAATACTTTAAAAGTTATTTAGAGGAAAATATTTCAACAAAGAATATTTCACCCAGTATTAAGATCTCATTTTCTCATAACTGGTGGATAGAAATCATTCTCTGAGTGACTTCAAGAGGAAAATTTTGGAGTAATTTCCTCCAAAATATTTTTCAAGATGACTCTCCAGTTGCGTTTCACAACTTTCAATATTGAACTGGGTTCTGCTTTGAAATGCCAACGTAAATCAATAACGCTGCTGTTACTGTGTGTTAATATTTGATTTACTGAAGAACTTGGCTCTACCCTTTTGCTAAGCTTTCAAGAACATAAATAACTTGCATAGCAGGCTTTTTAAATGTATGATGAAATAGTGGCCTTCACCTTTGGTTAGTAGAATTTTAAAACAAAATGGCTTCTAAAAGTGGAATCTTGTAAATATTCTATTCAATGTAAAATTCATAACAAAAACTGAATAATGAATGCCTTGAAGTGAGTCCATGTGAGCAAATGCAGTTCTCAATGCAGAGTGCTTTTGGGAGAAATCCAGTGGTTATCTATTCACAATAATCTATTAACTGCCCTGTGCAGGTGTCTAGTACTGTGGCTGAACATTTGGCACATTCCCTCCAAGACTGCTCAAACATCCAGGAAATCTTCCAGACTCTCTATTCACATGGATCTGCTATCTCTGAAAGTAAAATTCGAGAGTTTGAAGTGGAGACAGAGAGATTAAATAGGTAAGGTGGAAGGTTAGATAATGCTCACGTGTTGCCTTCTGTTAGCTTTGTTAAAGTTACTACATTTTTATCCTTTTTGAACGTTTCTTAGTTCAGTCCAAGCTCAACAGTGGCAGTTGCAGATAAACCTAGAATGTAGGTGCTGAAGAGAAAATTGAAACATATGCAAAGGATTCTTTCCATGAATATGACAGTTTGGTTGTGTGTTATTAGGTCAGCACAGCACCTTCACCTGTGACAGGTTGTACTGTAGAGTGTCCCTCTCTGTGGATAACCAAATAGTCATGGCATCTTTTTTCATAAGATTCATCATTGATAGAAATAGGAATTCCCATAATATAGTCTCCATCATTCTGGAATTAGCTTGCTTTGTTTTGTCCTGAAGAAACAGAATAATCACATTAACTGTATCCATAAATGTATTCGTGTGGTGGTGTGGCATATATACCAGTAAATAGATTTCTGTCTGTGGAAGAGTGATTGCAGCTTTCTGGTTGTACTTAAAATATTGCTAGTATTATCATTCAATAAGCTCTATCAAAACCAGTGCTTCTTGTCTTTTTTGGCATGTAAAAGTCAAAATGGTGGATCAGAAACTTGAGAATCGTGTCTCAGTGTGTTTCAGTCCAAGTTCTCGTTTCCCCACAGCTAGGTCAAATTTAGTCTGATCAGTACAATATCTCTTTTATTTATAGCTCATATTTTTGTAGTGTTGCAAAATGTGATCTTTGTTTCCTTCTTCTTATTTTTTTCTCTTTCTGTACACTGCACGATTATGCTTTGACAGCATGTTTCCTTATAGAAGGTGTCAAAAGAAGATACAGGAAGTGAAGCATCTGAGAATCAGGACTTTATTCTGATTACTGAATAGAGGATATACTAGCCATTCTCATTCTTCTTTATTAGGAAATCAGTGGTTTTAGAGATCTGGATGGCACTGATTTCTTCATTAGCTACTTATCCAAATTTTGAAATTTTTTGCCTGTTTTTGGTGTATGTCCACCTTTTACATTTAGGCACAGTACGCTGATGTGTAGTGCACTTATCAGCACAGAGTATAAACAGTAATAATTATATTCTGAAGCTTCATTTTCATGTTCAGAGTTAACCTTATTGAGAAGAGTATTACAATGTAGCTTCTGTTCGACTGTTGCCAGAACGTTTGGAGATTACATTGCCTCACTGAAACCTCATTCATGGTTTGGAAGTTCCCTCTCTAATCACAACCAAACCATGACTTCAGGTGGTTATTCTGGATTTTCCAAAGAAAGGAGGCATTTATGCAACTATGTGATTCCTGCACACCCCCCCCCCAGTTGCACTAGTGAATATGCCACTTGAAACAAGAAGCAAATGTGACAGCAGGAAGTGAGGAATTGAGGCAGAAAAACTGAGCGAAAGGTTAATATGAAACTGTCCTATGCAGTCTTTTACCCTAACAAAATAGAGTGTAACTTTCTGCTTGCTGCTGTTGCACAGGGTTGTGGTTATGCTTTATGGGAAGGTGAGAAGAAGAAGAGGCTGTACTAAGAGAAGTTTCTATCCTCTTGGCTCTTGATAAAGGGATACAGAACTGATGGCGTTTGCCATCTTCATTAAAAAAAAAAACAAAAAACCTGTAGACCAAATGGGTTTTGTTATTTTAAATTATGGTTGTTCTAGAATTTTCAGAGCAATGACTGCAAGTTAAGCTTGAAGGTTGCAAATTACTTCTTTTTCTACAGCCGTATTGAACACTTGAAATCCCAGAATGACTTACTGACAATAACGCTGGAAGAGTGCAAGAGCAATGCTGAGAGGATGAGCATGCTTGTTGGGAAGTATGAGTCCAACGCCACGGCCCTCAGGCTGGCATTGCAGTACAGGTATGTGCCTACACAGAGGGTATCTCAGAAAAAGGGGGAGCCAAGGCGAAACTTGACAGAAGCTTTCGAGAGTGAAGTTGTTAGTGTGCCATAGTAATACTGTTTCTCTTTGTGTCCTTCCTGAAAAAAAGTCCCTTTGATTAAACTACTTGTCAGACTACTGAACTGAAGTTACTGATACACTGCATTTCAAGTCTAGTTCTCCAGCATCTGAAAGAAATATGCAGATTCGTCTCTTCATTTTTAAATACTGAATTAACATTTGAATTAGGGATTGTGTGTAGGCTCAGACTATCTCTGCTGAATATGGTCTTAAGATACAGGTTCTCTGTATTAGGCACCTTTCAGCAAACCAGTGGGCCAAACAATAGTATTGTACTTCACATAATTCAGAATGACTTTTTATTACATCAGTTGGAATTGTGGATTAATTGCTTAGTATTTGGTAATAAATATCTAAATTTGCTTCAAACTGTATGTAAAAGGTGGTGTCATTTAACACCTTCAATTGCAACTAATTTGGAACAGGCAGTTCCTGTCTTAAGACAAATTGTGTGCCTTTAAAAAATGTGTTTTCTTACCATCTGCCTTGAGCAAATTACAAGGAGATGTAAATCGGAGATAGGTATAGTAGTATATATTTTTTCAAAAATCCTATTAGAATGCAGCATGAATGAGTGACTCACAACTGTAGTTGGAAACTGTTTTGTTGTAAGAAAGAAAATCTTACAGCCAGGACAGATCAAGAAGTTTTTTTCATATATCTTTTTTTACTTCTTACTACAATCTGTGTACTGCAATTATTTTGTACTGTATAGAATACTGTATTTTGTATAATGTTGCAAAGGGATCCTGTTGATCACCATTTGTATTGGTGTTTCAAACATGCTTCTAGAACTTCCCTCACTTCAGATCATTCTCTTCCCTTTTATCTTGTTACAGTACTTGAGGTCAACTGGCACTGTCAAAAGGAAGGAGAGAATGTTGAATGCCTGTGATAGAAGATATATGTATTATGTTATCTAATATCCCTGCTGTAGGATAAGTAGTAGGGAATCATACATTCTTCTTTTGTTGTTGTTGTTGTTGTTGTTGCTCTTGCAGGTATTCTTTCCCTCTAAATTACAGGTGATATTTTGTGTGATTTTTGTTTTCTGTGATTTGTTTTTTCTTTCAGTGAACAGTGCATAGAAGCATATGAACTGCTGTTGGCATTGGCAGAAAGTGAGCAGAGTCTCATTCTTGGGCAGTTCAGAGCTGCAGGTGTTGGTTCTGTTGGTAAGATGTCAATGAATCATTTTATTTAAATTTTTTTTTTGCGTATCTGTTAGCATTAGAGTTGCAATGGTGACTCATCTCATGACCCATTACTTAAGAATGCTCTCTGGTCTTTTCTTGTTTTTAACTAATTAAATTATTTTACACCCCCCAAAAACACGAGGAAAGAAGAAGAGAGCAATTTAAGTTCACCAGTGGATGTTATCACAAGGGGATGCCTAGCAGGGATGAGACTGCTGCAGGCATGCAACTGTACAGAATGGAATAATTAAACAATACTTGTGACCATACGTGGCTTAGGGCCACACATCTATGGTAACTGCAAGTGCGGGTTCTGTTTGAACCAGTAAGACTGACCCCCAAGAAACTGAGTTTATTTCTTGGAAAAATAGGATTAAGACAATGCCATGGTAGCATTGAGTAATTACAAATAAAAAATAAAAAATTTTTCACACCCCCCCCAATTTTACCTTTCCTCTGAAATTTTTAAATGTTCTATCTTCTGTTTTACTCTGCTGTCAGGGATATTAGCCTGTATGTTCTGGATTTCTCTTATTTTGTGGTTAGGCTAAGTGTTGTTTTTTAATATGCTGCTTGCTAAGAAATGGAACAAGCCACAATCACAGGAACAGTTCAGTTCAGAAGTGTGTGGAGCTTGACATTGCTGTTGGCTCCACTTTTTTGATGGAAAGACGTGTTTACATGATGAAAGTTAAATCTGAATGTCATAGTCCCATTCCTTCCACTGACAGGAGAAAACAGCCACAACAATCTTAAAGCAGAAAGAAGGAAAGCCTTCAGAGAGGGAAGAATAACCCTTCATGCTGTGATGAGGCATACTAACTGCCCAGTGTGTTAATGGCAGTAGCTTCTCAGGAGTCACTGAAATGTAAATGGAAACTTTTGGAGACAGAGTGACCGTCTGGTTTTAGAGCCACAGGACTGACATTGTCAGCCTCTTGTTTCAGATGTCTGGATGCACTCAGGCTGCAATCGCTGTGTTCCTCTCCATGCCCCTTATTTTGTATCTCCTCCAGTGCTCGATGCAGGCCTTTGTGTACCTGTTTCACCTGTGCAGTGTATGCAGTGCACCAAAAAGTAAAGGGGGTGCCTGAGATTTTTTTCCACTTTTCTTCTGAGCTCTGATCATTCTTTTTCACAATGCACTGGGGGTCTTTTCCCTGCTGGCAGAGATCAGTGAGCAGCAAAAATAAATTTAGTCTTGGGTTTTCTGTTCATGTAGAAGGCAGAAGGAAATTTTTGAAGGGAGAAATACTTTGGGTTTCAGTAGAGTTTCATCTGACATGCATTTTATGAAAGAGACTGTAGTTTAGTTTTTGTGTAGGTGTCTGTCTACAGCTCTTAATTATGGTATTACCAGTTACAGCCCTGAGAAAGAAACAGTGCAAATTTCCCATTACATAACACAGCTTGGAGGAAGTTGTGTATGGTTTTTGTACCTTTACTTCACCATGAAATTTGATTAACACACCTAGATAAAATAACAGATTTTTGGTTTGAAGATCAGTCAAGTTTTATATCAACATCTGGAGTGAAAAATTCATGGGAGTTGCATCACTTAGATCTGAGCATATCCAACTGCTCTTAACATTCACCCTTCCTTTCTTCCTCATTAATGTTCTTTCTAGTGCAGGCACTTCACTTAGCAAGTGTGAAGTATGGATAAACATATGGACAAACAAGGATGAAATGAAAATCTGACGTAGAGCGAAGTGTTTTGTTTTTTTTTTAATCTCTGACATATTTGGATTCCGTTTGGTAAAATATGAATATATTGTAGCTTTAATTTACAAATATATTTGTAGATTTTCTGTGTCTTACTTTAATGACTTGACTGCAGCTGAAGGACTGTAGGAGTAGTGACAGTGGTGGTTTCAGTCCTGCTTCTACTGAAGGGATGTCTTACCAGCTACACAGGTGGAAATTATAACAGATTAATAAACACCAGTGCTAGTTTTCTTTTGGCTTAGTATGAATGGCTGTAAACACTGAAAGGCTGCTTTTAGGCAGTAAGGCCATTCTTCCAGCTGGCAAAGTAACCTGTACGAAGGTGTTTTTTGAGAAGAAGCCCTGGAAATAACCACACTGGGGAACAGCACTGGACTGATTGGAGCGAGAGTTATCATTTAGTCTGAGGCTTTTTCAGTGTGTTAATAATTTGAGCGTTTGAGCCTAATCTTAATGCACAGTGCACACCCTTACAAACAGACAAGCTGGGTAAAATAATACCTCATTTAAGACGTGCAGGGAACAGCAGATAACTGGAGCTTGTGACTCAGACAGAGGTGCATTCCAGCTTGGTAGCCCACTTACCACAGAAGTGAAGTTGCTTTTACCTCACATACTGATAATGTATTTTCATAGTTTTGGTATAAACTAAGAGTGTGTAGAATTCTTATTTTAACTTCTCTCACCTTCCCCAAAGCTCTGAAACAGATTTTTTGCTTGAAAACTAGGGGACCAGACAGGTGATGAAAACATCACACAGATGCTTAAGAGAGCTCATGACTGCAGGAAGACAGCTGAGAACGCAGCAAAAGCCTTGCTGATGAAACTGGATGGGAGCTGCGGGGGAGCCTATGCAGTCACTGGCTGCAGCGTGCAGCCCTGGGAGAGCCTCTCATCCAACAGCCACACAAGGTAACTGCAGCTCCTCTGCTCTCCTAGTCCCCAAGTGTTTGGTTTCAGACCAGAAGTTATGTTGTATTGTGTTTGCTGATCTGCCTCCCTCACCTCAGTCCCTCAGTTTCTATGCTTTGATTTGTAAGTCACCATGCCTCAGTGGTCTGATTATCTTTAGACTTTGAGCAACTCCAGACAAGAAGGGTTTTGTGTAAATTTGTTGCAAGTGGACGACTCTGGACTTTGATCTTCCTCATAAAGGTCAAACCCATTACGTTTGTTTAACTTCACTGGCTTTGTGGCTGTTTGATTGGAATTCAGATCAGGTACTTCTATTGTTTGCAGACAGCACGGACATACAGAGAACCAGAGATCTGAAGTATGCTTCCACTGGCATTTTGGAATGCTCAAGAATTGGGTTTTTTAAATGTTGCAAGCCTACCCATTTTGTTTTAAACCCTTTCCTCTTCCTTCTCATTTTTTGCCCCCCCTCCAAATTATTCCTTCCCATGCTGTTCTTTTCATATGTGGAGTGGAACAGACAGGGTGAGAGTCCCTCCTGGAAAGACTGAATGTTGCAGTTCCTCTGAAAACCTATAAAATAATGAAACTTAGATGAGCTATTATTGCAGAAGTGTTCCGGTTCAAATATATCTGCCAGCAGCTTCATTTTAAGATTTTTGCCTGCCAGTAGTGTAATTGTAGTCTGTGTGCTTATGTATGGATACAAATTTGGCAAGCATCCTGGATAAATATAGATGAACATTTTTCTTTTTAAGCGTTATTTTGGTTTCTTAGATTCACTCTAAAACTTCATTTTAATTCAGTTTTTGAGACAGTTCTTTATTCAAGTGCTGTCATTTTTTGACACTTCAGAAGTTTATTTTAGTACTGTATCATTTCCTTTTCTTTCTGATGCCTCCTCCAAAGGTTCTAATTTCCTGCCATATGACTGGCATGGAATAGCTAAAAATTGAGCAAAAGGTAATCTGAGGGAACAGGGTCCTAGTGTGAGGTAAATTTTAATGTTTTATTCAGAGAAGTTTTGTGGTGCACTTTCAGTCCAAGAAGGCTGTATCTTTATGTAGAAATTACTAGCCTTGGAAAAAAATTACAAAAAGCTGTTCCAAGTGCTTGACTTGCCATGTTTTATGCCATATCTGCACCTGTTTGTGAACGTGGTGTATGTGGCTACATGTAGTAACACCTCCACCTAAACTGAGCTTGGTTTCCATTCTATTTTTTGAAAGGACCATTTTTGATTGTCCATAACTACCTCGGTGTTTTTTCTTCCTTGTGACATATCTTGCATGTAGTCAAAGCATAATTTTTTTTTCTTGAAAAACGGTGTAGATAGTTTCTGGTATTGGCAGGGAGAATTATGGGCAAGGACGGGTTGTTCCTCTTCTGGAGTTTGCTCTCTTAGTCTTTCACTGCCAGTGTTTGGTAGGAATATGGTCTCTACAGTCCTTGCTTTCTTTAACATAATTATTGGGGGTTTGAGGGGGAGAATAAGAGAGGGATATATCTGTATTTGTGTCTGTGCGCATTATTCACCGTGAACATTTGGTGGCCAGCTGGCACTGCATGTGTATTTACATGTAACATGTGGACTGAGGAGTTTAAGTTTCATCGGAGTATGTTTAAAGTGGCATAGGATTTCAAATTTCATCACTATAAATTATGTCTTCAAATGTAAAAATGTGATTGTAAATGTTCATGTGCACAAGAGAGATGTTTTAGCTTGAGCCATTATCATTGTAGGCTATTTTTTTCTGGCATGGAGCAGGGTACTGTACTGAATAAGGTAACTCTTATTATCTGGTTTGATATATGTGGAACATAAGACAGAAAAGCTTCTGATACTCACCCGAAGAGAACACAGAAGTTAGGAATTTGTCATATGGGCACCCTGAACTGATCATCACTTATACGTTGTTGTCCCTCTTCCCTCCTGCCATGCCAAATGTAATTTTGTCTTGGCCTAAACATACATGTATCAGTGAAAATATTTTTGAAACTTCAGCTCCTCCAAAAAATACAAATCCTCTGTTCCTTCTGTCCAGATCTCTATCAGTAAATACTCTATGTCAAGTTTAAAAAATTGAAGATTTTGTCTTTAAATTTCCTCTCTCTGTCATTCTAGATCCTTCTTGTTTCTCTCCAGGCTCCTACTCCTACTTTTTGGAGTTATCCTGCCTGTGACACCAGCTCTCTCAACTCATTCATGTGTGCTCTCTTGTCACTCAGCTCTCTGTTACTCCAGACAGACATCTGTTGCCACAGACCTCCAGTGCTCCATGGTTCTTTGATGCTTGTGGTTTCCATTTCCTTTACATTTTTATTACAGTGCAATCTAAGCAGAGATAGCAAAGCAGACTGTGGATTTCTAGCTGTTCCTGGAGGCTTACTGATTTTATTTGTCATAAAGAACTGTACCCAGGTTTTTCACTCAGAGCGTGGTTGGGCACCGGAACAGGCTCCCCAGGGCAGTGATCACAGCGCCAAGCCTGACAGAGTTCAAGAAGCATTTGTACAATGTTCTCAGGCACATGGTGTGATTCTTGGGGCTGTTGTGTGCAGGGCTAAGTGTTGGACTTTGATGATCCCTGTGGGTCTCTTCCAGCTCAGGATATTCTGTGATTCGATGAATTTCTATAAAACTGGCGAGTTGAACAAGCTGACATCACCAGTGAGTGCTGTGTGAACACCATTTGGGGACCACTGTACTGAAATAAAAATACTTTTACAATACGTGATTCAAGCATACTTTGAGTTTGCAAAACTGATTTTTTGCCCTGGCTGTTTTGTTGCCAAAGTGTTGCAGGCTTTTAGTTGCCAATATGTGTTTCTAACGTCTCCCTTTGAAACCAACTGAAGAAGTAGTGGGATATTGAAAACTATCCTTTGCTAAGAATTGTGACAAAAGAGTAATTCTTCTTGTTGTTGGAAATCCTGTAGACTATGGATTTACAGTGAAATTGTTGACCCATCTTGAGCTTTGAAATTTCAAATGAGATTCTGAATGTCAAATCACTGAACACATTACTGAGAACAAACATTTGGTGAGCCACTAGTGGCAAGTGGTTAAAGACTGTAAAAGGGAGCAACTGAAATGAAAATAAATTATATGCAATGAAAGAGCATCTAAATTCATTAGACCAGCAGCAGCACTACAGTAATGTTGCCAATTCAGTTTTTGAAAATAAAAATCAGTTTGCAGTGTAGTTGGAAGTCGTAATTATTTTAAATGGACAGAAGCTAACTATAGAATGTATGTTGCCAAGAAGGTTTAACTGATTGCACCTTTAAAAGGAACCAAAACAAGAAGGAGTCCAGTTGTAACACTGACTGAAAAAGGTGTATTTTATTCTCTGCTACGCTTGCAAGCCCAAGCTTACAGCTGGATTCAGGGAGGGAGAAGTCTGGTCCCTTATATGCAAAGGCAGTTCTTTTCAGTATTATGCAGTGTCACAGAATGTCTGCACTCATTCAGCTGTAGGAATATATCTCTCATCAAAATTATCTCAGATTTCAGATAAGACACTGACAGACAAGATTATCTTGGGTGAAGAGTGCAAATAAGTTCTTTAGAAATAGCCAAAGAGATATCTCAGTGTTACCTGTTCAACACTTGGTTGCTGCGCTGAAGAAGTCTTAGAAGGAAGCAGAGTAGTTTACCAAAGGTTATAATTCTAGCTAAATAGACTGTTGTTTACCATTTGCCTGGTTGAAATATTTGTTGGTTTCTCAGGTAGCTAATATCTTTTGGCATTGTGCTGTTCCAGGTCTCAAGCAACATGTATACTGTGTACCAAGTGCTTTCTTTAAAGTGTTAGATTGTGTGCAGGCGTTCAAGCAATTTCATTATCTTTAGTGTTATCCTTAGTTCTGTCAACTTTTGTATTATCCACTCAATTGCTGAATTGCTTGTTTATTTATTGACTTGATTTTTAACAGGTAAAATGATGCTCATATTGGGATTTGTGGACAAATTTTTGTAGTGTACAGAAATTACTCAAAGACAAGCACTGTTGAAAGCTTTCTTTGTATCCATCCACTGCATTTTATACACACAGACGCATGCCAGCAAATAAGACTGCACATTATGCTATATCAGCCCACATATTTTCCATAAATTGTATATGAAAATTAATTTGACATCATCCAGGCATGACATCATTGTAAAAGACTCAAGGGATGAAGCAAGTGTGAAGAGTATTTCTTTTTGCTTGTTCTGAATACAATAGCAGTGAGAGTGAGCAGATTGATGTTGTACTCCCTCCAGCTGTGATGAAATTGTGATCCTTTCTCTGTCCTTACCTACACACTGGAGAAATGAGAAACTGCGCATCTTTTGCAACAGTTTCCTGTGGTTTTTGAATGGATGCATTATCCTATAAATGTTTTCCTTTGTCCTGATTGCTGTCAGAAGGGAGAGTAATATCTGAAATTCAGGGTGGTATGCACACCACCTATCATCCCTGAAGCAGAGCAGCAGTGGACTAACACTGTGGCTGTGGAGAGCTGTGTGGTGGGGCTTTAGGGGGAACAAACCCTGGAAGAGCTGCCATGGGAGATCAGAAACACTGCAGTGTTGTTTCTGTCCCTCATCGTGCAGCCTCTTTTTACAACAGCCCACAGTGGGCTTTGTGCCCAGCTGCTCCCAGTCTTCTGGGTGGGGGCTTGCTGCTAAATGCTGTGGGGGAGAGGGAGGATTCTAACCCCTTTGTGTGCTGGCTGAGACAAGTTCCTCGCTAAGCTCCCCTCAACTTCTTAGTTAAAAAAAAATAAAAAAAAGAAACAAAAATTAAAAGAAAAAGAGCAGCTTGCTAGCAATTCACCAGAGGAGCCAACTCGGCTGCAGACGGGCAGGCAGGCAGGCAGCCAGGACTGAAGTAAAAGCAGCCTGAGTATCCCTGGCAACAGCCCAGACTGCTTTCCTCAGATTGGACTGCACTCCCCTAAAATATACGTGCATAGCTGTGGGTCTTTAAGGGCCAAAATCTGTGACTATCCAATGAGTATGAGGTCAAGCTTCAACATAACAATAGACTTCCAGCATTTTTCTGCTCAGGTTTCATCCTCAGCAGGAGAGCTAGGTTTTCTATCCTTTGCAGGCAAAAACTGAGGTGAGGTCTTTGTGCTCTGAGATTTGAAGCCTGTGTAGACTTTAAAAGCTGTCCTTACTCCAACAACAGCTGTTTTACATTTAATCCAGAAAAGCTGTGCAATTGCTGTCTTTGGGTGCTGAGGAAACTTGCAACTTGACTTCAGTACAGAATTACCTATTTTTCACATTGTCTATCCTCGTAATTTTTATATCAATATCTACTTCAGTGAGATATCCTCAGGTTCAGTAAAGCAGGTAGATACAGAGCACTTTTCACTTCACTGCTAATGGAAATGGATGAAAACAAAAGCAAAGACCAATTTACAGCTGTGGCAGCTATGGCAGGCACCTCTTATCCCTCAGAAAAGGAAGGAATAACGTGAAGTTGACAGAGAACTATAGTAAAGAGCTGTAATGCGATGTTTCATGAGGGGGAAGGATTTTGAGAAATCTTTTTAGACCTGCCAGTTCTCCATCTTCTCCAAGGCTGTGCTTGGAATTTGCGGGAAGATTGGCAATTATTTGAAGCACTTTACAAACAATGTGGCATTAGCTGAAGTACAACCAAAAGAGAAAAATCAAGACTATATCTTGATAGGCTTCCCCCTTTTTCACATTCACAGTAGTTTAGGACATCACCCTGGATCTCGCAGCATGTGGTGGGTGGGACTTTTTTCATAGTACTAAAATGTTGAACAGGAGTGCAATTTGATACACAAAGTGATTTATTCCCCTGCTGATAACTGAGATCATCTAGCATTCCAGACAGGCACGGTTAATGGATGACTTATCCCTCACCCGGCAGCTGATTACAGGACCTCAGGAGACAGCAGGCAGCTTTGAGTGAAACAACATGGCATTTTATTTTCCTTTTAGTGTTATTGCAGCTATATTCAGCCCTGGAATGCTACAGCTGTATCAGTCTCAGCCCCCTGCAGCACTGGCATGCACGTAGGTGGGTGGGCAGCGCTGAGCCACCACTGCTCTAATTCTTAGCACCATTATCCTCCCTTTCTGCAATCTCTGTGTAAACATCTGTGGGGCAGAGTAATGGGCTGACATTTTTCTGGTGCTTGTAGACAGGAGAGGATTCACCAAGTCTTTTATTATGACTTTTTATTAAAATTCCTGCTAACCTGTGGGTTGGCTTTAAAATCCTCCAGCCCTGAAGGAATGCCAGTATACTGAGGAGTACCCCTTAAAATGAACTGAAAGATGCTATCTCCTGGCATCTGCCAGTGGAATTTTGCTTAGGTTGATTCCTGAAAGTATCCGTTAAAATATCTGAGGTGATAACTGGCCATAAGCAGAGATAAATCAGGTCTGGGCTGATTCTTTTTTCTTAGCAGATGCTTCTTCCAAAGAAGATGAAAAGTCATTATCAGAACACCAGAGAGAAGCTTGCTGTGCTAGGTTATTGCTAAGAAATCTTAAGAAGCTTTTTTTTTTTTTTTAATTTAAAAAAGGGCTTTTTCAGAAAGAGTAATTCGGTTACACATCACTAAATATCTGGCTTTGCAGAGAAGTTGTCACATGATTCAATTTTCTCATGCAGCTTAGAGAATTAATTTTTTTTTTTAATTTGTCACACCCCTTTGCATCTTCTGAACATTGCCATGTCCAGTCCATGCTACTACATGTGTCCCTTCTATGAACTTTTAAGTAAGACTGAGATGTTTTGGTGAAGTATGGGGAGAGTGTTTGATGTAAAAATTGAGATTTTGTTCCAAATGTTGTTTTTTCTAATACCATTCTTTCTCTTTCCAGTACTACCAGCTCAACTGCAAGCAGCTGTGATACAGAATTTACAAAGGAGGATGAGCAGCGGCTGAAGGATTACATCCAGCAGTTGAAAAATGACAGGGCAGCAGTGAAACTGACAATGCTGGAGCTGGAAAGCATCCACATTGATCCCCTTAGTTATGATGTTAAGCCGCGTGGAGACAGCCAGAGGCTAGACCTGGAAAATGCAGTCCTGATGCAGGAACTTATGGCAATGAAGGTATTTTACTTATAACCAGGAGGCTAAATGCATTGCTGACAATGCCCCTGTGCTCCAGAACATGCTCAGTCACACATGGGATGCTTGGATAGAGATCACTGGGTAGTAAAGGGTTACTTTGTTGAAACACATAATCTGGACTGAAAATCCAGTAGTCTCAAAGTGACAGAAGGCAGTGCATTAACAGTGATGAGCTGTGTGTGTTTTGAATTAGGCAGGAACTTCATCTGTGGATCTAAACTTGGAATGCTCTCCTTGACAAACCAGATGCTCTGTTGGAGAGGTATGGCGGCTGAGTTGCTCAGGGGTGATCAAAAACATGATACAGCACTTCCCAAGAGACAGTTCATTACTTCACTTACAAGCTTGCAAGTGTGCATCATGAATATTTGTGAACTGAAGCAGAACAAATTCACCTCCTTTTAATATAGCTGTGGGAGGAAGAACGGTCTGTCAGAAGGTGTCACCCCTAATGCTCTCTGACAGTTGGTCATAAGTCCTGATCTGTTCTAGGCACTGTGTTGCAATCTGTAGCTCAAAGTCTGAGCAAAGAGTAGGATGTGTAATCACTTCAGTTACAGGGTTTTGCAGAAAGCTCTGTTTTATATGTCCAATTCTAAAGATGTGATCTAGAAAAACTGACTTTTGTTGACCAGGAATAGAGCTTGTCTCATTTTAAGTCTGTCTTCTGTATTGACTTTAAAAGGTGAATTAAAACATAGGAACATATCAAAGGCAATACAAGTAAGCAATTCTGTATGTATGCATTCAGAACTTATCTGGTTTGGATAAGTTTAAATAAGTTTAATTTCTTCATTTTAGCAAGTAATATTTTAGTCAAGTAATAGCAGACATGTCAGCTGATGGTATCAAGTGGGTCAGCAAATCCTAGTAGTTTCATAAACTTCTAAAGCTATAGATTTTTATTCTTAGTGGTTCTGCCTTTCCATAATAACAAATACAATTTTGCAATAATGCATTCATTATTTGCAGTTCAGAAGAAAGATTACTTGTTACCTGTCAGAAGATTTAAAGTTATGTTACTTGTTTGAATATGTTGTCGCCACAGGATATTCCCCATAACTAAAACGTGCAAGATGTACTGGAAGACATGTAGATAATTAGATATGTATTGCAGATATCCCACTTCCTTCTCCTCTTCTGTGTCCAGATCTTCCCTGAAATCTACTTATACACCATTCTTACCTCTATCTTTAAATTGCTTGGTGAAGGCAAACTGCAGAGCTATTCCTTGTGATTAGTGGCCTTTCATTCCCTGACTGGCAGAAACACCAGCAGTTGCATATCATAATTTCTGGTACAGTTTGGACTGCTGGTAATCCTTTGGTTCACTCAACAATCTTCTAACTTGGTTTTGACATATGGCATCCATTCATAACTTTTGGTTGGACCTATCACGCTGGGTTTTCACTGCAGGAATTGCCCCTGGAAGAAGAAATCTTTCTTCTTGGTTGTGTGCATTGCAAACAGAATAGACACACATTTAACGTAGCTGGCTGAAGTCACCTTCAGTCTTTTCCAGTACAGAGAAACTGACAGTACTGTTATTCATTGTAATTTCTTATACTTTGCTGGAATATACAATGCAGGAACACCTTAGGATTCTGAAAGAGACATCGTGAGAACTCAAGTTTGTCAAAGCTTGGAATGCATTTGTTGGTTCATGATCTTCTGCTCAGAAATTGAAAACTCCTGCCTTTCTTCTATGCATAAAGCATTGAAAAGGCACAGCTACACTCTGTGTGCTTTTGTTGCCAGAGAATGTGTTACCTTCTTAGCATCCATGATTGTTGCTCAGGTGTACGTTACACCTCACTCGTATGTTTAGCAAAATATAACATATAGTTGAACCTAAAGTCAGGACTCATGGATGTACTGGCTTTCTGAGTACGTTTTTTGTGTCTGTTATTTGAAATATGTACCTCATAGTATATAGCATATGCATCTGCGTACTTCTGAGACAAATGGAGGATTTCAATTTCCTTACGGTATTTCATTTAACTTGAAGCAGATGGACTCATCTGTGCTGCAGAAGACTTCATTGTGTATCAGCTTTTAATTTTTTCCCTCCATTGCACATTCTTAGCAAGGATGATACAGCTGGACTGAGCTACTCAATAATTTCCTGCACTGCTGGGTCTTAAGGTCTGTGCTGTCTTCCCAAAACGTGTATCTGTATTGGAATCTCTGCTACATCTTTTGGCACCTTCCATTTATGACTCCTGGTAAAAACTGATCTCTGCATCAGTCTGAAAATGCCTTTACACCAGTAGTTCTTCATTACTGATTAAAAAGATAGTTTGAGGGTGGTTTCTCTGTTGCTGTGTTTATTTTTTTTTACTGGTCCAGAGTGTAAGACGCAGTGGTCTGCCAGTACTTCTGTAAAATCCAATTCTTTGCTTCAAGCAATAATTAACCATGTTTCCAAATGTATTCTCATCTGTGGTTTGTCATCATTCAGTGGTCTTGCTTTGAGGTCAGTTGTTGTCATGCCCCAGTTAGCAAGGAGATTACTTCTGATGGCTGTAAATAATTCTTGGTTTACAGCATTTCTGCATTTCAAAGGACTTAATCTAGATAAGAAGTCTCAGCTTTCTACACTGGTTATTTTTCCTCCTTTGTGTACAGGTGTTGATAATGTTGCTCATAATGTGCTTTGATACTACAGTCTCTTTGTGCAAAATGTTAAGAATCCCGTTGTTCACCTTTGTTACAGAAGTTCACGACGTTATAGATTTATATAGTAAAATACAGTTAACTAGAGCATGACATTTATCTCCTCTGATGTTTGTTTTACCTCTGAAGGCTGGCAGATGCCACTTTGGGTACTGTGATCGTCCTAGGGTCCTGACTTTTATGACTTTTAGAACTTCATGCCACTTTAGAGTTTGCTGTTTTATTCTTCTGACATGACCACATCCGATACAAATGTTGATTTTGAAAGTTCCATGGTGTTTCTGATTATACTGAGTCAAAAGTTTTTAATTTTCATTCAAGTTTTTGCCCAAATTCAGAATTACAATATGACCGCAAGTACAAAATATTCCTCAATATTCAGTTAATTAGTCCTGAAATAACTGCTATAGTTGAAGCTTGTGAATTTGCATCGATTGTTGAGTGTTCTCCAATCATCTGGAAGAGTGACCACTTGCTACCTGCTCCTTCATGGTTTCATTTTGTAAATGCCACTCGTGCTTTAGGCACACACTCTGAAGAATCAGATGCGTTAAACTGCAAAATGTTTCACAGCAAACTGTAATTAGAAGAAAAGGCGTATAGTAAATATACAAAGGTTATGTTTTAATTTAAGTTAAATTTAGATGCTATCTTTAGAAAACATATTTTCATGGGAAAAATTGCTGCATGTGTGAAGACTAACTCTCTAACTAAACCTGAACTCTTTGCATTTTCCCATATAAGAGGTGGCTATTGCCATGCTGCCTCACAGACTGTATGTGTCCATACCACTATCCTCAACTGCCTGCAGTTTTAATTTTTAACTTCAACCTTTCCTTACTGTTCCTTCCCTGCAAGCCTCTGTAAGACACTGGCTGACAGTTTTTCCACTTTCCCCCTGCTTTTTCTTCTGCTTTGTCTTTGCTTCTTTACTTCCAAGTCACATTGTTTTGACATGACAAAACTAAACATATGGGAAGTGCACGATATGTCTTCTGGAACAGAATGCAAACTGGTGAATTCAAATATGATGATTTAAACTTACTGTCTTCATAAACAAAGGAGTTAACCATTGATCCTCAAATTTATTTTGAGCTTGAATATGTTAAAATTAAAATAACTTCAAATACCTTAAAATAAGTTAAAAATTTTAGGTGGTGAGAAATATCAGTTCCACAGATTCATTGTTGTAGTGGTTAAATTCACTTTTTTATTTTAGGAAATGGATGTCTCTCATTTTTAGGCTGAATTTGCCTAGTTTCATCTTCCAGCCAGGGAACATCTGTCATAACCATCATCGTGTATAGATAGCCCTCTCTCAAGAGTATCTTTTATTCACATAAGTGTCAAAAAATTCTGTTCAAATTACTTCTTAGCCTTCACTAAGCAGACTAAGTAGATTAATGGCATTAGAAATAGAGGCTTAAGAAGCTAAATTCATACACTTGAGTATATCTGACCATCCAGTTCAACTCCTGTAACTAAATATCCCTATCATTATTTATCAGTATTATTTATGTATTTACTGTTGACAAAGGAAATTAATGGTAAGTTTGCTTAACAATTAAGTTTGTGTAAACCACACTGAATGAAACTGGTTGTGCTTCTAGCCTTCAGTTCAAAAACAAGTAGATGAATAAATCAATGACTTTAAAGCTCATACAAACCTTTCCAAGCCCCAGGGTTTTTAAGGCATGGATTTTATTTTTACTTTGTTGGTGATTCTGAATAAGCTGATGGTTGTAACTGTGATACACCTGTGTTCACTGCTTACACTTAATCCAGGCAGCAAATTTTTGGTGGCAATGTAGATTCTCTTCTACATGAAAAGTTAGTCTAAATTTTTGTTTGTATCTCAGTTAATAATGGCTAAAATACAAAGAGCATTATTTTTGAAGGATAAGGTAAGATACCTCTGATATTTTTTTGATTAGAATATTTTTTTTTTTGTTTTAAAAAATTTAGGAAGAGTGGCTTGTTTCTAGGCTGGCCACAGAACAAGAAACTTCTATTTTTCAGGAGTGTTTATACAGTGAACAAGTCTAGAACTGAATGGTAATACAGAAAACATCTCCGTTAACTCAGTAGTCATCCATGAGGAGACCTAGGACAAGGCAAGCTCAGCAGTGGGAACATGATTCTAGGCTGTGGTCTTTTTTTGTTTTTAGCAGTCTTTTGTTTGTTTGATGGTGTTGTTTAGCACATAATGTATATTATATTTCAGTCCTATGTCTTCAAAACTTTTGTGGATACTGGGTTTTTCTCGGTTCAGAAAATAACTAGGCATTTTTTAGAAGAAACTTTTCTGAAGTGTTTTTAAACACAAAGATCCTTCTGGTTCAGGATGTCCATCACCTGCTTTACATGGGAGGCTGGGAGCATGTGCTGAAAGAAGGGGCATTGTTCTCATGCCCTGCTCTTAAACTTCTCCGCAGCCATTGTCACATGGATGTTAAAACAGAGGTCTGTCCCCAAATAGCAGTTGCTGTGTTATGGTAGGTGACAGCACTGTCATAAACATCAGAGTGTCAGAAGAATTGCACACAAGAATGAGCTCTCAGAATTGAGCTTCTCTCTGTGAAGTACCAGTGTCCATCCCCTGTGGATCATATTTATGGAAGAATATAATTGAGTGCAATTTTGTCAAACTCAAGTTGTGTATATTTGGGTGTTCTGGCTATCTAGAGAAGAGAAATTAAAAATGGGCGTCTGATGGGCGTTTTGACTTAACTCATTGTACTGCAGAGGCTGGTATTACAGGGTTGGGAATATGTGACCTGTGTGTGCTGTCCTAGTCCCTCAAACCCCTTCCACTCTAATGAGACAAATTCTTAGGTATCAATAAGAAACTGAAATCTGGAATTTAGGGAGGTTTTTGGCAGGAAAGGAATACACTCCTGATTTTAAGACAGTGATTTCTGAAGGGCAGAGTAGAACCAAAGAAATTTCAGCACCTGTGGCTATTGTCTCAGATCCTTGATAGTCCTTGATATCACCGCACTAGCAGCTATAAGCTTATTTTTGAGGCTGATACAGACGTGGCACAGCTCATCATACTCAGACTCAAGACGTACTAGTCTTTTGACAAATATGCTGGGTCTTGTGGGTGCCAATAGTGTTCTCCATGCAAAGAACACTAGGTTATAGGAGTGGATGAAAATCTTGTTTAACCTCTTCTTCCCTTAGGTATGTAGTCCCATGAATCAGCATGCTGATAATGTTTCTTCAACAGGAGGAGATGGCAGAGCTCAAGGCACGGCTTTACCTGCTAGAGAAGGAGAAGAAGGCATTGGAATTGAAACTGAGCACTCGAGAGGCCCAGGAGCAGGCGTACCTCGTCCACATTGAGCACTTGAAGTCTGAAGTGGAAGAACAAAAAGAGCAGAGAATGAGATCTCTTAGCTCAACCAGCAGTGGAAGCAAAGACAAGCTGGGCAAGGTCAGGAGTCAAGCTGAGTTTCCAAAGTCGTAAACATGATTAATTATACCACTCCCCTCCCTGTAGCAGTCTTTAGCATGTTAATCATTCTTTTTTTGTCTATATGTAGATCTTCTCTCTCTTCTCCAGTTGTTAAGGGATTCCTTTCGTGCTGTGACTTAGGAGGACTTTGCAGAATTGCTGTTAAGCCTGGGCTAGAATAAGGTTGGAGGATTACCACAAGCGCAGTCTTGCCAACATACAAGTTGCTGTGGTTGAACGTGTGTCTTGCCTGTTGCTTCTCACTGGAAACAGTGGAAGGAAAGGAGTCTAAGCAAAATGCCATCCTCCCCCAAACACAAAATCTGAAAAAAATAGCTCTCATTTCTTTGAAGCAGTTAGAGCATTGTAGTGACAGTCTCTTTGTCCAGGCCAATTTGTAGTAATTTGTGAATGAAGGCTTTTCTCCTCTTAGCATAATACAAAATAAACAGATTTCTGCATTTACTATATTAATTTGCATTAAGAAATAGACACCTGGAAAAACTTTGGTCCTCTTATTTTAGTGCCGTGTCCCCAGATAACCCTCTGTAATGTGTTCAAAAACAAAATCCAGAGCTAGTGTATAACTGTCTTTCTTACTTGTTTCTGTCAGTGCATCATCTGAATTTTTTGATCCCAGCAGTTCTGTTTCAAGTGTGGTATCAAAAGAAATATAGGGAAATCACCAGCAGTTTTGCACACTAGGAGAATTCTGCAAATGGGTGAGCTGTGGTGGTTTAGGAAACATTTAGGGGGATTTGAGAAGTGTTAATCCATTTAGTTAATTTCTTGCTATGTTGATACACTGCCACTTGCTGTAATATTGTGATGTTTATTTCACCTTCATTTTACAAGTAGCTGTTAACTAATCGGTTTTCAGAATTTTCCAGTTAAGATGGTAAGTAGGTTCAAACTAGATGGCCTTTCCTCATTTCTCAGGAATGCAGTGATGGCACCACAGCACCGTTAACTCTTGCTGAGCTGAGACCATACACCGAGGGTGAACTGACTGCTGAGCTGACAAATGCACTCAGAAGGTAAGCAGCTTCCCTCACCACTGACACCACTTGTCCTGTAGGCCCGGGGCAAGGCTTAGTTCTGAGCCTTTGCTGTTTTCTTCGGCTGGTGAAAGTCTTCACATGGTGCTCAGCTCCATTCTCCTTGGGGTTTTCTAAAATTCAGTTGAATTTTAGAAAATAAACAAATCCTCAAAATGGCTGTACTCATTGTTTTCAGCCAAGAAATATGACTTTTCTTGTGTACATACAGAAAACCTTTAGTGAAGATTTTCAGTCTGATCATTGGTTAAGAAGGTTGGCCACAGGTTAGAACTTGGGAAGGAGTTACAGGAGAGGGAATTGCAGGCATTTTGATGACTCAGATGCTCCATTTTCCTCCTGAGTATGTAAGTGGAGCCACAGTTCAATTACAAATGACATTGTGTGAAGCATTAGCTTTCCAACAGGAGAGAAAATTGATGTCTTGACAAACTGCTTTTATCAACAGCCAGGTTTTAAGCCTAAGCTTTCAGTACAGTTATACATTAGCTAGATATTTGTTTGTGCAGCAGTTTTTGCTGCACCAGCTATGTGGTAAACTTCATGACAAAGACATTCACTGTTTCAATAGTTGTTTCAGTATTTGTTCCACCTTTTCCAAGAAGTGGCTGTCTAATATCTAATCTGTTTCCTATATTTAGAACCTATCCAAAATACTACTAAGAATTTAGGCTGGGAAGAGTGTATTTTGCTTTCCTGGTGTTTGCACCCTCTTTAATGGTGGAATGCCTTTCAGGCAGCTGGTGTTTTATTTCTGGGGTGCTTTCTTCATAGGTGCAGTGTGTAGAGTGCCTGTGGTCTCTTAAGCCTGGAAGGCATTATGTAAAAATGTAAGATCTTTACCGCTGCAGAATCAATGCATTTCATATCATTTGCTTAGCACTCTGGCAGTTGCTGAGTACTTAGTTTTCATGATGCAGGAAACAAAATTCTGCAGTTAAAATAATCCAAACTGTCATTTGCATGTGGGTGGATAAAACCCATTAAAAAAGTAATTTACATAAACATTGCAGAGAGCCTTTGGCCTCCCCCACACCCCCCACTTCGCAGCCCTGGTGTGAGCTGCTCCACCTGCATTTTCTGTCTTCACTCAAGATGGGGCTTTTTCTTGCTCTTGTTACTTGCTCCTGGATTTCTAGAAGATGTCAATGACCTTAGTTAGCAGAGGCATGAGTACAGTCATGAAATGTGGTTTGCTGACAACATAGAGAAAACAACTTTGCTTTATCTACTGGGCCTTAACTTGATTAGCATGGATTTCCAGCCAGGGGCCTCGCAAGTACAGTTTGTCAGGCAGAAATGGGGAAGAAAAATAATCGGATTAAACTGTACATAAATTGTGAAGACTCTCAGTGTAATGGAAGTATAACTGTACTAAATGCGATTGCTGCTGCCAGTGGGGCTCAAGCACAGTTCCTGCAAGCTGTGTGGACAGGGTTTTTTTCTCCCTAATCAGTGTGCCAACCCAGACCAGGCTGAATGCTTAGTCCTCCTCACCCTGAAGCTTTCTCTCAATATCTGTCTAGCACCTGGAGAAAGCTTGCTGCACCCTGTTTTGCCACAGCTGCCCTACAATATACCAGGAGTTCTTAACTGGTCTTCTGGGTAAATGGACCCTCAGATATCACAATGAAATTTACTACAAGTACTACAGCAGTGCAGAGTGGTCTGAGGTGGTTGTGATATCTTTAGGAATGAATCAAACTTAACTCCGTGCACTTAGCATGTGCCAGTCCCTCAGTGCTCTTCCTGCCTGTACTGGAAAACAAGTCCTGACACTGTGTCTGAACCAGGTGAGATCCTGGTGGCCACCCTGAGTACCCTCCTCACCTGCCAAAGAAGTAGGACCAGAATACAAAATAAAAATATTTTGCATAGTATCTGTGTTTGCTGGGGGGCAGAAGGGAGATACGAAACAAGTGTGTATCGCTCTCTGTGGTTTAGAGGCAGTGTTGAAACGCCAGTGTTCACGAGTGTTTCAGTGCTGGTTACAATCTGTGCACAAATCCAGCAATTCTCTTTTTTCTCCAGGTAGTAGACACTGGTGTAGGGAACAACAAATGCAAGGATAGGGGCATAAATCCACGTACTTTTGAGTCTTTCTGTTTGTCAGAGCATGTAATATCAATCAGCAACCCTGTTTCCTGTCCCCTCCTCATCCTGTCTTTACAGAGACTAAAGCCCTGGCAGCTCTCCCCTCTGCCGCTTTCTTATTCTGTCCTCTGTTGCTGCTACATCGTCAGGTTCTTCTCAGTTAATTGAAGCAGAGTGAAATGCAAATAAAACAGCAGGACATAGTTAAGGTTTGGGTTTTGATGTAGTTTGAAAACATTGATTTGTTCATAGTTTGCAAATGGCCATGCAGCAGAACAATCTCATCCACAGAGATAGGCTGGCTTCTCTCTGCAGATGTGGATTTTTCTACAAATCTGGAATCCAAAAGCGTGTTGTGAAGCTTATCAAATTTTCATTGGTAGCACCCATCACCAGAAATTCAGGGCAGGAGCGGTTCTTCATCTACTGTTCCATAATATATTTGTTCTTGTACAACTCAGGGTTTTCCACAGTAGTGTTCAGCATGAAAACCCATCTTACCAGCTTTTCACAGAAATCACTTTTTTTTTTTCATGATAGCTGGCCTAACTAGTAGAAATGCAAATTACTGCAAGTTCTGAGCTGTAAAAATTACATATAGGTTAATAAATTTCTGATATTGCAGTCTAAGCTCACTAATTCAGAGCCTGTTCCAGCCAAACATAAATACTTTCTACCAGAGTCTTAACAGTTTTATTTTCCCCTCTCTCTTTTCTTAATGGAATGATGGAGTGGTTCAGTAGACATGAAGCCTCTTTTTTCTTGAGTTTGACACATCCATAAACAAGCTTGTTGGCAGGAAATACTTTATTCTTGTGAGGGCAAAAATGTGATCCCAGTAGCCTCATGGCCTGGCACTGACACCCTTGATGACTGTGCCGGAAGCCAGTTTTATGAGAGGATCTGGTTGAATTCCCAAAAATCAGACACACGACACAGTCTCTCAGGGAGATCTTAAAACTCTGTTTTCCTTGCTGGTATATTCTGCTCTGCTGTGGCAGGGCAGGGAGAGCTGTCTAGTACTTATGTGAGTTTGTAACTTAGTAGGCACAGACCAGGGTTTGCACTAATGCAGGTGAATGCATTAGAGGTGACAGAAAGGATTAGAGAGGCAGGAAGAATTCAACCTTGCTTTAGCAGGGTGGTGATAATAGTGATGTAACTAATCTTTTCTTCCACTAAATTCTTGCATTCTGTGAAAAATGGCCAAACTGGCAAGACTGAAACTTCTTCCTCTCCCTAGGCCTTGCTAGAAATGCTTTGTCTGTTGAGGTCCTCCTGCAGTCTCTCCTTGTATTTCCGATTGCTGATAGCTTTTCTGTCTCTGCAGGGCTGTATTTTGTTTATGCATTTAGAGAATCACTTATAAGCATTAAACTGATTGGCCAGGACGGATCTGGCAGTACTAGGTAAGGGCCATGGCAGGCAAAACACTTGTAACTAAACTGACTGTTCAGACCTGAGCTGCGTCATTATTTGGCACAAAGTTACGATCTTTGATGACTGTGCCGGGTTACATGAATTGTGTCACTCTAGACGCATTTCAGTATCTCCCTCACAAAAGAGTGACTTTCCATCTGGCAAGACAACAAAGAAGCTATGTATTTACCATGTCTGATGACTTTTAAACTGAGAGATAACATATTGAGTGATTCTACTAACAGGGAAGTTGCCATGGGGAGGGAGAAGGAGTTGTAATCAGTTGGACTGGCAAACAGTTCTTTTACTCTTAATAAAAAGAACATTTTGCACAGAGCTGTGGTCCTGCGTCTCTTGAAGTGGGAGTTGCAGGTAATTCTAGTAGGACACAAAGCATTCATGCTATTGCAATAACTTCTGTGTGTCTATTGAGACATGGGAATGCTCATTGCAGTCTTAGGTCCTTATGCTTGTCTGAAGATTGCAATTTTGTTTTATGCCAAACTTCTTTTCAGAGAGAAACCATTTCAACAGAAAGCTGGGCCAAGGCGTGGCAGTGGCTATTTCCTGACGCAGTGTCAGTGAGAGATAGATCAAGCCACCATCCTTTATTTTAACCTCCATAAACTTCATGTGATGGCATCTCAGCTTGGTGTGTTTTCAAGGGCCAGCCTTAGTTTCACGATAGCAAGATCCAGAAGTCTGTGGAAGCATAGTTGAAATCCAGGCCTGTCTTGACCATCGGTCAGGCTGTGTCTTGGAAATGGAAGTAGAAATACTGAAAACTCACTGTATTGTAATGATCCAGATTTAAAATTACTCTTAAGACTTTCACTGATTCATAAAATCCTCTTTTTCTTTGACCAAAGTACCAGACGAACACAGTGGATAAAAGAGGGGAGAGGGAGGCAGGGTTTGTTGTTGTGCAGCTACTGATGCATCCTCAAGTTTCTTTTTGTCAGTTACATTTGCTTATTTCTGTCTTTTAATTATCATATCCATTAAATGAAGAAATAAGCAACTCTGAGACATATGAAAGCCGGACACTGGCATGAATTGCAGTCATTGCAAGTTTCAGAGATATCTTTTTTGTGACTGTGTTGTATCCTTCTGTGGTTTTCCTTTGCTGCCTGAGGGGTTCAGGAGATATGACCTCTAGAAATCCCTCTGGAGAGTCCCACTGAGAGAAGCCTTCTCTCAAGAAGAGAAGTGATTCATGGTGATATAAGGTGCTTCCTCAGAAGAACCTCGAGTAGTTTTTTTTTACATGCATCACAGACAGCCATAATTTTTCTCTACTTTTGACATGGAATAGGTAGTTCTCCTTACCACTATGTGGTTATCTGAACTGCTGAGCTGCTGTGCACTTGGATATAATCATCACAGGGAGTTCCAAGTAGCTCCAGGTCTGGAGAGCTTCCAGGCTGGGCTGTCAAATCTGGGTGGGAGGTTTGAGCAGTCAGTGTGGCAGGCATGCCACTGTCTCTCTGCAGGGCTGTTCTCCCTTTCTGCTGCCAGTCTCTTGTTTCCAGGACCACACCTGGCCTGTCTCCCCACTGCAGGTGGTGTAACACATGCGTGTGGTACTGTCTGGTTTTTGAGATCTGCTCTAAGCAAAAAAAAAAGGCAATACAATGCTTTATACCAGCAAAGTGTTTTCTTAAAGCACTGCTCCCTTTGCACAGGTAGCAGTCAGCAGAGTTGTTCTCAAGCCTAGTGAATCCCGAGGAGATGAGACAGGAAGGCATGGCATTTGAAGAGGATGATTTTAATACCTTCCTGGCATTTGTGAGGCATTGCTTTGTTGCCTCTTTATAAAAGTTATTATATATTAGTTGTTTTCCTTAGCAGGCCAACCCAGACCAGTGAGGCAAGAATGCGTTTGAATTAGCTTGGGGATTCTGCATGCCAGCGTGATGTAGAATGTTAGTTTAAACTGCTGATGAAAAGAGAATTTATCTGCATTCCTTTTAAATGTCCAGCTGTTATCTCCTGAGAGAAGAGGAGTCAAATGCCTAGAAAAAACAATCATGTGTCACCCTGTTCAACTGGAAAAGTCAGTGAGGGATCATGCCAGGCTCACAACAGAAGGGTATGAGGAAAGGGAGTAGGAGCTAAGTGTGGGATTGAAGGAGTGTGCCTCCCCTTCCAAGCAGGGACCATGAAGATCGCTTGGGACCACCATGCAGGAGGTGCCTCTCCTACCTCCCCAAGCCCCAGGTGCCTGGGGGCAGCCCCGCCTGCATGATTGCTTTTGCCCAGGAAACCTCTGGCCTCTGTCCCAGTGGACTGGCTGCCCGGCTGCTGCTGGTGCTGCTGCCTCAGGGTTTTGTGTCTGCAGAGCTCAGGTGCAGGTGCTGAGCTGAAGCCAGTGGTGCCACTCCAGCAGCTGAGCCAGGATTTGAAGAGATCTGCTTGTGGCAGGCAGTGCACCCTGATCAGTAAAAGGATGGCCCCAGGGATGGCAGGACTCCTCTGCCCGGCTGTGGGAAACTTTCTCACCTCTTGATTTGGAGAGAGCTCATTGTTCCTCTTTGGCTTCAGATTTGGCAGGAGCTGTGGTGCGCCTGACCCCAGGGCATGGGGGGTGGTAGCTGGTGCTTTCACAAGAAGGGCAGTTAGCTGGGTGCACTCCAAGCCAGGCGCAGAAAAATCAACTTTTTGCATGCCAGAGAAGAGCAGCTTCCTGTTTGCAGCAGTGGGGAATTTTCAATGAAATGAGTAAGGGCAGGAAAATCTGGGAAGATTTCTAGCATGTGAAACCTGAACATGTCTGGAAATGCCCAGACAGGAGGGAAAATATAAGGTGTTCATGACCTTGCTTACATTACTGTGTGCCAAACACGGTGTCACTGTGTGTAGGCTGAGCTGACAGAAACTGCGGAAATGTGCCCGATGTTACATAGTTTCCTTTATGGCTCCGGCAGAATTCCCCACCCTCTGCAATGGTAGCCTTGAAACCAGAGAACACCAGTTATCCTCTTCCTATTCAGTCATCCTTTAAGTCTGAAATAAAAAGCCTTTGAAAACCACTTAGCAACTGCCCACTGAGTGTTTTGATTGTGAAAATACAAAACAAAAGTCTTTATTACCAGCATATTAGGTGTTTCACTGAAAATACTGTTTTAGCGGATGTTGGCATAGGCTGTAAGCCTCTGAATACACTTATTCTGAGCTTTTCCCTGGAAAGGGAGCAGTCAGGGATTTCCCCAGATGACTTCTCAAGTGCCCCACAACAGAGAGCCCTTGTGCTGGAAGTGAGCCATGCCCTCAGATCATAGGCTCATTCCCTCTTCTGGGAATACTTGCTCATTGCCTCTGTGCACCCAAGGTGTCACGGCTGTGTTTTCTGTGGCTCCAGCTGCAGTAGCCACTCAGAAGAGGAGCTCTTGGGAGCAAAATCTGTGCTGACTTCTGCAGTCTGATAGACTTGTGAGTTTGGGGCTCACAGAAATTGTTTTCTCGGAAAAAATAGTTTATTCTCCTTCCCTCTTCCCATCAAAATTCACATATAAATGCTTTTTTGGGATCCATGTAAGTCCATACTACAGCCCTGAAGCACAATAGCAGTCTGAATTTGGTGTGTAAGCTTCCATGTGAGTTTGGATTCTGGACTCTGGAAGACCAGCAGCAGAAATCTGTGCCACAGCCATATGATGATCCCTGTTGTAGGATGTTCATATGGTTGTCACTTCAAATGCAGTTCCTTCTCTGGTTTGCAGCTTTGACATCTCATTGTGGAAAAATGCTGCATGTGACTATGACTATTGTTTTAAATTATTCTGCCATATTAAGCCTGTAGTGCTTGATTTTTCAAATCCTGCTGATTTAAAGGAGCAATCAGGACAGTGAAGTGGTGCTAAAAATTCCATAGACATCTAACCCTGTACTGTGTTAAAGGAATACAAATAGCAGCTCAGGATTCATTATCACTCCAGTTCACTGCCTAACCAAGCAATCAGTTTTGAAGAGAAATAAGGACAGTCTGACCAGACTGAGGTAACTAGTGATAGAAATAGAGGGAAGTGGGAGGAGTTAGCATTGTGAGGCATGGAATTTTAAGGAAGGCGTAGAGAATTCACTGGTCAGCTCTGAGGTCTCTTATCTGCTACTAAAAGAGAAGGTGCAGCACTATGGGGAAAACCTTACATATTTTTTACATGTAATAGTCGTTAACCAGGTGTTTGTGCATCTCCATTTCCAAGACTAAAACAAGATATTATGCCTTTACTGTTGCTGCTTTGTCTGTCAGGTGTTATTAGTACTATGAAATGTCTCTTGATGTAAAGATATTTCAATAGGCATTTTTAAAATCAGGAACAAAAGATCTAAATCTACATCCCTATGGGTTGGGGTTTTTCAAGATTTTTGGGATATTTCAGCATGTGCAATCAAAATACCAGTTGTTTTCCATGAGATTAAGATTGAATTGGAACTAGCTTGTGCTGTTTTCACTGACTTCAAAGCCAAAGGAATACATGTTTTCTACATGTGTAAATGTAAGTTTGAGTCATCTATAGATTTGAAGTATTTCCCATTGTTACCTATTTAGCTAGATGGTTCAGCTCTAGCATCTGAAAGTTAAGTAGCTTGTGGAGGCCCTGGGTGCTGGCTCTGTGTCTTTGACAAGCAGCAAGATTAAGGATGTTATAGACCAAAAGTAAAGAAATACAGCTTGATGTTTAGCTGGGTTCGGACTGAACAGGGCTGACTGAAAGATGTGAGTGCAAGACAGACAAAAGGTGATATAATTGTTTTATCAGGTAACAGTCACCATAGCAAGCAAACTTTACCATGCATGACAGGCTCCTCAAAGTCTTTCCACTGTGTTTCTTTTCCATGCAGCTCTTGTTACAACAGATGTATTAAAGACTTTAGCGGCAGTGAACTGTGGCTCTGCAGGTTTTTTTCCCAAGTGTGCAGTGTTTTCACAGCCATACCTTTTCTTGCACATAATGTTAAGTCAACCTCGTGTGGTTTTTAGATTTCTCTGCCCACCCAAATGCTGTGCATGTTTATTTTGTTGGCCTCGCTGTTCATGCCAGGTTTCTGTGCTGAGCATGGTGTTACTGACCTTCCCAGAGCCTCTGGCTGTGGCCCTGGAGCAGGCAAGCACCAAATTTACCCTACTCTGTTCTTCATATCAGTAGTGCTATGCCACAAACACATTAGGTCTGGCCTCTGCCAAGTCTGATGTTTTCTTGTTTATGTTCTGTTGCAAGTAAAAAATGGATTTTTGTTCCTGTTTTCTTTGCAGATCACAGACTTTGACCACAGACTGTGCTGAGTCTTTCTGGCTGCTAAGATAGTATATAAAAAGTGAAATTTATATTTGAGGTGGATGGCATGAGCTTTTAACTGCTAGGGAGAAAGAGCGTGCTATTTGAAAACACAGAACGTGTTCCTTTCAATGAAAGGACGTACAAAGAATACTGATGATCTTTCATCAACAAGGGCCCTCTTATGTCCTTCTCAGTTTTGCCGGTAAACCAGCGTCTGAGTCTGTTGGGATAAACTGTTAACTTGGAATATTTCCGCGTCTGACTTTGTGAAAGCCCTTCTGTAGCTGCTGAAGCCAGGCACTCTCCTTGTCTCTGGTGATAAAAGGCTGCCATAGCCAGGCCACCCTCGGAACTGCAGCCTGCTGAGCTGGGATTCGAGGAGCATCTGTGTGGTCTCTTCAGAGCTGGGGAAGCTTTTAGGGTGTTCATTCCCAGTGGGCTTGTGTGGGAGACAGCAGTCGTCTTGTTATTGAGATGAAACCCAGCATACTCACTTAGCACTGCAGCAAAAACAGGAGGAGGAGGCCAGTCACTGTAAAGTGGTTTTGGGCAGCAACAGGCAGACAAATGTCTACATACAAACACATAAAATTCATGAGTGTAAGATTTGATACTGCAAAATCTGTGTCCCAGTTGAGCCCAGCTCCATGTCATTCTTAAAAACTTTTTTTTTTTTTTTCCCCTCCCAAATCTGATGGTTTTCTTCTCTGGGCTATCTGCTGTGAGGATGGGTCATGGGAAAGGCTCCTGGGTCTCCACACCAGCACAGTGACAGTGCCCTGTTAGTGTAGGAGTGGGCTGGGCAGCCTTCAGCTCTGAGCAGGGAGCTCCCCAGGGAGAAGCACCTACCTCATGCCACATGCTTACATGTGCTAGGAAATGCTTTTTAAAGCCAGCTTAATCCCCAAGCTGTAATGCTTGCTCCTCCTCAGAATTTCTCTCATTCATTTTTTCTTTTCCTCATAGAGATACTTGTAATGTAAAAATACTATAAGGTACCTTGTTTCCATTTTGTCACACTTCATGTAATTAGCTTCTGGTTCATAGTTAGCAATTAAGTGGTAGTAACTATACCAACATTTTAAGCCTCACTACAAAGATGAGTCCTTCATAGAATAAAATGCTCTTTCTTCTTCTGTATTTCTTGTGGGAGCCCCTGGTGGTCTAGTGGTAAAGACGCGGCGCTGTCACCGCCGAGACCCGGGTTCGATTCCTGGTCAGGGCC
>JAYRBT010000093.1:12253416-12275529 GCA_036023395.1 Myiotriccus ornatus
CTTGATACCAGCTCTTGAGTCTGACATGCAAACAGTTACTTGTTTCTCTGTGTCTGGCTCCCATAAAGTAAAAACTCACAGAACTAAAGCCTAGATCTCACTTGCTATTTCTTCACTGTTTTACGGAAGATAATGTAAACAGTATTTCTAAACTTAGAAATACAATTATAAAAGGATGGTGAAATAAAACAAAGAAAGTAAACAAAATGTTCACAGTGCAGGGCATGGTGGAACCCATGGGGTAGATCACATGCCTCCACACTTAACAGTTTTAGAAACCTTACTGAGAAAGCAGAAAGCAATGCTACTACAAGAAACAGTACCCTTATACAAAGAAGTAAGTTATTGCATATTTATCACATTTATTTGCAACTCACATTAAGGCTAGATTTACTAAAATCATGACATGTATAAGCCCCACTTTGGGTTGCTTAATGAAGCAACCAGTGTCTCTTATAGTGAACCAACCTCTCACTAAGAATAAAAAAATTACACAGTAAACAGAGGGCAGCCAGCATCTCCTATTCATAGGACATGCTTCCATTATTTTGAAGACTTCCTCTTGTCTGGGACAGAACTTCCCAAACATGACAGGTGCTCCAAGTTCACTGTTTCATCAACATCCCCATTATTTCACAGAGCATTAAATGAACTATAACTAATTTATCTGAAAAGTCAACTTATTTATAAAACGATTTCCACAGCCTGATATTTAATTATGCCATAGGAGAGTCCTGTCAACTCCATAGGCAGTAGCAGCCTCAGGATACAAATACAAACTTCTGCCTCACCATGAGTAAAGGCACTTTTGCTGGGAAATCAACTGAAGAAGCACTAAAGGAGTAACTAAAGATCAGTTTTCACCTGAAGCTGAGTAACATAACCTCCTCCAGCATTATCACACATTCTCAATTACTGTTCTGTATCATTTACTGCTTTGAACGGCCTTTGGATGCTTTAAAACAAAACAAAGAAAACACAAATGTGAGTCAAAGCTAGATTGAGCTATTTCACAATTTGGTCTTGAAAAACAAGGCCCTCAGAATTCTTGTCCTCTAGAAGGAGGAAATGCTGTAGTCCCTTTCTCCTATTGACTGACACAGAAGTTGAGCACAAACATGGCCAAAATTATTACAGCATTAGAGTTCCAAATCACCTGGTGCCAGGGCAGGTGAATAAACCAGGAGAAAGTTCTAAAGCTATTTCTGAGGAAAAGCACTAGGTAACAGATCAGGTAGGGTAGGTGAAGTAGGGTGGTTGAAGGAAGACCAGGATTTTGGTTTTGGATGATGCATGAGTTGCATAAAAACTCAGTGCATGAGCATACACTACAAGGGTGTAGTTCATTCAACCTATGAAGTTACCAATAAATCACCTCTATTCTAGAGAAAAGTCCATTCTTAAATCTGGGACATGCTTGCTATGACAAGCTGCTGTGACAGATTATTTCAGTGCATTTCTATCAATTGCAAAGCACATGCTCAAAACCCATTAACTTGAAGGTGATGTTACCAGTTCATCACCTCAACTCTCATTGCTTTTTTGTTCCTCCCCTCCACTCCCACCCCATTTTTGATGTTTTTCCCAAGAAAGCACTGTAGCTGAAATCGACTGAGGCTAGATCATTTAAATGCTAACTGCAAGTGCAATTCAATACTACTGGATATATACAGAGCAGATACACTACACAAGAGATCTGAGGACAACAGCACAGAATACAATACTGAACACCCTTGAAATAGTTATTGGAAGCCTGATTAAGCTGTTCAGTGTCACACAATGCCTCTATTATCCATGCACCTGCCTTCCTCCTCAGCAAGATCTACAGAGGCTTATTTACATTCAGTATAAATTCTACACAAGTAACCTCTCACAGACAAAGTTTCAGCTTTTCTTCTTTTGAAAGGAGCCGCAACTAGGGTAACACAGAAACTTTGTAACTTCTTCTCATGCAGCTGGGGACAATGCACCAGAGTTGGACACTCCGGAGGGCCAACTTCTACCCAGTTTGTGTATGATTACTGAAGACCAAGGAAGAGTAGGTAAAAGAAGCCAACATGTTATAGATTTGACTCCAAGTACCAGTAATTGCCAGCCAACAGAAACTGTCGGAGTAAAGGAGAGAAGGTATTTTGAGCAAGCAATCAGTACAGAGAAATGACGACAGGCTGAGGCTAGGTTTGAAATGTGCAACTTGGTTTCAAAATCACTAGGACAGAGGAGTCCTCTGAGAATTAGTTTCATTGCCACTGCATAATATTGCAATTTACTACAAAATAATGACTGAAGTCCAATAATTTACATCTGAGCAGTTAAAAGTTCAGCAAGCTGGTATACTCCAACAGTTAAAAAAAAAAAAGTCAATGACATTCTACAAAACACACAGAAACTTAAAATAAAAAATCAAAAGAAAACCACCAAAAATGAAACACAAGTTAAATGAATGCCCTCTAATGCACAGCTAGGAACACATGAACTGAACATTGGAAAGGTACTTCTGTGGACAAAGGCTATACTGCATTTAAAGTGCAACACTTCACTATGCCACTCCCATACTGCAAAGAGAACAAACCCTTCCAAACCACCAGTCAGTCCCTGCATTGCATTTAAAAACAAATGAACAAAACAAAACAAAAAAAGTCCTGAGAAAGAGTAAGGCTGGATAAGAAACCTCCTCAGTTGCAACAGGCAAGTCTGATTTATTCCTGTTAAGTTTGCTGTCAGAGGTCAAAATTTTTCATTATGGCATCATGGTCAAACTTGAAACTCAAGAAAGCTCTTGATGAAAAAGCAAATTTGTAATGGCCATTGCATGCCATAGAATGTCCCTCTATGTGTTCTGGCAGTGGGTCTTCACTGGAGCAACACATCTCATACGCTGCTTCTGCTTAAAGAGAAAAAAACATGAAACAAATTTTAACCAGGTAATTATCAATAAACGTGTCAATAACAATTCAAAGCCATGCCTCAAACTTATATTCAACCAATATTTATATCAAAACCTGCATCTTTGGTCATAAACAGAAGAAGATAACTCGAACAACAATATTTACAAGATATATAGTGGCTAGAATATATCTTAAAAGTCACTGCAATCGAAGAACACTTTCAGTGGCCAGTTTTACCCACATAATAGTGTTTATAAGTCATTTTTTAATAAGGAGGAAAGAAATGTGACACTCTTTTCTGAGCAGTAAATAAAGAACTGTGTACACTCTCCTGCAGCTTATTGCTAGCAGGACTGAAAGCTTTGAACCAACACTCAATTACCAGCACTGCATTGATTCAGATGCTATTTTCCTAAACCAGCTTTCAGTTAATTTTTACTCGTGGTATAATCGGATAGTCTTAATAATTAAGGAGAAGAATTGCAAAATCAACATGAAACACTGTATTCTTCATTTAAAAACCAAACCAAAACAAAAACAACCACTTGCCTGTGTCAAAGTTATCTTGTAGTCTTCTTGGATTAAGCTTTTTTTCACATTTCTGGTTAAGAGAACAATCACACATTACTCACTTGACAAAGAGATAGCATTCTATTCTTAGAGGTATAGTTTAAACATCAGCTAAAAGGCAAACTGGTTATATCTGCTTTGACACACCTCCTCATGTGTGAATTATTTTACTTTTAACTCAGCATGAATTCTGTCATGTTACTTTAGCATGCATGTTTCAACGCTACAAGTCTTTCAGAAGCATGAAACCTTTTAAACAGCCAACAAACCATTTTTAAAATGCAGGCCTTCAGGGGAAAATTTTGAGTGCTTTCTAACTGTTTTAACATGAAAGGGTCTTGCACATGATGTGCTCATACGTAAGTCCACTCTTCAACTGGTTTGTCTCCAAAAAAGCTAGGGGAATGTGTTTGCAAACACACTGCTACTGCCAACTAAATTAACATGCTTTAGAGACACAAACTTAGAACTTCCCTCTCCAGGGAAGAATTGTTTTAGCCCCAGGTATGCTGCTGTAAGTACACAAATATAGGAAAAAAAACCATGGCCCTTTGCATTCCCTGTGAATGAAGAGTTCCCTGTCTCAAACTGTATCAGAACATTATCACTGAGACACAAAATATTTAAAATTTAAAAGACTGACAATCATGAAAATGCAAATGAACTAGACATGCAAAGTATTTAGAAAAGTAAAGAACCTACCAAGTAACTACAGAGTACTAACAGTTCCAGTTGTTTCCATGAAGATCCTACAGGTTACCATGGCAATTTTTTAATATCCATACAAATATGTATGGGCAGTCAATTCTTTGACTTTTCATTCTTCTACTCTCAAACACAATTACTCATTTCTTGCTACAGTGAGAATTTTACAGGGTAAGAGTTTAGAGTTTCTGTATGTTTACATGAATAACAGAGAAAGAGCAATAACCACAAGCCAGAATGGGAATAATTTAGCTTACAGCCTGTAAATAAGAAAAACGAAAGCCTGGACAAGCCAGCTGAGCTACATGGAGAACTGGGGCTCACTGCTGCACAAGACACAACAAAGTAGAACTGAAGAGCCATAAAGGGGCATCAAAAACATATTCTATTAAAATAAGGAAGTACAGCTCAGTGAGCCTTCTCCCAGCCAGTAGAACTGTGGGGAAAAATACAATTAGTAAGGGAAAGAGGAAAGTAACAAGCCAAGAATACCACACTGGAATTTACAAACTGCTGTAGTTCTACTCTATGATTAAAAAATTATATCAGATTCTGGCGTTCAAGCCAAGCATGCATGTCAACATTTTTGCTAGAGAGAGAGGAAACAATAAGCATATGCATTATCCCTTCCTATCTAAGTGTTGCACAGCTAAACCCCATGATGCTTACAATACATCATACATAAATAATTAAGACATTAAAACAATAATTAAGACATTGAGTTATTACTATACACTACAGTAGGCATGACAGGAACCTGGAAAGCTGCAGGATTATGCACTGAAAAATTGACGTATTTCCAACAGCTAAAATTACTTCCAAATGCAAACTGTGAAATTTAGTATGCCTGTCTACAGATGTATATGCACACAAGGTAAGAAATGTCATATACCTACAAATACATATCAAATACTCTGATCAAATACACTTTTGATAGATATGCACTCTATTTTCTTTCAGCAGGACATTGCCCTGGAGGTCTGTGAGGCATTACTGGCATTAGAGACAGCTACTGCACATTTCTTACCAAGGTATGGTTTTGCTTAACTGCTTGACTGTGGACTCCATTTGTTCGCTTCTTTTGGCTGGAAGTGTCTTGATACTGCTTTCTGCCATTGTTCCTCAAGCTCTGATTCTGCCATTAAGTCCAAAATGAAGAGAGAGAAGGGTTTAAATGGCACCACTGAATGTCTCTGCACTGACACTTCATAATTACTAGCTACAACTTCCCTCCAAATAACTTCAAAACAAGTAAAGTTTCTTTTGTAGACAAACTGAAGCACACTGAAATGAACCATACACTCAACTTACAGAGTCATCAGCAGTTACTCAGTCTCTCTTGCCTATTAGAGAATTATCAGGCAATAAATTTAGTTCAGTGAGTTCCCATCCACCCATATGTACTACGGGTACCCAAAATATTTCAAAATAGTGCACATAAGACACTAAAAAAGCAAGTAGTAATTACTATCTATACCTGAAACAACACAACTAGTACCTGATACCCACCACCTCTAACGTGAGACAAATCTGAGAATTTCCAAGAGTTATCTCCCCATCCTATGTTTCTGTTTTTGCATTCTGTAGTGATAAAATTCACTATGTTCATCCTAGAGAGGAACTCTTATGAACAGAGACATCTGTTTTAAATAGTCCAGATGCATGTTTGCCTAACCTACCTTTATTTTCAGAACTTCAGACACCTCAGGATTATTATATGGCTTCTGTGGTTGTTTTGGTTTGTGGGTACACTGCTCTCCTGAAAAGCCATCTGTCGACACCTGCTGACTACAGCGAAGTTTGGATCTAGTACAGGAGAACAAAGAGTTTACAACACAACTTCACACTCACTGATAGTAGAAGACAAACATGAAAGAATTTCCTGCTTTTTGAGAACAATCTGGAAGGCAAGCTTAAGTAACCCAGTATGAAAACTCTACTAATGCTCAGTGCACTTACCCAACTTTATTTTGCCTGCTGGTAGAAAACCTGTGTTCTCCACAGACAATAGGCCAGGTCCACATTAGCATTTGTCCTGCTGTTCTCGGTATTGGTGCTGACCTGACATAATTATTGGACCTTTCTCTTAGGGACTAGAGGTTTTAAAGTTTGCTCTACCACTTTTCACTCATTTGAGTCTAAAGCAAGCAGCACTTGCTCCTCTTTTGATGCCCACAGGTTTTGTCTAGATAGCTATTTCTGACAGTACTTTACAGTCCTAGTTTAGAGTCCTATTTTTCCTCTGTGAAAGTACCAAAAGCATTGAACTTCAAACAGTGAAACTTGGTTTAGCTTCTGGTTTTTTTGATTCCCATAAACAAGACTCAAGAAATTACCTCAGTTCTGACACCTGTGTATCACAACATTAATTAAAGTTCTCATCCTATTAACAGACCTAGGACATATTCCTGCATGTTATTTTTTTTTATTAACCCATTCTATTACAGGAACATGGATTCTCAGGAGAAAGGACAAGCAGCTCTGTATGACCAGTGTTTTATAAAAGGATATAGAGGTGTTAAACTGACCTGGTTCTTACCTAGCTTTTTCCAAGTTGGGCTTACAGGGTGTGCTCCCTGCAGATGAAAAACCATTGTCACTATCTGAGGAATCTCCATTCCTTCGGGAAATCCATTCCCTCAATGGTCTGTGAGCAAGAAGTACAACAAGGTCTACTTACTAAAACAAATCCAAAGAATTAAAGTTGTCTGAAAGACCCTGACCTAGCACTTGCTTCATTTCAAACATACCTGATGAAGGGAATTGCCATAAAAAATTTGTTAGGTGCCAAACCCAGCTTGGACTTCGGGGTCATGTCATTTCTGTGGCACGGTAATTTGTCAATGGAAAACCACTCAATATTCTAGAAAAATAAGAAATAAAATAAAAATACATGCTATTGTAGCCTTACAGAATGTTACAAATGTGTATCAGCCACAAATATTTCCCTTAATTAAAAAATTACCACAGAAGACTTAAATTAATGGGCCACAACAGCGTTTTCCACAAAAGGTTAATTAACAATGGGGTCATTCTTCCGACTGCCACTAAAGAGTAGCAGATGTTACAGCACACACTCATTGCAAGACATCACACCTAAAATATGAAAGGCATTAATCAGCAACTAAATTCTGTGTAAGAGAATTTAGAACCTTCTTACTATTTTTACTTAAAATGCCATCAATCCTAGAACACCTACTAGTTCAAAAATTATCAGAAAAAAAAGGTATTTATTTTGGGAGTAAGTTTCAGGTTTTGTTATAAAAGAAAAATGCATGGATAAAGGATAGGATCTGTGTTACAGTTTACACACTACAGTTTTAAGTATTAAAACTGTATACTTTGTGCAATGGGGAAGGAAATCAGAAATTCTGGCTATAGTCAAAAGTCAGAAACTCTGACTACAGTCTGACTTACAGTAGAAGAACCCACATGGGACTTCCTATTGCAGAATCTAACCCCAGGTACAGATAAGATGCATGTTATGAAAATAAGTTACAAACTGAACAAGTTTTCTGTGTGTTTCTACAGGGAATACAAAAACAACATGCCCAGTTGTATTAGATCAGGTGAAGACAACACTTCAAAACTCTGTCTTTACAAGAACTCTTCATCATTCCCACACAGATGATCACTGTTCCACAAAGGGGGATATTTACCGTATTTTTTGAAAAACCCTCAAATTTCATCTTACTTTGTTTTTGAAAAACAGGTCTCTAATGCAAGAAACTAAGTCCTGTCCAGTTAACTGCAAGTACCTTTTCCTGTCTAAAAATATGGGTGCCCTGTTCAGTGGCATCATCTGCATGGAATTGTAGGGAGAGCTGTTTTAAACTGAACTGCCATACAAGAAAAATATTCCAACTTCAAAGATTATAGATATTGGACCAAAGCTTCCAACAAATCTACTACCTGAGCCTTTGCCTTTTCCTTTCACAATACCTTTTAAAGGCCTAAAGGTACACAAACCGTCCAAAGCAGTTCTCATTTTTTGTCCCCTTACCAACTTCCTACTAAAATATACTCTTCCTTAAATATGGACAGAATTAGCCATGAAAGAGAAGAACGATTCTTAGTTTCTCCTTCTCATATGTAGGCTTTTGCATACCACCAACTAATAATTACACCTTGAGAAACCTATAGTTATATATGCAAATGTAAGCAGGAATAATATGAAATGATTAACACATATACCATGTACAAGAAAAGGAGGGGAGAATCATAGTTTGACAGCATGCTCTGATGTTGTTCTCATGATCAGTGGAGATGTCAGACAGATGGACAAGTATCAGTCTTTGCAGTTAAACTGCGAGAAGTTGTCATGACCCGACAGTGTACAGATGCCACTGGCATCTCATATTTTAGGTATTCATTGTGCTTGGCAGTTTAATTATTTTACAGGCTGTTGGCTTTAAAAATCAAGTTCCATGAGGTTCCTACAGATTAAAACAAGATAACACATACCCGAATTTCCCTTCTAGTTTTGGGGTTGAATTTTGTGTTCTTGGGAACTCCTGGAATGATGTACAGCCGTGCTAACTGATCATTAATTCGCAGCTCAATGTAGTCTTCTTTGCAGATATAATCTTTTATGTCAAAGCCAGTTTCTTCAAACACCTGAGAAGCACAGAAATGAAATTAGCGTATGTGTATTCAGAATTTCACAACCTATTATCATAAGGGAAGGAATGACTGTTTTTCGCATATATCCATGAAATCTGCTGGAAAAAAAAGCCTTTGCACAAAGACGTGCGCTCAAAAATAGAAAAAATACGTAAGACCTATGTGCTTCATATTTCTCTAAGACAGTAGACTTGGAATGAAAATTGAAACAACTGTATTACATCTTCACATAGCAATTTATTAATATTTATGGGGAGTTCTCTAGCTGCTGCTCCATGCTGCTGGACGCATGGAAATCTTATTCACAGCAAAAACTAGTATTTAGGAAGTAAAGACATCTTCAAATTCTATCTAGGTTTACTTGCATCTCAATTTTTCCTCTTTTTCACAATCCTTCTGCTTTAAGAACCTTTTACCCCCAGTATATAATCCTGCATGGCCAGCTCCTCTAAAGGAAAAAAAAAAAAAAAGAAAAAAAATGTGTCTAGTAATCACCAGATTACTAGAAAGACAATAATATTTTGAAAGAACATCTTGTTTCAGTATTTTATGGCCTTGCAGTGAAGGATCACAGATTCACAGAATAGTTAGGGTTTCAAGGGGCCTTAAAAGATCATCTTGTCCAAGCCCCTGCCTCAGGCAGGCACATTTTTCAAATCATGTTGCTCAAAGTCTTACTTAAAATAGTTACTTTTGACAACATTTATAATACAAAAAGAATAATTTCAAACACACCTGACAGCTTAAATCAGATCATGTCTCTAAGCTTTCTAAGAAAATACTCATTTTCAGAAACTTCCTTGTCTTCAAAATCTCCACAGGACATACAACTACTCAGAAAACATGCAGGATTGATCCACTATGCAAAATGTTTCTGCCCGGACAGTGGAATATGCATGTGAACACGCACTCATAGAATTGGGTATTAACTCCAGGGCTGCTAAGCCCCACTGTCAACAGTCCAGAGGCAGAAGTCCTCAGTTAAACTTTTAAAAAAATAGGTTTAGAATTAAAAATAGGAACAGGAACTTCAGTAAAATCTCTTCTCAACCCCCATCCAGATAACTCCATATAAAATGAGAATAGCAGACAATACTCAAAATATGTTATGCAAAATACCAATTTAAATATTGGTATCAGCAAAATGTTTCTAAGTTCCATTTTTGACAATGCAGAGAAAAGTAAGGAAAAGTAAGAAAAATAAGAAAAAAACAAGAAGCATTTAATACAAAGCAAATAACTGATCAGTTACTCTTCAAATTAGCACTCCCCCTCTTACAAAAAAACAAAAAGCAAGTCATCTTCCCATCTAACTACATGAAGAACACCAAAATTTTGAAGAAAAACAAACAAAAAAACCTACCACCCACTGTTTCAATTAAGACAGACTTTTCCTCTATACTTACTCTCACTTCAAACACCAGTATTTTCCCTTCCTAAATGATATTTCTAGATGATATAAGTAAATTCATTGAAAAACTTCTTTTAACAAGAGAACCATCTATTTAGTATGGTTTAGTTCTTGTCAACTTTTGAAATACTACTGAACTGTGTAGGCACTGCTAAGTGAAGACCTCTTCAATCAGATCTCACACAGGTGCAGGTTACGGTTTTAGATATGTGCTGACTTCAGTGAAACCAGTTAAAAGATTTACTTCAGATATTATACAAATCCCTATTCCTGGCCACATATAAGCCCTGAAGAATATGTCAGTTTATCCACAGGGACAATCTAACTCGATGGAAGGAAGGTCACAGGTGCAACAATGCTGTTCACCAGTGACATCTAAATCAATTTTTCAAATTAAAAATACCATCAAAAGATTTTTTTCCCAATATACCTGCGCCCATTTCATTGCTTTTGCTAGCATAACTTGAAGAGGAAGACATACTTTGTGTCACTCCTTCCTGAAGCAGTTATGCCTAGTCCATCTTTGACACATGTATTTAGAACAAGAAAAATCCATAATTTCCTAGATACTGATTCAGTCCAACTGTAAAGAACACTAAATGCATAGTAATACTTTCCCTCACCTTAATGTTCTCTCTCAAAAACTCTGGATGTATTATGGCAAATAAACACTGAGTTTGTACCAGTAATATTCTTTCACAGGGCATTTTTAATATGCAGCTTCACTACATATCTAGGTCCCCAGTAGTAATAAATACCACAGATTATTTTATTTTTCAGATTTTACTTGCCACATACATTGATTCTTGTTCCTGCATCATTGAAAAAATGGAAAAGCAAAGTTCTTCACAATTTTTATGTAAAATTCTACAATATCTAACTTAACTCCTTATCCTCTTTACACAGCCCAGTGTACAGAGGCTAAATTCCCATCCTTTTACCTTTTTACAGTAATGGTAACCCTTGAAATTTATATTCCAAAAGCCATGAAGGACATAAGATTTCCCCAGCAACACAGATAATACTTAAAAGTAAATTCACAGCTCAGCAGAGAATCTTAAAAACAGTACTCAATTCGTTTAGCATATTAGTGAAAACCAATTTGAAACACAAAACCTCAACCTTGATTATCAGTCTGGAACTCAGAAAAGCACCAAAAAGTACAGCAGAAGATGACTGCAGGAATATTTATTTACCTGATTGCAATAAAGGATTCCTAAGTAAAATGTCTTCTCATCTAACACACATATCCTGATCTCAGCAAGATTTCACTTCTTTAGCTTAAATTTAAAGGAATTAGATATATCTTACCTCTCTAGCAGCACAGTCATGAGGAGCCTCTTCTTTATTTACTTTGCCTTTTGGAAATCCCCAGCCAGACTTTGCTAAATAGCCCTGAACCAAAAGAACCTACAAAATACAAGGGAACGCAACTGTCAAACACACAGTTGTCCTCAGCAATTTCTCTAAAACGTTTTCCCTCCACCATCCGCTGCTTCTCCAAAAGGATACTTCAGCCTGAGAAAATGAAATCATTAGGTTTGTTGTGTTTTAACATTAACTGAGAAATTTTTTTATGGGATTCTGGAACTCAGGATTAAAAAAAAAAAAAAAAAAAACACCAAAACTGAGAAGGAACACCAGCAGAAGTGTGTTTACTGTCTCACATATTACATTTCTGTACACAGTTAACAGTGTCAAGTAACTGTCAGATCTTTGCAAAACTGACAATGAATTTAAATTTCTCCAGAAGAAAAACGCAAACAACCAAAAAATTACTTTTGCCAGCATATGCCACCCTTCCCTCTAGTGCCTCACAACTATTTCCAGACTCACATTTTCAAGTGTCTCATCAAGAATAATTGCACCATAGGTTGGTACTCCCATTTTGTATTCTTTCCACTCATCTAAAACCTTTTGTACATCTTCACCTTGAGGCAGTAGAAAAGGGCAGTGATTGAAGAGTACAGCAAGATGTTAAGGAAGACAAACGTAAGCATCCGGTTCCAAATCACACAAAGACTCAAAACTTAGAATAAACACACTCCCTCCCCTAAGTGCTTTAAAGATATATTCTCTTGGAAGTAAAAAAAAAGTTATGAATAATTCAGTACTAAACACTCAAGGTCAAAAAACATCAAGTACTTTGGCAGTTCCAATGCAAGCCAAAATAGATAGCTAAGATAGATAGATAAGATAGATAGACAAAAGGAGAAAAATGACACAAGGATTAGTATCCATACAACAGTTATTTTGAATATATATTATTCTTAAGCACATTTTCTTCATTTTGAAGTGAGTAAGACAGACAAAAATCTTGTGCTTGAAATAAGTGGCGATAATTTTTTTCCACAATCATTTGTTAGGATTATGGTACAGAATCTGTACTGCAGTATTTACTATGGGGAAAAAAAAAATGGTATCAAATTATAGAAATCTGAATTCTAATATACTTCACCAAAACTCATGCAGAGAAAACATGAACGTCTATATTATATAAACTCTAAAATGTTCAGAGCAAATCTACAAGTCCTTAATAGAAGTATTAATGTTACATATTATATATGTGATTACTACTATAAAAATATTATAATACTGATAAAAAAGGAGAGTACTTAGAAATATGATACCGCAGCAGAATTAATATTTTTGCCAAATGTGAGCTAGAGAGAGAGAGATGTAAGGAACACATAACATCTCATACACTGTGTTTTTTCTGCACTGCTTACAGTGCAGAAATTAGTAGAAGAATTTTGTTGGTCTGAAAAATATATTAATAATTAAAACCGTGCATAAAATTATTAAAAAATAATTGCGTATCAGCCAACAGAATATGATATTTTTACAGTTTGTTGTCAAAATAAAAGCTGCAGTGTTTCAAAGTAAATCTATACTACCAAACAGATAAGTTGTGTAGTGAAACCATACATAATATTATCCTGAAAGTCAACAGCAATATTCCAAAACCCATATGAAAAACATATGCAAAAACATTAAAACGAAAGCCCTTCCTGGATGAAAGCCACAAACTTTTCTATAATTTCTAAACAGTGTACATTCCAGTAGCCACTGCAAGCAATGAAAAAAGCAGGGGACGACCATATGAATTCAGTAAAAATGCATCCTCTCTCCCCTATGAAAAAAAACTTCCAAAAAATACAAACCACTGCCCATGGGGGAACACATACCACCTTCAGCTATGTTAACACCTGTGTCACTATTTACTTGAAAATCAGTTAAACTAAGGAGTTCAATTTGAAGAACTCCAACAGCTCATTACTGAAAAACTACCTAGCATGCCAAAGTGCAACTATGAGGAAAAATCCTCAAAGATCAGAAACTGGTTCTCTAGCAGTCTGAGAGATATCTCTTTTGGGTGCCACAAAATTGTGGGAGCAATGAACAGGTGAGATCACATACCTAGTAATACTAACTTTTAATCACTAACACATGAACCAATGATTTTCTTCTATGAAATATTGTTAACAACATTCAGTTTGCACTTTACCACTGAGGTAGAAAACAATCACAGTAATAAAAAGGATATCAGCTTTAGCAAAGTCTCTTATCCCACACTGAGGTAATCCTAGTGTGTTTTGCATGTAGAAATCCAAATAAAACCAATGGGCCAGTTCAATCTGAAAACACACTCTGATTGCATTGTCTCTCTCTTCACTTGGAATGTGCAAAATAAATCGGCTGCCAGAAAAGAAAGAAGAGTAAGATTAGCCAAATCTATTGATTTAAATGAAGCTAACAACAAAAACACATTGCAATAGTAGAATTCCTGATCCATTAGCAAATACCAACAGACCAACAGATCCTCCTGTTGTTCTGCAGGGACAGCAAAATGTTTTCACAAAGTAAAACACAACCTTTGAAGTCAAGAAGGAAGATAGATTATGATGTTCTTTCAGAAATATCAATTACAATAAACTAAGTAAATTGACTGTTGTGAAAACAGGGAGGGCAAGGACAACCTACATAAATGCCCCTACTACAGAAATGAAAGCACTTTTACAAGTCCAGTAAAGAACATCTACAAACTCAGATAAGAGATCTCAACACATTTTTTTCATAACAGAAGTTCTACTAATTTATTTAGATTTTAAAATTCAATACGATCCTACTAATTTCCTCGGTCTGAAACAGAACATGGTCAATTGGTTTCTTTTTCAAGTCACATTATGCTTTACCCCAGACACTCACAAATACAGTACCAGAAATGTAAGTTTAAGTAGCACCGTGTGATAGCTTATTTTACTTATTTTTTATTTGTATTGAAAGTACAACCTTCTTCTTAGAAATTGAAGGTCATACACCCCATTGAACTTAAATCATCTGACAGAGATCTTTTACATTCGACTCCTGAGTGCCACCAGCTAAATTCCAAAAGTGCGTATCATTGATAGAGTTGGACATATTTAAGACATCTTTACTTAAAATCTGACAGGTATAAATTGTTAGAGGATATCAAAATTTGCACTGTGGTCAAAGAGGCAGAAGGTCACTCGTGCAGGCCCACACCTGACACAGTCGTTGTCTCCACTTCAGTTTTCTCATGTGTGTGCCTGTATATTTTTTTATTCTGATTTCCTCCTACTGAGATAAAGTTGCTGGAAAGAACATTCCCATACTCCCTTCTCAGTCAGTGGCCAAGTTTGGTTCTCACCACCACCTCCCTTATGGGTTTGTGTCCCTGGATTTCTCACCCTCTTACTATCCCATTTTCACACTATAAAAGGTCCTTGAACAGACAGCATTAAAGAACGTTATAGGCCTGAAAGAGCCTGTGTGAACCTCACAAAGTTCAACAAGGTCCTGCAGCTAGGTCAGGACAATTCCAAGCAAAAATACAGCCTGGATGGAGAGAAGCCCTGGGGAAAAGGACTTAGGGGTGTTGGTGGGTGAGAATCTGGACCTGAGCTGGCCATGTGCACTCACAGAAAATTCTTTGGATCAAAAGCAGAATAGGCAGCAGGCTGAGGGAGGGAATTCTCCCACTCCACTCTGCTCTTTTGAGACCCTATCTGCGGTGCTGTGTCCAGCTCTGTGGTCCCAACACAGGGAGGATGGGGACCTACTGGAGTGAGTCCAGAGGAGAACCATGAAGATGATCAAAGGAATGGGACACTTTTTCTAAAAAGACAGGCTGAGAGAGTTGGGGTTGTTCAATCTGGAGAGGAGAAGGTTCTAGGGAGACATAATAGTACCTTCTAGTACCTAAAGAGGGGTTATAAGAAATATGGAGAGGGGCTTTGTAAAAAGGTATATAGTGACAGGACGAAAGGGAGTGGCTTTAAAGAGGTCAGGTTCAGACATTACAAAAAAGTTCTTCACTACTAGGGTAGTGAGACACTGGAACAGGTTGTTCGGAGAAGTTTGGGATGTCCCATTCCTGGAAGTGTTCAGGGCCCCAAGCAACCTGATCTGGAAGGTGTCCCTGTTCACAACAAGGAGCTTGGGACTAGATCATCTCTAAGGTCCGTTTCAACCCAAACCAGTCTATGATTCTTTCTTACAAAAACAACCTTATTCACTTCAACAACTGTATTTTCCCACTTCCCAATCTTCAATTGGCAATACCACCCCCAACTGCTAATTTCTTTTGAAGGCTCCATTTTGAGTGCTGAAAAAACACCCTTACATACAAGGCTTCTGTAGATAAAATGTAAAAAGTTAAAAAAGTCTATTTTATCTCATGGTACTGCAGTTGGACATAAATCTAAAGATTCAGCATTACCAAAGAGGAATAAGAGCATGCCAGGCATTAGGCTTAGAGGAACAAGAGCAAAGCCAATTAAAATGCTACTTATTAATCAAAAAGTTAACTTTTAAGTTATGTGGAGCGACTGAAGTGGTAACAACAGGCATCTCCAGATTGTACTGGGTGCAGGTGCCCAGGTGCTGCAGTGAGGCACACCCTGAGTGGCACAGCTGAAGGCAGCAGCCAGGATGGTGGAAGTGTACTTAGGAAAGGACAAAAATGCCAGACAGGCAAAGGAAGGAAGAAAAAGATCATGAAACAGCAGTGCAAACACTGAAGTTGGAGAAGAAGGAGGGAGAGGAGGTGTTCCATGGCAGAGGAGCTGTCCCCCTGTTGCCATGGTGGTTAACTGGTAAGCAACATTCCTGTCTCATCCTGAGCCACAAGCTTTCTACTCTATTTTCTCCTTCATCTTATTGAAGAGGGGGAGTGAATGGCTGGGTGTACCTCTGGCTACTATGCAAGATTAACCAGCCACAGTCCCAAAGTCATGTGACAGGGCAACAGTACTTGTTTATAAGAGAAAGTACCAAGAGGCCCCAAAACCTAAATTACGTCTCACTTCTTTATTCAGCAAAAAACAACTCAGCAGCAATAAGACAGTGTGACAAAAAAATTACAGGGGTACTTGTGATGTGTTATTTAACAAAACTCAGTAACTGAGTAGGAAAAATTGCTTGGCTCTTTCTGCCAAAATTTCCACTAATATCATATACAGAGAATGTGGGAAATTACAGCTACTTTTATAACTCATTTCTAGCCAACCACTTGACTACACTCATACAATTATAAGACAGAACACCATTTCAAAGCTAGAAGATGACAGCAGCTCAAAGAAACACAGTAAGACAGTGGGACTGACCCTATCACACTCTATCCAAACACTCTATTATACTAGTGACACTAATAGGCTATATCAGTCTTGTAAACATTGTAATTCCCCTCTGGATTTTCTGAAAAGTCTCAAATGCCACTTCATATGTGAGCAGGGATCTAAAAGGCACATTCCATCTCTGTGCAAGGAACCCAAAGAAGATACAATGAAAACACAAACATGGTTCAGAGGCCAGAGAGAGAATTTAAAGAAATAATTAAAGATTTACTCGCATATCACAAACTCTGACTCCTGCATTAGACACGTGGAGAACAACACTGAGCAGAGCAGTTCTACGTTCCTGTGTTATTCTTGCTCCTAAACATTTTCACTCGTTTGAAACCAGTAATTACAGTAAGTGGACTATCCTTTGTCTCTAGTAACCTTTCCCTCTTGTATGTAAATACTTCAGGAAGGGTCCCTATGATGATTTCGTGCCAAATACCAGATCCAGTCTGGGGCATCACGTTCTTGGGGACGATGGATAAATTAAAAGTCTGAAAAGCCAGTCTACAAAAGATAAGAGCTTAAGACCACAAGAGGGTGGTCTTTCTGAGAAAGCAGAACCCACGATTTAAGAAAATTCAAACGCAAAGCCCTGAGAACAAGAAAAGGTGACTATTCCACTCTCAAAGTACCGACAAGCCGGAGAGGGCAATTCCAGACCGATGGGTATCCTTTTTCCTCCGCTGGCACAGTCCATTCCAGCAGCGGTAAACAAGCTGGAGGGACTCCCTGACAGCCATTCCAAACGGATCCCGACGCCGGAGCGGCGGGTGTCCCCCAGTCCATCCCCACCACGCCACCCCAAAGCCCCGCTCCCGGCTCCGCTCCACCTGCGCAGCTTCACCTCCGCCGCCCCGGCACCGCAGGAGCACCCCACAGACAACATTCTGCCACTTGCCCCGCACTCCCGGCTCCCCGCCCGCCGCTCGGGTCCGGAGGGTGCCGCGGGCAGCCTTCCCGCCCTCCCACGATAGATCCCTTCAGGAAGGCGGAGCCTCGGGCACGGGAGGATCGGGGCGAGCCCCGTCCTTCCGCTTCCCGGCCGCCGGGGGGACGGCCCGAGCCGCCCCTTCCAGCGGCTCGCCCGCACCCCCGCGGCGCTCCGAGCATCCCGGGTATCCCAAACATCCCGGGCCCCCCGCCCCGCCGGGGGAGCCGCCCGGGGAAAGGCGTCCACCGTGTGCTCGAGCAACAGCGGCTCCGCAAGCCCCGGGAGCGCCCCCCGCGCGCGCGACCGCACCTGCATAGGTCGTCCAGGACGCTGCAGGGGATGTCGGCCCGTTTGGTCTCCATGGGGAATCGCGGCTCATCCCGACGCGGCGCAGCCCGGAACGCAGGGACGCGGCGGGGGCGGGGCCGCGCGGGGAACGGGGTAGGGCGCCGGAACGACAGCGGCCCCGGCCAATCAGCGCGCGGCACCGGCGGAGCGGAGGCCAATGGGACGCAGCGCTCGGGGCCGGCCGCGGCGCTCAGGTGATCGCGGGCGGCCAATGGGCGCCTCAGGGGGGCGGGGCCGCCGCGTGCGCGCCGGTTGCGCCGCGAGCGAGGGACGCGAAATAGGAATGCGGATAGAAGGGTATGGAATAGAGGGATAGAGAGATAGGGGATGGAGAGACAGGGGATACAGGGACAGGGAATAGAGGGGTAGGGGATAGCGAATAGCAGATAGGAAATAGCGGGATAGCGAATAGCAGGTAGGGAATAGAGGGATAGGGGAGAGAGGGATAGGGAATAGAGGGGTAGGAGATAGCGGGTTAGGGAATACAGGGATAGAGAGCAGCAGGATAGGAGGTAGAGGGATAGGGGATAGAAGGATAGTGGATAGAGGGATGGGGATAGTGGCATAGGGGACAGAGGGATAGGGAATAAAGGGATAGGGGATAGAGGACTAGGGAATAAAGGGACAGCAGATAGAGGGATAGGAGATAGCGAGATAGGGAGTAGCAGGTTAGGGAATACAGGGATAGGGAGTAGCGGGATAGGGGACAGAAGGATAGTGGATAGAGGGATAGGGGATAGCAGGATAGGAAATAGAGGGCTAGGGAATGGAGGGATAGGGCATAGAGGGATAGAGAATAGAAGGGTATGGTATAGAGGGTTAGGGAACAGCGGGATAGGGAACAATAGGATAGGGGGTAGTGAAACATGGGACATGGCCGAGGTCGAGGGAGAGGATCTTCCCCTGGTACTCAGCCCTAGTGAGGCACATCTGGAGTGGTGTCCAGTTCTGGGCTCCTCATGACCAGGGTCTAGGAACTCCTGGAGAGGGTCCAGTGGAGCGTAACAAAGATGATGAGGGGTCTGGAGCATCTGTCTGATGAGGAGAAATGCAAGAGATGGGGCTGTTTAACCTGGAGAGGGGAAGACTGAGAGGGGATCTCATTAATGCACGAAAATATCTCAAAGGCAGATGTTGGAGGATAGTGCCAGGCTCTCTTCATTGGTGCCCAGAGACAGGATGAGGAGCAAAGGCCGTAAGGTAAATCACAAGAATTCCTCCTCAACATGAGGGAGAACCTCTTTACATTGAGGGTGGCAGAGCATGGAACGGGCTGCCCAGGGAGTGCCTGGAGTCCCCCTCTCTGGAGACATTTCAAACCCACCTGGACACGTCCCTGTGTCACCTGCTCCAGGTGGTCCTGCCTTGGCAGGAGCTTGGAGTGGGTGATTCCCAGAGGTCCCTTCCAACCCTCACGATCTTCTGATTCTGGGAAACAAAACGGGCTCCGGGTGGCATTCCCGGAGGAGCCTCCCTGCCTGCAGAGGGTATCGCTGCTCTCTCCGCGGCGACTGCTGCTGCCACTGCACCCTCTGATTCCCCAATTAAACGCGGGTATTTAGTGCGCTCCTCCTCCAGTGCTTTCCCCGCCCCTTCGTCGCCCAAGTGCCTGAGCTCCCTCTGAGGATCGTTCCCCTCAGCGGGCTCGAGAAGAGAATCAGGGAAACGAGAAAACTCGTGGGTTGAGATAAAGATTAAATTTTCTACCAAGTTATTACTAGTGCCCATTAAACCATAGAGAAAGCAAAAGCTATGCACACAGAAAAGTAAACCAAGGAATTAATTCACTGCTTCCTGTGACCAGGCAGGTGTTCAGCCACCCGGGGGAAAGCAGGGCTCCATCACACATAACAGTGACTTGGGAACACAAATCCTACCATTCTGTATGTCCCCTCACTTCCATCTTCTCACCACAGCTTTATATGCTGATCATGAGCATTCCATGGTGTGGAATATTATCAACGCTGTTTGCAGAACAAATCCAAAACACAGCTCCATGGTAGCTAAAGAAAATTAACTCCATCCCAGTCAAAACCAGAACATAAAGAAAGATACCAGCCCAGGTTACACTGAAGACACAGAAATTATGTATATTCACAACACATTTATTAACTGTTGGATACAGAAAGTGAAAAATGTATCCTTTGCCTCCTTTTCAAAGCTATAACAAAGGACAAGAGACTCCATAATAGCTTCAGAAGTACAAGGTAAGGGCATTCAACCAGGTATAGAAGGAGCAATACTGTAAGAAAACTTCAGAACCAAATCTTAGTAAAAACAGCACATTTACATCTATTGGTGCTCTCCTCTCCAAAGTCCACTCCACAGTCTTTGACAGTGACTTTTGCTCCACCACTATATTGCTGTGATACTGGAGGTGATGTGTGGATCACACCAGTGTTGACTTAAAGAAGTACTTTGGCAGAGGAAAGTAAGTCTGCCATTAGCAGAACTCTTCATATGGCCAGACAGAAGGACAGAGGGAAGGGTCTGAGTGCAAACTGATAAATCCCATTGCTCACGGATCCAGAGAGTTCAGTTTTTACCAGAAAGGGTAGACATAGAAATTTATGTAAAAATTACATGATCTGCACTCTTTCGGGTATCAGAGTACTTTTCCTACTACTGTTTTTCCCTGCTCTGCTGCATTCCCACCCTGCTGCTGCCGTCCCATGTGGATTTGGTACCCAGATCTCCTACAACTAATAAAGAGGAGAAAAGAAAGTGGTTTAGAAAATGCACTTTGACATCTCATGTTATCTCTGGTACTTTTAGCCCATCCCTGGTGTCTGGAAAATACCCAACCTGATACAGTGAAGAACTAAATGTATGAAATGTTACCTAAGTTGTGAAACAGTCTTGAATAATAAGCTGTTTAACATAACAGAAATGTATTAACTGAAGAACATAGTGAAAGCTTGTAAATAGTGCTGCAAGCCCCCAGCACAGGACAGTGAGAAGAGACACATTTGAACATTTCTGCTTGCTCCATTTTGGAGAAGATATGGAAGAAGTATGGTACCTAAACCCTGAAGAGGTTGAAGAGAAGATAGGAAAGACATAGAAAAAACATAAGTCAGTGATCACATGGTTAGTTTATGTGTAGAGAGCCATGATGGGCCTGTACTAATAATCTGTATTAGGCTTTTCCTCACAATGCATTACTTAAATAATTTCTTCTTTAAGACTTTGCAGGTGATCATTAATTTAACAGCAATGATGTGTACACTGTTGTGTACATACATGACAAGTATGCAGTAAAGCACAGCACATGCTGTAAGTCAAGACAAGGCTTACTTACGGCAACACTGAACTCAGACAGGCTTAAGCAGCTGACCCAAGTAAACACACATCCTTTGGGTGTGATCACCAAGCAGATGGTTGGAAGAAGTCCAACTCTGGGGCCACCAGCATAGGAAGGATGGGGACCTGCTGGAGTGAGCCCAGAGGACCACGCGGACAGAAGCTCAAACATCTTTCCTCTGGAGATGGACTGAGCAAGTTGGTGCAGTTCAGCACAGAGAAGAGAAGGCTCCAGGGAGGCCTTATAGCACCTTCGAAGGGCGGGCTACAGGAAAGATGGGAAAAGACTTTTTGCAAAGGAATGTAATGACAGGACAAGGGGGAATGGTTTCAAACTGAGAGTAGGTTTAGATTAGGCATTAGGAAAAAATTCTTTCCTGTGAGGGTGGAGAGGCACTGGAACAGGTTGACCAGAGAAGCTGTGGAGGCCCCGTCCCTCGAAGTGTCCAAGGTCAGGCTGGATAGGTCTTTGAACAATCTGGTCTGCTGGAAGGTGTCCCTGCCCATGACAGGGGGGTTGAAACTGATTGATCTTTAGGTCCCTTCCAACCTAAACTGTTCTATGAGTCTATGAAGTATACATTGTCGCAGCGAGGGGAAGGCAGGGACGCTCAATATGAGAATCAACAAGCTCCGTTTATTGATTACACACTGCAGCAAATATAGGACAGATAATAAGCTTATTAA
>JAYRBT010000093.1:12311765-12363113 GCA_036023395.1 Myiotriccus ornatus
CCTTCTCTCCCCCTCTCTCTCTCTCCCTTCAGCAGGGAATGCATGAAGGAAAGAGAGACCTACGCTGGAGCGAGATGGCCTGGGGAGGATGCTGGGATCTCCGTGAGGGATCCGTGCTGGTGCAGCTGAATTTGTGACCCTGAGGGACAGCAGAGAATGGAAGACCTGTTGCCCGACAAATGGACTCATGTGGGAGAGGTCTATAAAAGACTTCTCCCATGGGAAGAGACCCCACAGGAAAGAGGGGTGGACTCAAAAGCCATTATCCCTTGTGATTCTGTGGTGAAAATCCGTGGTACGCAAGTGTCTCCTTGCAGTCCAGTGAAGATCCCCACAGGGCCTGGGTAACCCCCAGCCTCCAGTCCTAGCCCAGGAGGGGGGTAGGTCCAGCCCTGAGGTCGACATAGAAAGAGAGAGAAAGAGAAAGAGTTCCAGCTGCAACAAACCAGAGCTGTTGTCCTAGAGATAATAGAAGAAGAACTTTAGAGTGCTGCGAAATTATTTAAAAGTTCTAGAGCTACAGAAATGGAACAGAAACTGTTTCTCCTCCCGAACTGATGCAAAGGGAAGAGGAGTGTTTTTGTAAATACATAACATTTTTGCCTAATTAGAATTATTGTAGATATAGTTCTTTAATTTTTATCTTTCTAGTAATATATCCTAATATTATTCTCCCCAAATCAGATCTCTTTTATCTGCATAAACCTTCTCTCAACTTATAACAATTGTGTGGGAGGTGAGAAAAATTGGCCCGGGGCAAACCCACAACAAAGCTTTACTGAAATCCAGAAAGATTACATCAGCTGTCTTCCCTTGATCACCTAGGTGGGTTACCTTTTCATAAAAGGAAATCTAGTCATCTTTGTCTCACCTGAGGCTGCCTCAAGGAATCTCTCCATATTGAAAAAAAACAACCCAACAATAATTGCATGTAATAAGTTTCAGGCTATGTTCTGAATTTTGTTGTCAAGCTGTTATTCTCCTCACATATCAAACCCTTGGGCATGTTGCAATAAGAATCATCTCAAGTGACAAGACCTGCCTCCATGGTACAAGGGAAGAACTGTTCTATTTGTACCCCAAGTTTTCAGCAAAGCTAAGAAAACAAGAGTTCTTAGGGCTGAAGAAGGCTTTTAAGACAATCAGGTTCAGTCTTCTGCTATTACCACATCTCAAAAATATTTTAAGTTTCTTGCCTCTGCCTGGAAGCCTCAACCAGAATTATGATGCCCTGTTAGCGTACTTAGCTAATACTTCCAATATTATATATACAACCAGGATGAAGTTATCCATGATGTTGAGGCTGGTTTGGATTGGCTGAGAAAACTGAGACTTTTTTAATGTCCATATAATTATCTGATTAAGACAGAAAGTGTCTTAAAACAATTACATCATATTCAGTTCATTACTCTAAAAAGGCTTGCTTATTTGCAAGTGCTAATGCCATTTTCTGAAAGGAAATACCTCAGACATCCAAGATAAACATATCTTACTTCACCAAAAAGTTGCCAAATATATTTTAAGATCTTAGATCTCTTAAGTCGTTAGCCTGGCAGTGGTCTAAGTAGTTTCCACTGTATATGGATGATAAAGTTGTTATTTTTCTAAGAAAAAATGACAGGTAGGGAGTGTATCTGCTTAAAGAAATTAAAAAAAAAAGAAAAAAACCCAAACCTAGATCTAGGAGGAATGTGTGCCAAACTGTTCCGTCACCACTCTGACAAAGCCTGCTTAAGAAAACTCTAGGGAAAAAGCATCCAGCTACAAAATAATTTCTGTGAAAGAAATGTAAAGAGTTAAGTATGTCAGAGCATATAGTATAAAAAAAGAAATTACTGAGCCCAAGCATTCCATATAGACTGGATAAACTTCTAAAGAACCTCTCATTTTTCTTGACAAAAAAAAGCAATCTTGATGATGATGGCAGCCCTACACATAAGCAGAGGTAACATGGTAAAAGTGTCAGCAAATTTAGCATATTCAAGTTGACTTGTAAAAGAATATTAACAGTGTAGAAGCAAATGTAGCAAGAACATGGCTTGTGTGTGGCCACAGGAGTTTTCAGGATTTACTTATGGGAAAATAGCACAAAAGCCTACAGTGCTGCCAAAAATTAAATAATTAAAAGAAAAATCCACTGAGAAAGTGGATCTGACATTTGCTTGTTATTGTTTCTCTTTTGTTTTGACCCGTGATTTCCTCAGAACTGCAGCAGCTGAAGTAGCAAGCAGCTTTGAGTGGGCAGAGTGAGAATGCCACAGGTCTGCTGCTGGTGTAAGGCCACTGAGAGGATCACTGGTAGTAAATGCATCTTCAACATGGATCTTTTCAAGGAACACCTGAAAACCTGACAGATTTTATGACTGACACAAAGAAGTAATTTTTGTGACCCATTATTACTTGTCTATCTACTCCAAATTAGGAATTCCTCAACATGACTGAGATGATGAGTTAGAACATGCATATCTGCATATTCAGGAACTACACCTTACTGATATTACTCCCTCATGTCACTACAAGCATGGACAATTAAAATAAAAGACAATGAAACAACTGCTGTCAATGAAAAGACTGCTTTAGAATTGCTGCCTGAGTCTCTAAGGAATCAAAATCTCTTTAGGTACAGCTATGAGTTTACCTCAAACCACCATTTCAATAGCAGAAAATAGGGGATTAGTAGTTTTCAAATACAAGTGTGTTGTATGTAAAATATAACCTGAGTTACCAATATGGTGGAGATTTTTTCTTCAGTTACACTTTTTTTCTTTTATTACAAGGGCAACTACATATGCACAGATGAAGTATGATTGTTTAACTTCACAGCAAAGTCATGAACTACTACTCATTTCCTGTGAGAGATAAAGTCCTTCTTCATGCTGCTTTGTGGCCTGTAATCTGTGCTTTTGATCCTTGGCCAAGACACAGTTACTGCACTCACAGAATGGTGCACTCCTTAACCAGCTCAGTAAAGAACTGTCTTTGTCATTGGCACATCACTGGGGCTGCCTGTTGTAGAAGTAAAAGGTGTTCCTGTTAGAAGCAAACAGCTGGGAAGGCAGCAGCAAATGAATGGGTAATAAGGATGGAAAGAAGAGGCAGTAAGTCCCCAAACAGATGAAACTACAGAAAGCCCTTCAGTTCATCACTGAAGCCTGTCCAAAATAAGTTCAACAAGTTTTTGGAGATAAGAAGTGCTACTTATAAAGACATTTTGGTGAACGGCTTCCTGGTTCACTGTGACAAGAGGACTGAGTCATCTGTAGGCAGGACACAGATAATTAACAACAGGTAATTAAAATTATCCATGAATCCAGATAAGGAAAGAGGTTAAAATTCCATCTGTCATTGGACATGGGTCTTTTACTCAATTTGCTACACTCAGGAGAACATTTAAGACCCCCTAAACATCATTAATTGTGGTATACAATGTGTTTCCTGGGTTACAGTCTACGGGATATTTGAGAAGGTTTGTGGGACAAGACTACCCAAGCAGCTGAGATTCTACTGCCATGTACTGCTGCCATACACTATTGCTATTTAAACCACATTAATAATGCAATTGTGACTATGACTTTTAAAAAAGGAGCTGGGATGTTTTAAAAAACAGTCTCTTAAGATTCCACTGAGGGGACTAGGTGGGAGAGAAACAGAATTCATTACTTTGAAATTCTTTAATAGAAAAAAGTTATAGTAGTTTCCTAATACCAGATAACACAGACAGATAAAGCATGGAGATGATTTTAAGGCACCTTTACCTTGTACTCTTCAAACCAAGAAGAGCCAAGTCATCATTTGAATCTCCTATCTGGCTCTGCAGTAAGCTTTGAGAATAAGATGGAGGTAGTTTTTTTGCAAGGGTGGAGTGAGAGGGTATACTAATAAAATACAGAAACCAAGGATTAATCATGATTCAGGAAAATCATGCTTCTCCTTCCAGATGCTAAGAGACTTTATTCTGAATTTAATTTTGTTACACCCCATACTCCACTGGGATACAAAACTGAAATAATCAGGACTAGCTTTTTTTTATTTCTGTCTATAGGAAAAAAAAATACAATATTTGCCCAGACCCACAGACAGCAAATAAGAGAAAGATATGATACTACGGTTTAGCAAAAATCATAGTTGGATAACATTAATTAAAGGAATAGCTAACATGTATTTTAAAACTTTATAAGGCTTTAGCAATGTTTTAAATTATAAGGAAAATTCATCCCTTTCTTGATTGTGTTTGATTTTAGATGTAACTTTGAAGTGCAACTGCTTCAGAAAAAAATATTTATTTTGTTTTTCTGCCATCTTGTGGCTTAACCACAAAATGAAAAAGAAAAAAAAGATACAATTGCCAGTTTGTGAAGAGATTGCTTTTAGGGTACTATTTGGCCTAGGCTATGCTCCAGACCATCACCCCTCTTACATAAACAGCACTGAAGTTTGAAACAGAATGGATCTAGAGTTGAACAAATTCCTGCAACAACTTAATCCCATGGAAAGAAATTGTGCCGACTGCCCATGTCTCATCACAGGGGTGATGGGCCACTCTGTCTTCCAGACACTGTTCCATTGACCCAGATCCACCCAAGGCAGTGACTTCTTACTACATTCCTGTTTCTTACTTAAACACATAAGTTTGAAAGTAATTCTGTGAGAAGAGAGCTGAATCCTAGTCTAGTTCACTCATTAGCAGAGAAAAATGTTACTAATGTTTTACCAGTGAAACATGCAAGATTATTAGCTACGCTTTTCACAACCTTGGAAGTGCTGAGAATTCAGTCATAGCCTTTTGGGTTTATTTGGCATTTACAGGGAATGGTCAATGCAGCTGACTTAATACAGCTACTTTAACATAGCTCATCTTAAGCAAACAAACATGAAATCCTAATGCTATTTCTGAAGTTTTATGTGGGCCAATCAGTAGAAAATAAATAAAGAGTAGCTTTCCACCATTCGCTGATGAAAAGATATCATGCTGTACACTTCCCAAATCCAGCTAAAAAATTTAAATTAACCGGTTGAAAAGCAGACATGAAGAATATTAGAGGTTTTCTACAAACTTTATTTTGCAGGCCTTTTTTTTTTTTTTTTTTTGGCTCATTTTTTAACAGAATTGCAATAACCTTTAGCTACAATGGCTACACTGACTGAACTGCCCAACAGCAAAACAAAGTTATTTATTTTTTTCATGCCTGGAACATATTTCTATTTAAAAAATCACATTTTGCTCATGCTGGATTTGAAAAAGTCTCCTACATGGATATATAGTCAGTTAGATTTAGCATGTGACAGTTTGTGGGTGAACAATATTTGCGCATGTTTTCAGCAAGAAACAGGCTCTCAGGATTTCATTGGCCAATCTTCCAAGAAACTCAGACTTCTCCAGCAGTTTTCCTGCTAGTTGAAATGCTATGCTAGTCTGACTGAAAACATCAAGATTGGTTAAGGGCAAAACACTCCTGCTGGTCTATTATTTAGTGAGAAATTTTCTGGAGTATATAATTTCAGTTGAGTCAGTAGAAAGTTTCAAACAAAATTGTTTTTGTTAAATATCAGGCCTTATGTGCCATTTGCAGAATGCTCTGTCCAGGTTATTTCAAGACTGTGGTTTTCCAGAGCAGCTTTTTCTGGAAGTTCAAATTTCAACTGCTCTATTTACAGCTGAGTTGCAAACCTGGTTTCTCATATTTTATTTTTCTGACAGAGAACACAAACTGGGTAGTTAAAGAGATGGGAAAACAATCTTAGAACTCAACTGCAGAAGAAAAGTAATTGTAGGATTTCTCACAAGGTCCTCATAAAGAAGTTGTTGAAGTACCAGCTGGATGGCAAGAGAGTGAGGGTGGTGGTGGTCAGTGGCACAAAGTCTGGTTGGAGAAGTGTCACCCAGGAGTCAATACTAAGTCTGAAGCTGTCTCACATCTTCATTAAAGATCTGGATGATGGGACAGGTGCACTGGCCACATTGGGAGAAGGGCGTGACGCATCAGATGGTTGTGCTGCCATCCAGAGGGACCTTGACGTGCTGGAGAAAGGGGCTGACAGGAATCTCATGCAGTTCAATAAGGGGAAGAGCAAAGTCCTCCACCTGGAGAGAAACATCCCCAGGCACCAGCAGAGGCTGGGGACTGCCCAGCTGGAAAGCAGCTTGTCAGGAAAGGTCCAGGTGGACTCCAAGTTGAACATAAGCTAGTGAAGTGCTCCTGTGATGAAGAAGAAAAATGGTTTCCTGGGCTACATTAACAGAAGTGTTGCCAGCAGGTCAGGGGGATGATCCTGCCCCCCAGCACTGGTGAGGCCACACCTGGAGTGCTGGTCCAGCTCCAGGCTCCTCAGGACAAGACAGACACAGACACAGTGGAGAGAGTCCAGGAAATGGCCACCAAGATGATGAAGGGACTGGAACAGCTCATCCTGGAAAAGAGAAGGCTCAGGGGGATCTCACCAAAGTGTATATACACCTGAAGGGAGGATGCAAAGAAGACAGAGACAGGCTCTTTCCAGCAAGACCCAGTGACAGGACCAGGGGTGATGGGCACACACTGAACGCAGGAGGTTCCCTCTGAACATCAGTAAACTCCACCACCCTGTGCGAGTGACCAAGCACTGGCACAGGTTACCCATGGAGGTGATGGAGTCTTCATCCTTGGAAACACGAAAAAATTGTATGGGAATGATCCTGGACATCTGGCTATAGGTGGTCCTGCTTGAGCAGGTGGCTGGACCAGATGACATCCAGAGGTCCCTGCCAGCCTCAGCCATTCAGTCACAGGGCGTATTTTTGTTCACTGTTACACTCACCAGTTAAACTTCATGCAGCAGCTATGTACCAGGACAAAGAACTGAAGGTATTTATTCAGTATTTATCCCTGGTGATGGTTTTTTTTTGCTATTTTTTTCTCTGCTCCACCAACACATCCAGGTCCCCACAATGAAATCCTGAAGAGGAGGGTGCTGAGACCCACTGCAACACAGCGGTATTCCCAGGGAAGAACTACAAGTACCATTCACGAAAACTTGAGTTTAAGAGTGACAAAGAAGCTTCAGAAAGAAGATTCAGAAAATTAGGCATTTGGCCCTGATTAAAAGTTATTTGTCAATTCAGCCTTTTGACTGATGAGCAGTTTGGTTGTCTTTTGTCTTTGCTCTCAGTATGTCAGAAGTGAATACACTGTACAAAGTACTATGAACATAGAACTGTGTGGCCTCAGCAGATGCAGCTTTTGAAAAGGTGCCTGCAGCTGTCTGGGCCCAAGTCAGCAACTTGCAGCACCTCACAAACATGACTCAACAAGCTCCTTAGCTGAAAAAAAAAGGTTATGAGGTGTGCCACTTATAAAGGAAATTTTTGACGTGATAGTTGTCCAGTACTACAGACAGATTTTTGGAGGGTTACCTCCAGATTACCATCAAGCTGGTTGATACAGAGTCAAGTGTAGCTTCCTAACAGGTAATCTATTACAAATAATTGTAGCTATTCTTTATTGTTTAGCAACAAAATGTTCTCATTTTATTAATAGTAGTTTGGTAATGGATTTCCTGTATTTTTCTTTTAAATCTCCTTGCATGCACACACCTGCCTATTAAATGACTTTTTGCTGAGATACCTAGGACCTAAAAAATGTCAGAGCTGCCACTGTGTCTCCATGCAGGGGATGTTAATCTGACCATTAATATGAAACAGAGTCATCATCAACCATGTTACAAATCAAGTTACAACCATGTTACTTCACAGTGTTCATTTCTCCCTTAGATTTCTGTAATGATTTCAGTTTCTCATTTAGTTTGCAGACCAGTTTCTGGTGCATCACCTTGAGCAACGCTGCTCTGACAGTACGTTGTTTAAGACAGTGACACAGCTGCAGTTTGTAAGTGGCACAGTACCATTGCTGCAAATTGAGACTGCTCTCAGTCCCTCAAGTTCAGGACACTGAGAAAGGTTTTGTGTATTTAATGTTTTATCTGACAGTTGCTTTTTATTTTTTTAGTCTGAATTTACAGAGCTTTTTAATACCAACATACTGGATTAATGGCTTATCTTTTAAAACAGTATTTAATCTTCTGTAACAGAAGATACACAGACTGTTATCACTATTTGTGGAAAAGACAAAAATTATTTTCTGCATCTTTTTCAGATGGAAAAATGATTGAAAATTTGTCAGAAATTGAGTTTGTGGAATTACAGATTTGATGATATGGCATACATGACTGACCACTCTGCAGATGCTATTATTACATACCAGTCTCCTTCACAGGTGGCAGAATTCACAGTATCTCGAAACCAGCACACTGGAAATAAAGCACTGGTTACAGACCTGTCAATTTAATCCCCATCATCACTGTAGAATGACTGCATTGAGTATATGACATCCACTCACTGAATTTTTTTGTAGTGCCATAAGAAATAAATTTCAAAGTTGCATTCTGCATATTTCCAGCCTGAGGAATTCAGAGACAGAAGTAGGTCACACAGCATTCCAGCTCAGGCACGTTGTAGCTGCATGTGCTTCCTAAATATCTGCTCTCTCTGACCTCAAGAAATGGAACTGTGAAGCACTCAAAACTTGACAGCTTTTAAACACTTAAATGCAGAATGAAGAGAACGGATAATTGCTGGTGAGGACAGGGATCATACACATCTGCAGCAAAACGTCAAGACTGGAAATAATGCCTTTGGTTAGCAGCAGGAATACTGGTCTTGGAAAGCTGTGTATAACTTGGTGAGGTTATTCCATCTGCTGAGTGGAAGAGGTGGGGAATGAGCACTGCACTACAAACATTTCAAGCACAGAATTCCCCCACTGTATACAATGTAATCAGCAAGTCAGGTGTCCTTATTCAGCCTCTATTTTACTGTTAATGGTGTCTGGGGAAGAAAAGTAACAAAAAACACCACAGCACCACCCCCCCCTCCCAAAACCCACCTCCAAACAAGACGGCCCAGTAACAAAAGCCCGGTACAAATACGAAATAGAAATTCAAAGTGATTGTGATACACGTTCCAGCAATTCACCTGGGGAAAATGCAGATGCCCTGCATTTGGAAGTGGGAGCCCAAGAAAATTTGGATGGTTTGAGGTGACACAGTTTGTGTGTTTTACTGGAAGTGTAACATACAGATAACTTATTCAGACCCAGCTTATTCAGACCTAGCTTACATGCTGAGTTTTCTCTCACATGAGGCAACACTGCATAGTCTAACCATGCTAGAAATACCTATATAGTAATGGGACTAGTGAAGTCATTCAGGAGGGGGTATATTTTCAGCAGGATTAGTAAGAATAAGCTCTGTATTGAACTGCAGATAAAACACAGAAGAAAGAAAGGGGACATAAAGGGAAATCTTTCTTCATTCAATGGTCACTGAAAGGAATAGGATAGGGACAAAATAAGGATTTTCTCCATCACCTTTATAAGTGAGGATTCCAAAAAGATACTAACAAGTAAAATGTAAGAGCTGGGAAAAAAGCCAACAACTTTCAATTATAGAAACATGCTTCATGAAACATGACTCAAGTTGGACGGAACAGACAGGTGTGAACTAGGCCTGTCCAACAGTGAACGTTCCACAGCACAGAGAGAAAATAATGCTCTCCTTCATTTAGTTTTTATAAAACTGGTATTTACTTACCATGAAACTTCAACATGCAGAGTTAACTGTTCCTCTTGGTATATGCCACTTTTAAAAGACTGTATACATCAAAGCAAGTGGTGTTTCTGCCCACAGCAGTGGGCTTGGAACTAGATGAGCTTTAAGGTCCCTTCCTACCCAAGCCATTCTGTGATCCTCTGATTTTAAATCCAGAGTACCTTTCAGTTTTAACTGAAATCCCAAATCCAAAATCCTGTCTTCTACATAAGGAGACAGTTTTCTACTGTTTTCAGAAGCACTACCTCATACCCATCCTTCAGAGATCAGCAACATGGTATTCTTCATGAATCAGCAGAAGCATCATTTTTGTTCAACTCAAAGGTAGAAGCCTATAAACAGTGTCAGTAGCTTTTTTTTACTGTGTGTGGGATGTTCTAAAGCCACATTTGGCGTACATGTTTCAATCTGTGTTAAACGCTGACCCGCAAAAGCAGCTGACAAGTGGCCTTCAAAACAGCCATCCTGACTTGTATGGTGTTTAGAGCTAAAAGTCTTTTGGATTGTCACCTAGACACAAGCATTGACTTGCACGAATTAATGTAGGAAGTACAGCAGACAACACCACACAGTGTTTCACTGAGATACTGGGGGGAATGCTGGGCACCACGTTGCCAAGACTCTACCCAAATCCCTATTAGCTGGCAACACGGGAAGTAGCCAAGTGGAAAAATATGGATTTGCACTCATCTCTCATTCCTTCTAATTGCAAAGCCTGTATCTCTGCAGTACAAACCTCAGTTTTAGTCATTCTTTGTCCGTTTTAGCCTTGTAAACCAGCCAACAGCTGTGTAAAGTCACAGCTGTGTACACTCTGCTTCTAAGATCAAAAGGAACCATCAGTCATCTGTATGTGACACAGTAATACAGTATTTGCACTGAGTTCATAGCTTTCACTTAAGCTACATTTCCACTTCTAAGAGTTCCAAATGATTTATGCCCTGGGTTTGGTTGGCATAGAGCCAGTTTTCTTCCCAGTAGCTTGTACAGTGTTGTGGTTTGGATTCAGTTTGAGAATGCTGATAATGCACTGATGTTTTAGTTGTTGCTAAAGTGGTGCCTCCACTAAGTCAAGGACTTTCCAGTTTCTCAAGCCCTGCCAGGAAGAGGCTGAGGGGCACAAGAAGCTGGGAGAGGAGAGCCTGGACAGCTGAGACAAAGTGGCCCAAGGGATGCTCCAGACCATATGGCATCATGCTCAGCATATAAAGTGGTAGAAAAGCTGGCTGGGGGGCCACTGCTTTAGGGACTGTCTAGGAATCAGTCAGCAAGTGGTGAGCAATTGTATTCTGCTTCACTTGTATCATCTATATTATTATCTATTAATAATAATTTAGTATTATTGTCTTTACCATTTATTAAACTGAACCCATGAGTTTCTCACTTTTATTGTCTCCTCCATCCCACTCTAAGGGAGCAGGTGAGTGGCTGGGTAGTGCTTAGTTGCTGACTGTGGTTGAGAAGTGACATTTAAAGCACTTAAAAACTGTCAAATAATCCATCACGGCTGTTCAACTGCTCAACTGAGTAAGAAACAAAGGATGCCGACTCCTTTTCATCCCACAGTGGAATAATAACAAAATAACAACAAAGTACTACTACTACAACTACAAATAATAAAAATTGGGAGATTTCTCATAATTCATATTATGGCTTAATTTTTGCATCTACTTCCATAGCTCTTCCTTAGTTACTTCCACTGTAAATGTGTGCCATCACATTAGATGAACTTACCAACAGTCTAGGTAAGATGCACAAATGTTTCTCCCCCCCCAACAATGTGCTTTTAATATTGAGGACTGTTAGGACGGACAGAGAGAATGAGGCTTAATCCACCTTCATTTGTATTAAATATAATTATCAGTCAAAATCTCCTTGTTTTCATGATCCATACTGACTTTAAACTGTTGGTGATAGTTATGATTTTTTTTTTTTTGGTTGGTCGTTCGTGTGTGTGTGATTTTTTGGTTTGGGTTTTTTGTTTGGCTTGGTCTTTTTTAAATTCTTAAAAGAAATGTTTTAATTTCTAGCAAGGGAATGTCCTCTTCTGCATATAAACCAACACCTAAGAGCACTTTTTTCCCTAGAATAATTTAGGATGCAAATTAATCAGTCCTGAAATTAGAACTCATCTCAATTATGGCAGTGTAGTACAACTATCAGAAAACAAAGGATCTTAGAAAGTCAGAAAAAATGCCTTTTTGTAGTTTAAATACTTCTGTCAAAGCCAAAGTGAAGTACAAAATACGCATGTAAATATATGTGCATGTGTGTTGGGAATTAATTAGCCTAGGTCCCTTAATAGTCTAATCAGGGACTAAAGAATTCACTGATTTTGGGAAGGAAGGACTTTGTGATTAAAAAAAAGACTTTATGAGTCTCTATTGTGCTTATGAGTCATAATGAAATGAGCCTTCTTGCAAAACTTTTGTAGGTAACAAAGATATTATGGAATTACACTGTGTTGGAACTAAATTTTGTTTCGTGTAGCTTGTTTTAAGATAAAACATGGAAGAAAACAGGGAGCTCAACTAGCAAACCACACATCTCTGAGGTTCTTTCTTCCCCCCATTTATCTGAAATGTGACTACCACCAAAAGGGAACTCCATGTGATTTTTTAGAGCATTTGTTCTGATATACTGAATTACTCAAGGGTCTTAACAGCAACTTCCTTTTTAAATGAAATCACATTTCTAATACAATGAACAGACACCTAACTTTCAGTAATAGCCAAGAAAACAATTCCACTCTGACAAGGTGCAATCAGGAGGAAATTTTATATAACACTGCAAGTAATAAATAAATTATGCATAGCAAGACTAAATTCAGAATAAGTATATTGTGAAACAAAATACATTAGAATAATTGAAGAAAGAATTAATTACAGAGTTAGGATATAAACAGTAATGCATCCCAGGCAGAAGCAAACAACAAAACTGAAGGAAATATAATTGTGGGCTGAGTTTGTTCAAGAGAAACAACATTTACAGGTGGGAAAATGCATCTGATCTCACAGGATGACAATCTGCTTGTAGAGAACCAGCACAAGCTTTATGCATGTTATATCCCACCAAGAAGTAGGGTATTAGATACTGTTTGTATGTATGGCTTGAGGTCTGGACAGAAGTGCATTTTACTGAGTGAACCAGCTCCTGCAATCCTAATTGCAATTCCACAGCCACTCAAGCAAAGGATGTTTCCACAAACAGAAAAATTTGAATAATTTCCTGAAATCTTGAAGTGGCAAATTCACAAGTATTCATAAGCCTGTAACTATGTGGAAATTTCCTAAGAAAGGTAATTTGCAAAACTACACTAGGGAGGTGTTACCCAGGCTTAGAGTAAGTAAACAGCACTTCTGGTAAACTGAAACTCGAGAGCAGGAAATTCATCTTGACATCACAAATTGATTGACGCCTGCATTAATTACTGTTGTGAACTCTTAAAAGCTCTTCCGCACCACACCAAATTCCCTTGCACTTCCAATATGTAACCAAACACAACACGTAACCAGTTAACTTGCCATTCTGACTAAAAACTCAACCTTAACTACGTAACATTCTTTATAAACACATTTACAGATACAAACTGTTATTCTGCATATAGGAAACTATGCTGCAGGAATCATATTTCTACACGATTTCAAATGAAATTAAAAGCGGGCATCTCTTCTGGTTAAATGTAAAAGTGCAAAGGAGATGGCTGTGGAACCAGAGAGTGAATACACTTGGGTAATTTGGTATTAAGAAGGTCCTTGAAGATTTAAATGCATGGAGAAGGTCATGCTTCCCATTAACTGACACTTCACTTCTGATTCACAGCTTCATCCAAATCACACATCTCATCAAGAACAAAGCTGTTGGATAGGTGGATGCAACTTTGCAAGGCATTACAGTAGATGCATGAAGTTGTGTTTAGGTGTAAGTCTACATACGACTGTTAGTGAGGCTCTTATGGCTGTTCATACCATTTAATGAAAACTAGACGAGAAAATACATTTTGGGAGGAATCTAGTAACAATAGGATTGTTGAAGAGCTTGTAAGGAAAGTCCACCTAAGCATTTTCCAGATCATCCCTACAAGTAATACTGACCTCATCAAGAAAAGGAGATGTTCTCTCCCTCTTCAAGCCCTCTCTAGAAAACAAATATTTGCAATTAATCTTTTTACTGGAAGGATTTACTGCATTGAATTCAGTACTGCAAATCTAAAACTGTCCCCTGGAGTTCTACATATGGTAGACTCTTTCTTTTCTTTGGGTATTTTTGATGAAGAAATATTTCTTTCCCACATCTATACAGTGATGTAATACTTCTGAAGTCAATTGTCAGAATGTCCAGGATAAAGGACTTACCCAAACATCATGTATTTAAATGCAAAGTACTAGGGGCCATTAGGCAGAAGTTCAGAATTTACAAAAAAAACCCAAACAAACCCAACTTCGATTTGCTTTTGCTGTGTCAAAAAGGGTGAAGTTCTGCAACTGGCTTAGAATTGCCTGCCATGGCTTGTTCCAACCCACTGACCACGCATAAAGGAAACTACTGCAACCTCTTTCAACCAGCCCTAGCTGGTAATTTTTTTTCTGCTGGCTCAGGTGGCACTTGTCCAACTAAGCAGTGAGTAAATTCATACTAAATGCAGCTCTAATCCTACTGCCTCCATAAGGGGGGGAGGTAAGAAGTGAGCAAGTCTCCTGAGAGGTCACATGAGAGCCAGGATTCACAGCCAAGATCACGGAATGGAGAAGAAAACTTATTTCAACAGCACATCCCGTTCCTCCAATTCTAGAAATGCCATGGATCTTTATCCTTAAGAATTAAGAAGCTAATACACTTATCACCTTGGTAATACCCATTTCTGCTAAGGGGACAGGGGGATGGACAGCTATGAAATACCAGCCATCAAATAATTCAGTTGTGAGATAACCAAACAAAGGTTTTGCAGTTTCATGGTCTACTGGTATACTTTCAAAATAAAACTTCATTAATTTGTGCACAAGCTGTTCTCTCCTTGGTGCAGCTTATGCAATTTACTAAGGAAGACAGGGAAGTACATCCCTAGGACAACATGACTATCTCTAAAACCATCCCTTTTCTTTCCCTCCTCTTCCACCAAAGAAGACAAAACAGCCAATTTCCCACAGCCATCAAAGGTACTAGTCTATGTTGAGGAACACCTGGCTTATTGAAGTGTATAGCATAAACTCTACTTGTATTCTGCAGCCAAATCCTGCTTGAAACAATATTCCAATCTCATCAGGAAACTGTGGTAAGGCTTTCAATTTTTAAGCTGTCATATCTGACCGAGTTTTCAGGATTATTTTTAAGCTTTCAGGGGAAAATATTCTTGATAGAGAACTGCACATGAAAAACAGAACTAGATTAGTCCCTCTTTAAAGCTGGCAATATTTAGTCAGAAGACCTTTCACAGAAACTGAGCAGTAACCTCAACTGTGGCACACTGCCAAGAACTAAAATGGAGGTACACTTTAAGAAGTGACTATTGTGGGGAGGTCATATTTCCACTTTTCACATCAAGAGGACAAAGCTGTAACACAGTCTGAAATGAGCTTTATGAGTTACTTTTCAATATAAACTGATTTTTAAGTACAAGTTTGGTATGTTCTGGATATGATAAACGAATTCAAAGACTAACTAAAAGTCTGAGCACAAGTCACAAAAAGTTCTACCCAAAACTGGTAGAAAGAAAGGCAATGCATCCCAGAAGAACAGTAAATTGAGTCTTGGTTTCCTTAGCTCCTTGCTTTTCTTTGTTTTGCCTTGACATAAATGATGTCCTCTTACCAGCTGTGGCAACTTCTTACAAATGAAACCAAGAACAAGAATAAATCTTTAGCAGCATAAATCAAATCTATCATGAATCTAGAAATAATTTAAAAAAAAATCCTAGACCAAATATACTTACTGTAATAATTTTTCCTGGTTTTGATTTTATATCTCTGGGATCTGTTTTTATAGTTTAGCTTAGAATATAACTTTATATCCCCATCATAAATCAAACATCATGGATGTCTTTAAATATTCTGAAAGGCTCTTAGTGGATACTAAGTATTTTAGATAAAGAATCAGAGAAACGTAGATTTGGAAGAGATTTCAAAAGATCACCTAAGCCCATCTCTGCACACAGGCAATATGAAATATACTACAGTCCATCCCTATGAGATGTTTCATAAACCTCTCCTTAAAACTTCTATAATGGAAATTTAACAACTCCCATGGGAAGCATATTTTAGTGTATCACTACCCTTATAGTTGGAAAGTTTCTCTAGCCCGTCTTTGCTACAAATATAGGCTACTTACGAGGATACCAAGAGAAACTTCCCAATTATAATGATCATGAAGTATCCCCATGACTATCTTGAGAAGCCACTACAATTTTCAAAGACATTCTGGTGTTTGATACGCATACAATTACTTACGGTTTCACCTTATCTTCTGATTAAAAAACTGATTTCAGTAATTTTTCAGTTACTGAACTGAAATCAGTATTTCTTTACTGAGACTGAGTTTACCTTTAATTCTTAAATTGACAGGACAAATAGGTAATGCCAGTGTTAAACAACTATTCTGGATTATGTGGTGTATTTCTGTGTTAGTTGATAAAAGCCCAGCACAAAAAAAGTATAACATAATTTACGAGAAAAGTGGTCTTTCATTTAAAACTCAAATATCTGTATTCTACTCCACCAGGAAGTCCTGACTTGGAACACATCACATAATCTGTCTCTGTATCATCTTCAACAGGACACCAATATTCATATTAGAAGCTTTGTGAAGATACCATATGCAAAATATTTCAAATGCTAACACGAGGACTGCTGCTTGTTAACAGGTTCACCAGGTGATACAAGAACATGGCATGTCTCCAAACAAATCTGACAGGAAGCAAAGAATAAAAAAGCAAGTAAGATACCACTTCTGCCCAACAGCTATTTTTGGTATTGGCTTTTATATAAATTAACTTCTGTCTGCTGATAGTATCTTGATTCTACTCATGAATCAGCATGTCTTACAGTGAGTTCAACTGACTCATTTGAATATCAGAAGTACAAAAGCCACAGAAGTGATACACTCTGCAACTGTGTTAAAGCTACCATAAAGGTAAATTGCTCTGTTTCAGGGCTTCCTGAAATCAGGGCATTCTGAGTTCTAAATATCCAGTATTTAGAAAGCTAATTTTAGAACAGTCCAGTTGAGATACAACAAAACTAACAAACCATTTCATGTTTTTTTCAAAAATGCACAGAATGGTTAATGTTCTGTTCTCTCATGTTTGTAGTTTAAACCAATTTTCATCTAAATTCAGACTATTTTTAAAGCACAAATCTGTTTTTTTCATCATTGTTCTAGCACAATCTATATTTGCATCAAAAAGGCTTGAGGCAGCAAATGCCCTGTTTGTGCATAATTCTTTTTCTACTAAGATAACAAATTTCTTGCTGCCATGGGATTCTTGTAATATTTTCCCGTTCATAATTCTTAAAAAATAAATTAAACAAAAAAGCATAAAGATAGCAAATAGAATTAAATTTTATCTTATAGTCACTATTTCACATTCTACATTATATCCCCAATTAAAAAACTTTTGTTTTACAAATATTATTTTTATAGATACAATATTGTTTCAGGCTTGCAGTCATGAGAACAATTATACTGCTTGGCTACTGGAAATACCCTGCCTTTAGCCTTGTTATGCACCTGAGATGTGTGAAACTGTCTCAATTACAAATATATTACAGAAGACCTAGGGCCTGATCCCATAGCAGTTAAAAGCATCCTAAAACAGCCATTTGTGAGTGATAAGGAAGAACAAATATTGGAGGTGCAGAATTCTACTGGATCAGGCCGTAAGTGTAAGTGCATTATACAACACATTATATGGTGACATCTCAAAATAAAATACTGTATTTTTATGTAATGCAGAAGTAACACACACAACTTACATATAGTAATAATTTATTCTGAAATGTTCATTTTAGTCTCTGTTGAGACATGACCCACGTCTCATTAATAAAAGAGCAGCCATCTCACCTCAAATACCAGAATATACAACAAGTTACAGCATAGCAAAAAAATTCTACCTACTTTAAGATAAAATCTAATTCAGATAAAATATTTTTGTTCAAGGTTTTACAGTTACACAGGTTTTTTTTTGTTTTGTTTTGTTTTGTTTTTTTGCAGAGCACAAAGAAAGTGTAAATTGTTACACCATAACTATCTATGCACATTATGTGACCACAGAAATGTTAATCATTACTTCATAAAATGAACCATCAGTTCCATTCATGCAGAAAAGCAGGCTAGGAAAGCTTGTTCAGCGGAAACCATATTACTGTGAATTTCACAGCCACATGATTAATTATTGGGTTAGATGGACTCACAAATACTAAAATGACTATAATTTTTTTGCATAAATAATACCAATTCTTCCCTGATGTAGTTTAGTCGGTGTGTAATCTAGAAATTACTGATAAAGCAGTATGACTGTATCTTCTCTATCTGCACTATTCCATGACTTCAATGACAAGCAATATTCAAAGGATTATGGGATGGGATGCTAATACATGTTAAACATACTATACAAATATACTTGTGTTAGCAATTTTATTCCAAACTGTCAATCAGGTATTCCTGCAAAATATTACCAGTGAAGACAAAGTATACTATCAAATATGGCTTCCAGAACAAGGACCATCTAACAAGAATCAAAGCTATTTACAACAAATAAAAACAACAGGAAAAAAAAAATCAATCCCCATTTTTTCTTGTTTCATTCGAAACAAAGTTTCTAAGTAGCTGCTGTATATAATACAGTTCTATTTAACTTTTGTTGCACTTAAACAGAAGTTACCAGGTAAGAGCCAGAGTGACGTTTAGGGCTTTGGGTTCCACTGGAGTCTGCATTCTCAGATTTCGTGTCACGTTTCTTGGTGCTGTTGTTCACTGGAGTTGGGATCTGTGAGGGCCGAGCAGAACTATTGTCCACGCTGCTCTTCCTGCGGCTTGGGTTGTAGTTGAAGGGAGTGACCCTTGCTGCCACAGCACCGATGGGGGAGCTGTGCTTGCTTGAGCTACTGGAACTGAAGGGTGTGCGCTCACTTACAGTACTTTCACTAATTTCTGGTGCAGGAGCAGGATTATTCTGCAGAGGCTTTGTTTCACTGCCTTTCTTGTCTGGACTGTCTATCTGAAAGAAAGAGTTCAGACGGTTTTCTAAGCCAACAGTACGAACAGGAACACTTCCACTCCCTGGGGTTTGCTTTTCTTGAATCTCTTTAGGGTCTTTACCATTCACACCTCCTTTCTCTGAAATGCTGTCAATAACGGGGGGAGTATTTCCAGTTGGGGACCTTCCAGATCGAGGGTTGTTAATAGGGCAGTCCTCTATCCTCACCCATACATCCTCCGTTTTAGAGACAGCTGGTGCCATCTGGTAGATGAGAGTTTTGGACTCAGAGCCATTTGTGGCACCTGAGGAAGGATCGTTCATTATCTGAGGAATTTCATTTTCTTTTATTTTTCTCCAAGTACCTTTTGCTGGTGCTTGGCTTTCTTTACTTTGCTTGTGTCCAGGAAGAGAATTTCCATGTTGCTTCTCATCTTCACTTTTTGCCTTTTCACTGGACTCTGAGGAAGCTGAGAGAATTGAGGAGGAACTTCCAGTTCTTCGCCAAGTGCTTACACGAGGGAGGGATGAGGAATGCTTACTGTGCTCACGCTTCCATGTTCCTGATCTATTGATCAGCAGTCTAGATGGACTTTCGGAATGAGAACGAGCTATGTCGTGACGCTTGGCTGGTCTCCCATCATATTCTGCAGAAGGGCTCTGATTGGGGGCTAGTTTTCGCCAACCACCAGTCTGGGCAGCTGAATGAGTGGATAAAGACATATCAGGAAGAGATGGACTCAGAACTGGGGTCTGTAGTTGGGACCTCGTGGGAGAATCTGGCCTGGAAGGAGACAGGGATTCAAATGAAGCTGACTCTTCTAACTTCCGTCTCAGAGTTGGGCTTGGAGCTTCTTTAATAAAAGTTGACTGACGAACGAGAACAGGTCTCTCAGACCTGTCAGATTCACTTCCACTAGATTTTGTGGATGACATTCTGGATAGATCAGTCTTTTTGTTTGATCCACCAGTGCTGAGAGCCTGGTTTAACCCTTTTGAAGCAGACTCACTTCGTGGAATGCTACTGGTACTTTTAGGTAAGGCAGTTTGCTTTGTAAGGTTTTGCTGGCTCATCTGCCTGCCTGGTGGTGTATATGACATTCTACCTGAACTTGAGGATTTAGTTGAAGCTGTGCTAGGAGATGATGTTCTTGGCAACTGTGACAGTTTGTTGGGAGGACTTATACCATTTCTTCCTGGGGAAATGGAGTTTCGCCCAGGAGACTGCAGAGGCCTGCTTAATGGCTGCTGCTGAGGTCTGGAAGGAGTTGAGTCTCTAGACCCTGATCTAGACGGTCCTTTACTTGATCCACTCTGATTCAATCCTGATGGCTGCCTCGTTACAGGAGCTGGCTCGGGTTTCACTGATGACTTGGCTCCTCTTGGAGAACTAGTCAAACTCTGGCCTTCACTGGGACTCTTGGAGTTCATGTTTTTGAGTGGGGGTCCTTTTTTGGAAACAGGACTAGTACTTGAAGAACTATTTCGAACTCCTGGAATATGGATCATAGTTCTACCACGTGAAATTGAAGGCACACTTGTCTGTTGTGGCTGCTTCAACTGGCTTGAAACTTCAGAACTGGAGCGAGCTTTTCCTGTGATTATACTTTTATACACTTTCTTTCCTCCTTTGATTCCCCTGCTTTCTGACTCTACTTTTTTAGACTCAAGTGTACTCTTCTCTCCTGGCTTAATAATTCGTGGACCTTTATTGCTAGTGAAGGGCTTTTCTTCTTGGTCTGGGGTAAGATGAAATGGTGACCCTAGAGAAATACCAGATTTTAATGAAAGAATAGAATCGGAGTCTGATGAAGCTTGTCTAGACAGTGATGCAGCAGCTGCAGCTTGATGCAAGCTACTGACTATAGAATTTGCACCTTCTTGTATAGCTTTCCAATCAAAGTTCTCTGAATCAGGTGAAAACCCATGTTCTGAATCTGGCCTCTGTATCTCTCTCAAATCCAGTGTTAAATCTTCTGCAAGTATGCCACCAGTATTTCTGGAATTATTCTTTTCACTTTCACCCTTCATTCTTGAGGGCTTTTTCTTTTTAGGCATAGCAGAACTAATGCATTCCTGCAAAAGATCATCTTCCGAGTCAATGCTAAGGGAACTCAGAGAGCTGTTTCTAGAGAAACACACAGGAGTATCTTCAACATGGAATGATTTAGGTGCGTAACCAGAAGTCTGTGGTCTGTTGGATTCTATCTGTGAATCAGGAGCCTCGGTACATTTCGCAGGTTCCCCCTCTTTGTTGTTGTTGTTTTCTTGATCAATATCACTGAGGGAACTAAGAGATGAATTGCGAGAAAAACAAACAGGTGTGTTTTCAATAGCAAAATTCTGCATTTTCTCATCTGTAGCTGCCCCTCTGTCTGGAATATCTTTAGTTGACTGAGCGAAAGCTTTAGGCTGGCTTCTGCCTGTTGCGTGTTTTTGACAAACTTGAGTCCTGTTACTTGGCTGCTGATTTGAAGACTGTTCTGCGTTAGAGCAGTCTTTACTTTCCATTTCCTTTGCTTCTTTTCCTTTTCTTAACTCTGCCTTCTCCCTTGAAAGGTCAACATCGTCATCATCAAAATCTAAAGAACTCAGGGAATCATTCCGTGAAAAACAGTACGGAGTTCCCTCAATAGGTGTGTAATGATGAGGGGAATCAAATGCAAAGCTTCCTCTTACACGTTCTTCATTATTTGGCAATTTGTCATGAAAGTCTCTTGAATTATTTTTAAGGTTCTGTTTCTTTGCATCTCTGTTCTCTGGGTAGCCTCTTTCATTACTCACATTGCTTTTAGGCTCAGTGCTTTTTCTTATGCGTGCTCTGTATTCATTATTTTGGGGAACAGGCTTTACTGGTGATGTTGGCTTCTTTTTCTCACCTTCTGGTTGGTTTTTATTACTCAGAGATGAAGAAGCTTGTTGAATTTGATCCATTATCTTCTTCACTCTGAAAGGTTTGTGACTTTTTCCTTTTGGCATAGCTGAATTAATGCACTCAGCCAAAATATCACCCTCTTCTGTTTTGTCATCATCCAGGCCTGAGGAAGCCACAGCTGAGCTTTTTGCTCTCTGAGCATCATCGGTACTTCTGCCTTCTGTGGGAATGGTGTCCCGCTTTTCAAACTCCCCTGACTCTGCTCCCACACCCACACTGTCTACATTGGCCAACTCACTCGGTGGCGACTCTATTGTGAGATCACTCAGAGATGTAGCTGTAGAAAAGTTTATTGGTGTCCCCTCAACACAGTACACCCGTGGCATATCATCTCCTGGTGTAAAACTCACATGTTTTTGTGATTGCAGTCTGCTTTGTGAAGGCAAAAGTTTGTAAACTGGCAACTGGCTGGGCTTTCTGGCTACAGGAGGAGGTATTTTCGGAGCAGATGCTTGAGAAGGCTTTTTGGCTTTACGTGAAGACTTTGTTGGCATTGCAGAAATAATACATGCTTCCAGTATTTCAATATCATCATCGGAATCATCCAGAATGTCTTTTTCTGCTTCAGTAGGCTTCTCTGCTTTCTTCTCTTCATTATCCTTTGTATCATCAGACTGTTCAGGTTCTGTCTCATTTCCATGGTCATTTTCATGAACCGGAGGCATTATTCTCAACTCTGCATCTTTCTGTATAAATGGTTCATCTAGGCTCAGAGCACTCAGGCTGGAAGAGCAGGAAAACCCATCCGGTGTGCTTTCTGTGGCAAAATGTAATAGTGTATCAGCATCTGGCAGTACCTGAACTCTCTGAACAGCTGCATTTACAGCAGCCTGTCTAGGACCAGGCTCCCTCTTCTCTGTACTATGTACTTTTCCCTTAGGTACATCTCTTTTCACTTGAACCCCTTGAGCAGGCGGTGGCGTTTTACTTCTGCTTGGAGGCATCGTTTGTCCAGGACTGTCTGGAAGGTCACTGGGACTTATAATACCACTTACTATTCCACTGCAAGGCTCACTTTGAACAGAGCTGGCAATTGAACGGCTTTCAAAACTATCCAGGGAGCTAACAGAGGTACATCTACTGAACATGAGTGGTGTTTCCTGTACATAATGTTCTGGTGGGCTTTTAGGAGTTTGTGCACCACTCTTTGAGGGAGATTTGGCACCTGAAGAAAATTCAACAGCTTTATGTCTAGAGGAATCAGAAGGAGACAAGCTAGAAGTCTGAAGTCTACTGGATTTTGTCCTGGTGTGTTGTGATGTAGATGTGATTTCACTTACTGCACCTTCTGTAGGCAGAGCCACACTGTTTTCCTTTAGTTCTGTGATCTGTAGTGTGTCATTTGCATCTGTGCCACGTGTAGCTTGATCACGTCCTATTTCATCTTCAGCTGACGACAAAGATGACAAAGAGCTACACCTTGAAAAGCATATTGGGGTGTCTTCCACACAGTAAGTTTGTATGGTTTCCTGGTTAATAGAGGGAGTCTTACAGGAGGAGGTCTTCTGTGCATGACCACTTCTGCTCTGTGCAGAACTTGGGTGGAGCTGGGTCTGTCTCTTTGAACCAGTTGAGGGAGTTGATGTGCTCCCACTGCTTGAGGGAATATGGTCAGTTTTAGTGAGTTGCACAGAAGAAGTCTTTGGAAAAGTAAAAGATGGCTTCTGAGAAGGAGGTGGAACTTCTGTTGAGTATTTTAAACTATAATCAATAGGCTGATCGACATGATGCTCCTCTTCATTGTACTTTATGCTATAATTAGTTGGTCTGTCTTCCTCTTCGTGTTGTTCCTCCTCAGAGTAACGTTCACTATAGTTGGTTGGCTTGTCATCATCATAATCGTCAACCTGGCACAACGACTGGTTTACTTTCTGATTCATTCCAAGAGCTGGGCCTACCCTGTTCTGATCTGAACCACTGGATCCTCTTGATCTAAAGGAAGAAACACACTCCTGCTGTCCAAAAGGTGACTGATATTTCATGTGTTTATCATCTCCACTTTCAGTGTAAACAGGGTAGGTTGCATTTTGGCTTCTTGACTGTCGTTGGTCATTTTGTTTCATTTCATCATCTATTACATGCTTAGGCCTTGCCCATCTTTCATTCTGAGAGGGACTCTGCCTTCCAGAATTTAACTGTTCATCTGAGTATTTAAGACTATAATTAATAGGAGTGTCTAGTTCTCCATCATTGTCATCCATATGATTTGCACTATGAATCTTGTGTGCCAAGTCAGCCGGATATTGACCATAACTACAAAATTTACTTTCATCATCTTCCGAGTAGGATTCAATGGAAGGTTTCATTTGGCCTCTTTTGCCGTAGCCATCACTGCTGCTGACACTATTTAAACTATCATTTGAAGCTCTTTTGTATTCCATTTTTGTGTAAGGCACAGGACACGTCCTGTTTGAATTCTCAGATTTAGGGAAGTATGTATTTGAGTGAGTATGGGCAGTGGTTGATCTCCTTGGGGCATTTCTGTCTTCAGTCAAACTGTGCATTTCAGAAGTGGAACCAGAACTTCTGTCTTCCTGTGGAATGTGCATGCTTGTTACTTCTTCCATTACTTTGGCAATCTGAGCTGCAGCAGTAGAAATCTGCATTCCTAATCTCTTAGAGGAGTTTCCAGTACTCTCTGCAGCTGGATGATAGGTGTTTAAACCTACTGTTCGATCCCTGTCAACGCTTCTGTCTTTCTCAGATCGAGAACTTTCTGTGTTTCCTCTAATGGAAGAGGAGGATCCAGGCAATACTGCAGTATTTACATACGGTGAAAGCACAGTCATGTTACCAGCATTAAAACTCTCTGATCTGCACACGCCATCATCATGGCGACTGGCATCCAGGACATACTCACTGTATATATTTTGCTTATGTCTCTGCTTATTACGGTGAGAAGCTTTCGGGCTTAAATTATCAATGTTGTCAAAAGTCTCTGACAAATGCTGAGCATCTAATTCTGCTTCCAGTGCCTTTTGTTTTCTGACGTGAAGAGATGGCAAGCTTGATCCTGGAGACATAATGTTGGCATCCTTATACTTGGCTGGCCTGTTTGCCATGAGGTTTCTCAGGGCCGCAGCACTACCCATGGCTATCATTTTGTGTTTTGAGTGGATGAGATTTTTTAGCATACTGACGGCTCCCATGTCCCACAGCGCCTCCTGATCCTTTGCATTTCGTGCAGAAAGATTCCACAGGGTCCCACACGCATTACTAACTATTGTCAAACTGTGAGACTTCAAGTGTTGTAACAAGGTTTGTAGGCAGCTGTTCTCCCGCAAGATTTGCCTGGTGTTGAGTAATTGAAAACAAACATCTGTAAGTGGCATTTCAAAAGGATAAGAGACACAGCAAAACAAAAAACTATTATTCTACAGGCAAGTCTTGCCCTTAGGAATGAATTCTCCAGTGCAGATTTATCTCCTATTTCGACTAGCTCTAATCTGAATGCTAACCAAATCCTATTACGAACATGAATAGTTAGCTTTTACTATATTATTTTGGTACATTCATCATTAACAAGTAGCAGCTATTAATCTGTTTGCATATTCCTGTTATGTAAGTGAAATGCCTACCTTATCAAGTGTATTAAAAATTAACTGTGCTTAATTACTATGCTTAATACAGGCATTCATATTAAGGCTCGGTCATAGAAACTATGTCTATTAACTATACATGTGGAATCACTGAAGATTTTCAGAAGTATACCTACCTATGGTCCTCATTAGTAGCAATTAAACTAGAAACATTTCTTAATATTCCTCCTCCACTTTCTATGATGGCTAAAGTGTTTGTTTGGCTCCGGTACGTCAGTGTGCCGACTAGAAATGCAAGAGCACCATCAACAGCACATATATCAGCTTTGTTCCCGGTACAGTGTGCTGACAGATTCCATAAGGCACTCAGAACACTTTTCAGAGTGGATTCCTAGAAAAACAGCAAAATGACAGAATGAGGGAAGTTTTCAGCTGTTGACCACGAGCTCTCAGAAATACATTGTTAGCTTCAAGGAGCTGTGTGTGTTCCAAATTCTTCTTTCTGGGGTGGTAAAGTAGATTTTTGGGTTTTTGTTCGCTTTGCTCCTTCCTTCAGCTGTGGATTTGATATTTCCTGCCCCAGAGGTTTCAAAAATGTGTCACAATACTTCTTTGCTGCCACAATGATAGAAATGGCTTGAAGACCAGCTGGCAGGAGACTCTGGGATGGAATATAATCCCTTCCAGATACCAAAAATCTATCTAAAAAATTACAGAAGTGGCAGTTATCTATTCACTATCTTAAAAGAGGTTTTATTAAATGGTAAAATTACAAAAAAAGGCTATTCAACAGCACAGCTCACGAAACTGAAAAGCAAAAGCTGTCAAACCTCATAATTAAAATTAAATCAACAGTAGTAGTTTTGGGTGCCACTGTTACATTGTGGTCTGCTGCTACGTCAACTAAAATCTGCTCTTCTTCAAAGCAAGAAGATCTGAACCGCATCAAATGTCTGACCAATCACTTTCACCAGAAAAATGACAGTATTTGTGTTATGTGTAAAATACATGCAACCTCTCAGAAATTTATCTCAGTCACTTATAGAGGATACCTTCTTAACTTCTAAAGCACATTCCATCAATGCTTTCACACTTCCAACTTCTCTGAGAGTCTTTTTACTATTCACATCTGCTCGCCAGGACAAATTCCTCAACACACTTGCAATGACCTGCAAAATGTGAAAGAAAAATAATGCATCCCAAGGTAGCTACATTTAGCAGGTTATCAGACTTTCCTCCTGGGACTTCTCAAATGCTATGACTAATTAACAGTAGCCATGTTAAGCTCCTGAACTAAACTTCTCTAAAATCTGCTTTTTGTTGTGTTGTCTGCTAGACTGTTTTAACATTTCAGTATGAAGTTTGATCAAAGGTACTGGCTTTTCTGTGTGAGTACACAAAACAGAGATCTGAAATCAGGTTTCATGCTTTCCACGACAGTTGAAAATTCTGTCCAAAAAATTCAGATTTGTTCTCTACTCTTACGCCTGTATAAGAGTTATCTAATCTCAGGGGAGATTTATATAGTATTTTCTGCTTGGAAAATAGAACAGTAACACTTTCCTGTCTCACAGATGGTATGATTCCTTTGACTGATGTTTATAGAGCTCTTTGAAGTCTTTTTAAAATAAAACACTATGCCTTTTGTAAGCAGAATACAGTCTTCACCTTATGGACTGATGCAGGTCAGTCCACAAGTCCTGGCCTGGAGATGCCAGAGTATACCAATATCAAAGTTTACCAATAAACTTTATTGCAATTCTGATATTTTTTCTCAATTTTAACTAGTCAGTTCCTCCTGTAGTGGAGAGTATTTTTTGTTAATAATGTTTAAGAAATAATGTTTAAGATTGTAATTAAAATTGGTCTTTCTATCTGATGATTCATTCAGACTGCAAGGAAAAAGGGCTTCCTTTAAAAGAGCTATTCCAGTTTGTTTACAATATGCATTAATTAAAATTGATTATAATTTAATATTAAATGACTTTAAACAAGTGCCATACCAATGAAGAACAGTGTTGTGCTCTCAACTGTCAGGATGATCATAAGCACTTCCTAAAGACTTTATTTTCAGGTTCTTTTCTTTATATAGCAGGAGCCATCAGAACAGACACTCAGGTATCACACTGAACACATTAAGATCTCTCAAACTTACCTTTAAACATGTAGAACAGTCCACTTTAAAAGTGGACTTCCACTAACAGATGAGGGTCATAAAAATTAAGTTTTATAGTGCATATGTTACAATAAAAAAACCCAAAGCCAAAAAAACCCCAGAACATGACCCCATAGGTAAGAATTTTTACAAGGAGAATGTGAGTCATAATTGGTGAAATGAGTACAAGTACAAATGTTGCATCATTTTTAAGGCAAACAAGATAAAAAAAGAAGTACTTAATCTCAAAAGAATCTTACCTGCTGTAAGTCTTCACTTTCAGATTTCAGCTGGGCTACAAGAGCTCTCATGCAGCCCTTCATGGAACATAACGTAGCCTGTTACGAATTGGAAGAAAAAAGAAATTGAATAGTATTAAATGAAAGATTAGATGGCTTGCTTCTGCACCACGTTTTGATATTTTAAGCAAATCATAACTGAAGTTTAATGAAAGCTTCCTAAGAGATATTGCCAACAATAAATATTTGTTTTACAACTACTAAAAATTAGTGTAAATATCAGTTTCAATACATAAATGATAAAATTGTGCTAAATTCTTGTATTTTTTTACCACAGGTCGAGGACATGGTCTGGAACTTTACTACTTTAGAAGCCTTCTTTACTATGCACCAGATAAGATACCTACTGCCTAGCAAGTCTCACAATCACATTTTTTCTTTTGAAATAAATGTAGTTTAAAAATTGAGTATTTAAAACTGACTTAACAATACTTCTGACATTTGAAGAATGACTCTTTAAGAATAATGTAACTACTAAGAAGCTGCAAGGCTTTGAAATAATTTCTGATAATGCACAAAATTATTCCAACCTGAAGTATGCACCTGAAGCGTACTACTTTTCAAATGGACAATGTGTGCATTTACAACTCAAAGTAGTTCAGCTTACGCTAAAAACCCAGCAGCCTGTAGCAGTTACTGACTGGATGATCTAAAGAGCCAATATTTGTGAGGCAATTTGTTTTGCAGAAAGGATTTATGCTTTACTTGTCTAAAACTTGGAACAAAACCCAAGTTCTTTGAAGCCTGTTATTTCCATTCACTCCTGAAATATCTTCCTTCTAGAGCAGAAAGATAAGTCTTCTCAGTATGAAGTTATTTTAAGATCCATAGCTTAGTAAAACCTGGGGCAAGGATTTATTGGATCTATCTTTTGAAAGACAGCTCCTTGTCAGAAATTGGAGAATCAATTTTCCCTTATAATGATTGAAGTAGTGCCCAGCATGAGCCAGATATGCTCCAAATATTTAAAAGCAAGCTCCAGCCTGTAGGGGTTTGAAAAATTTCACTAGGAAGTTATAGTATTATTAAATAAATAACTGACAACTTCAGAAAATCTGACTCAATTAGCAGTTTTAGTTCAACATCCTCGGAAAAAAACCAGTCACTGAAAACACTATGTGCCTATTAACCTAGTGCTCATAAAAAAGTCAAGCCAATAGATAGATCCTTATTCTCAGAGACAAATTAAAAGTTATTTAATTTTATATGAGAGCCAATACTATACTTGAGTGATACAACATTCAGTTTGTGGTGCTGTCAGGAACAAGATGGAATGACAAAAGTATTTTGAACTTCTTCCTTGAGCTTAAACTCAATATCCTGTCCTGGAGATTCATCACCTGTGTTGAGAACTGTAATTCAAACATGTGAACTGAAATTACTGCATGTTTACAATTCTGCCCTCACCTTGTTTGCCACATCTCCAAAAGTCAAGTTTGTCAGAGCCATTCCAGCATACCTCCTCAAGGTAACACTGTAGTGATCATTTGTGAGTCCATACATTTCACAATCCACTTGCAACAGTTCAGCAATGGCCTGCAAACCTCCTTTGGAAAATAACAATCAAGAAAAGGAGTAATATCTGTACTCTAGTACGGTAAGTACAGTTCATACATACCAAGGAACAAACTGCATTTTTAGGTACAGAACAGATCTCAAACACCTGAAACTCACAATGCTCAAAAAGGTATATAAATCGTTAAATGGTGCCTCTGGATCTTGAATCCTGTGCTTAGCAGCAGCTAAAAGATAAGACAGCACGACATTGGGATTTCATGGGAAAATGGAAGCAGGAGGAATTATGAGAAGCAAGGCAAGAAGCACACTCATCTTTTAATTCCATCCAGTCAAAATCCTGACAGACTCGCAACAGATATGTAAAAGTCTATTCAGTAAATCTGAAAGATTATCCATTTAATTATTATCACTGCATATTATTTTCTGAGAAGAATTCATGTAGTATTTTCCTTGATAATGGTAAGTGGCAAATTAAGGAAAATTGCATGCACAGAACTTATTGAGAACAGACTAAAAAATTCAGGCTATCTAGCAGGAACCAATGCAGAACAAAAAACCCTCACCAAAATACCAACAAAAAACCTCCCACTCTGGGAAGTAGTCTCCACTGTGAGTCCTATACTTCTAAAATTGCAAGCATTCCCACAATAATACTAGTCTTCTGAAATTCATAATTCGTGGTAGAAAACCCAGTAACTGATATAATAATTTATCTACTGGGAAATGTTGTGGTTAATTTAAACTGCCTTTGTCACTTACATCTGAAGCAAATGATTATGTCTTTAAACTACCAGAAAAAAAAAAAAAAAGCCATATATCCAGTGAGGAACACAAGGAATGTTAGAGTTTCCAGGAAGCTTCTCAGAGGAAGTTAGAGAAATATATCTGATCTTACCAAGCTCATTCATTGCATGCCTGTGTTCTTCGTCAAATGAGAGTTTCATCAGAACACACACTGCAGGACAGATCTGATGATCCACTGGAGCAGGCACTGATCCAGAGACAAGTAACAGTTAGTATTTCCAAGGCGATTTTGTCTAGATCGTAAGTTTTTTAAAGCAAATCTAATCTTAAAAATAAATCAACTGCAGTTTTGTTCATGATTTGTATCTTTCCAGTAATCCATGAACAGACAATTAGTGAAAAATGTTACTAAGAAAAGTGTGTACCGTATTTTCTGCTGAAACACAAACCAGGAAGAATCCTGACCCATGTGTGGAGTAAGAAATATGACTTGCAGTACAGAAATATTACCTCGTTACTCACTAATAATTTTGTGAAGCAAATTAATATGGTTAAATATTCTGGTGGCATTAAATAATATGCCACGTAGCCTGAAGCTGGTTTTCTGGGTGTTATATGACAATATGAATGGTTAATTGAACACCTTGTCTCATAACCTAGAAATTTTTAAGTTCATGTTTTGTGAGACAGATTCTGGATAATGCAGAAATGGTATTGATACATCTTGTTCTGAGCCCCACTCCTGTTCTTGTGGTGAACTCCAGCATACAGGAAGCAGCCCCTGATTTCAGTAGTACATCTGCCATGGACACCTACAGAAAGCATTTACAGAATGTCCTCAATTCAGAGAAGCAGCTAAGCAATCCAGAAGGCTAAATTTTTTTTTTTTTTTACCCTCTAACTGCTCCCTGAGAAAAATCCTATTCATCTACAATCCTGGATACATCTGCATGGAAAGCAATTTGGGATTGTTTATCCATTAAAATGTAAAACGGAATGAGAACATATTTTGTATTAATTTACAGATTACAAATATAAACTACTAGAATTACTACCTTGAAAGCACACCAAGGTCTATGATTTAAATAGAAAGTGTATAAATAGGGTATTATACCTGTAATACATATTATTTCCTAATACTAATTCCACTTAAAGAAAGGTGAAATACATACACACACATATATGTATAAGAATACTTGCATATATTCAACAAGAAGTTAGATTAAGGTTGTACTTTCTGTAAATTCACTATTTATTCAGTATATCCTTGAAACGTTTTTATACATCTTGCAGAACCTACTTGGGTTTTTGTCCTGGTCCATGCCTTGTTCATGTGCCTCCTGCCATTCCCAACACGTTTCACAGTAAGCACGGATCTGCTCCAAAAGATGGAGCACACGGATTTCCCGTCTGCCTCGCTTATCATCAGGCTGGGAGTGAATGATGTTATGCAGTGCAGCGCTGGCTCTGGCACGGGCCTCTTTACTACCACGAGAGTTTCCTAACAAGACAGAGTCTTTATCGTTGCCATGTAAAAGCTGGATGAGGAGAGGAAGACATCCAGACTGACGCATGGCTATGCAGCTGTCCTGGGAGCTAGACATTGCTAGCAATGTTCTTGACATGTCATCTTTATCATGAGTACCAAGCATTGATAACAATGAATACACCATTTCCACCTGCAGGTCAAATGATTTTAAAAATACAGTTACGTTTTAAAAACATACATTAAATTAAAATGAAGTTTGAATGGTACATGTGAGGAAAAAAAATCTTATTTAATGATGCAAAAAATTGTGCTATTTAGAAATAATGAAATTCTATTACTACTTCAGCATTCATAATCTTAATGAATTTCACTTACTGGTTAAGTGGCTGGAAGTGGGTGGTAGCTGTGTGTAACTGTATTAATCTACAAGACCTATAGCAAAAACTTCCAGATTTCCATTGTACAAAAAGATTAAACAAACATACTAACGAAAGTGTTTCAGTTTGGGAAAACCAAAATGTCTTTAAAAACTAAGTTCTGTATGAATCACACTTTATTATAAAGATGTTCTTTGGTGAAAAACTATGCTACGTGGGATTAAATACAATTATTCTAGACAAAGGATATGAATTATTACACAAATTTTTAGTTTACATTATGTTAAAAAAATCTGACATCCCCTGTATTTAAAGTTTTCCTTTAAAATACTTCAAAGTAACTGATAATTTTTTTGTTAGGAAAGTGACTTGTATATGGACCAGATTATTTAAAACAAATGCAACACTACAGAGTTAAATTAATACTTTTTCAAATCTACAGGGATTAAAAACCAATAAAGCAAACAAATGCTTATTTAATGTATATAAAATACTAAGCATTTGTCCAATTAAATTAAGCCACAAAAACCCAGCATTACCCATTTAATTTGGAGTAACCAAATTTCTCATTAGAAATAGCAATTTTTGAATTATTCCCTCAGCTGTCATGTAATATTGTGGTCAAGGCACTATTTGGTTTGTATTCCCTCCCACTCTTCAGTAATAGCTTTCAATCAAGAAATACATTTTATTCTTCTAGTCAACTTTTAGTGGAATAACAGGATGTAGGAGATGATCTTAGATGCTACCTAGAATCTCCAAACTCCTAAAGCCAAGATAAACAGGAACATTCAAAGTCAAAGCACAACATAAAGGAACTGTCAAAGGGAATTGTGAAGTTGCAGTGTGTATGTTTCTCTAGAATATACTAATTAAGGAAGAAATGAGACTTTGGACCGTTAGGCAAAATTTTCTACTAATAACAAGATATTTGCACTAGTTACCCTACCCGTGAATGATTTTGTTTGGTATCTTCAGTGACAATTCAAATGTGCCTGAAGATGAGTACAGACACCAAGTTAGAAAAAAATGAAGAGCAGCAGGTAGATTAAGCAGCAAGTCTGGTAACATGTACTTCTCTAAACACTATAGGATTGCTGAGGCAACAGAAATCTCAGAATCTGTGAAACTGTATGATCACATGGAAAACCCACTGAAATAGGAGCCAATTTTGTGACAGGGTAGCATCCCAATTTGGAGACCCTATCTTCTCGGTCTGGGAAAAATCAAATATAGCATTAAAACAAACCAGTTTTATTCTTAAAGGAGAGTGAATTTAATCTGCTTTATGCAAATCTCTTGGCAGATATTTCAACTAGCAGCTACCATGCAGTGTTAACTGCATTTGGAAGGTAAAGTTTTTGCCAGAGAATAAAGCTGAAGAAGTTACAAACATCAGGCTTCCAGGTTGCAACAAATATATTACAGGAAAAAAACTAAAATCTGTTTGTCTGTCTCTGTATTCACATGCTGCCTACAGACTCATCTTTCTGCATCTGTAAAAACACTCCTTTATTTAAAATCTCTACCACTTCCCCTTCTGCTCAGACATTATTATTAAGCATTTCCTACCCCACAGCACACTCCATTCAACCCGTTTCTTTGCCTGTATCCTTCCACACTGAATCCCACTCCCTGCCTTCAAGGCTTTCCCACTGTTTGTAGCTTTGGGGAGTTCTACAGTTTGCAGTGAAAATACCTGCGGACAGATGAGCTGATGTCACCTCCATCTGGGATGTGCAGGATTGCAATCACAACATTATAATGCTTTTTTTTAAGGCTCAAAGTAATTAACACTATGTCAAGTTAATAGGTCTGGCTTCCTAGAATACTTCCAAGTCTTCCTAGACTTCTTCCAAGACTTCCTACAAGTCTTTCAAGAAGACTTGGCTCTGCACACTATCCATAGTATCCACACTGCTGCTGATTTCAGAGGCAGTATGAGATCTAGTGGTTCATGAATTTGCCTTTTTCTTCCTCTCATATACTTCTGACTGTTGTCTCTTGTGGACAGACACTGTGAAGGGCTTATGTAATTTTTTTTAGTCCATTTTATTTCTTGGCAACTGCCTTTTTTTTTTGTGGATTTGGACTCTGCAAGAGTATCTGAAGAAGTGTTCTTAAAAAAGTTAATTTTCGTCATTGATTATAAATCAACATGACAAGATTGTTAGATATTCCAGTAACTTCTAGGAATCATTTTTTCCTTACTGTAACAACTCTTAACTGATCATCAACAAGTCAAAAAAAAAAAAAAAAAAAGGAATTGCTGTGCATGTATTTTAAAAGTTGAAAAGTATCCTAAAATTTTAACTTCATAAAATTACTATGTATGGATAGATCATTCAGCTAATATTAGTACTGCTAGCAGAAACAATGAGGTTATTGTATTAGTAAAAATGTAGCATTAGCGACCTGTGGTTTGTAATCTTCGGTTACCTTGGTACCCAGATGACTTGTCAGTCTGCGAGGAACAGAATAGTTACTACTAGAGCTCATAACACTGGCTGTCTCGTGGTCCATTCGAGCAGCAGAACCCTACAAATTCAAACAACAAGTCAGTATAAAACAAAGTCTGAGTGAAAACAACTGCCTAATTCAGTTTCAGCACTGAATGAACTGTACTGACAGCAATGAAATGTCTACTTCTGTTTAGTTGGATCCTCTTTGTCCCAACATAACTTAAGAAGTCACTGTTAAACCTAGTTTTATTAACCACTTTTCCTGAGATTTAGTCTCAATAGAATTGTATTTTCAATGGAACTGATCAATTACTATTTTCACCAAGAATGAGGAGTGAACTTTGAAACCTGAATAATAATTTTTACACAGTGAAAAAAAAAAGCCAGCCTCAATTTTTATGTCTGATTATGTAGTGGAATAAGTCTGTACTTCTACAGAACAAAATCAGGTGTTCAAGAACTGTCTAGTACCAAGAGAATGATTCAGACAAGGAGTCACCCTGTTTGAATTGTCAGTATCAAAAGCAAATTGTGAGTGGTTGAGTAATTTTTTAATGGAAAACTGTAAAATAATGCTGACACTACTTGATGCCATTTTCCTAGAAATTATTGTAAATAGTATGCTCCTACCTGTATTAGCAGACTAGTATCAGCATCTTTGTCCTCCCTTAATATGTTTTGTGTATTTACATTTTTTCCCTTTTTCACCATCTTTTCCCACTAATTCTCTTTACTTTTCTTTTATTTGCTGTTGTTTCTTTCTTTCTTTTTCTCTGCTTCCTGTCTCTGAAGTTCCCCTTATTATGTCACTCCCTTCCCATTCGCTTTGGAGAATTAAAAATGTATTTGTTTAGGGAACACTTCTAGTATTTAGTATCAGAACAGTGTTCTGCTTAGGTAGTCACCAGTCTTTCTTTGATCCTCTAAAAAAGCTAAGATCTGTTCATGAAATTATTGCCCTTATTTGCAAAACAATGTTTTCAAACTATATGGATCTATAATATAACTTTAAACAAACAAACAAAACACAGAAGAAAACTCCATGGAAGACACTTTGAAATAATTTCTGTGTGCACCATAAAGAATATTCCCTTCTGAGTATTTGTTATTCATACCGTTCAACATCTTAAATGTGAAGTTGCAAAGAGACTATAAATAAAAGGTAGGAATAACCTAATGCAGTGTTTGTATAGACAGAAAAAAATCTAGTTATATTGGAGTATGGAAACACACATTATTATATTCATTTCACTCTCCCATTTGAATCCAGAAGATCTGATGCAGGTTCCAGAAGTATTATGCTACATGAGTATAACTGGAATGATTTAAATTAACACAATTTATTCCAATATACATTTCCAATGTAAATAAGCCCTTATTTTCTCTGTTCACCACAGGAAAAAATCAAAATCTGAAAGCTTAGAATGAAAATCAAATTGGATTTTCTCAATTATTCACCTAAATAACATGCAGCGCTAAGAATATGGGAATGAATTCTCAGATTTTTACACAGAGCAATCCCTTTGTATCACCTTGACCTCAAACCACATTCAGAGGATTACAGGTTCAACATAATGTACATGACAGAATTCTCCATTACTAAGCTCAGCATGATCCAAGAACGTAAAAATGACATAGGTTTGGAGCGCTACCCACTAAAACACACCACGGTGCAGACAAAAATAGCCTAATCGTTCTATCATTTCCCCCAGACTGTATCAACTTCAATTCAGGTAACTATTTCTTTCAGAGCCATCATGCAGCCTTGCTACTTGGAGGATGCCAGGATGCCCAATGAAGTGTAACTTCATTTCTTACTGGCTCCTAAAAACTAACGTGAAATAACTAATGGAAGGTGTGGCCATTCATGTAAGAAAATGGGAAATGACAAGGAAATGTTGCATGGACCTTTCCTGTGTAGAACCTTTTCTTTTAAAATCTTCTCCTCTCTACTTCATCTTGTTTTCTCCTTTTATACTTTCCTGTCTTTAACTCATTGTTTTACCAGGCTTGCTATCTACCCTGTCAATTTGGCAATTTTCCCTGGTTTGTGACATGTTTTCTTAACAAGATGGACAATCTGAATCAATTCCTTTATGAATCTTGCAAAATAAAGGTTTGAAAATAATTTTACGTAGGCAGGACAGTAATGAGTGTAATGGGAAAGAAAAGACAGCTGAAAGATGGTGCAGAAAAGGACATACCTGAATTCTGAAAAATCCTGGATTCAACTGGTAGTGTTTCAATTAACAGTGACTGCCAGTTAGAATCAAATGATTTGGCTGAAACTTTTTTTTCCCACTCCACTGACTAGTGACTGCTCAAAGTATAGTGAGCTGGTTTATCAGAAATAAATGTTACACCCAATCCATTAAACCTTCTTTCTCTGTCTGGACTTCCACTGAAAGCAAGTAATCCCCAGATGGCTGTTTTAATATAGATAGAGTGTCCTGGCTCTATCCACCTCCAGGAGGAAGTAATATGCATGTTTTATACATTTTTATAAGGCAAAATTCAAAATTTTACAAATCCTCAACATAAGACCTCAGGTGAAGTATGAATGAATCTTCCATTTGGGTAAGTCTGCCAAAATATGACAATCCCTTCTTCCTTCCTTCTCTGTAAAATACATCATCCAGAAATACTCCTAATTCATCCTCTTATGGTGGATGGTGCAGCAAAAATGCATCAATTATTTATATACATTATGCTTTCAGCCCCAAAGCAGCACTGAACAATTTTCTTCCCAAACAATAAAGCTGTCATAAGAATTAAGAGTCAGAGTGTCAATCAGATATGGATGATAGAATTTAATTCCAAATAGTGATCAAATGTATTTCAAAAGCAGAACCACGGGCCGTGCTTACTGTTTAATCAAGTGAAATATTCTAGCCAAACCACAATTCTTTCTGATAAAAAGATCTTGTAAATCTTCTTTACAAGACACTTTCAGAAATATTTAAATAATTCTACTTCCATAGAGTAGCAAAAATACTTTGCCTATGAATTCAGCTACTAATCTTAGTGTGAAGTGTTAAGAACCCAAATTACTAGTGGGAATGTCTCAGCTACAGTTGGAAATTATGAGGGGAATGACCATAGTAAATAAATAAAAGTACTTTTAGTCAAAGAGAGAAGTCATAAATATTGATGAATATTGGATATAAAAGACAAGAATTTAATGTACACCTCAAAATATTCCACTAATGTATTTCACTAAAAAAAGGAAAGCAATGAAAGATTATTTAGAAGCATTTAAATAACTTTTCAGCCTATTTCCAGGAGATTACCTTCACTGATACTACAGTGTCAAAGCTTTAGATAAAACAATACTAAAGAAACATTAATTATAAACCTGCCATTTGCTTCTCCTCTTTTTTTAAAAATAGCTGATATTTCGGTAGTAATTTCTAAAGTGAAAATTTGAACTAAATCACATTTTCAATATTAAAATTCACGTACAATAAAATACATTTTTCACAGCCATTCTTGTTATCTCCTTCAAAGCATTAGGATCATTAATCATTTAAACAAAGGAAAAACACTCCCTGTATTACTGAATATTTATACTCCTCCCTATTAAAAAATTTCCTTCCAGTAAATACAAGAAATTCCCACAAAGAGATGGAAAAAAGGAAAACATACATTTTTTTTTTTTAATGAGTAGGCATGCAAACACAGTAAGGTAAATACCAACACATTAAGTGACACACAACTCAAGTATTTAATTACATTAAAACCACACAAAAAACTCTATTTACCTGACCAGTACTGCTAGCTGCTGTGCTAATTTCTGCTGCTCCTTGACCTTCATTCTGCCTCTCTGTATCATGGGAACCTGCATCATGCTTGCTTTGAGGTGGTCTCTGTTGACACAAGAGTTTAGGAAATTACATACTGAAATTAAGTACACTTTATCATTCAAAGCTTTCTGGGCTGTGAAAGCATCTCTCCTTCACCCTCACAAAGCCGTCCAAAAGCACTTTCCATTTCACCACCCTGAGCCTCAAAAATTAACAGCCGAGACGGAGCGTCTTTGAAAGGCTGCAAGATGAAAGTGGAGCCTGTCCTCTGAGGATTACAGCCCGGCAAGACAAAGGATTCACTGTGACACACAGGAACACCATTTTCCACCAGCTGTGCTCACATCCCTATCGGAAATGTAACAGAATTGGAGCAAACAACTGTCTGCTCTGCTCTGACACGTGATCTCCGCATTTACTGGGGACTACGGACAGCTCAATTAAATTCGCATTCAAAGACAAGTAATTTCTGCTTGAACAGAAGCATATCTGTACTGTAAGAATCCTTCTAAATGTCAAGGACAAATAGTGCAGGAATTACCACTGTGACAGAAATAAAATTTATATAGCCTGATACTGATCCATCTAATATTCTGTCAAAATAAATTTAACTGATGTAGTAGGCTGGTACAGACAGGTTTCAGTTCCTTCAGGAAATCGGAGTTTTATACATCTACATGAAAATTAACCTGGGTTTCCCTGCTACTGACAAGGATCATGAGATCAAAGAGAAAATCAGGCCTTTAAATACAGTTTCTTAATAAAGCAAACACAATGTGGCACTTAGTGCCATGGTCTAGTAACCACGGCAGTGTTGGATAAAGGGTTGGACTTGATCTCAGAGGTCTTTTCCAACCTGGTTGATTCTATGAATAATTGAGCACTTATAAAGTATGGAGTATCCAACATTATCTATTAATGTGTTTAAAACATTTCAGATTTTCAGAAAGACATGAATGTCCATGGAACTGACTGAAGTCTGAAACTGAAAGCAGGATTATTTTTCAAGTATTAGTCTTGTTGCCAAATCTCATTTTATAAACTAAGAGGCTATTACCTTAACAGACAAAAAAAATTGGTGACTCTGCAGTGTTCTTGAGCAGAACAGCCTATACAACATGGTCTGCCTTACCTTGCTTTGAGGGTATTTATCTTTGACTTTTAGCAGAAACATACTGCTCTTCAAGGTACATGCACTGAAACATCTTTAGTTACCCAGTGATCAAACTCATACAGTATCACGGGCATAAATAATTCTGTTTTGTTCATACAGTCTCGAACCCAGAAAATATTTAATCTTGAACAGAACTTCAGAAACCTGTAATTAACTATAATACATGTGAAGGGATAACTTAAAAATGAAATCTATACAGTTTAACTCAAGAATAAGGTAGGTCAAAGAATGCAATAATATTACATGAAGTAATGATAAAATTGGAAAAAATGATGTGTAGAACGTTTCTTAACATCATATGTTCGGTTATGGAAAACAAGTAAACCCCAATAAGCTACTGTTCTTTAAATCTTACCTGTAATTTTAAAGGTCACCATCTCTGTCACTGTGTATGAAACGGTACTGCTGTTGGTGCTCATACAGTAACTACAGAACTTTTTGTTCCCAGTACAAGAGGGGGGACCCCAGCCAAGATCAGGCCCTGCTGTACTGTGTGCTGAACACACTACAATATAGGCTGAATCCCTGTTTCACAGTATTTTTAATCTTGAATAAAGTGTAATTATGAGTTTGACAAAAACTACACCTAACCCTCCAGCATAACTCAGGACAGAATTTTCCAGTCATCAGGTGACATTTTCAATCCCATGTAAAAAGCAGAATTTAACATGTGTAGAGGTAAAAAGCTGAATGGTTCCATTAGCCGGGCTCTGACCTACTGGGTCACCTGAAGGGAGATAACACTACTCGTCCAAGAACACCTCTCGGGTTGGGGCAATTTTTTTGGGTGGTGATGAGGGCATATGTATTAAATAGTTCTGCTGCATCTGCAGCACAGACACACAAGTATTTCATTCCCTGACAAGAAAAGTTTCCGCTCTCCTTGACACTCTCTGTCCTTCTCCTCCTATTCACATACATTTCGATTACTAGATGCTATTTATGAATGAGCTGGCTTCACATTCCCCCCAGGTACTCTCAAAAATATGCCATTACAAAAAGTAGTCTACATAACATGTAAATTAATTTATACAGCCATTTTTAGCAGTTACTAGCAGGGCTTCTCTAACTTTAAATGCAGTATGTGCTCATGACATGCACACACAGTAAGTTCACATGAGTTAACAGCTGCACTTGAACACGAGATCTGCAAGTTCATAGTGAAAGAGTTCTTACCACTTCAGTTACTGAAGTAATCTGAAGTGAGCTGTTCTCTTTGTGCAGACTCGCTCAAAGGAGTTAATAACAACACAGGTAGCAAATAGCAGGCTATTAATTGAAAACTGAGTATTTATTATAGATATTTAATACAGATATATTAATATATGTTTAGCTACATATATTTATTATATATGAAAACATTATGTATCCACACATATGGATATTGCCAACAGATTTTTGTACAGATCTAGCATTGCTGTAAATAAATATTCATCTGACAGACTGCCAATCAGTGGTTAGAAAGACAGCATAACCACCGCAAAGACGTCCCCTTTCCACAGTACTTCGCAACACTGAACACAGGACCCGTGGATGAAAATACAGAACCTATCAACCACACCAGCAAAGAACTGGAGCATGTACAGAGCAATAGGCTCTGTAACCTCTACGTGAGGCACAGCAGCTGGAGAATGGCACACGGGTCCCTGGGTTAAAGAGCACCACCTGTTTCAGAGCTTGACTTCTGCGAAGGCATAAGCTGGGTTTATAACCCCTGCCATTTCTGAATTCTGGCATCACACCACCAGTGTCAGCGTAACAGATTACACTTGTTTGCTCTTGCAGCAAAATGGTGGGAGACTGCATGTGATTATATTACCTACTATAGGAATATGGAGCTGCTCCATATTTCTGTCTTGTTTGCCACAATTTTCTAAGTGTTTCTGAAGTCAACAATACCTATCACTTGTCAGTTATTAACTTCCATGTATTTACTAGTAGAAAATTTATAAACTCTGGCTATTTATGACATTTGCAAGCATAGTAGGCCTTGATTATTTTTGCTAGGAAAACCAATTATAAATAATTTTACTTAATATTTTGTCAACTTGAGTTGTCAAAGCAGTCCCTTGTCCATTCATTAGGACAGAAGACCTTTTTAGGCATAAAACCACTGTTTTTTTCCCTCAATATTCAACTACCCTTTTATTTTTCTGTGTGTTGAAAACTACAGATACCCTATTATTTTCTAGATACCAGAAAATGCTTATTTCGCCATTACTTCATATTAAACGCATACACATACATGTGGTAAATAACATATGCAAGAAAAAAAACAATGCAACAAACAAAATTGAGAATGCATATGTTTGAAATATTTTGCTACAGTTGAGTCAAAAAAAAAATAAAGTCAGTGAGTCAAATCCTTGAGAACACTCCTGTCCATCACAGTTTAAAGCTTGTTAGGCATAATCTTTGAAAAGAATAAAGTCTTTACATTTTATCTACAGCTACACTGTCCAAGGGAAATACTTCACATATTTCAAATGATAGATATTATGAAAAAAGGCCTGCAGACCACCGTAAGAAAGTGAAAACCTCACACTGAGCACTTGCCAAGAATTTGCTTTTTTCTTTTAAATAATTTGATTTTGTACCTAACAGCCAAAAATTCTCCTTGGACACGTCTAACTCTACAGTGGATTTCAAACCTTATTATGAAAATCTTGCAAAATATTTAATAGAAGTTTCATGAAATGTGAAGGTACCATGACTTGCATGTAAATTACTTCAATCTTTTCTAGAGTCATTCACAAGACTTGGTGAATTGCCAAACCTTAAAAATGCACTAAAACGTGTACCAGAATTTTCTCTGCTAATTGATTTCCAACAGGTATTTTTATGTTTCAGTGTGGTATTTGGTCTTATTCTTCAAGATATATTGCCCCTGGATTCTACAGCAAATGACATCACCACAGGACATCAGCAGATAAGCCTGATATTTGTTATCATTGTTACCAGATCTTTATAAGCATAAGAAGCACATTCAATTTGGGTATCAATGCACTGGGCACAGTATACATGTATAGCAAATGTCTCATGTTTGCACTTTTCAGTTACACAGACTCTGCAGTTTGAGTGTTACTACCTTCCTCCTCACCATCAGAAAATTTCAGAATTAGATCCAGATTAAATCTGTTTTCTGTAGGAGATGCTCAACACTTGGAAATCATTAAAACACACTATAAAGTATTAGCATGCATGTAGTGACTGCCGACTGTACCACCAGCACCCTGGTAACTCTGTCCTAAAACATCTAACTCCTCAACCAGACATCCCAACATTTTAAAGGTAAGACACACCACAACAAAATTTCAGTATATCAGAACTTCAGTGTATGTGCCAGCCAAATAATTCGGTGAAAGGAGTTAAAAACTAAGACAAAACCTTCTTTTCCATAGTCACATCTCAATGCTGTGTGAGCCCCTGACCTTAAGCAAGTTTAAAATACTGAGTTTTTTTAAAATCAGAGTAAGAGAAAAACACTCTGTGAACAGGAGCTATTTGACTACATGGGACAAAAGTATCTGTTCAGAGGCTGACCAGTCAGCTAGGGAGAGCTTTAGACTGCAAATGACAAGGGCAAGAGTGATTCCTCAACAAACAACTGACAAGTTGGAAGGGAAGGGCAGGCAAGGCAAGAGCTCTGGCTGATGGGAACACACAGTTGAGATAAGAGCAATGTCCTTGAGCACAGACACATAAGGAACAAGGTGCAGCAGAACAGCCTTGGGAAAGCTCTCAAACTGGGCTGAAGAATTGGCAAGGCTGGGTGTCTGTCTCTGACACACCCCTACACTGCACAGGGAGCACACACAAGGAGTTAAAGTGAATGTAGTCATGGGGCTGTACCCTCACTGGGATAACAGAGATGTGGAATAGCTATGACTAAGACTGCAACTGAGAAATACAGACATTTTTAGGAAGGATAGGCGGGGAAGGCTCAGGGGAGACTTTACTAATTTCTACCTCAAAGAGGCTGGAGCAAGCTGGGTGTCAGTCTCTTCTCCCACCTAGCAAATGATAGGACAACAGGAAACAGCCTCAAGTTGCACCAGGGCAGGTTTAAATTGCATACTGGGGAAAATTTCTTCACCAAAAGGGTTGAACAGACTTCCCAGAAAGCGGTGGAATGACCGCCCCTGGAGATACTAAAAAGATGTGTAGATGTGGCACTTGGGGGCATGGTTTAGTGGTGGACTTGGCAGTATCAAGTTAATGGTTGAACTCAATGATCTTAAAGGTCTTTTCCAACCTCAATGACTCTGTGGTCCTAGGTGAGGCAGGGAAGTTTTCCTTTATGCAAGGCAGCAGCTACAGCGCATGGTGTTCTGCCTGGGGATGAGCTAGGAGTCAGTCAAGAGCTTATGGGAGAACATTAGCACGCAGACCAACATGAAGCTGTGGAGGACATCTACTGAAGACCTCCTGATCAGGAGAAAGAAACACAGAGACCTTTCCCAAGAAACTGGAAGAAACCTCGTGTGTAGAGGCCCTGGCCCCCACAAGACCTCTTCAAGTCCGCTGGAGGGATAACAGCAGGATGAAACACTCCAGGAGATCCCCTGACTTCTCTAATTCTCAATTTCCTGACACAGACGATCCAAGAGTCAAAAAGGAGAGGGCCCTGTGCTGGTTTTGATACTTAAAAACATAGGAAGAACTTGCTGAGGATGTGGAAGTTAGAAGCAGCTTTGACTGCACTCACCATGAGATGGAAGAGTTCAGGATCCTAAGAGGAGGGGAAAAGGCAAAAATCAGGACCACAGACCCGCACTGGAGGACAGCTGATTTCAATCAAAAGCTTAAGGGACTGGAATATCTCTCATATGCAGAGAGACTGAGAGAAATGGGACTGTTCAGCCTGGAGAAAAGAAGGCTCTGGGAGACCTCAAGGTGTATAAACACCTGGATTGACTCATATGTCTAAAGACCAGGCAACTTTAATTTCACACACTACTGTCTGATTCACCTATAAAAACAGTTTTTCTCCCAGGTCCTGGAACTATGAAACTAGTATTTTTCAAAATGGAAAAATATATATCCATTAGTAATCCAAATGCTGCTTTGAGCTTTCACTGTGGTTATTTTGGGTGAAGACAAACCATAAAATATTCATGTCCAACACACACTTTATATTTAATTTACCAATATGACAAATGGAGTTGACATTCTAAGTGAATTTCCATGATGAGAGCAGTTTTTTCTAATGGCAATTACTAACACAGACTCTGCAATTTACAGGAAACATCCTGTATTTCTTAATATATAACCCAGTACTTAAACACTAAAAATATACCAGGCTTCTATAATGAGGTCTGACAGAAGCTGTATTGACCCTTTTTTTAAACTTATCTCCTTCAAAAGACAAGCACACCATGAAGGTGCTTATCAGAGATTCATATTTAGAAAGGCAGGTACAACTGATGGATGTAATTATTTGCTAAAACCAAGACTTGGTCTTTATAATACATTGCATGTTGACATTTTTACTGAAATTTCAAGTTAAACTTTTAACTGATATATCATTATTGATTAAAGCTCTGCAGTAGCTTTAAGACTAATATAACTATTCCAACCTCAGGTCACTGGAAAGAGAGCAAGTAACACCTTAAGAATATTGACTACTTGATTAATTGTGACATCAACTGCTGGTGGAAATAACCTTGCCTACCACTTTATTCAAATAATTTGGGTTTTTAAAAGAAAAAGAAACATACCACAATCAAAAAAGGCAAGTAATTGCTCACTAACCTCTGCTTCAGCTGTTTGTGATTGCAGGAGCTGTCGTATGCGAAGAATGTCCTTTTCTATTTGTTGAATTCTCGCCACCCTTGCCTGAAACAAACGGATTTTCATGTTTGCTGACTACAAAACAAGCCTACTTCAGTTGCTACATGCAATAGGTACTACACGCAGTAATTCAACTGTTCTTCATAACAGAAGACAAGCATGATTGCAAGAGTTCAAAACACAGAGAGTAGTCACGATTTTAATAAAACTGATACTCATTTGGATGTAATAGATTGTCATACAGGACACATTCAGGTATAAACAAATGCTCCCATTAACTTGCACAATATTCCTGCTTCTGAGACTGACATTTTATGCAGACCTCCAGCAAATTGTTTCACTTGTATCTCAAATACTAAGAGTTTTACGTGTCTTACAAAGATTTGAGAGAGATTTGTACTTGCAGAGTGTCTTGAAAGTATGAGACCCTGACCGATTGCTATTATATTCAGCTACTATAATGATTTGGGAGTTTTGCTCATGCTCAGCCTCTGAAACTTTCTGCTTCTACAAATCTCGAAGAATTTAACAGGCTAAGTATAAAAAACCCTACGTACTGCTTCTTTGGTTTATCGGGGGTTTTGCAGACATCTCTAAATCAGTCTTTTACAGCCATATTGCTACTCCTTTTCCACTGCAACCATTCTGTGGTTAGTAAAGGGAATGCTAAAAAACCCCAGAATGTTACAGGATCCATGTACTCCACACCAATTGTAGAGTGAAGCGCAGGATGCCTTATGATTCAGTGAAATAATAACTGCGCAAAGTTATATCTCTCTGCATGAACCTAATAATTTATTCACATTATCTGACTTAGAACGTGGACAGAACACCAAACTGATTAAACAGTATTTTTTTGTGTGATGGATAGATTAATAAAGTAGATACACAGTTGACAGAAAAATTGTGATTCTTTTACTTGATTAACATTTACAATGCTACACTAAAAAACCAATCTAGTGGACATGCAAGAATCAGCATTATCACCAATCTTACTTAACGCATTTATAATCTAAAATTGGAAGCAAGATGAGTTTCTAACTAAGGCCAAAAGATACACATGGAATAGAATCACAATGTTATCTGGAAAAGTTAGAAGTATAGAAGAAAATATACCCATAAAATAGAACAAATTACTGAAACACACATCAGAAGCAGCTATGGGAAAAGCATCATAAGCACCGATGTTTAGTAGAGATGCAAAGCAACAAACATTTGAGTACAAATTTGATTTGATTTTGTAAAGCCAAGTATCAGAAAACACACAGAATCTTCAGCATAGAGGCAAACACATAATTCATCCCACCCTTTGCACTTAAGTATTGGAAAGATAATAAAAAATGTATTTTTGGGAGTAACTATGCATTGGTGACATGATGCATGACTGACAAAATGTGTCTCTCACTGTCCTTAAGAATTATTTCAACTTTACAGAACCACAGAACAGTCTGAATTGGAAAGGACCTTGGAAGCTCATCTATCCCAAACTCCCTGCCATGTGCAGGAACATCTTCAAGGCTTCTGAAAGTCCTGTGTGGTCTGACCTTGAACGTTTTCAGGGATGGAGTACCTACGACCTCTTGGTAGCCTCTCCCAGTGTTTCACCACCCTCACTGTAAAACATTTCTTTCTTGTACCTAATCTAAATCTACCCTCTACTAATTTAAAACCATTAACTCCTGTCCAGTAACTACTATTCCCCGCTAAAAAGTTTCTTACTTTAATATACTTTAAATACTCAGAAGCCACATATTTCCTTAAAATTTCCTATAAATTGAGTTTCTTTGAGTGTAACCAGCAATTTAGCCCATAAAGGGCATCAAGAGAATCTGAATATCTTTATATACACACCTAAGCACAGGGAAAAGTTTTGTGCAGATGAAAACATTAAATATTGCACAATTTGCCAAGTATCACAGACTGAGTTGACCAAAGGGACAGGAATTCAACCCATTCTTTCCAATTTTAGTCCAGAGATTTAAATATCAAACCATTCTTCTTTCTGCTAATTCATTACTTGTATTACAGGGAAGCTGGAGAATTCCACTGGTTAGAAGCATATTTAGTACCAAACACCACAGAAGCAGAAAAAAGAATGTACTGTCTTCCACAAATGGGTACAGCTTAATGGAAAATAGACAAAAATCTGAGATACGCAATGGAACAAGCACTAGGAATGTTTTTAATTTTATAACCTATTTAAGAAACATCACTTTTCATTTCTGTTTGTTCACAGAATATTCCCATTCTTTTTTATATTTACTTGTAACCTTTATTAACATAAAATTGTTGGATAAAATAACTGTAACAGGTTACAGTTACTTGACTTTCACTGCTCCAGTAAGGCTTCTAACAAAAAGAAATAAAACTCCTCCACAGAGTGATAAAAAAATAGTCACTTTATTGAAAGTAAAAATAAGGAGTAATATTTTGTTTTAAAATGTTGTTTGGATTTTTGTTTGTTTTTTTTTTCAAAAATAAATAACAGACAAAATTATTAATGGCTTGGCCTACATTTACATACAAGACCATTGTATGAACTTTCATCTGTGCAAGACTCAAGGATCCAAACTTTCATCTATCTTTAGTGGTCTGCTGTTTCAGCAAACTTTTAGGGATCCTGGGATAAATTCTTATAAGAACGATCATTTATTGTGAGATTTTAAGGAACTCTTAACCTAAAAAAAAAAAAGAAAAAGTTCGTTCTTGTTCTGGCATGAAGAAAAAATAAATTCTATTTGAATATAAATTCAGTCTTAGAATTGAAGTATTTTTTTAATACATCTTACAGAAATTAAGTTTGCTTCTACTTACTACTAAGCATACAGGCTACAACATTTGAACACAGCAGAAAGGAACTGCGAAAACTAGAAAGTTGAATATACTTGCTAAATAAATCTTTTTCATTTTTGCACATTTAAACATGACAATGAAATAATGAAGAAATTGCTTTGATGTATTTGTACACCCATGAGCTTCTACACATTTTTGGCACTGGACCTTTGGAGAATGGAACCAAGGGGAATTACCAGTTCAGTTCACAAGAAGCATATGAGAAGCAGCTATCTCCTATTTTATAATCTTTATATAATCACAGTAGGTATGGTAATTTCTCTAACTCCAGAAGTGTTACACATATATACAGAGAGAGATAGGGTGAAACAGCTGTGACAAACACCCTATCAAAGATTAATTCAGAAACCTATAAAATATTTCAACATCTTGGCAACATTTTCCCCTTACAAAACTGAAAAAACCACCAAAACCAAACAAGCAGCGAAGAAATAAATTTAGGGACAACTTAATTACTTTCAGAGTGATGTAACTACAATCATGTTGTGACTCTGCATAACTTCTTTCAATCTCTGCCTGAGTGCATCTAGAATTTTTCCAGCAGCCTAGCCTACCTATTTAGCTTAACTCACCTTTCTCCGGCTTAAGATTGTTGGCAGCTGGAGAACTTTCCTGGAAGTTCTACTGTGAATGCCATAACACCTTCTTCTGCAGGACCTTCACTCAAGACAGGTTGACACAGCTGAACTCATGCAGAGCATGACCACTGCTGATAAGCCTGGATAATACAGCCTTGCAGCTCCCAGATGATGGCCAGCTACCACCCAGGTAGGTTAAATTTGGGTCTGTCTGAGCACACCTATACAGACAAATCCCTGCACAGCCTTTGCATACACAACTGACAACTGCAGGGTATCTGCTCTGCTAAGTATTTATAACTAAATGGCTTTTCTAAAAGGTTTTACTGGATCACTCACTTTTAAATTTAAAGCAGCTGTTCTGAGACCAACAAAACTAAATGTAAAAATAAAACAGAAATTTATCTCATATAGCAAAATTTTGTCATGAGTAAACCTTGTGCAAAATATAGAGCCTAAAGAGACTATTTTTATTGAAAATACTTATTGTTGCTCTGCTACTGTGGGAGAATAGTTTTTATAACCAGCAAGCAACTGATTAGTTAATTTATGGGTTGCACAAAATTACATTCTGATTTATGCCTCCAGATGGGTGTGTCACATGTTTAAGACATGTACGTTGTCCTCATCATGACTACAAAACAACTCTTGGTCAAAACAACTTCCAGATATGTATGTGGATTACATTTTACTTCAATATCTTGTTTTCAAAGATTATGCCCTGATACGAGGTTTGTGGTTATGGAAACTTAAGAACAGCAGCTCAATTTTATTCTGAACTTAAAAGCATGAAAAAAACCAGAATAACAGATGCAAAACGAGCAGTTGCAAGCACATGGACTTTTATGAAGCTAAAATGGTAGTAAATAATAAGCAGATAATAACTAAAAATATTTTCTTTTGAAGAAATTGTCTGCATCTGCTGAATCAAAAGGCAATGAGGGTACTTTCTGCTGAACAGTTATTTCCCATGTTCTGATTCCTCTTTTTTATTTGAATGGCTAACTAAATGCCCTAAGGTATCACTGTGTTTACACACAATTTAAAGATACAATTACCAATAATACAATAAAAATGCAGGAAAATGTTTTTTCTTCTTTTTAATAGTGAAAGACAAACTATACCTGTGCTCGCTTCTCCATGTCCTGACAGGTACCCAATTGTTCTTCCATTGCTGCTCTAATTTGTCTTGCCTCATACTCCAACTGCCTTCTGGTCATATCTGTTTGCAAGGAGAACTGAAACCAAAGTACAGAGAAGGCATTTTAGTCAATAACATTTATGTAAACAATGTATTTCTCAGCACAAAAGTAGACCAATTACTTTTCCACAACAAATTTCGTAAACAAACAAAACATAGTAATAGATTCTTAAAACATGACTGCATTATGAAAAACAAGAACACATAATGTTGCTCCATCAGCAGACCACCTGTGGGTTTTGTCAAATGACTAAATATTAAACAGGTAAACATGGAGAAAGTATTGTTCATTACAAGTCAAGGACACCGGGCTATTACCAATGAAGTTACTATGTGTTCCATCTGAATGGGTATTTTCAAAAATATTCAGAGGTATCAAACTACTGCCATCTACCCTATTTTTAACTATCCTGTGAAAAAAGTACAAGTGTTAAACCCAGGAGCAACCACACAGCTTAAGGGAAGACCTTCCAGCTGACAGATTTTCCAAGGCAGGAGCAAAGCGCTTCAATGATTTTGGACAATTACTCAGACTGTAAGTACATGAGTCTCTTAAGAGCCTTCCTAGAAGAGCCCTCCAAGAAAACTTCACCAAGATCAGTTCAGAGAGTCAAAACAAGAGAATCATATGTAAATACTGAATGAGATCTGTCATTCTGTTGTAGCTGGGGTAAGTAGTAATGGATATAGATTAGCACAAAAGGTGTTTAGTGTAGATGTTAAGTAAGACATTCTAATCACAGGAGCAGCTAAGCGAATTAATTACCTGTGAAACCAGGGAGGCAGCCTTAAAACCTACAACAGAGTGACACAGATACTGCTGACAGTGCCTTTGGGAATGGATTGCATTTCTTCAAAATACTTTTCAGACCTTTTCCCTTGTTTCTGGTGCTCTGCTAAGCTCAGTCATGACTCAGTGTTACTTCTGCCCACTTACAGAAGTGTTTCCATTCTCTGTTTTCATTTCCATGAGCCTGTTTATTCATCAAGTATGACTCTCTAAAGATGGGTAACCAGGTTTTCCAAACACAGTATATGTGAAGGAACTCACTGCAAACATATCCAGGGTGCTGCAATCTAACAGGAAAACCCTGTATTATTTGGGAGATCAGACTTCTTCATTATCCAAGATAATGGTGACTTGACTATATATTAGTTTGGAGGTGCCAAGGTAAAAACTTCAAGCAATAATACCTGCATAGACTACAGGCATCACTTTACTGATTGGTATAAAATAAGAGCTCTTGTGTACACTGTCTCTTAGGCTAATATTGCTCTCAAAAATAGAAAAATCCACTACACAACAGAACGGAGAGAGAAAAGACCTCTGGGGGACAGCATTGAAGAAGAAGTGTACTGACATGTAATTCACTTGTCATAACAACTTTTCAATGTTCCTCTGTTATCACTGACATTTATACTAAAAGGTATGAATTTTGGATGTGTAAAAAATCTACACAAAAATGCATGATTTAGGCTAAGTCAGATCTACACAGTGAATGAAAAAACATTTTAAATTAAAATTATAGTAGAGAACATCACCAAATTAATAAAATACAGAGCATCTAAACAGAGACTGTAGCACCAAATACAGGA
>JAYRBT010000093.1:12363123-12385890 GCA_036023395.1 Myiotriccus ornatus
ACACCAAGCACTCTGAAGATACTTACATTTTCAGTAAGGGGAAGACTATCAATCCTTTTAGTCAAGTTCTGAAGCTGGGCATAATACCAGTCCTTTTCTTTCTCTTCCTTCTCAAGCTCCGCAAGCAAAAGAGATCTACGAAAAACAGAAGCAGGAAGTGTCTCACTATTTACACCTAATTTCCATATGTAGGTATAGAAATAGGCACAGATACCCATAAAAAAGGTTAGATAAGAAAGGAGGTTTGGAGAGGGCACTAAGAAGACATTTGAGAAGGTGAGTGAAGTTCCCCAGCCCCAGCTAAACAACGTGTCCACTCCTCTGTGCTGAGCATATCAGATCCATATCTATAAAAGAGAAAAATATCTATATTTCTCTAAAAAAATGGCTTTGAAATCCAAAGCTAAGAGACCTTTTGTGAAATCAAAACCAGCTACTAGTCGTGTGCTAACTTGTACCCTTGCTTTGTACAGTGCAAACTACGTTTAACTCTGGATGTTACAGAAGTGTGTACAACCCTCAATCACATCACTGAACTGAAGTATCTTATTCACCTTTGCAGTGTCCTTACTAATTTTGTCACCCACAGCAAAACTATGGGTAAAGCGCACAAAACCTCACTATTTCTATGAGCATTTAAAATACTTCAAATAATATTTTCCATCAAATGTTATGGACAAGACACATTTGCAGCTCTTTAATACATTTTAAATGGTTATCATAAGCATGCTGCATACCTAAGCAATATATGAGAAAGACAAGAAGATTAGTATGTACAGACCACTAGGAAAAAAAATCTATTAGAAATTTTACATACTATTTTATCAATCCTTCATGAACTAAATTTTATACAATGCTAAATTTTATCAACACAGTGAAACAGTGTTCATGGTCACGACACTTCTCAAAATATGTATTAAAATTTTCCAGCAAAATCTGGCTAGTAGGAGTATACAGAAAAGCCACTCTTTTTTAAAAAATACAAATGTATTAGTTTCTTTCTGTTGCTTTCTGTGAACATTTTTCTTCCTTCTGACATTTTAATATTGCTCATTAACAATAAAATCAACACTTAGCCAGAAGACAGAAAGCTGCATACAAGTTTGCCCAGTATTATTTCCTATCCTTTAACTTCTGCACTCCTCTCAGGTTGTGGACTTTCTGAACAAGAGCATATGGACTTTTATAAAGCACACAAATACATTATGGATAATTACTGTATGTCATTAAGGAACAGAAACACAGCATACAACAAAAATTCAGATTTCCCCTTACTCCTTTGGTAATACATCCCAGTCATGATTTGAGAAAATAATCAAACTTCCACACAAAACACAGAAGGAAGAATTTTAAAGTATGTATTTTAAACAATCTGTTTGACTTAGTTCCTGCTTTAAAAATATATCAAGCTAATTTTGACGATTTAACATTTATATTCCATATCCAATTTAAATGACCTGGCCAGTGTTCAAATGGAAAATCGAAACAAAGAGGATCCCTCCCTTCAACTGTGAGAGACTGAGAAGCTACACACATCTAAGAGTGGTAAATGCCTGTCAAGATAAACAGAACGACATAAATTTCCAGATTTGATTCAACAGTTCTGTTGAAACAGAATTGTTTTAAGAATGTCAGGACTACACATTAAGTCATTTACTGTGCAGCTTTAACACCAGGCAGGTTTACAGTCAAAATGAGTGAAAAGAGGCAGCAAACAGCAATTCTTATACCATGGCAGGTAACTGCAGCACTACTGTAAGACACCAGTAATTCTTCAGCCACAAGGATGGGGCTTCCAGAAATTCCTTAAGACCCTCAGACAGACTGAAGAGAGAACTAATAAATGGGCCTTGGGAAAGCCTACTGAGAAAGTAATTTTTTTATCTCCCATCTGCCCATTCTCTTACCCCATACCCTGGGTGCCTCATCCCTGCACACACAGGTATTCTGCATGGCTTCCCTTTTTACCACCTTGGTTGCCCATGCAGCAGCTGTGCCCAGTTTGTGAAATAAAATTTGCAAAAGCATAATCAATGCAATCCTTATAAAACCTATTTTTACCATAGAGGGATTTGTAAATGTGAAACGACAGACTAATTCTGCCTCTAGATGTCAAAGAACCGGTAGCAGAAGCTGGAGGGATTACTTTCAGCTAAGTAAACATGTGATTAAATTCCTCTTGTGAAATGCAGGCTACTTAGTTTGTGAGACACTGTGTCATTCAATCTGTTTTGACATGCACAGTGGATGCCTGAAGCAAGAAAATAACTTAAGAACCATCAGGGCTCCATAAACAACATAATGCATGACCTGAGGGTGATTTGTTTAATTTAATATTGTCATTTTTTCCTCTGAAGTAATGCTTTATTTGGGATTACTCGTTTGGTATCATTGTTCCATGAGAATTCAGGTTTTAACAATGTCTGAATCCTCTCAGCACAAACCTGAACGGCTGCTACAACCACACCAGGCTGTACGTTAAGTTTCCTTGAAAATAAGCAGCAAGTCTGTGCAGATGTGTCTGATAAGCTGTTCCCCACATTTAACATTACTATCAGATACTATACTAACCAGAAGCATAGCTCCTTCTCAGCCTCCTGGAATTTCTGGAGGTTAGGAGAGGATTTAAAGTGGAAAAGCTGTTGCTGATCAAGAAAATAAAATGATGGAAAAACCCCGTGCAGTTATTCCACCTTTTTATACTCCAAAATTGTTTACATTAGGGCTTTCACAGTATAAAGAGAAAATTCTGTTCTCCGTCATACATTGTCAAGTTCAGTGAGAGTCCAGCAAAGCAATCAGAGAAACTTTTGCAACTTTACATTATTTTTCTGAGTTAACAAAAGCTTTCTATTTGAACTGTTTTTCAGAAGGGTGGGTATTTTGAAAGAGTTCTCTAATGTGGCATTTTTGAAGCTCCCAACAATAGATGAAGCTGAATGAATGAAGAAAACTGGTTATTTCTTCTGGAAATCTTTTTTGCATAATTATGTCAATATTATTCCCAGTTAAAAGGGAGAAGGGAAACAAACTATATGCTACTCTATTTTCATTATGTAAATTGCAGCTATAATTAATATTTTCACTTCAATTGGTAGGAGTTAAAGTACAATCTTGAAAATGAGTGCTGATGGTGTAAAGACATAGGTAAGTTGTATAGTCAGCTAAAGGGAGATAAGAATTAGAGAAGAAAGAAGTCATGAGATAGAAAATACTCAAAATGAACATTAAAGAAATAAAAAAGGAATAGCATAAATCAGGAGGAGTTTTTTCCCTTTTATTCTTTTTTTTTACTGTGAAATTAGAGAAGAGCTAAGCAGATGAGAAAAGGGCCAATAATTTCATCTTTATTCTGATAAATGAATCCATTGACAAATTTTCTTCCCTTAAGAAGTTCTGTTTTAGCTGTTTGTGGTGGGTTGACCCTGACTGGCCACCAGCTGCCCACCAAGGCACTCTAAATAATTAAACACCTCATTTAGTCCTCACACAAACACTGTTGCCCATTAGCAGCACATACTGTGCCAGTGTGTTAAGATACTGAGTGGAAATGTTCCTCAGCTGCAGTTTTCCAGAAAGTGTTACTTTATTCTAAATTATTTTAGGCTTGTCAAGTTCTGCGAGTTCCTTGAAAGTCTGTTTAACTGCCAGAAAAACTGTATTAGCGAATAACATGTATTTATATATATGTTTAGAAACACAGAAACTCAGTAGGTATGCCAAACAAATTTAGACACAAAGCATAGGAAAATAAGCGGTTCATTTTCTTTCAGAAACTGTAGTGATTTCAGATGCACAATCCTATGGCCCCCACCCCATGTTCTGATTCATCTGGCTACCCAGGGTTCTCATCAATGCCCTACATACTCCTACCTGTCCCCTAGAACAGCAGAATAGAGCAGTTTGGATTATCCACCATTTCACTGATAATGAAGCCAGGTGTGATCTGGCCATGCCTCTACAGAACTCCACAGCCCAAATATTTACCATCAGTAGTGACAGTAACAGTGCCTAAGCTACTCCGAAATTAAATATCCTTATCCCTTTTGCCAGTGTTATTTGGAACAGAGACCCATGCACTGCCTAAGCTGTCTTTGTCAAGAAACATGTCCAAAGAAGTATCACCTCAGAATCCCCAGAGTGGGAAAGGATCATAGATCATAAATCAGATGTGCTAATCACCTTAAAGAACTCCAGCTGCTAAAAATACTCCTTGTGCCAAGTGACCAAGAGTTCACTTGAACCGTTAACTGAAAAGTCCCAATTACATTTAAAGATTTTAGTATCACACGCAGTAAAAAAAACAGCAGTGGAAAAATACAACCAAAGGCACAGTTTGTAAAGATGGTAGATGACAGACATGTTAGATTCTTGAAGACTAGGATGAGCAAATTCCCAAGGAATCTAGGTTTTATGCAATGGAACAAGTATCATTAGTGATCCTGGCTAGGAGAAGGGAAAAAATAGAGTGGCTGCCAGAACAGGCTCAGTACAAAACCTCGGGAAGTTAGTTTCATTCTACTGACAGGACCAAAAGAAAGGGAGCTGGACATAGTACCCTGGAAGGAAAGCATACTCCTTTCAGGAAAGACTTATGTTGAACACCAGGAAATGCCGTTAAGAGGAGGAGTTTCTAGAGAGCTGTCCACAAACCACTCATTACCCACAAAACATTTCTACTGTGACTCCAAAGTGGATTTTTTTGCTTGTTAACAACTACCGGACGAAAACATACTGTGATACAGTTTATTTGGTTTTACAGCCCCCAGCTTGATACATCCATTAAGAAGATGCCAGTGACCAAATCTTTAGGAAACCCTGTCTTGCAGATGGGCTTCTGAAAACATCTGGTATTTGAGTCAGGTTCATATTATGACATAAAGATGTCTTCAGTGGAAACAGCTGCATATCTCTTACCTTGCATTTCCTTTTTAAGTGACTGATAAAGTGCTACAATTCTGTATTATGATCTGAAATGGATACAACTATTAAATGGATACAACTTCCTTCCAAGAAAAGGAACACTACAATTTTGTCAATGCACAATACCTGATGGGAACAACATCTTGAAGGTAAGAGTTTGTTTAGCTGACACATTTGCTGAGAGAGCAGAATCATTAGCTAAATGTCTGCTAACAGTAAATAACTGATAAACCAGTTTTGGTACTTAATAACCATTTGCCAAAGAGAGAAAGAAACTGCAACATCACATTGTTATAGTTTCGGCATTTATCAACAGCGGTGAGGAGATACGAAGTGTTTGGGACAGTCCACCCTCTCTACCTAAAAATATTTCAGATACTGATAACCTGATCATCAAAATAAAGTAACCTTCAGCCAACAAAGAGTAACAATGAAAATGCATATATGAAGAAACAGTAGAAACTGAATGATGTTCCCAGACTTTTAAAAATATTTTTGTGCGTGTGCATCTAAATACAACGTAGATTCCTGGTTTCCCACCTGTCAAGGTAAATACACCAGTGACCAAAACCACATTCACGACAGCTAAATACCAGCTGTGACAGTAAACTGTCATGTTAAAATGAGAAGTCAATCCATACTAGATGAATAAGCAAATAAATTTACCTCTCTTTTTCTAGCTCTTCTAAATAACCAGTGCTTTCTCTGCTTCCATTCATAAAGCCTCTTCTTGGAAATGACCCCATGGGAACTGGACTGCACTCTCCTGAACGGCTCGACACAGACCCTTCCCGGCTCCCATAGGAACGCACAGACACCTTTGGCCTTAACTTCACTCCAGGGAAGTTGGTACCTTCCAAGTTCAGTTCTGGATAATAAAGAGCAAACATTTCCAGAGCAGAAGTTCAGCAGCACAAATTTAAAAGATCATTTCTATCCTGAATTTCTTAATTTCTGAATAAATCTGTGGGGTTTTTTTATGAAAACATTTTGCATGGAAATCCACTGAAGGTGATATTGTGAACAAACCCGATGTTAATGTTAGAGAACAGTAATCTGAGCAGATAGCCAAACTGCCATCCTAGCAATCACAACAGTAACCCCACACAAGCCTGCCTGCCTCTTTCCCGGAGTACTTCAGAAATGGGGAGTGTTTTGCATATACATCACGTGAATTATCTTCTTAACAATTTCTTTTTCAGAGATCCTGCAGATGCTTCAGCCATGTAACAGATGGTTACTCTGTTCATCACAGGGCTCTTAAATGTAGACATCCCCTATGGAATTTCTGGGTCAGTGGCAGGGATAATGGATGTATAGTGCGAGATAGTGATCTTGGTTTGTTTTCCACATCCCATACAATGGAATGATGCACATTCCAGCACATGCTATATGGAAGGTAGCATCAATCTGTAGTATGACAGGAACAATTCCAGTAACATGACATGGAGAGGGCAGGACATGCAAACACGTTTAGAAAATTGGTGGAATTGCTCCATCATTAACTTATATGTATTTTTTCTGAAGAACTGAATGAAATGCAAGTTTTATCAAAAGCAATTCATAAGAGTAACAGTAGCAAAAGCATAAAAGCAAGATAGGAACACCTATTTTTTCTGAGAATGTGTCTGAAAATGTTTAGCAAAAATAGCAGACACTGAGACTATGCCTAACCATCAAAACCAGCACCAGGAAGAAGATGCAGCTCAGTTAGAAAATTTTATCCCAAAGAAAAAACAATGGAGAAACAAATGAACCTTGTTAAAACGTAATTCTGGATCTACCTTTAAGTCGTTCCAGTAAGTCTATTTGTCCAGAAGATGCCATTGTCTCATCTTCAATACTTCCTTGTAGCTGTTTCAGTACCTCCTGTAAGAAATTAAGCTTGATTAAGAAAATCTGAAAATAATAAACCACAAGGTAAATACATCTTATCCTGCTCTCAAGTGCACATTCATGTAACAGCTTCTGAGACACTGATGTAAACTATATTTCATGTGAGCAGTGATCAAGTGTTACAACTTTCACTGTCATCAAATATATTCTACAGAATTTCCCCAAACACTGTCATAATGTAAATTATATCCTGCATGACTCAGCCTATCTGGTAGTTCAACCTGTTAGCTTACTTTAAACACGTTCCCCTCAAAGTGAATACCATTTATCTCGAATTTACAGATGGAGAAATGTTAAGCACAGAGAAATTAGTCAGTCTTGTAAAAATAAAGTTTGGCTATGTAACTAGCAGAAAAGTATCATGAACAGAAGTAATCCCAAGGCTAAGGCCTTTACTTGAGGCCTTTGTTGTTCTTTTTACAAATGCTACCACTACCAAGCCTGCGAGCGAAAGATTTAGGTTTCCTCATGGTGGCTATTATTTCTATTGTTACCACTACTATTACCACCGCCACCAAGCTTACAAGGAAGACTTTTAGGACTCCTTCATGCAACTGAAGCTTCAAACCCAAGAATACCACCCTGTGCTAATGAAACTATGTATGACAGAATTATACAGCTGAAGGAACACAGTTCTAGTGCACAAAAAGATTCATAGTAAACAAAGGCTATTACACTAAGAGGGGCCTGTAACCTGCAGGTACCCAATGCTCAGTGGCCTAAATTCAGGTAGACGATTAAATGCAAGTTAGTGAAAGTCTTTTCAATATCATAATGACAGATGCATTAATAGCAAAAAACAAATTAAAAACACTGGCTACAAGGCAAACAGCCCTTACTGGAATTTTAAGTATTGTTTCTTCTACTGTGACACAGAAAAAATCTCCACAAGCAGCAATAGTCAGCAGATGAACACAATTCTGGGTAATGAAAGGTACTGTGTAGTTTTCATACATAGACTCTGCATACAGTATTGTACTTCTGAAAACCATTGTAATGAATTCTAGACAACTTAAAAAGATGCCCACATCACTATTTTGCTCTTTTAAGCAAACCATACTGCCAATATTACTGGTTCTTGCAACTTATACACGAAGTACCTTTTAAATACATTTAGCTCTTTTCAAGGGAAACAATATGACATCTACAAAAAGTCAAGATATTCTTTAAACAGCACAGAACTGAGCTTCTCTGTATTCAAAGTGTTGTTCCTTGTTACAAGAAAAGTAAATAAAATAAAATAGATAAGAAAACTAGAAGAATTTGGAGTACAGAACTGCACAAGGTTCTGGGGAAACAATCTCTGAGCACTAGACTCAGAGAAAATGGCAGCAGCTCAGTCACTCCAGCCCCCACCATGGAATTAAAATGCTGGAACTTCATGAAGAATTCTGGAGTACAGATATACAAATTATGTTTACACTGTTTTGTAGAAATAATCCTGCAGGTGGAATTGAGGTCAAATTTCCCAATTTATATGTTGCCCGATTGATGAAGGCAAGGTGTGTGTCCACATTCATGTTTTAGTTTGGATCAGTGTGTCTCCAGACTCCCACTTGCCCCACCAGCCGTACCATGGTTCACACTCTAGGGTGTCTCTGAGTATGAACCAAATTCCTTTCAGATCAAACCAAACCAGCAGTTCCACTCAAGAATGCAAAAGGGCACTCACTCCATGGCACGAGGATGAAGACAGTCCAAAACCAAAATCCTCTAAAATATATACAGTATGCATGCTGGGTCCTTAATACAATTACCTGCAGATCTGCTCTTACTGCACTACCTGTTAATGCCAGCTTTGCCTTTAGGATCAAGCCTGGGGTGATAAAATCTCTGCTCTTGGAAAGACATCTTCCCTGTGCTTGTGCTCAAGGGCATCCTCATTAACTATATGGCCCAGCCATCTCTATACATAATATCTGCCTTGTCAGCAAAGTCAGACAAACAACTAATGTGGTGTTTTTCAAAGGACTACTACATTATCTGACATAAGGGCAGATGAAACCTGCAGCCAGCAGTCTTAGCTTAAAAGTCTCAAAGGGCAATGTGGATACATGGAGTAGGTCTTGAGTTTTGCAGCCTCGTGAAAGATCTGTCAACTCAGATAAATTTATAAATAACTAATGAATCACTTTTCTCTGAAAACAACACATTTTTACAGGGTAAAAACCCAGGCCAAACATTCCAACTCTCCTTATGTTCCTTTCTTAGAAGCCTCTTTCTCACCCCTTTGTGTGGCACATCTGCTATTTCAGTATGTTCAGCACACTCTCCTACATGAGGAGTCTTCCTGCTTCAAGAGCCAATACGAAAAGCTAAGTGAAATTACCATCAGCTTTTCCTGCACTACCAAATTACATGACTGAGGTGTCCAGGCAGCAAGGGACTGCTCTAAGTACTGATAACAGTTCAACATTAGCTTTTTTTTTAAATTATCTGTTTGGGTTTTTTTCCAAACAGAACATGCATTTTTTTCAAGTTAGTAGACAAAGTGCTCTTTCCTGTATTTTTCTACATTTCTCTGCTATAGCGCCATTATGAGGCTATGACATCACCTTCAAACTCCATCATGGCACACTTTAAAATCTAAGCTGACATTTAATAAATAGGCAGTTAAATAAAGTAGACAAAGGTTAGAGAGAGAGTGGCAATCCCTGGGCCAGGTACTGGTGGAAAATGAGGCTGTGTGCTAAAATGACACGTTGGAGAATTCACATTTTCACTTGAAAAGAACAGAGAAGTTTCCCGCAATAACCTACCTGTAGGGAACATGGCAATTACCTATTACTGTGCTAATGAAAATGTTTATTTATTCACTACTTATAATCCAGGATTCAGCACTAACACTGTTTACATGCATACAGTTCTCTGAAATAGTACTTTCCTAAAACGATTCTGTATTATATTTGATATAATTTCTGCTAAAGAGTATAACAGTCTCCACAAACAAACCTGAATCAATTTTACTGAAGGTAAATTAATATTCTGTTTAGTTATGCAACTTTCAATAAATATATTCATAGTGGTTTACAGCATTATTCTAAGCAAATTCTTTACTAATTTAGCAGTGACTTACTGAAAGAATACACAAATACATCTATAAGGAAAAGCTGCAAGTTTTTCTTCTGTTCTTTTAAAGAACACAAGTCAAATTATTTTAATGGTCACTATAATATAACCTAGTTTATCTTGTCCTGTGGCAGAAGTACAAAAGAATTCTTTTGGAAATGGAGCAGGCCCTATGACTCATCATCATTTAAAGAGGGTTTCTGTCTTCGCAGTCTCTGGACTGTGAAGTACTGAAACAATGTCAATTTTTTGTTTCTCTGGTTGGTGGGGTTTTGTCTTTTTTTTTTTTTTTTTTTAACTCTGTGGATATAGTCCTGACCTTAAAATTACTTTATGGATAATTAAATTAAAAAAAAAATCAGATCCACCAGCATGTAATTGTACAACTACTGAGAAGAAAAGCACCTTAACCAACAGTATATGCACCCAGTGAAGTTGCAACGGTTGTAAATAAAATGACTTAAGGGCTGCTTATAAAGAAAGGAATCACAGAGGAACAACATTAACAAGGGCAGATTTCACTAACAAGGGCAGATTTAAAATCCTAAGGAGTTAAGCTCTAAGGTGTGTTTGATTTTTGATAACTTTAAGTATAAAAATTAATATTTAGGAACATTTCAAGGTATGGTATCTGAAAAAAGACATTCTGATGACAATTCAGACAAATCAGTTATGCTTGCTTTACAATTTCAGACAGTAACTGAACATCTATCTTAGCACTCAATAGGACAGAAATACACAGTTTAAGAACTATCATTTTTAACCAAATCAGCCACATTTTAAAACAAGAGTATTTTGGACATTTGTACTAATGTTTTCAACTTGGTATACTGGAACCTTAACATAAAATTCCTAACCTGAAAGTGATTTTTGACCCTCAATGGGGTTGAACATCGGATTTTTTCAATTATTATTTGTTTAAAAGGGCAGAAAAAAGTAGCATATACTAAAAGCATATCCATCACTCAAATTCCACAAAAACATTAGATGTTAGAATGGTGTGAGGGACAGACAATACAATAGTATTTTTCTATGCCTTGAACTTAAGTTCAAGGTTTTACATGACCCTTCATCACTATATGAATTTGACAGTGCCTTAATTCTATCACAGTGGTACAACATTCATCGGAAACAAGGGAGTGCTCGGAAGAAGCCCTTTCCTCCTCTACATTTTGTTGAATTACACTGCTATAATTAATCAAGCTTGGTGGGAACCTCTCTAATTGGGGCTCTGGTTGCTCAACCCTATAACCAGATCCAAATAACAAAAGCAATGATGACAGCACTGCTGACTGAGGTGAAACACCGCAGCAAACTCAACTTTCAGCCTTGCAGAAAGAGGAGAGCATTTGTTATATGAAATGATGTTGTTCATTTTAATTTAAAACCATGTCATTTTCTGAAAGAAAAATATTCATTCTGTGCCACCATGCTCAGGAGCTGTCACTTGCTGTAACCACACACACAAGACAGTACTAAGTTTTATGTGCAAGCACACTGTCAGGTCAACTTAAGTTATCTGATTTTATGTGCACAAAAATGGCCATATGAAGTAATGGAATTAACTGTATACATCACCAGCTCAATTTCACCTAAATTCTAAAAAAAAAAAAAAAAAAAAATTAAAAAAATCTTCCGTTTTCCAACCAATTTGGACTCTGGTAGAATCTCTGGAGTTGCAAAGATCAGGCTAAAAATATTACTTATTTTAATTTCATAAATGTCACAAAAATCCCACAACATAATGCTACTGCTGCTTCTTTGCAGCTTAAATAAATTCACTGATATTTTAAAAGTCAATTTTGTAGCATGCAAGATGACTTTTACAACCGCATTTTTAGTTCATGTGAACTTAAGAAGATGTCTGATGGCATTTGTTGTGCAGTCACTGAAGAGAACTATTTCCTAGATTCCAGAATTTACCAGAATTCATCACCTGATTCAATTTGTAAGGATCAGTTCAGCTCATGATAGTTTCTTCCACTCAGACATTAGAATTTATGGAATGACCAATACCCACTCATTTTTTCAGAATTACATCTATTTACAGAGGATCTATCAATGCACCATCCCCTGCATATCTACCATATTAACAGTATGCTTCCTCTCTGTGTCATTATCCTGATACGACAGACTCCTTTATGTGCCTGTAATAATGACATTACCTCTTGCCTCCTGAAAGGCTGGAGTGCATAGGGTACCACAAAAAACATTCTGCATGGGCAAAATCCAAGTACAAGCAAGAGAAATAATTACAGAAGGAAGATGCAGGCTTGTGTTAGGGGGACAAAAAATAAATAAAAAACCCATATAATGTTTCCTACACTAACCATGATTACTATTTTCCCTTGCAAGACTTCAAAAGCTCAAGTGCACACACGCTGGGAAAGATGTGTTGAAATAAATGGAAACCAAGCACATACTAGAAGGAAAGCACTGGATGAATTCACACAGCACAAGGTATAGAAGCTGAGAATTCAACACGTATTCAGCAAATATTTATACAGCCTAGGATATCTAGTGCTGAATCAATGCCTCTTCTCCCTACTTGTTCGCCAAACAACGTGTTTGCTGAAAAACACATGAAAAATTACATTTTCATTACTTTAGCCTCAAAATAGTCATTGCCAATATCAGCAGCAAGAAGACAGCAGATCTGCCCCAAGAATTAATTCTCCAGATGAACATCCTTTGTGTGTGAGACTACATCCACCTCATTTCACTCTCAATTATCATGTACACTAAGTCTGTTAATACAGGGAGTTAAATAACGCAAATATGAAAATATTAGAAAGCTAGAATGGCTAATCAAAGAACAAAACAAGGTATCACCACATTCTGTCCATTTTTATCACATCTGTTGTGCAGAATGGGATGAATACAAAGCTAAAAGAGGCTCCAACTGAGAGCAGGGGTGTATGTGCATCTGCTGTGCAAATGCCTATATGGCCAACCACTTTGGAAGGGGACCTGACTTTCAAAGTGTCAGATACTGTGCTACTCTTATGTTTTTTATGTTCTCCCTTCTTAAACAGCAAAAATGTTAAATTTCTACAGCTAGCTAATTCATTACTATGCACAACAAACACAGCTGACATAGCAATTTTTTAACATCTGTATTATTACATTTCAGAATAAAAATTCAGAATAATATTTCAGAATACGAAACATAATTTGGTTACACTGAAAGCAAATTATAAATTATTATTAAATCAAAATATTTTGGTAGGTTGTACTGAACAAAACTGGATTTTGAGCAGTGTCTGGCCAGTGCCATGTGAGGTGTGCATCTTACAGTCCTCACTGAATTCTTTCCTGCCACCTTGGCCATCTCCAGACAGTGTTTCTGACTGGGGACTGCAGTCGTGCAATTTCCAGAATGTATATGACCCACTCATAGTGAGACCACAGTCATTCAAAGAAACATGATTTGGCAAAGAAATCCAGCTGACAGAGGAGGATGGAGTTCTAGTTTAGTTTTAATACTGTGGAAGGAAAAAAAAGCATTTTCTGGAGAAAAAATTACAATTTTTTCTGCAGACTCGATTTCTGCCAAGAAGTAACTTTGAAGAACAATACTTGACATAATACACATCCCTATATACCTGAAAATATCTGTTAAAAAACTTCCTTTGCACATGTAAACTAAAAAAATAACACTGTTACACAAGCATGTATTTTCATCCATACTAGGAGCATTAATCATGCTGACTTTGGAAGGGGTTTTTTGTAGATTAGGTAAAAATGCATTATAGGATGTACAGTCCAGCTGGCAAAATCAGGATAACATCAGCTGCCTTAAACCTGGTATTTCTTTGAGGTTTTAATGTGGAAACTCAAATAAAATGCATTTTAAGTCTTTCTTTGGTGTATTTTTTTTTTTAATCTAAAAATGAAAAAGCGTAAAGAAGAACTCAACTGTGTAAATTACGGGTTTTTTTCGTAGTTTATCTCAAACACAAAGTTTGTTATGGTTACAAGCAAAGAACTGATCTAGTGGTCAAATTCACTGCAACATATACAAACAAGAACTGCAAAGCATTTTTTAAAATTTACGCTTTTGATTCACTGGTTTCCTCACATAGCTTCCTTCTCAAAAGCAGGAAACTTACTACACAAACTCCTCATTTGAGGATCTTGAGCTGCTCTTCTAGATATTTCTACATTTCCCCTTATTGTTGTCTGTAATTCATGTTCCTGCTAAATGCTACCCAAAAGCTGGGACTAACAAAATTCAGTGAAGTATCAGAGAAATCAAAACAAAGCATCTACTCTGTATCAGACAGTGTATGTATCAGTGTATGCTTTAAAAACACTGGAAGTTTAGAGGAAAAAACTAGTCAGCAGAGTCCAAAGTACCTCAAAAACAACTCATAAGAGCCAGGAGTACAAAAGTGTTAAAAAACCCCCAAACCCCTTAATTTTGGATTCATCAGCCAGAACGCTAAAAAAATCAGACAGACAGTGAAGTTGACTCATTAGTTGGCTGGAAGCGCCTGGAAACAATGCCAGGAGAAGGGCAGATTCAACACAGGCACCACTTTCTCAGCTGCACTACTTGCATTGCAGTGAGCAAAGGAAGAGCATGCTGCGTTTCTCATCACTTGGTGACACACTGGTTAATTAAGGAGGAAAAATTTATTTTCAACTGCTGCAAGTAGGAAGCAAAAAAAGAAGTTTTTTTCACTACAGCCTGTACCCAGGTAAACAAGATTATTCTCCACAAAGCCGTAAGCCAGGCATGCAAAGAATGATGTGAAACAAACAAATGCCAGGAGGATGCAGTAAAAGCGGTAATGTATCCACAACCTCACAGCAGCACAATAATGACATCACAGCATGACTATAGAACCACTGAATCATTTAGTTGGGAAAAATCTTTGAGGTCAGCTGTTAACCCAGCACTGCCAGGTCCACCAGTAACGCAAGTGCCACATCTACATACCTTCAAATACCTCCAGGGACAGTGATTACATCACTGCTCTGAGTAGCCTGCTCCTGTGCTTGACAACTCCTTTGGTGAAGAACTTTTCCCTAATATCCAAAATAAACCTCTGCTGCAGCAACTTGAAGCCATTTCCTCTTATCCCATGGCTTATTATTTGGGAGAATACATAGCACCCAACAAAATGTTAGGCTGTATATATCAGAGGTCTCTGTGAATATGTTGGGCTTCAAATTCTAATCTGCAAACACACAGCTTACTACAATAGACTAAAATAAAAACTCTTGTGCCAGTTACAAAAATACCTCCCAGCACCTTCTGTGCTGTACAGTGAGGGTCAATAAACACTGATGATCAGAGGCAGCTGATCAGAACAAAGTGGGTTTTTAAGGTTCAATACCAACAAATGGTGGCTAAGCATAATAGTATGACCATAAAATGGGGTTTGGCAATTTAAAAGAAAATGTGGTCACCTGCTTACCTAATGGAGGAGACATCTGATAAAAACAGTTACTCATTCCCAAAGACAGAATTCCTCAGCAGACATTCAGAAGAATGAAATGAAGAATTAAATAAACTGAAAAATCATACGTAGAATAAAATTTTAAGTGTACTACATGAAAGTAAGAGATGTTTTGCTCACAGAGCATCACATATACTACAAATGGCTTTCTTACATAAGATATCATGCATTTATCATTTATTGTAAAATCCAAGCACTCTGTGAGTGTGAAAATCAAGCCTGATGTCGCTCCTTTACTACTTCTTGAGTTCTAGAAGTTAAATATACCTGTTTTCCTCCAGATTTTATACAGGGAAAAACACTGATACCCAGTAGTTATGACATTAGAAAAATATGTATGTATCACCCTTAAGAGAAAAGTACTTGTCTTAGACAAGAATCAGGCAGGAAAGTCTCACAGAAATCTCCTACAAATGTGTGAGACATATAAACACATGCACAGAGCAGTATAGCTGGCTCTGGACTGCTTTCTGCCTCTTCATTAATTTTATGTATTTTTCTAAATTTGTCCATAGTCTGTGTTTATGCAGTAACTCTTACATCTAGACTCTGACACCATTTTTCTTTGCTTATTTGCCAACACTGTTATTTCATCAACCATGAAACAGCATATTTGTTGATTTAGAGAGAACATTTTATCATACCAAACTGCTGTATTTCATCTGACAATAAGCCAATAATAACAACTGAATTTCCCAAGTTAGTCATAATACTCTGAGGGATTTCTTTTGTTTGAACAGTTAATCCCTAGGACAACACAAATTAAAAAACAAAGTGGAGATTGTTTTACTAATCATTTTGGCACCCCCCATTATCACATTTCTCTTTGTTTACCCATCATGTTATTTTCTGGTTAGCAAAGGAGTTTTTACTATTAAACAAGAGATTTAGTTTTAAACATGAAGCATTCAGACATTGTTCTTATATAGGTCAGTAGTAGTTTATAATAAATACATGTGCAAGATGAACTCATGTTAAGCTTTTAATACCCGTATGATTACCTTACAATTCTGAAACGAAGGGATTGTAAGGATGGGGCACACTTACACAACATTTTAACACAACTACTTCCAAAATCAAATTCTTTAAATATACAATCTTGTCTTTAAAATGCCCTTCTTAAGTATTGCCTTTCACAGCTGATTAAATAATACAAGGAAATGAGGAGACAAACAAAGCAGCAGCCCAAGGAGTTACTATGAGACGTCCCTGCACTGGTCCACGGACGAAAAGTCATGCTGCAAAAACAGTGATGTTTGTCACAGAACCACAACTTATTTTCCCCATTCTTGCTCCCCTTCTCCCGCTAAAATATGGACTTTTACTTGGTGAGAGGGGTAGCAAGGGCTCCGTGACACTAACATGCTCCCAAAGGATAATTTTTTTCAAAAGATTTTAACTGCATATATGGTAGCCAAAGGGCTTTCAGTCTTGAGTGCTCTGGCTCTTCTAATGACTTTGCTTGTAATTATCCCTAATTACGGCACTGGAGCCACACAAACCACGCAGTTTCTTTCAGTAATACAAAGCCACCCCAACACTTTCTCCAAAAGCTTGCAAAACTAAAATTATCTCCTGACTTAAGAAAATCCTGCAATGATCCCCATCAAACTACACCCCCAGACTCGGGAGTTTTTCTGGGGTAAATTCCTTAGATCTAGAAAGGAACTTCAGGACAGAAAAAAAACACAACCTCTACTTCAAATATCCTCATAACCACTTCTCTGTGGAGTGTGATACGGCCACTTTCTGTTTGGTGATCTGACAGATGTAAAGTAAGAATAAAGCTGTTCCGCACCCCAAATTAATGCCCTGGAAATCAGCTTGTACAGCTGGACTGTCTCTAGATCAGTGGAAATTTAATTATCTGCACAAAAACTTAAGAAACTCCAAACAAACAACAAAAAGCCAAAGCACCTGAATGTGGACAAAGAAGGGAAAAGAGACATTTTTGCTTCTCTTCTTCAAAACTATCAGGAATATCCCCTGCCATGTTCTTCCCTCCCTTATTTTAGACTGCAACGACAGGCAGGGAAGGGGGGTAACTGACAAATTGGTTGTAATATCATCCTAAGAAAGACAGTCTAGATGACAGGACTAGTTTTCAGATACATAACTCAGCAAACAAACATTTTTTTCACATCTGCTAATGCCAACAATTGTGTCAAGCAGCTGGTGTAAAGGACTATCATTTCCTCCTTTCAATTTGGGTAGCAAAGTTATTTTCATTTCACACCGCAATGCAAGGATTAAATATATCCGAAAAATTTGTGCTTTTTTTCAAATGTTGTAACCAGTGAGAGTGTTTCATAACACAGGTGAATTTTTCCTCTTACAGTGAATATATGAGCCACAATCTGGAGGAGAAGAAATGTCAGTTCGAGTATTTTTAATTTCTGTATTAATCAAGTTATATTTTTTATATTTAAAAAATAAAGATTAGTTGTAAAGGAACAGTGAGTCTGTGATATGAAGACCAGAAAGCAAGGAGACTGAGAAAAAAAATACTGTTTAATATCTAGAATAAGCCTATCCTATCCAGGAGTATATAAAGAAATACCAAAAATTTCCAAGCCCTTTCAACTGAGGTACCGAAAGCAGACTGGTTTTGCTGGCTGTTAGTAAAAAGCAGTGGGATTTGTGAGCTTAGGAAGAGCACTATATTAATGCAGCTATAACTCTTGTGAAACACTGCCTTGCCTTAGTGTCATGGACCACAGTGATGCAGCTTTGTATGTATCTTCCTGTGGGTTAAAATCCATCTGAATTCCAGTTGAGCATAGTGTTTGCTCTTGGATAGGTGGCTCTGAAGGCCAACACCTTGACAATAAACACCAGAGGGATGGAAGTGGGTGAAATTACGAAGTATTAATTTAGGCTTTGGGAGAGGCTGGAGGACTTGTGGTTTTATCAAAATAAGAAACTTTTCCTTTTGAGATGGTAAATATCGTAATTGTACACCCAAAAACCTCCAGATTTACCTGAAAACAGAGAAAACCTCCAGTCTTTCCCTTGTTTTCAAGGGCTGAACAATACTTGCTTTGTCAATCTACGTCAGTGCTCTGGACTTCCTGCCAGGAAGTTCAGCTGTGGTAAAGTGGTCGTGCTTATCACAGCATGCAAGAAAAGAAGCTTTGAAATCTGGAAGCTGTTTTCTAGAAAATGGTTTTGAAATTATTACTACTACTGCTACTACTACTATTACTATTATTATTATTATTAATAATAATAATAACGTAGATTCCATAGTTTTCCCTTAACAGCCTGGAAAGGGAACTTCTATAGGAATTCAAAAGCACACAAAAGCCACTGAGCAACTCTCAGTCTGTGACACAAAAGGCAGTAAGAGAAACCCTGATGCACCACAGGCACAGAGCTGACTATACCTTCATATTGGATGCCTCGGTTTCCAGTTTTGTCAGGTGATTTGAGTTATCCTCTAGCTCCTGCCGAAGGTTGGAGTTCTCCATCTTTAATGCCTCAACTTGCTTTAATAATTGATCATAGGAAGCTTCGGCCATCCTGGGCTGCCCTCAGCCCTTAGAAAAGTAAGAGAAAATATAAACATTTTAGAAAAAAAACAAACCCAACACTGTTCAAATATATCTAACCATAAAATTATCTCTCTCTCCCCTTTATTACACAACTTTCTAAATACTTAATTTAGATCCATTAAATCCAACTACTAAGGCCTAGAACTAATGCCAGTTCAACACTCTTTTCAGTGAGCTTCCATCTCATACGAATGATTAAGCAAATGCAAGAAGTTCATTATCAACTGCATGGGTTATTAGGGGAAGCCAGAATACACGAAAAGAAAATCACTGCATCATGCAAAAGCATCATTAGTACTTGCACTTCAGTATCAACTGGGAGAACCTGCAGATAATAGATCATATATAGTAATTTCTGGATAGACAACAAGCACCATCAAACGTAACTAAAAGATGCTGACTGCCTACTCATTTTATTAAGTGAATGATAGTCACAATGTTCAAGATTCCTAGGGATAGCATACAGAACTGAAGAGAATGCTGTATGAAAGGCAAGCAATAAATATTACACAATTTTAACAGAAAAAAAACCCTACAACATCAAAGGTAGTAAATACATAGATATTTTGTACAAATATCCTCAAAGGCACAAGAGTAGAACAAAATTTCTACACAAGAAGTGGTCATACTGCACAGTAAAATTTAAAGATAAAAGGTTATTCTTGATATCAATTTTATATATACAAAAATATATAAACATATATAATAAAATATATACACACACATATACATACACATACATATAGATATACATACATATCCCATACTATTTTGGATATTATTGTAATACAGTTGAAAAGCACCATCACTATTACTCAGACGTTACAGAGGAAAAAGAAACAGATACTCCCATCTAAACTATGAACTTCAAATTGTTTCCCACTTCCCAAACCACAAGCCATCAGAGTTGTTCATCTAACAATGTAAGTTAACTAAAACATGGCTAATAATGTTTGAAACTCTTTACAATTAATAATATCAATTCCTTATTTATCAACCATTCAAGAGAATAAAAGGAAGCCTAGGACACTTCCAATGTCATTGCAGCAATTTCCTAAGTAAGTGGCCTGTAACTCGGGGTGGGGGGGGGGCGGAATTATGGGGAAACACTCCTTTTTATTATTACTGCAGTATTACGGAAAAGATAAAACAATTAAAAGCCCTTATTTAGCATTTTCTGTGTAGCCTCTCACCAAGCTTTTGACCTTGTTGCCTGTGTAAGTTCCTACACAATCTACTTTACTCTTCCAGACAAAACTCAATTGCATTACCCAGCCTGCTAAAAAGCAGGTAAAAAGATTCTAGTTCCTCAATACAAAATTTGAAAATTATGTTTAATCTTTCTAAATTTAAACTCCCTGAAATGGAAAGAAGAGTGTATGGCACTGAAGATAGGAACAATAACAAAAGCTACATTTGAGATGACTAGTTTATTTCCTGTCCAAGAAGCAAGTCTTCATGCCCTAAGCACCTGTCACCATGAAAGCCACTCATGGATTTGTGATTTCCAAGAATGGAAAAAAAAAAAATCTGTAACAAATTTATTTTTCAAAATTTGGTCAAGCTTTAGTGGAGACCTCACATTTAAACAGATAAAGGTAACCTGAAACAACTACTCTTGTAGTTGAATTCTGGGATTTTACCATAAGGTCGTTTCACCTAAAAGGTTGAAGCCTGTCAGGGAGAGCTGTAAAAAAAAAAAAAAACAAACCAAAACTACATACTACATACAAACAAACTGCAAAAAATCCATAAGGGCAGACTGCTTCTGTTACATTTCACCTATGTTTTTATTTAATAAGTAAGAGTTTCCATTATTATTAAGAAAACTAATAGCTGTAGTTCCCATTTCAGAACACACTGCCTGGACAATTCTGTACAAGTCCAAGGAAACGCAGACAGATGTCATTTCTGAATGTATGGAAACTTTTCTAAGTTAGTTGTCACAAATCAGTACTGTATTGGAATATTGATAGAATGTGTTGGTTTTTTACTGAAGTAAATCACACATTTATTCATTTACATTTCATTTACAGAATCAAAACCATTTTGTTTCTAGATGGAGTATCTTTCTCTCCCATTATTGTAATTCATGTTAGCATGAAAGGACAGGTAATGTAAAAAAAAAATCAATTTTTTCCATTTCCCATCCACATTCAGGAATTTTCACTCACTGATTTGAAATTTAAAACAATTTGCCACATTAACAGGATGTATACACAAAAAGAAGAAAATGGAGAAGGTGGATGAAGGGAGGAGCTACAGCAGAAAGACAGCAATTGCATAGCTCTGGTATTTTATATGCAAAGTAAGCTTATGTGTATTTATGCTAAATGAGTAAGGATACTTGAAGGGGAGATTTGGTTTGGTTTTTCTCCTTCCTGATCTAAGTGCCTAAGCTTCCTTTATTCTCGTAACATGAAAGTAGGGCATCACCACTAAGAGACAGCATCCTGCCTCAGACTAGGAGTCACTTCCTGATTTATTCAAATGTCAAACTTGTGGGTTTTCAGATAAAAAAAAGAAATGAGTTAGCTGATTACCACAAGCTGGGTATTTTTCGCTAAACCAGTGCCCAAATGAGAAATAAGTGACACTGTCTCAGTTAAAATGCGGATGAGCAGAAAAACTGTATGTGGGTAAGGAGCAGATCAAAGGCGTCAAGATGACACAGGGCAGTGCTGAAAGTCAAACTGCTGTCAGTGAAGTTCCCCCAAAAACTAGACTGTGACAGGCATTTGTAAATGTTTTGTTATTGACTTTGGCACAAGAAGTAGCACAAAACTTGCTCCCATAAATTCACAAGAGGTTGCACAAGGTCAGAGGACTACATGAATTTGGTGAACTGAGAGATGAAGCAGTAGAAACAGGGCAGAATTAAACAGTGCAGCAACACCAGGTCACTTGCATAGGAATCCTGTCACCTGAAGCAGTCAAGCCTCTCAGCCTGAAGGCCACCTGGGCACTGCCAATACTAGCACAAGGAAAGAAAACATGATCCCCAGAGTTATCACATCATTTTACACGGACATGGGTAAGAAAAGTGAATTTAAGTGGGTGCAGGGAAAGACGCCAAGTGATCAGGGATGAGAGTCTCTCATCACGCCAAGTGATCAGGGATGAGAGATTTGACAGGCAAACCTTGGCTGCTTCAGCACAACAAAGGCTGGAATGACACAGCTAAACTTTGTCACAGGGGAGGGGAAAACAGAGGAGAGAGAAAAATATTTATGTTAAAACACAATACCAGCACAGACCAAATGGGTATAAATTGGTCATTTATCAACCTAGGTTGGCAATGTCTATTAGAAGTTGTAGTTCAGCAACATTCTTGCCAAGCATACGACACACGAAGGAACTTGACAGACTTGATGGTTCAAGAAATCCAGTCATGTATTCCTAAACTTCAGTACAGATGAATGATGTACTTACTTTCCTACCTCAGATATTTGGTTTGGTTTTTTTCCTGAAATAATGAAATGCCAAAGTATTTCACAAAAGACACCATCATTTAATTTTAAAACGGGGGAAACTGACACAGGTAATGCATGACCACAAAGTAGCTTAGGCTTTCTGATGCTGAACATTGCAACACCTCTCAGGCACGTGATTTGCAGACTGAAATCAAAGGCTGCATTACACGTAAGCTGTTCCATATATATTGAGATAAAGCCCTCAAAATTAAAATCTGCCTCTCATCTGAAAATAGGTTTTTACCAATTGCCTCAAACTGGACACATCAAATCACAGTTCAGGTCCCAAAACAATCCTTGGATTTATGCTCCAAATTATCTCAGTACAAAAAAAAATTACTTAGACAATTTTTTTAAACACAGAATGGGTCAGCATCAATAGAA
>JAYRBT010000093.1:12416086-12426819 GCA_036023395.1 Myiotriccus ornatus
TCCCTGTTTAGGCTCCTGTAAAGTTACTTCATGGTGATACAGATCCCCTGTGCTCCTCATTGTGAAGCAGATGTGAGGTTATGAACCCCCAGCACTCCCAACTGCAGTCTGGGGCACACAACTCTTCGAGTTTCTCTGTGCTGCCTTTGCCACCCTTGGCCACCCCCTCCCACCCTCCACAGTTTAGACTTTTGTTAATAAGATATCTCATGGGGTTTGTAACTACCTTCTTTCTTTTGATGCCTTTTTACTGCCAGTCTGAGCATCCTTTACAAGGTGTTCTTCAAATTCTCTTTCAGTCCTCTGAAAGAGGATATCACTGCTTTGATACGATCTGCAGCATTTTACAGGTTTCTGCTCTCTTTTTTTTTCAGCCCAAATGAGTTCTGCCCCCTCATTAGTATCAAAGGAATTACCTTGCGAAGCCCCCTCTCATTCTTCTTGGACAGAGATCCTGCTGGAGTTTGTCACAGGAGGCTGTCAAACCACAAGTGTTCGTGAGGAAGGGAAGTTGCTACATACTGATAAATAGCTGACTCTGTGCATTTTATGTTTTGATATTGTTTGTACTGCTTGTTTTTAGTACTGAATTCCCTGGGATTTAAATATCATTTTTAATTGCAATTTCTGTCATTGCTGTGTCATGATTATCTGTGTTTACTTCAAGTGTAATAAACTTGTATCCTACAAACCATGATCAGGAATAGCTAAATACAAGCTGATACAAATTTGATTGATATTATGAAAACGGGCACAGTGAACATACATGGAAGAAATTCTTTACCTTGAGGGTTGTGAGGCTCTGGCACAGGTTGCCCAGAGAAGTTGTGGATGTCCCATCCCTGAAAGTGTTCAAGGTCAGGCTACATGGGGCTCTGAGCAGCCTGGTCTAGTGGGAAGTGTCCGTGCCTATGGCATAGGGGTTGGAACTGGATAGTCTTTTTAAGGGCCCTTCCAACCAAAACCGTTCAGTGATTCTACAATGTTAGCTGTTCCAAATGTTATCTTTTACAGTCATGTGATGTATCACACTGATTATGGCTTTTTGAAAGACAACTGTTCTTGGTAATATTTTTGTAAGTTCGATCACCTTTTAGTTTCCCCAGCATATTGCCTAAAAGATGAAGGGTGAGAACAACAATAATTTTGTATTCTAAGGAGTTTGGATTAAATCAAAGAATGTCCAGCTGTGTGACAGTCTAAATGAAGACAGTTTTAAATGTCTCTGTGGTACACACAGTAACCTTCCACTTCATAAAAAGAGAAACCTTCAAAACCTCTTGAATTCAGTTTATAAGAATCTGTCTTCAGAGTTCCTCCTTACTAACGTAGTAGCCTTCTATGATGGAGTAACTGTATCAGTGGACAAAGGAAGAGCAATGGATGTCAACTACCTGGGCTTCTGAAAAGCCCTTGGTACAGTCCCCAGCACAGGAAAGACATGGACCTGTTGAAGTGGGTCCAGAGAAGGGCCATGGAAATGGTCAGAGGGCTGATAACGAAAGGTTGAGAGAGTTGTGGTTGCTCCGCCTGGAGAGACCTTATCCAAACAGCTTCAGGGAAATGAAACTACAGCAGTGGCCATTTACAACTTGCAGTCCCTTGGTTCCTTGAGGTAATAAGGTGAACAAATGCATTAGACTATGAGCTGTACCTTTGTGCTGAAGTACAGCACAGGACTACTGCCACAGGAATAAAGTAGGGACCGTATCTGTCCTAGTAGTGTGACCCTGCTCAGGGGTTTGCTGAGAGCGTTTCAAGCAGCAGCTGTGGCAGTTTGCAGCTACACCTCCTCCCTGACCCCTGTGGCTGAACACGTGCTAGTGAAGAAAGAAACTTTGGCTTTTACATCATCTGCCTCAATTGAGAGCAAGAGCAAATCACTGTATTGGACTCTCTAGCTTGACTGCTTCATAGAGGACAACGATGCACAAGAGAAGTGGAAAAACAATAAATGGTTACGATTCTCAAGGGATCTGGCTGTAACTGCTCTAAATTGTGGCATAAGGAAGCACGCGCTATCAGAAATCAGTAGGAATTTGCCCTAGCTATGACCTCTCCTTTCCCTCCCATTGTACCTTCTGCTCCTGTGACTACCCGTTCCAGAGGTAAACATAGGATTTGCTGTGTGCCTGCTGGGGAATTCACTTAATAAGGGTAACTGCTACCATGGTAGCATAAAAGTAGTGGACTAGAATATGTTTCTTAAAATAGTATTTGAAATAATCTACTTTCTTGTCTTTTCAGGTGGCTGGCCAGCCAGTCACCCAAAGATTGTTACAATTTATACTCTAGTTTTCAGGAGTATATTCAGATCATGGTCAGATTAGTATTCCGTTGCACTAATGTTTGACACCTGTAAGTAATTTTCTGCCCTCAGTCAGCAAACATAAGACCATGTGCCAGAATGATCCCGAAACCTACTGGGTGACATGAAATGACAGCAGCTCTAATTCAGTAGTCTGACAGTTGAACAAGATGATCATTCTGCAGATTCACTCTGAAAAGTTATAGCCTGTTCAAAGAGGAATTTGCCCACCTAGAGAAGTTCTCCAGCTATTGCTCAGTGTCTTCAGATGGTTGTTGTGAGATGAACTGTTTTCAGAAGTGCTTTTACAGGCACACTCCTACAGCTCACTGTGAAAAGCTTTCCTGTTGGACTAAGTTTTATATAAAAGCATGAAAAATGTCAATGTCGTTAACTATGTTACTGAGTAGAATAATATTCTCCACGCTCTGTAGAATATAATTTCTGGAGGAAACCATTTCTCACAATTGGCTGTTTGCAGTGTTGTGGATTCAAACAGCATTTTGTAGGAGCCATCTTGGCAACAATTACCTTTCAGGACAAAGGCCAATCCACAGAACCCTGACTAAGTAAAACTAAACAGAGAAAAATTTAGACAGTGGTTTACAGCCAGCTCTATTTAAGGATTGCCAGTCGCAAAGTAAAATGACCCTTAGTAAGAATGACTTCCCTTTTCTGTGTTTGGTTTGAGCAATTAATAGTTTAATATCAAAAGCTCATACTTAGTCTTGTACTAGACAACAGTAGCTGGGTGTAGTTTCAATCAAGAGAAGGAAATAGGAAAGCAAGAACCCAGAATACTTCATATGTAGGATTCCAAAGGAAAAAATAAAAGGTGATTTTCAGGTGAAATAGTTATGAACTTGGTTATTCTGTAATCCCAGAATCCTAAAGGCATAATTAGAACTGTAAAGCTTGTTAATTTTTTTATAATTTTATTTTTGGCATAGTTAAATATCAGTCCATTAGCTAATTAGATCAGAGAACTTGAAGCAATGAAGCATGTGATGGGTAGTCTGATTCATGTTAAGGTTCACACTTCTAAAGGAAAGCAAAGGGGAAAAAAATTAGACACTAATGCCAGAAAAGAAATTCCAGCTCAGGGTTACAGGATCAAAAATAGAGATGGCTGTTAAAGCAACATAATTTTTAGTTAACTTTATCCTGTCAGTATAAAGGAAAGGGAGAGATGAATGGAATATGTCCAAGTTTTCTTGTGCTGGAATTAAAGTGGGAAAAAAATTAAGTATGAGGGTCTTGAATATTCATGAAAAATGGCTTTGAGTTTAGTCCAGAGAATGAGTCATTTTGAGTTATGCTCAAGTCCTGACATCAGAAGAGGTCTGAACTTGCACCCTGAATCTTCAGCTTTCTAAAAGAAGGGTGTTTTTTTTCCTAAAAGCCAGATGTCTGCATCTTTAACTAACAATGGTAGCCCCCTTTGGAGATAGAAAAGACAGGGAGATCCTAAAGATGGAGTTCAATTTACATGCTTTACCACCAAAGTCTAAACCTAGATGATACTGAAATTAAACCTAGAAGATTTTGAAATAGTTCTTGCTTTACTACAACAGGAGTTAGTAGGCAGAGTTAGAAATTTTCTCTTGGATAACTCCAAAGACCTGAAAAGTGTAAAGAAGCTGGTATCTAACAGATGGGCAAAGGAAGCTCTTGAGAAAAATTTCCAATTAAAGTTCGCTATAGCTACCAAAGGTCAGGACACAAGTGATAGAATCTTTGGAGAAATTAGAATCCAGTTGTTCCAGTTGAAACATTCCCCATGATCAAGAGAATTACCTATGGTACCCCAAGCTACTATAATATGTGCAAAGACTGGCAGCCATCTGCATGCTAACATTTCAGTGCAGAACAAACAGTAATGATAAACAGTTTACACAGTGAAGACACTAAAACTGAACTTACAAATAAAGGTGGCTGATTTTGCTGATGTAGTCATTTCCAAAAGTGAAATGTTAAATCTGTCTCTATCCTGTGTATAGGATTAATTTATTGCTACAAATGGCAAGAATAATATGGATTTCAGATGAGCCCTAAAACCAAGAGGATTAGCACTGTTCCTGAACAAATTTTTATGTATTCTTTCAAACAGAGCAAATCTTTGTTCTCCTCCTCAAATTTTTCTCTTGATCATATTCTTTACCAGGAAAGCAACTATGACAAAGTGTAGGCTTGAAAAACTTTTCTATTGGTTGTTATTTAGAATAAATGAACTACCACTGCTGGTATCTGCACTTGCAGTTTTCTTGGAGGAAAAGAATTAGAAATTTTAGGAGGAAAACAGGGCAGTACATTTCAATATTCTTTATAATATGACATTTTATCTGAAAGTCTTCATACTTGTTACAGCATGGTTATGCTCCTGTACATACTATAATAATGATTTCCATATTAAGCATTAACTACTGTGAGATTTTAGTAAATATAGCAGATAATACAGTGTGTTGTTTGGATAGAAATTGGCTTTGTACACTCTTTGTAAGATTCATCTCAGCCACCTGAAGTTGCTTTGAATGTACAACAAGGGGTAATTAATCTAACTTATTTTAGATATTTAAGATAAATTACCTGCTATAGTTGTCTGATTCTGTCTCCTGGTTATAAGTAGACTCTAGAGGAACCAGTTTAGACTTATAGTCAAGCATTTATATCCTTAAATGAAAACACAGTAAACTTTTCTTATATATCAGTACATCATAAGATATAATCCAATCCTATAAATTAATGAAAATAATGCTTTTTTCCCAAGCTATGTAAGAATCAACACACATAGACAATTTTGTGTAAAAGACATGAAATTTGAAATTTGAAATGTTTGCATTTCTGATTTTTACTGTCATTGGTCTTTTTTAAAATAATATAATCTTTAGCTGAGATACTGCTACTGTTTCCCTGCAAAAAAACCTCTGGGCCTGATTTATCAGATCTAGGTCAGATACAACTCAGTTTAAACTAACACATCTCTATCAGTGAGGTCGAATAGCTACATGGCCATCTCTACATTCTTTCTTTCTGAAAATCTATATCATAATTCACTGATAGCAATGGCATTTGAATGCTTATGTAAAGTTAAAGGAAACTGTAACTCCTCTGTTCACACAGTATTCTGGGGAAATCTTTGAAGACTGCTAAATTAAAAGTTCATGAATATAACTACTTCACTGTTACAAGTGGCGAATTGTGAGAAAAAAATTGGTTAGAGAGCCAAGTTTCTGACTTCAAAGCTTGTTGAAAGCTTGATTTTGTGTAGTGTTCAAGCTTCCTTAATTTCCACAGTTCAAGAGGTGGGGCTGAATAGTGGAGCCTCATCCAAAAAACATTCCCATGGGACAGAGAACCTGCCTGGAAGGCTCACCCCAAAGTCACTGGCTGAAAGGAACAGCAGCTGCATAATCCCGCATCATCCAGGAGCCCCTGGAGACAGGAGAGGCGTTCTCTCTGCCCCTCCAGGCATGTGCTAAGAATTGAGAAATGGTAGGAATTTAGGAAAAATATGCATGAAAAAAGTATAGTCTTACATTAGCCCATGCTGAAAACATTTTGCCATTACCTATGTGATGAACCATACCTTAATCACAGTTCTTGTGCAGTAGAAGCCACCTGAGTCAATCAACTTTTTAAGAAAAAATAAGAGAGATCTTTTGATAGAGGTAGGCTATAGATATCAGCATTGCTGAATTCATCATTATGGGAAAGATCACAAAAAAGGTCTTGACCACTTAAAAAGAAAGTCCAAGCATGTTACTAAAACTATACATGATAATCTTACTTTAGAAGTAATCCAGGTCTTTTTATACTCCAGAGACAGGATATTTCAGCTCACCTAAAATTTCTGCTGTCCTGATCTTGTGTGTTTTGTGTTTTTGTGGAAGATGAACTGCAAGAGTTTTTGTAATGATTCAGACATAAATACTTCTAAGTAGCTACTCAATTGGTTACTTGAAAAGGAAAGCTGTTCTGACATGCCTGTTAGTCTAGACTATGAAGTGCCGACAGTATTTCCCCATTCACAGGTGGAGATTTTTTTAGGCATTGCTTGGTTACAAATAGTGCTGATCAACTTGTAAATTCCAGCACTGGGACAGCTGACAGAAGCTTTCATGCAGAGTGGAAGTCACAACTGAAAAACTGTTCTGATGAAAACTGCAGTGGGATGCTGCAGGAGTATTGGAGAGAGATATATGATTCTTATGCATCAGAATGCTGTCCTTTGCAACTGTTTCAGGCTCAGTGTGTGTCACTTCAGAGTGGTAGAGTTATTAGGCGCAGTGTACCAACAACCTTAAAAAAGACTATTTGTAAATAAAAGCACTTAAATATTAAGAAATTTGAAGGTTGCCTGTGCGATGCTCAGTAATTTAATTTGTATATTAATTTCATTACTTCACGTTACTCATAAAATCAGGACATCTTTTCTTCTGTAATCAAGGATCAGTCAGTGAACCACATCCACTAAAAATGTAGTAATGTGACGTGACTTTAGTTTTGCTCTTTGTGAAGAATGTATCATTCTGTTTGTTCTGCTAGTTTTATTTTACGCCACTTAATTCATGTGTTCACAGAGATAGTAAAGCATTCTCTGGTAATTGTTTCTCATGTGAAATGCCTTGTCAGTTGCCTTTCTTCCCTGGATGAGCTGTCCTGGTTGAGCTAGTCAGTTCTAATATGGAATGAGTGCCAAGTCTTTCACACCCATCTGTGTGCCTCTTTGAGTTTTGCTCTATGCATTTTGAGACGGGGCAGAACTGTGCCTAATCTTCCAGAAATAGGGGTACATCGTTGTGAAATAGAAGCAGACTGTATCAGCAGGACCTGTCTTATGCATATGATTTCTGATTCCTTTGAAGAATCCCATTGGATTCATGTGTAAAGAGAAGTCATAAAATACTCATACAGATTCTGCCTCAGTTGAAATAATTTATTCACACTCCCATTTAATTGTGTTCTTCTTGGTGTCTTTCAGCAAACTTGCCCAGTGCAGATTTCAGGTTTACTGCTCTGTAGTTCCTCTTTTGGGAGCCTTTTAAAAGTCAGTGTCATGCTGACCATTTTACAACTGAACAAAGAGAAAAAAATTATAAAGGTTTGTGAAATCTGTGGAAGTGATGGAGCTAAATCTTGGAGGACTTGACAGTCCAAGTAGAATCGCATGTTAGTAAGTCCCTGTTGAAGAATATTGTAAAAGTTACACTTCTGCATTCTTACTTGGTAGTGCAATAGGACAGAGTTAATAGGTACATACTTGCAAATCCATTTGAAAAACTTGAATGTGCTGCTATCAAACTGCTGAATTTAAATATTTGTTTAGAGTGCTAAAATAACTTTGCTTAAACATGTTGTAATATTTATATCACAGTCTAATTTTCTACCTAATAGTAATTTGAGGTTTCTGCTCCTGGTCAGTTTTAGTAAATTAGGCACAGAAGCTGAATAACACTTAATCCAATTTATTTTTCTGAAGTTTTCTGTAAAGTTATACAAAAACACCTGACAAGTATGAAGAGTGTGTATTTTGAGATGCAGAAGATAACATACAGATCTTTAACATCTACAGGAAAAAACCTGAATGATGGGATCTAATTGTAATATTAGGATTGTTATTTACAAGTGAAGCAGAAAACTATATTCAGTTTCTGAGATTATAGCTTCAAAGTCATATGAGAACTAGATCCGAAATATTGACACGTGTCTGTATCTCTGTGCATCCAGGTTGCCCACAGACTTCAAACTACAGGGCAAGTAGAGTGTACCTTGTCTCAAGTGAAGGTTTTTGAACATGTGAAAACAAATAGAAACCAATAGACTGTTAACACACAGAGGCCACATGAGGAAGAGAACTGGCTTCTCCTCCTCCCTGGGTGATGGATTGTTGACATCCTTGTAACAACATTAAAGCCAGTGCAAAGACTGAAGCCAAAGTTGTCAGAAGCTTAATTGTGTGTGAAGACCTCCGCAGAAACAGCACATAGGTTGATTGACTCAGTCTTTGCTATTGACATGAATACATAGCAGGAAGATTCCAGTATAAGCAACAATCATCAGGGTAAATTTACATAATTAGTGCTTGGAGGAAAAATCAAATGTGGGATGCATCACCATGCACTTTTTTATTTATTTTTAGAACCTGAGTTTAATTACCTCTGGCACTGTCACAGCTGCTGCTACATGATTCTTAAATACTTTAACTGAACAGTATGCATCTTGATAGAGAGGCTGTCTCCTGTACACATTCTCTCCTATTCATGAAATAGTCTAACATACTGAGCTATAAATACCCTGTGGAAAATAGGCATGATTCACTTCTTAGGCAAGATGGAGATAATAAAGAAGGGCAGAATAGTACAAGAAGCCAATTTTACCCTTCTTCTTACCTGTACCTTGGTAGCTATTGGAGGCTACTTGATTAAATAACCAGAATAGATTATCTGTTACATATTTGAAGGGTGGGCTATGCCCTCAACTCTAAAATAAGTGAAATCTAATCTGGTAACTTCATTTAACAGCTACAAAGAAATCACATCTAATACTTTATACATTCTGAATCCCTGAAATTTATATATTTTCTGACATTTCTGCCAATTTCTGAAGTGAATCCATTATCATATATTATTCAAAATGTCTCATAATGTACTTCATAAAAAAAAAGCTAAATTCATGTATGATCTCAAGATAGTATTAAATTAGAGCAACAAACATGAAAAATTAGTAACAGATAATGATAAATAATTAGAAGTAGTCCTGAGAGAAAACCTGATTTTGAAACCTTGAAAATGTATGGCTGCAAGCTTACTTTTTGCAAATCAAATTGATTCACATATAACTATTCAATATCCACACCTTTGTTTTCATCATATTAAAAAATAAATGTTTACACTTTTTTCGTTGAATAAAAGAAGTCTGGTCTTAAAGTAGTTCTGACATATAAATACATTTATTACTACTATCTTCACAATCTCCTTTTCTCAGTTATTCCCTGATGTCTTTCTGATTTTCTGTGGTTACTTCCCATGTTTACAGAAATCTGCTCTGCTCAGCTGCTACTATAGGTAAGTAAACAGAGACACAAGAAAGAGAAGTTAACAGATATGCCTTAGCTCAACCATCAAATATATGGTACCGCACGAAATTCAGTCCTCAGTCATAGAAACATTTGTGCATCTACTTAAATTTATTTCATTGAAGGAATAGTGCTGTGAAAGATTATGGGTTTATGTAAGCATTTCCATGATTACAGCCTATGGATTATAGATTAGGAGATTGCATGGAAGAGTCAGAAGAATTCTTTTTTTTTTTTTTATGATATCTGAACTTGAAACTATTGCTGGAGATGTAAAATATGTATAAATTCTCCTAAACAAACAAGAATTAGAAAAAGATCAAATGCAGAGGGTAAGTAGTGCAAGCAAACCTGTCTCTTCCTGTCATGTAGCACCCTGTTCTGTACTGGAGTAGAAGATGAGGGGTGAGGTCAGAGGGACATGGGGCAGGGCTTTTTCAGGATCAGTAAGAAAAGTTTTTACAGAAAATGGCTTAATAAGATAACTGCTTTAATTAGACAGAATAAGAAAAGTAATAGAGGTAGCAAGTAAATCATATGTCCCATCAGTTGCTGGGCACCCTGAGTTTGTACAACATCAGAGGGAACCTGAATGGGTTTTCCCACAGCACACTGTGCAGAGCAGATACTGTCTGTGGGAAAGAGAAGCTCTCTTTCGGTCCTGTGAGCTGTCCTCTTTTCTTTACAAGAGGACAGAACTATTCCTAAGGGATTTTGTAATGAGAACTTCTTGCTGCACTTGTAGGTAAAGGCAGGTGGTGTGATCACTGGTACTCACTGGCAGCTGCCTGTGGGCTCCTCTGCTCCTGTGACTGCTGAATTTATCCTGCAGTCCAGGATTTTGTGCAGTACAGAACAACCCTGAAAACCACCCTGTATATCCAGCACAGCCCCCTGCCTGCTTAGGTTAGCTGTTTTGTGGACCTCTAGCTCCTAAACAAGGAATGGTCTCCTGGTCAGAATCAATACACTACCTAGGAGGAGCAGTCACATTTTCTTTGAGAGTTCACTGTAAGCAAATGCCTGTTCATACTAAGCAGTTCAGTCATGTTCACTTTGAGAGATGAACTTATAATTTTAAGGCTGTAAAAGTATTGCTCCTTCTAGTGAGAGACTGTTGTATCACACGGGGCTGTGTAAAGAAAAGAAGGAAGACTAGATAGGTTGTGTAAAATAAGTGCACATTTTCAAATGAAATCTTACCACCTGCTAAAGTAATTTTAGATCAATAAATTAACCGTGTAGTAAATAGACAACAAAAAATGCAAAGACTATAATACAGGTGTTTCTCTATATGCATTCTAACAAGGATATTTTCTGTTTTAAAAATGAACAACTATTTGAAAGAAA
>JAYRBT010000093.1:12428375-12442692 GCA_036023395.1 Myiotriccus ornatus
GAAGGAGTTTGGGTCTTTTTCTCATAACTCATCCTCAGCAAAGGACCCTTGTCTCATTTAAACTGGGACAATAATGTGAAACAATAAAAAAATTGAAGGAATGGCACAGGTTGCCCAGAAAGGAGGCAGATGCCCGATCCCTGGAAATCTCCAAGGTCAGGTTTTGACAGGGCTCTGAGAAAACTGATCTACTTGAGGATATCCCTTATCATTGAAGGGGGCTTGGACTAGATGGCCTTTAAAAGGTCCAACCCAAACTATTCTGCGATTCTATGAAAAATTACAGCTGTTGCATTGTCACTGGTCTCTTTTAAGGTTTTAGGCTGCAATTAGGTCATCATCAAGCTATTCACAGGCTGTTTCATCCACATTCCAAACAGTAAACATTACACTGAATTACATCAGCACAGTATTACTCTCAGGGCGTTCAAGCTGGAGAACATGAGGAAGGGTGGATTTTGCACACAGATGGGGGTGCTGACAATGCTGAGCTAGACCAAGAGGTCCATGGAGGCTGCACAACACAGAGATTTGTGTTTCTGCCCTATTGCAGTTACAGTATCAACTACTGCTTAGTTCCAGAGCACCAGCAGTATTTATCCAACACAATATGCAAATAATGAAGGGGAGGGGTGGGTATATAACATTTCCTCTGAAAAGCAGATTGCTTTTTGCTAACAAAAGGAACTGGTGTTTTGGTTTCCCGTGATCATCATGTAGGTTTCATCAGCCTTGTTTTCCAGTGTGCTGCATTGCCTTAGGTTACTCAATCGGTTTTCAGATAACCACTGGCAGCACAGAATGTTTTCTCTGATGTTGGTGATTGCTGTGCCCATACAGCATGGACACATGCATATTTCCTGAAAGCTTTTCCTCAAGTACACACCTCCTGCTTATTTTAGGTTGCCATTCCGTCCTTTTTTAATGGCTTCTCTTCTGTGTACATTTTGCAAATAAAACACCCCCTTATGCATTGCCCTTTACATTTTCTGGTTCCTGAACACCTCCTACTGTGGTGAATTACTCTAATAAACATGAATATGCAGCTCAGCATCACTTTCAAACATTAACATTTAAACTAGTATCACTATACAACTGGATTCAGAGTGATTGTATAGAAACATTTGCCAGTCTCACTTTGCATCAGTAAGCAGAGGATCATGCATTGCCTGTCATAAAATCTTTATCTTAGATAACTTGTAAATAAAAACATGCAGTGCTACTGCAATGTAAGGAATTTATTTAGCCCTTTGTGGTGTCAAGCAAGTACAGTGTAGCAACTTTTGCTAATGAAGGAAATAGAAATGAAAAAAAAAGTGAAAGTGGACTGAAGCCTTCTGGTTTAGTCAATCCAGTCTGTTCTGGCTTTCTGTACAGCCTCCATCTTCCAAAGAAAAAGTCCTGAAAAACAATTGTAGGGAATGTATTCAGATCCATTTGTTTTAACACACCGGCTTTGCAACATTAGGTGTTCCTAGTCATCCTCTTGACTTTGACTGAAGGAGTCTGGAGAGATAAGCAGCCAAGGTAGGGAGCGCCAGTGCCTCAGTCCTGCTGGTTTCTTCTCATCTATGTGTCTTCCTCTTTCCTTCCAGTCTGTTTCTTTCTCTACAACCAGCCATCTTGTGGACTAGTGTGGAGGACTTTTGAAAAAGGCCACAGCTCTGCCAAGTGAATGCTTTCTCCTGCATATACATGTCCACAAGTAGAGCAGGGGCTGAACTCTCAGAGCCACACTGTGGTACAGGCAGCCTAAATGCACTGACTGAGGGGGGAGAGGCACTTTCCCCCACTGTTTGTTCATGTTGGAATATTAGTGAAAATCCATCCCTTGTGATGAATCATTTCCCAAAGGAAGTGTAGGGATTTTTTTCTCTTTTTTTTTTTTTTTTTTAATATCCTGTTTGGGGGGTTGATGAGAAAAAACAGAAGCTGGAATGTTATTTTCAGTGGAAAAACAATAAGAGGGAAGTTTGATAAATGAAAAGGAGGAAGGAAGAACTGAGAAAAGGGAAAATACAACACAAGGAAAAGGAGAAAGAAATAAAAGTAAGGAAACCTGTATCTTGAAAAAACCCCAAAACACCAAGGGAGTATTTAATTATCTTGTACTTCTTTGTCAGTCCCTGCATATTGGCACAGTCACTGTATTTCACTTTTGTTATTGGTATTCTGCAGCTTCCAAAAATATAAAAGTGAACTCAGCTATTTTACATGAGAAACGTAAAATAGGAAACAAACAGAGCTGCATTATGAGGGAAATTATTTTATTCAGTGAGTGAATGAAGGAAAAGAATGAAAAGACCTTCACTGCTTTAATTTAAGCCTTTTGAGCTATATCCATCTGGAGCTTTGGCTCAATGGAGGGAGCTTCAAGATGGTGAAAAATGGGAGTGTTACTGCCCTCCATAGTCTAGAAATCATATATCTGTTTCCTTTGATGTGGTGTTGAGATACATTTTTAGGAATAATACTCAATATATTATCTTTTGTATATAATTCAGAATTACAAAAGTTAAACTTCATATGGAGACCATTGTCATAATTTTGTTCACTTGCTTAACTTCAGGTATTCCTGTAGCTTCTAATCAGATCTAAGCAGTTAGGAAAAACTTGAGAAAAAAAACATTCAAGTTTTCTTTACTTCTTGAGACACTGGGGTAAAAAAAAATAAATAAAAAATCATGCTTTATTTTCGAGGTTAAAAAATGTAACACATAACTTGCTTACAGCAGTATTTTACCCACAGCTTTTAGCTGGGTTATCTGTCAGGGAGGTGGCTGTCAAATGGAAAAATAATAAGGTCAAGAACGAAGCCATCTAATTTGTAACATGAGGGCATTTGAAATGTTTTTGCTAAAACACGATTCTAACCAGAATTGGCATTTATTAATAGCCCAGAGGATTTTGGCCAGTAGCTAGTCGTGTTTCACGGACATCTGGATTGATCACAGGGAAGGAAGAGCCTCAACTGAGGAACCCTGAGGCTGTTTACTTGCAGCATTGGCAGAGCACTGGTCACAGACCCAGTTCTTTTGAAGAGAATACCTATCAGAGAAGTGTTTAGTGTATTCCTGTGTCTCAAGTGGCCAGAGGGGGTCATTGTGACCATCTGCCCTGAACCTCTTGTGGGGCTTGTTTCTGTTTTACGCTGTTTTATCCATCATAAAACACATAAACACTCTTGTGAGGGTAAGGTAGGCGCACTAATCACTGGGTTATGGAAGAAACACCTGCGCCATATGTAGCACAATCACAAACTCCTGCCAGCAGTTTGGCCAAGCAGTCACATAATTGTAGTTGGTGAGTTTTGAGGTTAAGATGGTAATGGTGATGCCAAAGGACACAGAAGGTACTTCTATGTGACTAAAGTGGGTGGACTGGAAATTGTGTGGTGAATGTAGAATTAAATAGTACCTCAGTTGCCTTGAGGGAATCTGGGTTTCCAGACAGCATCCTGCCACTGTGAGTGCTGCAAAGCTGTACTCTTTTCACCAATACACAGATGTGAGATTAACTTAAAAAAACACCAAAACTCATTTTTTAGAAACAAGTATTAAAAAATTTACCTGCTTGTCTTGTCTTGTTTCTTTACATCTTCATCTCAAGGGCTTTTATTTTTGGAGTCCTCTCTACTAATAACTTATTATAATCCATGTTGCATTTTTTTGCTTTGAATAAAAATTATTTATCCCTATGGGGTAATATTGATTGGCAGCTTTCTCATTTTTAGATATTCCAAGTGCTATAGCCACTTCTGCTTTGTACAGTCACATGCTGTGCTGTAAATACATCATACACAAAATATTAATGTATGTAACTGCTGTACCAGATATTTCTTGGCTCTGTACCAGATATTTCTTTGCTCTGATGAGTGACTTGAGCAAAACTCATGATATTAAGTATTAAATCTATATTAATATTTTGGCAGTGCATTTTGGAGTTTACCATATTTTTAGAGATACCTGTCTTAAAAGAGTGCAAATTATACCTCTGTATTAATACACTCAGTGTTTGACGACTGGCTCAAGAGGCATGAATTATGTATCATATCTGACTGCTGCTTGCCTGTGCCAGATTAGAAAAGAATGTTTTTCATCTTATTTGAGTGTTTATAACCAGCAAATTAAAGGACAGAAAAATTTAACTTTTAATCTTGTTTCAAAAATGCATTCATTTATTTCCAAGACTGAAGAAAGTATATAGGGATAGTTCTCCCTGTGCACTGTTCCAAACTCAAGCAGTTGTGACCTACAGGACTTCCTGACTCTTTTAACTACAGGTCAGATTTTTTCTTCCATGAATTTGTCCAACTGATCTTTAAGCGTTTAAGGTCTTGATGTCCATTATGTACGGTATTAACAATTTCTATGGTTTAATGTGTAGTTTAATGTGCAAATTTACTTCCTCTTCTTTTTCTTAAATGCGTTATGTGGTCATACAGCTTGATGCTCCCTCAAATTATAATATTAAAATAAGATTTTGTGGAAAAAAACCTGTCACAGAAATGTTAAAGGACAAATAACATGGCATCTATTTTATTTAGCTGGTCTTAGTTCTCTTAGTGGAGAGTTGTCAAGGAGACAGGTTTTGTCAAAGCAGTATCCAAACTTTTATATTGTTTTATGAGCTGCTTGGATAATAGACTGTAGACTGCTTTGAGCATATTGTAGTATTTCCAGTATGTATGACATGCTTCGTAATCATTCCTCAGTCTTCTCTTGAGAAAATTAAAATAGATAGCTTCTTTTTAAACACCTTGTCGTTGTCTTGTGAGAGAAAAGGTGGTCAGATATGGTTGTCAAAGATTTCCCAGAGAACCATTGCTTTAGGGTGATCTTCAACAAGCCCTGTTGATTTCAAATCTGTACACTTTCAAAACATTTTTCAGTATTTACATATAAATGTCCTTTAGCTTTCATTTCCTTTTCTAGAAGATGTATTCCTATTACCTTGTTATTTAATTTTATATGTACAAAAAAGTATATCAGAATACTTTTTATTTTAAATGGAATGGTGAAAAGGGCCATTTTTATTTTGTCCCTTCATACTACAGCTATGATTCTCTACTACACCCTAACATTGTGTCATTGCTTACAGTTTTGTGTGAATACATTTTGATTTTCGGAGTGTTCACAAGGTTCTGATGTAATAATTTTAGTTTTATAATATACTTCCTGCTTTTCTTGTGTGCTGGAATAACTCACTGCTGTTTTTAATGTTATCTTTTTTAACAGCTTGTTTAATGGAAAGTTGGAAAAGGAAAAAGAACTTGTTTAAATGTTCATTAAAGTCAGTGTTATGTTTTTTGGGGGCTGGCTTTCGGGTTTTGAATTCTCACAGTTGGCAGTACTATGATACACTACTGTCTAACATGGAGTTCTTCAGTGTGAGATAATGTTATAGTTTGCTTTCTTCAGCATTTTTGTTCTGCTAGTATACATTAATTCTGCTATCAGTTTATTGCAGTTTGAAATAGTTCACTAAGCAAATTGCCATAGATCTCAAAAAGGAGTTGCTGATATAGAAAAGAAAAGAACTTGTTTTATTCTTTTATAATGATGTCACCTAATTTACAAAACTGGTAGCACTTATTTTGCTAGGGCAGCAGTCAAGAAAGGATTTTAAATGACCTGCCAAAAGTTAGAGAGAATGTAGGTCACACAACAACTGCTTGTCTCTGAGTTCCTGCTTATACTTGAATGTAGATCTACAAAAGAGGAAAAACATATTGTCTACTCTGAAAACACTGATGTAAAAATAGAAATACGAGTAGATAGAAACCAGTGTTTTTCAGCTTTTCTGTAATTAGTATGACCCATGGACATCACATTAGTAGTAATAAGATGTCCTAGTAGACTCAATATTTGGAACAGCTGTGGACAAAACACTGGACATTATGTTCCAGCTGTGGGCCTGCATCTCTGAAAATTGCAGTTAAATTACTTTAACTAAGGAATCAATGAAACTGTCCCTACTATATCACTAGTTTTACAGAGAAAGAATGGGGAGATACCTTCAGCCTATAAACTGGTGTATATTTCACCACCCATTTTCTGAGGCTGTCTTCCTATTCCTACAGACCCATCTGCCCCTAAATCTAGTTAATACCTGCTGACTAGTACTCCTTATTCTGCAATGTGAAAATCCCAGACTAATGTTGAACTTTAGATTTATTGAGTTATGTGTGGATGACAACCATGTGGTGGAACTGTTCTAAGACAAGCATGTGAATATTTCAAATGGGGTTGAAATGAGACTATATTCAATATAAAAAGTCACAGTCCTATGAAATGAATGGCTGTTCAATAGTTAATGTAATATGGTTTCAGTAAGGTTTCCCACTTTTTAGGCATTATTCTATGTGTTAATATTCTGCAGAGGACAAAAATATTTTTTAATCTTCACCTGACACTCATCAGCTTTTGACTTCTAAGCAGTTCTGAAGATATGAAGGAGCAACAAAGTAAGAAGCTTACCATTTTAAAATCTCCTTTACCTCATGATAATTATGGCATTTATTTCCAAAATGAAATTACTTAGCATACAGGGGCAAAGGGGATTACAGTTCTGCTAGAGTGCAAGTACTCAGCATAAATCTCAAATTGTGGTAACTAACTGCATTTTTATTTCTAGCTGTTGTCTATACAAATACTGTTGAGACCAAGACACAGAGGGCATCAAAACAGCAAACTGTCTGGGCTAAGGAGTGAGTTTTAAAACTGGGACATTCATCCTTGAAAAAATAGTACCCAGTTAAGTCTGTTCCACTCCAGGTAGGGACAATAAATTCTTAAACACCAGTCAGGCAGTCATTTAGGGAGAAGACACATCCAAGGAAGGTTTTAATTCGTATGCAGAGGAGCTTAGTGCTGTTTTTTACCTTAGCATATACTGATAGTATGAAGAGTTAGTTACAAAATATCATTCCTCTCCCATTAAACTTGGTGTGACAGAACGTTTGTTTTTTTCAGAGCTTTTCAGCTCCCTCAAGGGAAAATATTTTGCTTCACTGTGAATGCAAAGGAATCCTTAATGCTTTTATAGAACCTATCTGATCCAAAAATATTTCATGCATAAAAAGTCAAGCTTAAAAGGAAACTGTTAGATTTGGCATCTCTGAAGTAGCTCCCTGTACTTTTGATCAGAAAACATATACTGTTCAAATAAAATAGGCTTCATCTTAAAAGGTTTGCTCCAAGCGCATATTCTGAGTTTTGATGAGTTCAAAGCCTGCTGGGCTAGCTTTCTGAATTACAGGGAGATTAAAAGTTTCGTTACAGGCTGCTGATTCTGCCTCTCTTGCTTCCACAGAGCTCAGCAAATCAGCAGAGCTGTGCATGAACTTCAGTTCTGCAGAGCCCCAATCACTCAGTCTGCAGTTTCAACTGCTCCACAAGACTCTGCTCTCTGCAGTGTTGCCACATTCACAGATTTTGCAGGGTTGGAGTGCTACAGAATTAGATACTTCCACCATGATTAGCTCTTTCACCAGTCTCAGTGATGACACAGGAACTTTTTGCCTAAAAATTTCTAGGTAAAGGAAGCATGGATATTCTCATTTTGGTTGGATTGTGTAGCTTATTTTTATTTCCTGCACAATAAACACAATCCTAGCTTTAAAATGAGATATGTAAATCTAAGAAATTATCTACATCAAAACAATGGATCAATAGCACCAGTAAATGAAGTTTTTTAGGTGTTTTGAGATTCAGAAATGAGAAATTTTATCGCCACAGCCAGAACCTCTAAGTTTTATTTACATGTATTTGTTTTTTTTTTTTTTTATTTATTAGCGAAAGTCAGTTTATTTTGAGAAAAATTTTTAAAAGGAAAATGGGTTCTTTTTAATTAAATATAAACCCAAAGATATAGGGGAACTAGATGGTTCCAAATACTTTTGAAATCTCTTGATTTTTAGCCATCAGTGTGAATCAAAGACTGCAGGATCACACTGACAGGCAATGAGTGTCTAACTTGGGATGTCTGACAAGATGCTCCATTCCTCCCTGATATGCAGACAGCTCAGTTTCTCAACAGACAGACCTTGAAAAAGCATTGTTCATAGCACAAGATTTTAAAGGAACTATAATCACTCCCACAGTTTAGAAGATGCAGCTGTCAGGCATCCATGCAACTGGTAAAGGATGGGCAGGTGACAGCAACACCCTCTTACACAGTTTTAACCTGAGAGGCCCTTGACTACAAATCAGAGTCCAGAGCAACAGGTTTATACAGTGGTTGTTCAGTAGCATAAATAAATTAACTGTATAGCATATCTTTTCTTGTCAATTGAAAATGTGACACCTGGTGTGCTAATAGGAGCCTTAAACCGATGGAAAGCTGTAGGAAAGGAAGACCAGTTTAGAAAAAGGACACCTTAAATGCATGCCACCTTTTGTACTGATCTGCCATGTATGGTCTTTTGGGAAAATTAAAACACAAGCTAGGAGTTAATAAAATGTATTTCTAATGAATAATTCTCATGCTACAGTATTTATGAAGTTTTTGGCAGACATGAGGATCTTAGTGAGTTGTGGGAAATTCTCTTAAGATGGTTCATTGATTCATTATTGATTTAAGTCAGGAACTCTGGGCTTTTGCAGGTTGAGCTTTATGACATAAATGATTAAGTCCTTTTTCTTGAAGACATAATGTTCTTGGTAGGAAGTATAATAGTTCAGCAAAATGATTGCTGTGGAAAGAACAAAATCACAACATTGTAATCTGCATCTTTTAACGCTAGTAAGAGGCGTTCAAGTTGGGAGGACTTTCAATTTGCAGTTGAATATAATAGCAAAAATCATAATAAAAACTGATACCCTTTTCAAAGACGATGTGGTAGAATTGGCTGGCAAATGGCTACTGACAAAGTGTGAAGCCGTGCAAGTCTCCAAATAAGCGCAGGTAACACAGAAAGAAACAGGCTATGCCACCTGTATTCACTAACTCATGGAATAATAGAATGGCTTGGGTTGGAAGGAACCTCAGAGATTATTCAGTTCAAACCCCTGCCATGAGCAGACACACACCTTCCACTAGAGCAGGTTGCTCAGAGCCCCACCCAACCTGGCCTTGAACACTTCCATTTATGAGGCATTCACAGCTTCTCTGGGCAACTTGTTCCAGTGTCGCACCACCCTCACAGTAAAGCATTGCTTCCTAATATCCAAGGTTAACTTCCTCTTATAACAAAGAGGATTTACAGCTCATCAAAGTAATTTTGTTCATTGAAATATAATGAGAAACAAAACAGTAATGTCAGTTATTTAAAGATATATTTAAAGATATATTTCACTGGATGAAAACGCTTGCTATTTTTAATGCTTTGCCAAAATACGCTTGGGAAATTGATGACCTAGGAATTTACCAACAGCATTCTAGTTTATTTTTCAGTTAGCACACTATATTATAAAATTTAACACCTACAAATTCACATTTTTAACACTACCGCAAAATTGGGGTAGCTTTTTGTGAAAGAAATGTAATTTGTCTTTCTATAATTTGCCTTACAAAAATTAAAAACCCCCTGCAAATAGGCAATCTAATAATCTAATATTTTCAAAAATCTGTGGAGTATAGTAAGATCTTTCTAGTTAAAATTTATAGAAACAAGTGATTTACAGGATATACCTAACCAGATATATGTGCAAAGGCTTAAATATACTCAAGATTCTCAAATTCTTTGATACTTGAAGAAAAAATGTTACACAACCCTCAAACTCAGGTTATTTGGCTGTTTTGTCAGCTGAAAACAGAACTGATATTTTACTGCCAATACTTAAATGTGTTCGATTCTGCCAAGAAATAGGAGATTGGAAAGCACCACTATTTTCTCAGAGGTTACAGTCAAGGGATGCTCACGATGCCTGTAAGACATTTAATACCTGTTAACTGCAGAAAGGAAGATGAAAATGAACAAAACTATGAATGGAGATGATTAAGGCACAAATTGAGTTTCAGTGTGTTTTAGGGTCTGAAAAAAACATGAAAAGTAAAACAAACTCATGTAGGAATTTTTAATTCAACAATTTAACTAAGGGAAAACAAAGTAAAGGAGGAACAGAGAAGGCTGAAGCATTTATCTGTCTCTTTTGCTTCTCTCTTCATAGAAAGGCAATTAGAGCTTATTGATGCTCACTGCCTGAACAGAATAAAACATAGTTTTATCTGAGGGTTAAAGAACTGGCAAGAAAATGGAAGAGAGCCTTGAAAGAATACAAACATGTTATGTGTATTCTGGTCAGCACTCTGTAAACCTCAGCAATTACTTCCAAAGTCTCTTCAAAGAGAAAAAAGAGTGGAAGAAAGTCAACTGTGTTACTTATCTTTAAAAAAGACATGTAGGAGGGACAACATGAGTTGCAGAGCAGTCCCACTGGGTACTGATTCTTGGGGAGATGCAGAAACAAATTCTATGTGATCATTTGAAAGTATTCAGATAATAAAACAATAAGACAGAGCCTGCATGGGTTTATCTAGAACAAATCATGTCAAATCAATTGAATTTCATTCCTCACAGAGTGACAGTCATAGTAGACAAAGTGGGAAACAGGCCTTGCATGTATTGCCTTGTATGTATTGCCTTCTGTGAAAAGTTTTCTGTGAAAAGTTTTTTCTGTGCAAGTTTTCCATCTTGTAAAGCAAACTAATGAAATATGTTCCAGATTAAATTACTAGTACATTCATATACCACTGTTTGAAAAGCTGCTTTCAGAAATTAACTATTAGCGAGGAGCTCTAAGAAAGAGAAAGAATTTCAGGGTGGGTTGACAGGTTACTGTCCTAAATCCTTTGCTTGAAAGTATTTCCATTCATAGTTGCATATGTCCTAGTGCAGTTTCTGGGTAACACCATGAAGGGAAAGGTTGCAATCACTCTGAGAGGCAGAGTTAGAATTTAGACTTGAACTATTATTTTACACATTATTTTACTTAGTGTAGACATTAGGAGGAAAACCACCAAGACTATCAGTAATAGGGCAGTTGATTAAAAAGCTATGGTTTAAATAAATTAACAATTATTATTGACATTTGCATGAATACCTATTTTATAGACACAGACAGTAAATTGCTTTCTGACCCTGGGAGATGGATCTAAACTGTTTTCCTTTCAAAATATAAAATGATAGGAACATGGGTGTAGATGAGATTTTACTATGTTTCAGAGAAGGACCAAATGAAAATGGCATTGGAATGCTGTCAGTTGCATGCAGCTGGTATTTTTTCAGTATTTCCCATTGCTGTTATCACCTATAATGCTGTAAGTGAAAGCAGGAGCAGAGAAACAGATAAAAAGTATAAGCATAAAAGCAGACCTAGATGATGTAGTTCATCCATCTCTTAGTCTCAATCCAGATCCCTTTGTTTTTATCAGTTGGTTTTGTTTTGCCTAAAAAGAAAACCATCAAAATGGACCTAAATCTTCCCGTGTAACATCCAGTATTGATTAAAAGAATAATATGAAAAAAATGCATTATATTTTTCCCCAATAATTTATTTTTCTGGTATATCAAAAGAGACCACAAAATAAAGCAGGTACTCTTTTAATATGGCCGCTAACACATCAGGAACCTTTGTCTTCAGCACTTTAAATGTGTGCTGCATTTACTTTAAAAAACAAAACTAAACCAGACAGAGTAAGATGGATTGGATTTTTTGACAAGAACAAGCCTAGTTAAAAGATCAAAGGTTAGCAATACCCTTTAAAAATCACTCAGTTTTAATATATTAACTCAATGGGATACAGAGAAAACTGCTGGATAATGGTTCAAACAACTTAAGAAACAAGTGGTTTCATTATTTTTCTACCTGGAGGGAAGAGATGGAAAAGAATGGCAGCACTGTGCAGAGGGAAAATTACAGTCCTCACAAGGAGGCATCATAAGGAGCAGAGTCAGAAACTCATAGTCTTGATTTGCTGCTGTTAAAATACTGAGGGATTTTGTGCAATTTGATTTGTTTTTCCTCATGAAAGTTTTGTAATCAGTCACATAGCTATTTTTTTCTAAGCTACCTCAGCTTTTATAGAGAAACATGTTGAATTTGTAGGTAGTCCAGATATATGATAGAATATTAAAATATCTGATATGAAGTTCTCTGGGGTTTTGTTATGGATTTTGTTTTGGTTGATTGGGTTTTTTTGTGTGTTTTTTTTTCTTTCATTTTTATTTATTTTCCGTTTTCTTGATTGTAGTGTTGGCATATTACAATACCTTTAAGTTCACATCTTGCCCTCTCAGTGTATTGCTTTGTTTATGTATTTTGTTTTTCCATACTTCTCCACCTTTTCTTTTCCTTTGGCCTATTTTTCTTATATTTAAATATAAAGTACTTTATAGTACTTCATAACTGAGTCAGAAAAAAGCATTCCAAAAACCTAAAAAAGTGCCTAAACTATCTTATCTACCTTAAGCTGAGGGTCATAGGGACACAGGTCCCAAGTATTCTGAGAGAGGACACTTGGAATTTGTGTTTGCTGCTTTATAGGCCCAAGAGTCATTGAATCACTCTCTCCGTGTGAGCAGACCTGAAAATTTTAGCAGCCTTCAGGAGGGCTGGGTAGGAGGACTACTGTAATCTACAGAAATGAAACTAAACCCAGCTCTGCATGAGGATCCTTTTTTTCAGAATGAGTATCCTGGCATGTAATCCAAAGAGAAGGCACTCCTCTCTGGAGCCCAGCATCACAGATTTCCCTTATGTGACTAACATAAAAATAAACCCAGTTTATTTGTACCTCTTAATGAGGCTTGTTTGGCTGGGTCAAAGAAGAAGCCACACAGCTAGAGTGAGACACAGAGAGAGAGAGGAGCCATGCACAGGCGCAGTCCTGTGTGGGGTCCAAGTACACACTGAGCAGACTCACAGCCCTCCAGTAACACAGGAATCTAGATCAGAGCAGGCCTCTTGAGTTGAACTTACTTTTCCAGCTCTTTCCTTCTTCACTCCCTGCCCCAAAAATGCCACTCAAAATAAAATAAAAGAGCAGTTGCCAGGCAACCTCTTGCCATATCTTGGAGTCAATTTTTTATATGGATGCTGGATGCTGATGTCTGCACAGATGTATTAGGCACAAGGTACTTATTGAATTGCTAATGAAAAAAGAATGATCACACCTTTCTTAATTACATATGCACTAGATAGAGATCGAGCTTATTAATTATTAACTACCTTTCCCATCAGCTTTTTAATTAATCTTCATAGAATGTGAGTTTAAAGTGTAACAAATCTCTGTAAGTCTGTGGGGCCTGATGGGATTCATCAGAGAATACTCAAAGACCTGGCTGATGTCATCTCAAGGACCCTTTCCATGACGTTTTGAATGGTCTTGGGAATCCAGGGAGGTCACAGTTGACTGGAAGCTGGCAAATAATGTCCCAGTTTTCAAGACAGGCAAGAAGGATGACATGGAAACTAGAGGCCTCCCAGTCTCACTTCAGTGACTGGTAAAATTACGGAGAAGATTGTTCTAGAAGGTAGTGAAAAACAGCTGAAAGGCAACACAGTCATTGGTCACATCCATCAGGTCACGCCCTTATAAGGCGAAGTTCCTGCTGGACAAATCTAATTTACTTTTGTGACAAGGTAACCCACCTAGCGGATCAAGGGAAAACAGTTGATGTAGATTTTTGGATTTCAGTAAAGCTTTGGATACTGTCTGTCATAGGATCCTTTGGACAAAATGTCCAGCTGGATAAACACGTCATGTAGTGGGTGAGCAATTGGCTCATGGGCCAGGCACAAACACGAAGGGTTATAGTGAATGGGGTGACATTGGGATTGGCAACCTATCACTAGTGGGGCTCCCCAGGGCTCCATTCCAGGGCCAGCGCTCTCACACATCTTCATAAACAACTTCGATGCAGGACTCGAAAGTACATCAAGTAAGTTTCCAGATGACATAAAATTGGGAGCAATTGTTGATTCCCTCGAATGCAGAGAGGCCATGTAGAGAAACCTCAACAAATTAGAGAGATAGACAATCACCAGCTCTATGGACCTTAACGAGGGCAAGTGCTGGATTCTGCATCTGGCACAGGGAAACCCTGGATGTACAGACGGACTGGGGAAAGGGAGGCTGGAGAGCAGCCTCATGGAAAAGGACCTGAGGGTCTTGGTCAATGACAGGTTGAATATGAGTCAGCAGTGCCCTGGCAGCCAGGAGGGCCAACCTTGTCCTAGGGGGCATCAGGCAAAGCTTCACCAACCAGGCGAGGGAGGGAATTGTCCCACTGTGACAGTTTTAATCTAGGCCTTCCTGGCAACCAGCTCGTAACCAAGGAAGTGGCCATGTTCCCAGTATTCCATATGATTTT
>JAYRBT010000093.1:12442792-12463886 GCA_036023395.1 Myiotriccus ornatus
GACCTTGGGAGGCAGAGAGTGCCGGTGGTCGATTGGCGCGATTTTGCTATCTCAAGGAGAGTAGTAATATTTCCTTTTATTGGTTCTTTATTAATTTGTTCCCACATTTCAATTGTGCATATCTGTTTTAATTTTCTTTTTGTCCCTTTTTTCCCCTTTCTCTTTCCCTTTGGGGGCTGTTTGGGGTCCCTTTGCTGTGTACATAGTATTTTAATTGTATATAACTGTGATATATGTAAAAATATATTTTTTTATATAATTCCAGTGGCTTTGGGATTCATCAGTTTATGTAGTTTTTTTTCCTTTGCCCTGGGAGAAGAGGGGAGGGGGAGGTTTTCACTGTGGTTTTGGGCATTTGGCTGGGAGCCAGGTCTAAACCATCACATTCCCTCTGCTCTGCACTGGGGCAGCCTTACCTGTAATATTGTGGCACTTTTGGGCCACAATATAAGAAAATTCTACATCTGTTAAAGGAGGGCTATGAACAGGGTGAAGGGCCTGAAGGAAAAACCATACAAGGGGCAGCTGAGGTTACTTGGTCTGTTCAGCCTGGAGAAGAGGAGACTGAGGGAAGACCTCATCACAGTCTACAATTTCCTTGTGAGGGGAAGAGAAGGTGCAGATACTGATCTCTCCTCTGCAGTGACACGACCCAGTGGAATATCATGAAGCTCTGTCAGAAGAGGTTTAGATTGGATATAAGGAAAATGTTCTTAACCCAAAGGGTGGTTGAGCACTGGAGCTGGCTCCTGAGTAAAGAGGTCACAGCAACAAGCCTGACAGAGTTCAGGAAGTGTTTGTACAGGACTCTCAGGCACATGGTTTGATTCTTGGAGATGGTCCTGTGCAGGGCCTGGAGTGGGACTTTGATGATCCCTGTGGGTCCCTTCCAAGTAGGATATTCTGTGATTCTATAAACGAAATAAACTATGCACTAATATGAATTGATTCTCAGGTCAAAAAAGGTGTACCCACCAATGCTTTTAAACTGGTAACAATGGATGAAGAAAAGGCTGAGATGCACAACATTTTTGCCTTGATCTTCACTCGCTACCTCTTTTCCCAAACCCCTCAGGTGGATGGACAACAGGATAGGGAGTAGGGGAGCAAAGTCCCTCCCACTGTAAGAGATGAGGTTTGTGACCACCCAGGGGACCTGAATGTATGTAAGTCTATGGGACCTGATGAGATGCATCCCAGAGTCCTGAGGGAATTGGCTCATGTAGTTACCAAGCCACTCTCATGATATTTTAAAAGCTGTGGCAGTTAGGTAAAATTCAAGATGACTGGAAAAGTGGAAATAATGTACCCATCCTTAAAAAGGGTAGAAAGGAGAACCCTGGGAACCCTGACTTGTCAGCCTCACTTCTGTGCCTGGGAAGATCATAGAACAGATCCTCCTTGAAGCTGTGCTAAGTCTCGTGGAGGACAGGGAGGTGATTCAGGACAGCCAGCACAGCTCCACCAAGGGCAATCCTACCTCATTAACTTGGTGGCCTTCTATGATGGAGTGACTACATCAGTGGACAAGGCAAGGGTTACAGATGTCATTTATCTGGACTTCTGTAAAGCGTTTTACACAGCCCTCTACAGTATCCTTATCTCTAAACTGGAGAGACACGGATTTGATAGGTGGACTGTTGATGGATAAGAATTGGTTGGGCAGTCACATTTGAGGTTAGTGGTCAATGACTCAGAATCCCAGTGGACATCAGCGACAAATGGTATCTCTCAGGGGTCTGAATTAGGACCAGTGTTATTTAATGTATTAATTAATAATGTAGAAAAAGGGATTGAGACCCTCAGCAAATTTACAGATGAGGGGTGCAGGTGACACATGTAAAGGATGGGGCCAGACAGGCAGACCTGGACAAACTCAGGAAATTGGCCATGGGAATCTCATGAGGTTTAACAAGACCAAGTGCAAGGAGCTGCATCTGTGTTGGGGCAACCCCCAGTACCAACACAGGTTGGGGGACTAACAGACCAAGAGCAACCCTGCTGAGAAGGACTTGGGGGAGCTGGTGGGTGAGAGGCTGGACATGAGCCATCAGTGTGCACTCACACCCCAGAAAGCCAAGTGTGTCCTGGGCTGCATCCAAAGCAGTGTGGGCAACAGGGTGAGAGAGGGAATTCTGCTCCTCTGCTCCACTATGGTAAGACCCAACTTCAGTGCTGCAAGCAGCTCTGAGGTCCCAGCACAGGAAGGACATGGACCTATTGGAGCAAATCCAGAGGAGACCACCAAAACGACTAGAGGGATGGAGCACCTCTCCTGTGAGGAAAGGCTGGGAGAAGTGAGGTTGTTCAGCCTGGAAAAAAGAAGATTTCAGGGTGCCCTGATTGCTGCCTTCCAGTACCCAAAGAGAAACCACAGGAAAGATGGAGAGGGATTTTTTACATGTAGTGACAGACAAGGGGAATGCCTTCAGACTGAAAGAGAGTAGGTTGATATACATATTAAAAAAAAATTCTTTACTGTATGGGTGGTGAGGTACTGGCACAGGTTAGAATCATAGAATCATAGAATCAGATGGATTGGAAGGGACCTCTGAGATCATCAAGTCCAGCCCTTGATCCACTACCACCACAGTTACTAGACCGTGGCACTAAGTGCCACATCCAGTCTCTTCTTAAATGCCTTCCAGGATAGAGAATCCACCAGCTCCCTGGACAGACCATTCCAATGCCAGATATGTCCTGGATGTCCCATGTCTAGAAGTGTTTAAGGCCAGGCTGGATGGAGCTCTAAGTAACCTGATCTAGTGAACCTGGCCTAGTGAAATGCGTCCCTGTCCATGGTATGGGGTTGGAAGTCCCTTCCAACCCAAACCATTCCATGATTCTATTAGATCAGGTAACCATCCTGCTGAGGAAAGGAGAACAGCATTACAACTGAGATTCTTCATTACAGTTTTCAGTCCTCTTGCTGCTTGACTATCAATTCATCAGTGCTTAAATAATGGGGTTTAAGTTTAAAAATATTTCCTTGAAATGTATATCTTAAACCAAATAATTATGACAGTGCTATGGCTTTATTTCTCACTCAAAATTTTGCATTTTAGCTCAATAGTCTGTTGTAACAGAGCTTCCTGCTTTCAGATGGAAATAGCAGCTAATCTATGTAATTTCATTTTAATCTTAATAATGAGGAGTGAAGGGAAAAAAATAGGGAAGTCTAATTGATCACCTAGGGAGAAGGAGACTTCATTTCCTTTTTCCTAATTAAGTAGTGTAATAATGGATGAGTTAAACATGTGTAGGGGAGATGGCCCTATCGTCAGTGCAATGTCAGTATAAAATGACTGTTTTCCTTCAGTTTAATTACAAAGTTGTGATGAGCACAGGAAGCATTTATTAAAACCCATACTAAATTGATCAGATTTGAAAGAGCACATTTATATGTAGTCTTTCATTTTAGATTTAGATTTTGTTTCTGAAGATGAAAACTGGTAATGTTTATATGAAAAAGGGATGATTCAAACAATGCTTCAGATTAAAGGTACAATATATAGGAAAAGTGTTATTCTGAGAATGCCACAGGAGTTACATACATGGGTCTTCCATTCTATTAACGATTCTATTTTGGAAGCAGACATGGGGGAAAAAAGATCACAAATATCACTGCATTGCCATAAACTACCTACTTTTGTCATTGGCTTCTATAATATTTTTTATTATTGGTTGAGGCCATGTGTGAAGATACAAAATGAATATTTAACTGGTCTGGAAGCAAAAATTTGCAAATTTTCATGAACTGTGAGGCAGAAAACTTAAACTTCTAATTTTCCTCATTTAAGCAGCAATGAGGTGACAAAAATAAATAATGACATGTTTTGAACAGCATTAAATTGCAAGCTGATTCTCTTTGTCACTTGCTCATTCTTTTGTGATCTCATAGACTTGTACTCTTGGCTGTACAGTGGCACAAATCCAGCAAGGAAAGTGGAAGATAACTTTTTCAGGCACCTGCACTGGTCTTTAGCCTGGTGACCAGTCCCCAGTTTAAAATACAGCTGCATGAGATAGGGGTAGCTAATATTGTAGCTTGCTGGCATCAGAAGAAGCTTGGATTCTGCTCCTGATTCTTTAATACTTGCCCCTAACCTCCACAGTCCAGTTTAATTTACCGACATGTCAGAAACTACACAGGAAAAAGAAGGTGGTTGGTTGTGTCATTTTTTTTGTTGTTGCTCTGTCTCATCTCTCAGAAGGGTCTGGCAAGTGCCAGAGCAGACAAAAGGGATGAGACCGTGTGGCAGGAAGACAGAAAAGAAGGGGAGATAGGTGTCAGAGGAAATTTCACCTGCAGGTGGCATCAGAACTTTTATAAAACAAACAAGAAACTCAGAGACTTTTTGATCTCCCTTACGTTCTGGAGGGCCACAAAGCCAAACCTCCTGCTTGCTGCACAGGTCCTTCAGCAATTAGCCTATTACACATAAGGTGACTTCCTCTGTCTTTCTTCTGACTCTGCATACAGATGGTCCTCAGATCTCTGCAGGAACACGGCAGGAACTTATGGGGTGAAACCCAGACCCACTTAGAGAACAGGTGCCTGAATGATTAGGTGATGCACAGGTACCTGTAGAGTCGTATCTGAGAATTTTAAATGCATATAGGTGTTGGGGTGCTTTTTTTGCCAAGAAAAATAAATTTAGAGAGGATATGCAGGACAGTGAGCCACGTCCCAGTGATTACAGGAGCATTATGAGTGCCTTCCTACCAAATGGATCACTATACATTTAACAGGGAGATTATTAAACAGCACTATTAAGTCACAAATAAATTCTAAAGTTGAAATTGCACATTTCAGCTCCTTTCTCATCTCAATAATTCTATAGTCAATCAAATGTGAAGCAAAACTTCTGAGGACTGTAATATTTATGCGCTCTTGTGTTTTATATGTATGTAACTGTTTAGGAAAAACAAGAGTAAAATAAATAGATGGTTCAGGCTAAATCAGTGATTAAATTTAGATAGAGAATATTTAGCATTTTTAAATCCACATTACTATGTATTGTCAGTAATTGGAGTAACACCATGTTACAGTGTGGCTGGTAACATGATCTTAAAATGTGTAACTTCATCCCTAGCGAGTATTAAGAAACTTAAAAATAGCTTAAGCAGCTGCTTGTGTTTCACACCCAAGTAGATAGTGCCAGTGGAACTGAAAAAGAAACATTTGTGATCGTTACTCCTGTTGACTCTGTCTCTCTTCACATCTTTTCCATCTGGTATAGAAGGACAGTTTATATTTTAAATTCTGTATATTTGCGGGAGCTTTTATTCACCTCTAGTCTTCACCCATTCTCTGATCTGATCTTCAGTTCTTCCAGTATCCAGTGAACTGGAGCACACATGCACAGAAACATATACTTTACACACTTTCTAAAGGCATGTGTATTTTCCTCATTTGCAGAACATTCAGCCTCCAACTGTCACAGTGGAAAAATGGCAGTAGGAACTAGCTTTAGCTGGCACTAATAATGAATTTCTACTTCTTTCTGCAACTGACATTGCAATCCTCTGATCCAAGATCACAGGTCTTTTAACCTCATTAAGGGTAACAGGGGTGAAGTATACATCTAGAAAGAACTGAAAAATACTTAGTGAGCTGCTTTAGTTCTAAAGCTCAGCACCCCTGAAAATCAGGTCTAGGACATGACACTCTGAGATACCTTAACCTGCTTTGTCATAGTCACTCCCAGCTCCATCACTCAATCTATTTCTCCTAGGGCTCTGATTAAGATGCCTGACATAAGTGCAGCTATGTTTGATGAGGATCTGCACCACTGATATAGGACTATATATGACTAATATAGGACTATATGCATATAACCTCAATTCCACCAAATGCCAGGATTTAGTTTCTTAGTGGCCAGCTGCCCTGAAAATCAGCCAGTAAGAATTGCAGGAAAACAATAGACAGATGGAGCATAAGTAAAATTTTGACACATAATGTGATATTAGTAGATACAAAGGTCATGGTTGTGTAATATTTTGCTTCAAGTATTTTGGGGTTGGATGTATGGATCAAACCAGAAGATCTTATAAGCAGTTGGTGCAGATATTTCAATCTCTGATAGACCCCACACCTTTTTTTCTTTTCTTTTTTTTTTTTTTTTTTTTTTCTCCAGGTAAACCTCTGAAGTTTAGTAGTTTCCTGGGTGCTGGTTAACCAATCCACTTGTGTTGTGGTGCTCTTCTTTTATTTGATGTAAACTGTATTCTTGGAAACTCCTCGGCAGAAGTCCCTCTTTGAAAAAGCAGATGTGCGAAACAAAGTGAACACATTTGTATGTGCTTAATAGTTTTGTTTAATCTTGTAAGAACCAGCTTCGAAAGATACAGGGAGGAATGGAAAAAATGTTCTATACATCTGCTTGCTTTTTATGTCTGTAAAACTGTCTAAAAACCCCATTTAAAGGTTTTATTTTAAGCAGTAGGATTTGGAGAAGAAAGGTTAGCAGTCAAAAAGGATAGAACAAAGTCCCTTCAAGTGGACTGGCAGTAGAAAACACAATATTAAAGGTCTGTCTCAGCCAGCCAGGCACAGTTTCACAGATGAGATGCACACAAACATCTGCTGCTGGATTTATTGATGGTTCAGTGAAGTACAGCATATTGCATTGAAGATACAGGATGTTACAAACAGAAATGTGATAGTCTCACAATAAGCTTAGAAACTCCAGATATTGGTGACACAAGTAACAGAAGCTCAGCAGAAGCAGAACATTTTCAAGAGCAGCCCTGTCTTTTCAGCTGCATCATTACAGTGGTGGAGACAGATGAGTCTCTATGGGAATTCTATCCAGCTACTACAGAGCTTTTCATGATGAGAAGGAAGCATTCATCCTCTTCAGTCAAAGGGACAGAGATGTCCTCTCCAGTGACTCTCCAGTTGGTCCCTTCTTCTCTGGTGATATACATCTAGAGTCCATGTGGTGCCTTGGCAGTGCTGCTTACCCCCACAGAAACAGTAGATCTCGGGACAGAAGAATATTTACCAGGACCGAACAAGCAGTTCTACAAAGGAAGCACACTCTCTTTTTAGCATTGATATGAACAGGATCATCTAAGAAAGATCAGGAGCTTTCAGTGTTTGTTTGTTTTGTGGGTTGGGATTTTTTGTGTGTGTGTGTGTTTTTTGTTTGTTTGTTTGTTTGTTTGTTTTTGTTTTTTTTTTTTGAAACTCTGAAACTGATATTTCAGTGTTTTTCAGTGTTACACTCCGTGCTAAAAAAAAAAAAAAAAAAGTTAAAAATTTAATACATATAGACAGCCACAAATGAAGAAATGGAGTATGTAAGGGGTCCTCCTATGGTCAGCAAGACATACTGTCTTGCCCCTTTAAGGAATGAAAATGCTGTTTCCATTTTATGCTTGCTTTTTTCTTGTTCAAAGCACTTTAGCTCCTTCTCTCTTATAATTCAATTTAATTCACCATCTGTTCACCCAGGACTTAGTATTTTCAGCTGAGATTTCAAAAGGAAGACCACATTAATCAAACATTAGTACTCTTGAAGCAAGTAGGATCTGGAAGAAACAGATGTATAAATCATGACACCTAATTACTTATCACATTATTCTTTAGCGCTGCCTGTAGGAATGTGTGTGCTTCACAGGTTGTTACATTATCCTGAGGTTTAAGGACTCAGGCTGCAGAGGCAGGAGAATTAGATTTTTTTGGTGACATTAAGAGGACTCAGGTGTAACTTCTGCTTTACAGCTAGCAAGCTGAAACCAGAATTAGTGCTGTGTTAGCACTCTTGCAACAAATCAAAGTAAGGTTAATAAATACACCCAGGGAATACAAAAAAAAAGGTCAGAAAAGACATAATTAAAAGTCAAGCTGTCAAACAAAAAATGGCTATTTGTGAAAGTGCTGAGACAATAGAGACAATTATTGTCAGAAAAGGCATTTTAAGATAATACAGGTCAGAATAGGTAAAGGATGATAAAAAGTAAACCAGTTAAAAGGGAGAGTTGATCACTTCATCAGCAATAGCTTTCCACTCCAATTAACACAAGCATAGTTTCTCTGACCTCTATTTTTTACTTGTCACCAAGTAGTTCAGAATCTTTTTCCGTAAACTATCTAACCTTGATATTTTTATCATCTAGTTTTTTCTTTAACAGGTTACTGTAACCAGTTCTCTAATGTTTCATCTTGTTTGCTTTTAAATTTAATATAATTTCATCTGCCTGCACATTCTCTTTAAAGAGATGTCTTCCCCTTACTGGGGACACTTCCAACCTTTCCTGCTGAAGGTGTTCTCTTTAATATTGCAGCTAGATGGGTGTTCATACTGCAGAACGTTTTGCAGAGCAAAAATCATCTCTCTGAAGGACTTCTTCAAGGATAACAAAACAAGCAAATAAAAAGTCCTGGCCAACCACCATAGTTATGTGTTATATTCAAAATGTTTCCTCAGCTATTGTAAGAGCTCCATAATACATGAGGATTGTGGTGTTAAAAAAGGTTAAATTGTACATTTGAGTCTTTGTTGTGTAGCAAGAGGATGTATAACATCAGCTTCAGTCCAACCTGCCTGTATGTACTCTGGAATACATTTGAAATTCCTGAAAAAAGTAGAGTTTCACTTAGCTTTACATAGGTTTCAATGTCTGCAAGACTTGGCCATGTGAGAAGCTCCCTTTGCTGTTCTCATCCTGAGTGCCCTTCATGTTCCGAATCCAATCCCTTTTATTTTGAGTTTGCTGCTGCCTCCATTAAGCTTTGTATGAGTTTATGTGGCCTGTTCAGCTCCCACCAGATCAGGTGCAGAGGTCAGGACAGAAAAGGGTTGTCGGGTCAGTGGCGGTTCTATAGATACTCCCTACAAATTTCTAACTACAGACCTTGAAAGCTCGTGGCCTCTGGGATCTCAGTCTGGTTTCATGTGTGCCACAGCTCACTTAATTTCAGGGACTTGCTCCACATTGTGTTTCTATAGGAGAGTGATTGGTTTGTCATCAGGATCTTAGGTATTCCATCCATTGTAAATACAGTTCTAGGAAACTAATTCAGTAAGAGACTTGCTCATAGGTCTCCTGGCATTTAAGTAAAAGGTGAAATTTCAGATTTTGTTTCAAAAAATAAACCCTTTAGTTTATAGGGTTTAACTGGAGTTCTTGACTCAGTGGAAGTGTTGATTTCCCAAATATTTGCCTTTTATTCATATCCATTATCAGGAAATGATTGCTATTTCTCAACTCATACCTGCCGAGCAACAACCACAAACTGTTCTATATTTAGAACAGATTGAAAGGTGTATTATAAACACAGGATCTTTAAGGATGCCTTGTGGCAGCACTACTTTGGCACTACATTTAAATTTTGCAGTGGTTAATGCAGAAAAGAAGTGTAAAAAGTATACTGCAGCTTTCTTATATGAAAAACCTGGACTTCTCAAAAAAAGCTGGGCTGTGTGGAAAGCTCAGTCACACTCAGTCTCCTCTCAGCTGAGGCTGTTTGCAACATGACAAAATATAATGTGACAGATTCATCTTCACAGAAGATGTTGGTTATGAAGGAAAATGTAAAATAATTTTATTTCTTCTGAGGCCAAGTGTAGGTCATTTGAAGTGGCAAAAAAGTGGCTTTCATTCTGATGCGGTCAGAAACAGCCTCAGACCAGCAAAGAAGCTGCAAATCCACACACCAGTTATGCATTTCCCACTCATCAGTGGGTTAATTTAGTAAAAAACGGCTACTGTCACTAGTTGCTAGGTAACAGTGTAGTTCCCTCAGGCTTGTGATCAGCAAATTAATTTTTCTGATGCTATAATGTTAGTAACTGTTTATCTTGCTGCTGGAGCTAGCATAAGGGAGGACTTTTTCTGAAATTGCTCATAATGGAGTTAATTTTATTTGCCTAGTTTATTCATATAATTTTGTAGTTTGCATATTGATTAAAGGCTCATTTTCCATAACCTATCCTGCATGAAAACACACTTTTCCACTGTTACATCTTAGAATAAACTCCTGCAGTTTTAAGTTATAAGTGCTGGGAAAGCTGAAGCTTTAAAATTCTTGCCACTTCTGCACGTTAAAGTTACATGTGAAACTGGGTCAATATATTCCCCCAATTAGCTTTCTAGCCAAAGGAAGTAAAAGAAAAGAAAAAATAAGGAAGTAAAGTAAGGTAAAATAAGGAAGAAAATTATGTGGAAAATTGAGTGGCAAAGAGAGAAAACACAGCTGTTGTTTAATGGATGTAAATTTTCTTTGCTCTAGGTATTGCACCAGAGGACAAGGTTGAAGGCTTCATGCTAGGGTCCTTTTCCTTAACCAGTAGTGTGGAACGGATTTCCACTTAGCTCAAAGCAGTGCTAAGGACAGTTCACAGACCCCTTCTTGTAGACCTCTTGAGGGATGAAAGCCTTGCAGCAGAGCCTGTAACAGCAGAAACCAAAATTCTGTATCATACCATGTTTTCTAACTGTATGAAATTTGGAGTATTTCATCCTGTCTGTATTTACCATGTCCTCCATATCTTCTTGCCCTCACAATAGTTGTAATTGGCCATTATTTGAGTGAGAGGAAATGCCGTCCAAATTTTGGGCTCATCTGTACATTTTTACATTTTCTCTCTGATGAGAGAAAACTACCGGTATGCTTAAACTAAGACAATCTCTCTGCCCTGCAAGCTCGTGTTGTGTTGTGCAGTGTAAAGAAAATTAGTTAGTTCCTGCTGCATCACTTGGTGAATTCTTCATGGACAATAACACAACTGTCATGAAATGCAAAAAAGTTTCATTGCAAGTTGACACTCTATGGATACCTTAATATTTGATGTATCACTGGCACAAACTAGTGCTTTGTGGAAGAAAAAGAAAAAAAGAAAAAAGAAAAAGCCTGGTGGTTTTGTTTGCGTGCCAATTACTTCCTGTCTTGCAATACCAATCTCATTCTCTAAGAAAAGCTGCTGTCAACTCAAAGAAGACGTTTTTCTGTGAACAGACACTGTTTGTGAAACAGTAGGTTACCCTATTACTGTCAATGACAGTGAGGAGCAGTTGTGGCAGTAGTTTGAGGCTCTGGTGCTGTCATAGGTCTCTCCTCTAAGAGAAGGTTATTCTGCCTCGGCAGGGTGTAATGGCTCTTTGGCTGTGCTCCCGTGCAGTTGGTATCCAATTACAGGATGGATCAAGGTGACATATATGCTGTGTGTTAAAACTGCAAACAAGATTTGCCGAAATTAGAGGTTCAATAAAAGGACTGTCTGCAAAATGATATATATCAGTCTGGGGTGTGATTGTAGTGGGGTAATTAATCTTTAAAAAGGTTGCATCCAACAAAGGAAAAAAATGAGTCTAACTAGGAAGGGATTATATTCAAATATATTTTGTTGGTTTGGGTAGAGACAATTTTTTCACTCAAAAGCAAGGCACTTGAATTCATTTATCCCACAAGTATGTAGAGGAAGGAATCAAAAATAACCCCAAGCTACTGAATAGTAATAGCAGTGAAAAGGTTTTTAAATGAAACGTTTTATTGGTTGAATCTTGCTGTAACTAGCAACTAGGTCACACTGAAAGAATTATTCTACCAACAAAAGGCTTTTCTGATTTGAGGTTAAACTGGTAGGAAAGCTCAGTAGGTCAGTAGGATATCCTGAGGGGGAATGCTGACCATCCAACGTCTTAATAGTCAACCTGATTTCCTAGAACTGTGGAGAATAAATATTAAGGGATATAAATGGAGAAAAACTGAAGGCTAGGGGTGGCCAGAAGGATGAGTTCTGAGCATATTTTTAACTAATGGAAAATACTAATTTATTGTTAGGGTTCAATGGCCAGGGCACTTCATTCCTCCATGCCTTAGTTAAACAGACCGGAAAACTTTTAAAAGAAAATGAAGGAGAAGAATTCAAAAGCTGATCATAAACTGTAATTTTTTTTCACTGGGAATTGCAAAAATTGAGAATTTAGTTTTGTCTTAATGGAATGAAGTCCAAGCTTTTAATTTTCTGTTAGGACCTCATTTTTATATAAATACTTAAAAAACCCCAAACCAATTGAACACAAACCCACAAACCCACAGAATGTTCTGGCTTGATACAAACCCAACATTTAATTTTGCTTTGAATTTTTCTTTTTACAATGAGTGTATATATCTTTCTGTATTACTTATCTTTTCCTTAATCTTGGCCTCTTAATCTTCTTGTTCCTCTGCCTGCTTATGTTGCTTACAATATGGGCTTTTTTTCCTAAAGGAAAAAAGTTTAATAAAAAGGAAAAAAATTAAACATATTGTGTGACACATTACTTGAAATTGTCAGGAGATAAAAGTAGGACATGATTCATGATTTGTAGCCTTTTTATAAGATAATATTGAAAGTGTGATATTGAAGTAAGGAGTATCCAGCAATTGGTGAGTAAGGAACTTCCTGAACTAGAGGTTGAATCGTATCTGTTGTGTCCACTCCTACTCTGACTACTTGATATTTGAGGATGATTAAGTCACTGGCTTAGCTGTGTGTTATGTCCCTCTTACTTTTTTTAAGCTTTCTGCCTGATAACTTCATTTTCTGCTCCCTGTGCCTGGTCTGTGAGAAAAAGTAATCAACTCTCTTCTGTTCAGCTTTCCCTTGCCTTCTCTTACACTTTTCCAGACTAAAAGGTTCAAATCTACTTGTATTGAGCTGATATAGAAACTTAAAGCTGTTGTACAGTTCGCGATCATTACTGCCGAGTCCTCTATCTTCTATACTTCCACTACGTGCTTCAGGCCTGCGTGTACAAAATGCAGGAATGACAGAGTTTATGGAGTGATAAAATGGTATTTTTCTGTTTATCCTCTACTTCTGTCTTAAGATTCCCTAATTACTCATCCTTAGCACCCTTTATAAGGCTACCATCATAAGCACTTCAAAACATTGTGCTGACAGAGAGAGACATTGTTCTCAGAGAACAGTGACTCAAAATTCTCTTTTACCTAGATGTTGCGATTTGGAGCTCCTCATTGGTTGTTACTAAAAAACAGCAAGAAAGTAAACTCTCTAACACTGCAGTTTTAGTTTTAAAAAGCAGGCATTCTTTATTTGGTGGGGGATACTTCCAAGCCTATCGTGCATACCAAGTACAAAAAAGCCCCTGTTTATAAACCAGATTTTAAATACTTATTCATTGATTTTCCCAAAATAAACATACATCATTTCCCCAAAGCCATTAGCATATGTTCTCTCCCCTTTACACATGTTCCCTCCTTCTTCTGTCCCGGGGTTCCCACCAGTGGTCTCTGCTGGTTGTTGACCATGGAGTTACACTTGTCTGCACAATGACCTCCATGTTACTTTCCCAAATATGGAGCTGAGTTGGCACAGCTAATCTAATTATTCTCCCTCTCCTCTTCTTGGCTAAGTGATTTTTAATAATAGGCCAGTGATTTTTAATAATAAACATTGTATTTTCTCCACCAGCTTTTGGTAACATAATTATATTAGGTTTTCCCCGGAGACTGACACTGAATTTCACTTAATATTTTATTACTCAGTCACCCAGCTTTAGATTAGACTATCCTGAATAGTTTACTATTTTCAGCAAATCCTCTGTATTTAGCCTTTTTTTTTTCAAATCTGTTTTTGGGATTTATTGACAGTATAGTCATCCCTGGTCAATACTGGGGACCGTGATAATAATTTGCTTTCATAATGGAACTTGTCCTTTTATAACTAAGATAACAGTCATAGAAAATGATGGAAAAGAATGAATCAGATCCTTTTCATGTTGTTTGAATGATTTCTGCCTGATCCACTCCTTTTCTACTTAAAAGAAAGAATCTAGCTCTTTACAGTTGTTAGTTTAGTGTTTTTAGAGCATACTTAATTCGTATATATGGAGACAAAAAATAGCTTCTAAGATTTCCTTTACACCTATTATCTAGAATAAAAAAATGGAACAAAGGAGCAGGTAAAAAGGAGATGCCTGCCACGTTTTTACAATGAATGATATTGCAGCAATGCCACACTGCAGCACATCACACTTATTTATGGATTTTCAGCTATTTTCCAATTTAGATAGAGGACAGTCAGCTAAGTAGAGGGAATTTGTTCTTTACTTCCTGAGTCAGATGCAAATGAAATGCATGCAACTCACTCCAAATAGCCTTTTTTAGAAGTCCTCTTTTTGTGAATGAAACAGTATACTATTGTGATCACAGTGTACTTACAACACTGGTATTTAAGATGCTATCTGATTTTTAATGGATTATTAGAAAGTTTTTAGTGAGAAACCTCATGCAAATAGAGAAGTTTGACTTGGTAAGATCCTTCAGAGCACTTTAAAAACAGAAATGACAATCTTTCAAATAATTTCTTAATCAAAGTGAAGAAGGTAGTCTAAAGTAGACTAAATGGCAATAACTGAGGTTTACTCTGTGCAAGTAAAGGTAAGAAAACAGGAATGAGTTAGATTTTTTTTGAAAAATGTACATCTTTCTGGTCTATTAATGGAAACAATAAAGGGAGAGACTTCAGTATTGAAAATCGCTTTGAATTTTCAAAATGGAGTGAAATGTAATGCAACTCAACAGCATTTTACAAGAGAATGGAGAAATGAAAAGTAATGTCAGTTTGAGAAAATCAAGTGTATATTTTTAGAAATAAAGAGTTCCGAAAATGTTGAACAGAGATGAGGCAAATTGCTTTTGGCTGTGGACTTGAAACTTCCATTGCACAGATCTGGTCAGTAGGAAGTATTTTGCTCTGTAAGTTTACCACTGTTCCCCTAAGACTGAACTAGTAAAGAGGTTGCTCTTTAGAGTGTCCCAATCTTTAAAGGTGTTGAGAACTTGTAACTCTCTGTAGGCTAGGGTGCTTTTTGCCACATTACCCTTTGTAACCAGTCAGCGCAATGCAATACACGTATACTGTGTCTATTAGAATATTTTGCCTCTGTCTAAATACAGCATTTTCTGAAAAAGTATGGAAATGAGTTGACCAACTGGTTTAGAAAAGACTGAAGAGTTTTTCTGGTTCCTAGAAGTGCAGCTAAGTAGACAGGTGATAAAATCAGCTCTTTACAGTCACGTGTTGAACACCGCACATTGCTGCAAAGGGGCACTGCCAAATTCCAAAAGAATGTGAAGTTTGTAGGATTCCTTTTTTAACATCCACTTTAAATACCACTGTTTCTTTTACAGTGTAAGTGGTATCCTAATGCCATAGTTAATTAGGAACAAGATAGACTCCAAAAATGGAGTAAGGAAACTTAATGCTAGCCTACTGTTCATGTTCCTTACAGCTGAGGAATGGTTCTTTAATCACTCCACAAAATTTAAGTAAAATTTAAAAAGTATCTGCGTTATTTAAGACCTGCACTCCTTTTATAAACAGATGTATAAACAGAGATATGAAGGATGCTGACTCTCATGAGATCCAAACTTGTAGACCTACTACCTCCTTGAAAGAGACATCTCCAATACCTAAATTGGGTACTTACAAAAATTCCACTTATAATCTTTTAGAGAATGTTTTTTTCTCTTTAGCTCATGTATCCATGTAGAATAAGACTTGAGAAGCTGGCCATTAGGAATGTCAGAAAAATCTAAAGGTCTATTTGCTGTGTGTTTGATAAGGTAGACAGAAACTGTAGCTGAATATGCCCTGCATCAGTCAGGACTCAGCAATTAGGAAAGGATTTGTAACCAATTGCATGTAGTTATTGATTAATTTGTCTTGGCTTTAAAACCAGAGACTACTCTGTCAATCTGTTTGAGAGTGACTTGCAAACTCTTTATTTCTTAAAGCGTTCCTTAAAACATCTAGAATATTATTTAACGCTATGAACATATTAATATTACGAATATCTGGATTATTAACTACTGTTGGTGAAATAATTAGTGCTGCAGATCTTTGTTAATTTCACTTGACATCTCTGTGTTGCTATGGTAACTACCAGTTACATATGTTTTGGAGAAGGACTTGGTTCAATGTGGCCAATGCTGCTCTGGTCAGGTCTAGAAAGCACTGAACGTGTGGAAAATTAAGTGGAAACAGAGTAGCTGTGGGAGCAGGATTTCTTAGCTCTCCCAGGATCATCAGCTTTAGAAAGCAGGCCTTTGTTTCACCATTAAACTACACTGTATAGCAAATTCTAAGAGGAATCTTTGAAACTGTACACGTCAAATAAGATACGGAAATCAGTATTTTGTGAGAAAACTGGGACAACAAGGAGGTTTTAATGGCATTTGAGCTGGTCACTTTGATAGTGGAAAAAAGTTAGTGTTTGCCAGTGGCTGGACACCTGACCCACAGAGAAAAGGGAAAACATAGAAGATCAGTTTCCTACGTTCCACCATGGCAAATGCTGATGCCTGTGGTTATGCTGAAGGAAGTAGGGTCTTAAAGTGATGTGTATGTGCTGTGTCCCCAGCACTGAGGCTGTGGATAGTAAATTTTATTCAGAGAGTAAGCATTGAAAAAGGAGTTTTCTAGAACTGATTAAGAAGAAGCAATATTATTGCTTTGTATTTGAAATGTGCATGGGGAAAAAATGTTTTCAAGGTACATAGATTTGGTTTAGCTCTAGTATACATATTTGTACCATTCAATTTTAATATATTTAACTAAATTCTTACTTAAATATAGGTTCATTATTAGAGGGAGGCATAAAAAGTAGTATCTATATGGATTTTATAATTTTTTCAGTGATAAATATTTGAAGTGATGTTTCAAGTAACTAACAAATTCTGAGAAGATTTCAAAGCAGGCACATATTTAGAAGCTCTGCCATTTTATGTGACTAGAAATATCTAGCCATTTGGATTGGAATTATCAAAAATTGTTTAAAAATTTAATTCATAATAAAAATTGAGCAGGGGCAAAACTTTATATGTTCCTGCCAGAAAACTGTCTTTCTCAGCCTTATCTGCTAGAGGAAGCATAAAACAAGTAATAAAATTGGTCTAAAATACTGTCTCAAAATGTACCGGTTCCAAACTCTGACACTAAGGAAAGAATGTGAGTGAGCTGCATAGATAAAGTGTAAGCTTATTTAACTTGAACTGAAATGAAGGTGGAAAGGACAATGAGTACACTGCAGAGTGGGTTTAGAAATCAAAATGATTTTGGCAAACAAAAAAATGAGGATGGCATTAAGAAGGAACAAGGGCAAGGTAAATAAGTGTTATCACTACTAAATAGTGAAGAAAAGTATTGAGAAGGCAGTCCTTCAAAAAGGAAATTGAAAATCACTGGACTACAAGGTAAACTTCAGTTAAAAAAAAAATAAAAATAGTGCTGTTGTGAGGGAAACAAAATTCCAAGATGTGTATATGTGAGAATAGTAATGGGTGACAAATATGGCCAGTTGAGCAGTAGCCACTGGGGCAGTTTTCCTCACAGACAGTGATGTGGTGGATGCAGATGTGAATGTGCAGCACAAAGGTGTTGACTACACAGCCTGGGGCCCTGGCAACCTGGAGAGAGCACATGCCAGAGACCTGTGCACAACTGCAATCTCTTTTAAGTTAACCAATCTGTAAAGTGTTCACCTGTTATCTGCAGTTCCCCATTCTTTATTTGCATATGGTGTTGCCCTCACTCACCTTGGCTGCTCCTTTATCTGGACTCAGCTGGTGTTTTTTGTTTCCTGTATCCACTTTCCACAACCTTTCTTATCTCTGTCAATTCTCCTTAGATGGCAAATACTGTTCTCACTAATGAGAAGGGGCTCAGCCACTGGTTATTCCTTTCTACCGTTGCCCATGGCAACAAGAGGATATTTGGGATATAGAACAGCATTAATCTGTCTGCTCAACTCAGCTTTGGTAAAGCTCAGCTAGAATCTGTCCCAGGCTTAGGTATTGGCCTTAAGAAAGATGTAAGTAATTTGAGGCAGTCTGGAGAAGACATTTAATAGGACCAAATAAGACCAGTAGGGAGAGATCAGAGGATCTTATGTTCTTTGGCCTAAGGAAGACTGATGGGGCACATGATAATAATCTGAAGCTGAGCAAAAGACTGCCATAAACTCAAACACTTTAGTACCTGTGTAAAGTGTGAAGGTTAAAATTTAGTGGGCTTAAATGAGAGAAAGAAAGATTTTAGCTAGATATTGGGCAAGATGTTCTAATGGGAGCTGAAGTACTGTTTACTGAAGTACTGTTAGAGGGACTGTCAAAAGAATCCAGACAGGCATTTGTCACAAGATTTACTAAAAATAAGATGATCTCTTAAGCGTCCTCCCAATTGTACTTTCTTTGATTCAGTAACACTACAATTTCTGTTTCTCTCTTTTTCTTATTCTGCTTTAGAATAGTAATGTGTATTCTAATATTTAATTCTCTTAAAGCTTTGGGATTTTTTTTTTTTTTTAACAGCACAAACAGCACACGTATATTCATGAAGGTCCCCAGGAAAGTTTCTTTTTCTGTGATCACTGTGACACCTTTAAATAAGGTAGACATCTCCTCCCGGTAAGCCTTCCTTGTTGAGCAGTAGGATGGGTGATACTGTAATACATGACCATGAAAAAACCGTAAAAATATGTTTGTGGCCTGCAGTTAAAGCTTGATTTTAAGCAGACAGAAAGTGTTGACCTGGAGCCATCTGGATGAAACTGAGGCAAGAATGACAGAATTTCTTTGCTGGGACAGGGACCAGTAGCCTGAGTAGGGAAGATGAGTACTGAGGTACTAAGATGAATGGAGAAGAGAACAAGAGTAGGACAAAGAGCGAGTGGTGGTTTAGGAACACAGCTGGGATGAACACAGCAGAAGAAGCAGAGAAGAAGGAGCTAAGCCTAAGGGATGGAGAGCAGAAAAATCTGTGTGTCGAAGTCCATGGCCCTGCTTGGTGCTGTCCAGCTCCACCTCAGATACACAAGAGCTCTAGCTGATGCCAAGGAGTTGTCATGGACCTCTCAGCAGAATATTGGCTTGGATCCCAGCCAGGATTGGTGTGGTGCTGCTCCTGGGCTGCTAAGTTCTGCATTGATGCAGACAGACTTGGAACTAGTTCATACAGAACTTTTGTACCAGGTTGGACAGCTTGTACTCTGAATTTCACTATTCACTATTCCTTTACAGACAAAAAATGCTTGTGAAACTTGAAGGCAGAGAATCTTGTTCATTCCTTGATAATATGCTTCATCACCTTCTGCAGAAGAGGAAGCATCCTCATATAGAATCAGTTATTCAGTTTGGTGCAGGGTCAGCAGGTCGTGCAGTGAAATAAGACCTTCCAGCAGTGCTACTGAGCAATGTGTATCATAAGCAGGATACCATTTACTTTGCAAGTGCTTCATGAGTATTTGTGAAGTGACTGGATACCATAGCAAGGAACCCCATAGGAAAGACCATAATGATTCCTTTGAAGGAAGGAAGGGCTTTACAATTTTCAGAAACCCCACGCTAACACCAGTTACCTAAACTTTTGTCAGAGAGTAGAAAAAACCAGCAATTTACTGAATGTTGCTTTTTCTATATGATTGACTTGGGCATGGGCATGGGCTCTTCAGAGACAAGGCAGAGGTAAATAAAGGCTGTCTCAGACTGCATACACAGGATAACCTTAATTCTGGCATCTTCTGACATCCAAAAATTTGGCAGTTTTAGGAATAGGAGGCAGGGCTAACTCAAGGCAGCCATCAAGGACAACAGGCTGCTGTGAGAAACAAAATTGCCTTACCTTTTTGGCTATCTTGCAGACCAGGAAAGCCGAATACCCCATATACTGCTGCTGCTGCTGCTGAGGAAAGAGCAGTGAGTGGCAGTACCAATCCCAGATCAAAGTGGAAGCATCACCCATCAGCCCCTTTCCCTGGCAGCAAGGAAGATGCAAGCTTGGCTTGACAAATACCCAAACCCCAGTCATGTTTAATATCAGAGCCTGGTCATATCGGAAATGTATTGAGGCCAAGGAGGACAAAGTCTTTGGCCTTCACTACACCCAATCTGCAGATGCACCAGCACAGCTGCCTGCAACTTCTGCCAGGGCTCAGGGCTTATCTGTGCAGCTGCTTGTGCAGCCTTCCCCCACCCCTGACAATTAATCACAGGATTTGCATGTTCAGGCTTGTTTGATCCCTGGTAAAAGTCTTGTAGAAGAGCCAGGGCATGTGGGAATGTGAAGTGAGTGCACTTAAAAGAACAAGTAGAAAGGGTAGAGCAACTGAAACTCTCAGGGCCAAGAGAAAAGCTGAACAAAGAGAGGTTAAGCTTTCAAGGTGGAATGGGAACAGGGAAAGAAAAGCACAGTTATGGGGTTATGAACTGAACATTAATCTCATAAATACACACATTCAGCAGCCTCCTCTGATTCAGTTAACTTATTAACTCAGCCAGAGGAACAGCTCTGGTGTTGTCTATGACATACAGCTTGAGTGATAACATCTCTGCAACTTGGATGCAGTGAACAGTGGACTTCAGGACCTGCTCTGTGGATTGTGCCTGACACACCTGTTTGTAAACAGAGCAAGATGTAGTGAGGACTGAGAGGTTTCAAGATGTTATTTTAGATCACACAAAGACCATGAAAGCTATTGCTGTTCCCTCAGTTTTTGAGTGCCTTTATAGGACTAACTAATAAATAAAAAAACCCCAAAAGCCAACACTTGGATTAACTTCATCAGGCTATAAAATTCTTTTATTCAGTTCATTTCTCAATCTGTAATAAGATTTCTCATGAATGGGTGAAAATAAGTTAGGCAGAGCCTACGAGATCTATTCCATATTGCTAATTTACTGTTGCGTATGAAGTCCACTTTTGAGAAACAGTAAGTATTTTCAATTTAGATTAAAAAAAAAAAAGGAGGTAGGATTATGTTTCTCTGTATGGTACTTACATAAAATAATTAAATGGCTTTTCCTTGACTGACACTGTGGTTTCCTCTAGGAGTTCTACTCCTGCTAATCTGGTTGAAGTGAAAATATATAACAACCTATTGCTTGTGTTCATTTTATTGAAGTCAGTGTAACAGTCCAATATAATTTCATATGCTCCCGAAGTTAAAGAGGAAAGGTAATATAAATGGTGTATTACAAAGACCACTTTGTTATGCTGTGCTGTATTGAATGTTTCATCTCAGCTTTTTCAATACACCATTTCAAAAGGTGTCTGCAGGTTTTCATGCTGAGAATGTG
>JAYRBT010000093.1:12463986-12475203 GCA_036023395.1 Myiotriccus ornatus
CAGTTCCCTTATCACTGACCCTCAGGATTTGATGTTCCTAGCCAGAATCCCACCTTTGTTCCCGATCCTTCCATATTCCCCCATATATAAACTGACATCTTGTTTTAATAAACGCCATTTTGGGGTCACACATGTGTGACTGTCTCCTATCAAAGTGTGCCTCGAGGGTCTCATCTCGAGGGAACCCCTCCCCGTCGCGATAATTTATCACAAAAATTCATAGTTTTAAGAGATAGAAAAATTAGATTTGAACTTATATAGAAAAAAACTCTAAACACTCATGATTTAAATATTGAAATTCAACACAATATTTTTTATAATGTTATTGGGGTTTTATGCTTATTTAGCCAAGACATAATTGGATTTATAGCTGAAGTTAATTATGTGTGTGAAATCTAGATTTTAGGGTTATTTTTCTGTAGGTCCAAATGTTTAAAATTAGGTAGAAGGGTTGAAAGACACTAATAAAGCTAAATCCTCAGTTTTCACATTATCTTGTATGTAATCAAACTTGCTAATTTATTTCATGTGTCCTTTTTTCAAAGTAACTTTATTGCTGCATAGTAGAATTCACTAGTTGTGTTAAAGTAAATGCTCTTTAGAGTATACTCACTCTTTCAAACTGTTTCCCAGAATTACTATATCTTAATAACCTCAGTTAGACATATAACATTCTTAGAGTTCACAATGATCTATAAAACTGTTTAACTCTGGATGCAATTGGGAATGACTTTATTATAAACTGCATTTTGCCTCTCAGGCAGGGAAAGATTGATATGAACAGCAGGACAACTCAGATAAACTTTATTGTTTTTAAAAGTCCACTTTTAATTTAAAGGAGCATCTCTAAGACTTTATTTAAAATTATGTAGATTTCCTATTTGCTATTATGACTGTGAAAGAAAACTTTAGAGACATTATTTTTAATATTAAGCCATTTTGACTACAAACAGTCTTTTAATAAGGAATTTGTTTTGCTAAACAAATGCATGCTTTCCTTCTAGGAAGTATATAAACCCTGAAGGAAGAATTCTTTATCCAGTTAAGTGGCCTCTGACCACAGATTAGTTTGGTTCTGGTGACTGTGAGATAGTCATAACTGAGAAAATATTTAATAATAGCAAATATGTACTCTGGTAGTTAATGTGTTAAACATAGAGAAAAATTTTCTAAATGTTTAGCTCCTTAGATAAACTCAAAGTATATTCTAGGTGGACAAAAAAATATGGAGAAGCATATTACCTTTCATTCTCTGATGTGGGACAGACATTTGAAATATGTTTACGATATATTTGTTTATAAAAATGAAATCACTGTTTAAAGGAAAATTCTTGAATTATGCCAACAATTTTGTAATTAGCAAAAGCTTCCAAATAAGATTAAGTTAATCACCGAGAGGTTTTATTGCAGTTTAGGATTTTCAGTATCTTCTGTCTTGGCTAAATAGGAAAAGGAGGAGAAGAAGGAAAGTTTTCAGGAAGTATGGCAGGCGTAGTGCTGCATATGTAGCTTAGACAGTCCTTCAAAGTGGGATAAGAATATCTTAATAATTTTAAAATTACGTTTTTCTCCAAAGCTTTCTAAATATCCATGTGTACTAGGGTGATCTGCCTAAGCAGGGATATAGCAGCTTGAACTTAGTCATATTTACAAGTTATAAGTGATGAACTTTGCAAGTTCTGCTGTTCAGTGGTGGATTGAGCAAGTTGGGTCTGCTAATCAGTGACAAGATTAAGCACAGAACTCTGCAGTGTTTAGTGTTGAAAAATTCTGAGATCATCTTGATTGAACTATGTGACCCACCAGGAGGACATGCTAGGCCCTGATACAGAAGTGAGAGTTAGAAGTGTGGAGCAGAAGAAACCAAAGAGCTGATAAGACCCGTTTTAGCAATGAAGTATGTTTTGCTCAATATGCCTGGCAACACATAATCTAAAAACGCATATGACTGATAGTCAATCACTTTATACTATAAAAATCTAGTCCCACTTTTCATGGTAAGGACTCCTAGCCTACCTTGCTAGGGAGTGTGCAGATCCTTCTCCTGAGGGTGGGCACACCCCAAGTTTACTCCAGAGGCTGAGTGAGAGATTTGCCCATGCTAGTTCTTATGGGTGAGTAATATCAGTCTATACTCAATAATTTATTTTGCTAGCTTTGGTATAATTGCTTTAACATTTCTCCAAAAATAGTACACTACACTAATAATTATAGCTATCTATACTGTGTAGTAAATAATTCTGATTATTTGGGTTGCCATCCTTAATCCTGTGAGAGAAAGCTGTATAAATGTTCTGTTACAGCTGTATGATCATTTAGACACAAAGTCTGGGTTGAAGATTGGATCCAGACACACCTTCACTCCTCTCTGAGAAGGAGTTTAGGAACCAAGGGGAACCATTCAGTTCCTCATGTCTCAGTGGGAGGGCTCCTCTAACAAAGTTTGTTTGAAGCTCCCATTCTGCCCTCAACACAGACCTGTCCAAGTCTGGCACTGTTTTTGACTAATATGGTACTAAATTTATCTCAGTCTCAGACCATCACAGGGTAATAATTGCAGGGCAATCAAGTCAGTCAGCTGGAGAGTCTGCCTTTGCCTCAGTAGGCCAGAGAAGAGGTTTCACAGTTGACTGCAAGCTGATAACATGGCCCTAGAAAAGCATGAACTGTTTGACTTTCACTCTGATTACAAGAAAAAGCCTTTCTGATTTTTTGGCAAAATGAACAAAATCTTAAAGAAATAAAACCCAGAAACTGACTACAGGCAAGTCACTTTCTTAAGCAAGAGCTTCCCTTTACCCAGTATGCATAACATTTATATTACACACTTGATTGCACTGTTGTCATGCTGTCTAGACTGTCAACAGAAAATAAAGCCATAGGAAGCAGGACCTGAGCCTTCAGTAACACAAGGTCATACAGTGCATTTAAAAGACCTGTTCATATTGTAAAAGATCTGAGATATAAAATCTCACTCTTTGTAAGGAGGATTATAAATATTTCAGTAAGACACAAGAAATTATGGTTAAAAAGAAAGTATAGTCATTACAAATAACGTTCTGCATAGTAGCTATGCTTACAAATACTAGTACAATACCAAATTTTTGAGAGAAGAAGCTTGCAGGGATGGCTAACTCCAGATAGTCATACACTCCTAAAGAGAAAAGGAGTTAGATCTGTACTTAAACTAGAGAAGAATTTTAGGTTGTGTCAAAGGCTTCCCTATACCACTGATCATTGAAGCTTTTTATATGTATAGGGGGTGTCATGTATTGTCTATGGGAGTGCTGGGGACATTTTGAGGAGATCACAAAGTCAGAGCACCAAAATGCTATGCATCACCTATCGCTAGTAAGAGCATGATTTGCATCTACATTCAGGATATGTCACCATTCTGAATAATTACAAGAAAAGAAACAAATATAGTCTTCAATCTTAACCACAGAAAAATTACTCTATTTAAGGTACAAGTAGATAAGCCTGGCAGACATTATTCTCAGTGATGGGCAGCCACTCTTACTAGTCAAACTGTAAGATACAAAAATAACTGCCTTTGTTTCCTGCTACTTGACAGTCAAAATTTTACAACCATGTAATTCTGCAGGTGCTAGAAATAAATCTGTAAGTAAATAACTGTGCTCTTACATTCCCTTTGTAAAGGGAATTACATTCTCTCTGAAAAGATCTGTGCATTTAATTTCTAATTGTGCTAAACCTGTCTAAACATGCAGAGATATTTTTATTTTACAGAATGCAGAGAAAGGACAGTTGTGCTGAAAGAGAAAGGGGAATATAGGATACCAGCTTCATTTGCCTATAGTTTTAAGATTTTGATAATTCCACAGAGCAGAAGCTATTACCACATCTCAAGAAACTGCACTATTAGGAGAAAGAAGCTGCCTTGAGTTACTTCTCAAAACCAACACCATTGTATCACAGATTACTTTTCATATCTAGTGTCTACCAGGCCAAACTTTTCCCTCCTTACATGCTTCCTACTCAAAAACTCTCTAGTGCCTCAGGAAACTTATGTCACTCTTGCTGCCAATCAATGGACTTAGCTTTTCTCCCTTCAGATATTTCTCATATACCAGTTGCATATTCACTTTCCAGTTGCCTGGGGACTGGCTTCCAAATCAAAGAGTATGCATTGTGTTAAGCATGATGCTCACATCAGGGCGTTGACTCTGGTGCTGTGAACAACCCTTTCTCTTGTGTTTCTGGTCTCCCAGTGATCCTGTCTTTTGCATGCCAAAGGCTGCTATGACAGCAGATATCAGGGAAACAAAGATAATAATAGTGTAATATATTGAGTGAAGGATGATTTGAAATATAATTTATTTTTGGTCTTTATATTCATATAGTAAAGACAAATTGCTCAAAATGTGATAGCATTCAATTATTTAATGCAGCTAAGTTTTCTTTTATATGATTCTCTTGAGAAGTAAACAATATAATATGCCTCCTTTGAGTATGAGCTGTTAAGGTGACACATGCTAAGGCTGTGACGCTCATACACAATGCGGAAATGTGCATAATAAGTTTAAGGATACTATCCATTGACAAAACAGAGAATCTTAGGACATAACTTCAAGAATGGAAGCTCTTTGGACAGAATTATGAAGAACAGAGCTAAGACAGTACAGCATGAATTGAGGATGGTTGGTTAGGATGATTACGTCAATTGTTTACATGCTCTGGAATCAACTCAGTGGACACCAGTTTGATTGCTGGGTCACTGAACCACTGATAATTTGCTTAAGCAATAGGCTAAAGAAGTAATAAAAATGTGTATTCCAGACACTATGACTGTTTCTCAAAAGTAAGGGGATAGACTCAACAGATATTCCTTAGGGTCTCAAATTATTAAAATTATGTAATAATTTATGGTTCTGAAATGAAAACCTGCTTTGCAGTGAAGGTTCAAATGGATCTCCTTACATAACTTGAGAAATATTGAATATAATAAGTCTGTAATTAATTCTTGACATCACAGTCACTACAACTATACTTGATCCACTTGGTGAGGCAGGTAACACCTGTTCAGTTTAAAATTCATACCATAAGCAGTGAAACACACCTTACAGAAGCTCCCTGGGTATACTTGCAGTTACATTTGAGAGGGGAGGGGGAGGAAGAACTTATAAAAGTCTCAGAATGGATAAACTGAGAGTGCTTGAAAAAGAATAATTAATAACAGAGGCAAGCCTGCACAAACTACTAGAACACTTTAGTGTTTCTCACCCTCTTGAATTACTTCTTATCCCTTCAATTTTTTACTTATCAGGGCACAGTCTGATATGCTGTGAAGATGAAAAATTTAAGAACCAGAGAGCTTTTTCCTTTTTGGATTGCTTTGTTTGAGAATATCATTTTGAAAAGGAGAACTCTTGTATATGAAACGTGAGTCTAAAAAAATAAAGACAGCACAGTTCAAGGAGCAGTTTTCAGTCTTTTTTGATAAATATAGCTTGTGAGTAATAAATTATGAAAGTGTGCATTTTACACAAGTGTAAATGAGCAAACTGGTGTTTCCTGGATTTAGGCAGGAGAAGCAACCGTACAACTTAAGAAATAGGTTTAAATTGGGTATAAATATAAATATTAAAAAAATCTATCTGCAAAACACAAGAATAGAAACAAAAAAGTGCATAAAGTTATGTGTTTGTATGCTTTCAGTAAAAGGGAAATGCATTTAGAGAGAGTGGAACAGATATGCAAATAAAAAAGACTGTTTTATATGGGTTTTAAAAATAGTCTTTAATGCAATTAGTAGAACTCAGGATTATCTGAACTCTCAGTTTTGTTTTTCTATGTTATGCAATTTAGAAACTGTACATGTTTATACATATTTTTCTAATATGATGTGTTCCTTTACTTTAAATATAGTAATGTATTCTTAAATGCTTTCCAACACATATACATACATCTGGGACAAGTTCAAATAAATCCTATTAAAATACAATTTTTAATATATTTTTCAGCAAATGTCAAAGAACAAAATTAGCATGCCATCTCAGTAACTATCAGATGAGTAACTGTTAGTAAGAGTAGCAAGTTGCTGTAAGAACAGAAAAGAGGTACAGCCATTTCCTGATTTACCAACAGTAAAAATAAATTTTGAAAGTCTATTTCTTTTTCCTTGTGATAAGATTTCTAAATCCATATGAAAAATATGACTGTTCAAGAAACATTTAACATTAAGTGTTGTATTTCCGTCTTTAGGCATTATGTCATGTATTTTTCTCACCTAAAATCAAAATAAAAGAATATAAAATTTTACCTATTTTATTTTAAAATTAACAAAACTATGAAGTAGCAATATTGTGTAATGCACACAATATGAAAAAATTACTTTTAATTCCAGATAGTAGTCAAATGGAAATCCAGTTTAACAATGTAAAGGTACTTTGCACTTTTCAATCAAACAGCTGATGAAACTGTCAGTAAATCATTCAATAGGACAAGGAAACAGATGTTTGAAAGACAAACTTGCATTTAGGACACCATCTACTATTAACATTCTACATTAGCAATAGATTAAAAAAATTAAATACCTACAGGAAAAATGGTAATGATAATCATATGGTAGGCATTTTTTAGAATGTGGATTGATGGCATTACGAAAGTACATGGGAGTAGCTTTCTCTTAACATGACACAATGTAGAGAAGAAATGCTCTGAAGAAAATCAGAAGGGGTGGGTTTTTTCTTATTGGAATAATATCCTAAGAAAAAAAAAGGAAAGTTATAATATAATAGAAGAGAAAAAGATAGAAGAATATTATGCAAATCTGAAAAAGACACAAGATAATTAATTTCAGAACTTAATTAGCATCCTAAAAAGAAATACATTGAAATCATCTAAACCCAGTGTAAATACTGGTAAATCACCTGTAATATGTAGAAAGTGAATGCAAGAAAGAAATTAAAACTGTAAGAAAGAATCTGAACATCATGTCTCAACTCTTCAACCAAGGCAACTTTAACTTTCTGACTACTGAAAGCCAAATACTCTTGGTTAAATTAAACTTTCTACTGGGCAGTGCCAAATCAGTAGCAATACTGGAGCAATTCCAGGTGCCTTTAGAATGCCTTCAGCTACTGAAATGTGCAATGTTCAAGAATTTGATTTACAAAGTCTTGGGACCATAGCATCTGTTCGCTTTAGAAAAATTTCAGAGTTACTCTGAAAACATAGGATTTAATTCTGGGTTGTTTAATATAATATTTTATTCAGATTTGGATGTTTTGAAGAAAGGACAAGAACAGCTGGTGAATAAATCTAGGCATTTCTAAAAAATAAAATGAAGGGAAAGATTATTTTTTCAGCTGACATATAATCACCATTTCCAATTCTATCCACAAATAGCCCTAATGGATAGTGAACTGAAATAAAAGTTCATTATTAGATGATACAACTCCTTTATAAGCTAAACCATGCTTTTAAAAACAGGATTTTATCTCCCTAATATCCCTGTAGGTCACACATTGTTATATTTTAGCATCCAGTTCTTCTAGAGTCAGTGAGGAGCTCTGGCCTTGTTCTTTGTGTAGTTTAAGATATTTTATAAATTGTCAATTACTTCAGTGATCTCTCTCTACATTGAGTGCTACCAGACTTCTTAGGGATAACCTGTGTGTCACTGCAGCCCTTGTTTTCACCCCAATTATTGTCAAGAATGAGATTAGAAAACTTGCCTGTTCCTATGTAAGCCCTGAGGCATGAGTATAGGTTATGGCACAATACAAATTTATCTTTCAATTATTATCAGTACATTTGGTCCAGAATTTGGAAAAGAATAAATCTGAGTTTTTTAAAATATTCATAGCTTGTTAAAATTTTCCATCAGAATATATAAACCCAATTCTTTTTAAGAGTGAGTTCTTTTTCTACCAGTGATTTAAGTGCGAGGAAATTTTTAAGAAACAAAGTTTGAAAAATATAAGGTTTAATTTTTAATATGGACAGAAGAGAGGTGTATTTTTGAGTTCATTTATGCTAAACACAACAAGTAATCAGCAAATAATTTCAGTACCTTGTTTGGTTGGGTTTTTTTAAATATATTTTTCATTGAATAGGTGAGGGTCTTTTAAAGTTAAGAATATGTGTAAAGAGACTTTTCAATGAGGATATCTGTGGACTTTAGTGCTCTCAAATATAGCAGCTTCAGCTGTAGTGTTTGGTTTTGTCCTTCAAGGCACTTGCACAATTCAGATGCTTAGAATTTTCATCATGTTTAAACACTTCTTCTTGTTTTAAAGAACACCCTTATACCCTTTAACAGTAAAACTGAATGATCAAAATTGACAAAACTCAGCTGCAATGGATATGCTCCTACTGTTCAAACAAAATCAGCTTTGGTACAAGTTAATACTCAGCAAGTAGGACTAACTTAAGTTAGTCCTATTATGGGTGGATATCACTGAGAACTCAGCACCAAATACCCCCAGAAATGGTTGGTTGGAGACTAGGCTGATAACTGGCTAAAACTGCATGAACACAGCAGAAAGTCTGAGTATGAATCAACCACTTTACATTGTAAATATCTGCAGCCATCAGTGTCTTCTGAACTCTCTCTCCACGGATCTCCCCTCCAAGAGGAACATCTCTCACAGCTACCCCTCAAGGCTGAGAGGTCCCTTACCTGACACCAGACATCAATGAGTCAGTGTCATTGTTGTGTGCATGTTACATTAGAGATACAATTAGTTAAGTTTACAAGAAAACTTAGTAGCATATTGACTGCTAATCCTTGTGTATTTATTAACTATTTTACATATCTAAATTTATTCATTAAGAGTTGATAAACTGACTCCTGGGTCAGATTTGCCTCGGTGAACTCTTGACTGCTTTACAGCAACACCAGTCCACACACTATTTTTTTCCTCTCTCTCTTTCGTGATGATTCTAATAATTTCTACAAAGTCTCCTGGAACTCCACTTTAACACTAATTATGATTCTTCAAGTTGTGGCAAAATTATTAAAATATCATTAAGCATAATGGTACTTTATGAGGAAGCGAGGACTGATTTATTTTTTTTCCTGTCCTGTATCTGTGCATTTCCCAGTGGAATTAATGTTTTGTTTCTAACTCTTGTCTTTAAGGGTTACTGCATTAATACTGCTATCAATAACACCAGTAACAGTAATAATATGGAGATAGTAGTAATAGAAAACGTTTATTTTTGCAAGCACTTTCCTGTAACTCTTCATAAGAATAATGCATTACTCCTTTTTATTGTTCTATTAATATTTCTATATATAAGAGGATATATGCCGACAGTGGAAACTAATGCACACTGAAGAACTTTTTGTTGTTGTTGCTGCTCTGAAATACCAGTTTTTGAAATAATTTCTACTGCTATGTCTCTTTGATGACAGCTTATCAAACGTGTTGACATAGTATCACCCAGTAATCCACAGATTTATCATCTCATTCAGCAAAAAAACTCACTTCAGTGATGTGGCAATAGTTTGAAGGTCATAATAATCTCTGAAGGTCAATTTCCTGAAGCATGGTTCAAAGCTTTTACTACATGCGGGGGGTGAATGGGGTGTTTTGCTGCAGCCTACTTCAATCAAGAGCTAACTTGTGAATAATCAAGAAATACTTCACAAATACTTCTAAGATCCACTTTCCTAATCCAAAAGTGTGATAGGGTGCAGCCAACCATGGTAATTCAACTTGGAACAAGTTATTATCAGATCAAAAACCTGTTGGTAGGCTGAAAGAGGCTGGAGACTTTAAAGACTTCAAATGTTTTCTCGAAGAGAATATGCACTTTTCTACTTGTCTGCTTTCCCAAATGTGTCCTTTATCTGCTGCAGCAGAGTCTTTTCTATCCAAGACCAGTGAATAAAGTGAGTTTTGGGGAACAGAAAAGCCACCCTCTAGCAACTCCACCCTCTAATTTCTATGATTCTCTAAAAATTTGTGATCAATTAAATTTATACTCTCTCGCAAAAACACTGTGCATGCAGATCCCTCTACCACAGCATACCCTGTCCTCAGACTGTTTGATATTTTAGCCTGAGGGAATGCAGGGCAATCTCATGAACAAACAGTATAAATTACCTTCCTACAACAGAGACAGGAGCAATTAGGGATCTGTTGAAACATTAATATTGAACTACTTTTGTGTTGAAGCTGAGAGCCTTCATTTGCACTTTAAAAGTTTCTTCTATCTGTTTTTACCGTAGTCTGTAACTACGCATGTTTTTTTTCTCCTCCTTTCATCCCTTCCTCCCATTTTCTGTGGTTACTAACACCTCAGAATAATTCTCATAGAAGTGATAAAGTTGATGCTCTGACATATCATAGGCACAGAGAATCATTCCCTGACCATTCAGGCTGAAACAGACCTCAGGAGCTCTCTATTGCAACCTCTACTCCCAGCATGGTCAGCTCTGAGCTTAGATCAGGCTGCTCAGGGTTTCCTCCAGCTGGGGTTTGAAGTGCCTCAAGTACAAAGGGAAGCTGTGGAGCCTCTCTGCCTAAGCTGTGCCACTGCCTAATCATTTTTATAAAGATTTCCACACACCATATCCATTTGGAACCTCTTCTACTTCAGTTTACCTGTATTGAATCCCATCCTTTTACCAAGCACAGCTATGAGGAGTTGTTTTCTGTGCCCTTTTAAGGACATATCCTGTTCAGCAGGTAATATTACTTTCAAGACTAGCCTAGAGACAAGGTTTCTCACTAAGAAACTTGTTTCAGGTTTGTACATATATGCAAGAGAATGCTATTGCAATGCATTTGAGAGCAACACAAGAACACTTATGAAGTGAAGAATTATAAGAATGATGTTGGGAAGGGACTAACTTCAGAAAGTTTAGTCTCTCTCTAAAAAGATTGGTGGTATAACTCTGAAGATATAGAAATCTGACTGTGCATAGTTACACTATGTTTTACACTGTGCTGACAGTCACTACAATCAGGGGGATTTTTAAGTTCAAAGGTCTAGCTGAACTTTACCTCCTTAGTCAAGTATGATAGTTTTGCTTGAGAATTTCCTTCTGTGTTTTTTTTGGGTATTTTGGGGGTCCCAGAGTTGGTTTTCTGGGGTCCCAGGGATGTTTTTGGGGGGTCCCGGAGTTGATTTTGGGGTTCCCCGGGTGGGTTTTGGGGTCCCAGGGTTGGTTTTGGGGGTCCCAGGGATGTTTGTGGGGTATTTTGGGGGTCCCAGGGTTGGTTTTGGGGTCCCAGGTTG
>JAYRBT010000093.1:12475303-12497284 GCA_036023395.1 Myiotriccus ornatus
CCTCTGGTGTCTGTAAAAATACTAGAATAATGAATTGCCTGTTGTGATTTGCTCAGAGAATCAGCTGCACATGAAGCACCTGAATGATTTACATATTTTGGCCACTATGTGTTTCAATATAACTCTTTGCGGTCTTTTAAGTAGGTCATAAAATGTAAATTGTGAATGCTGATTTTTATGGCAAAGGTTACCTGTACCTCAAAGAAGTCAGACTTATATGGGAAACACAGAGAACTTGCTGTCATTGAGAGCACTTGCTGGCTACCTTTGAAGTACTTAACATGGTAAAGGAATTTAAAACTTTGAAAAATCAAAAGAGAAATTCTGGCTTCCTTAGTGACTGGTTTTTTACTTACCCTGGTCCCTGCTTGATTTTAACACGTGCTCCAAAGGGCGACATATTCTACCAACCTAGAACTTCGTCCATTTCTCTTTGGCTCCTAAGAATCTGACTTTGACTCCAGAATGATTCAAGATTGCTTTGAATTAACTGAAAACTAACCATAATGAGCACTGCCAAGTCTTCCTTCTCCTTCAGAAACATGTTCTTATGCCTTTGTTTGTTCCCTGTCTTGTTTCTGGGATATTTTATTGGATATCTGGGATATTTTATTCATGTTCTTGGACAACAGATTAGTTTCTATTTTGCTTGCAGTTGGTTCTAATTGTTGCCTAAAAGGCTGCAGAGTTAAAAATACTCCAGGCCAAACTAGGTAGGAGGTAAGATAAGCAGCAGAGGTTTTAATGAGCCTCCAGGCTCCAGGAATACAATCCCATGGCTGCACTTTCGAATACAGGAGCTACAACTTTTATGATGATTTCTATCCAATCCCTGTCCGGCCACCCCCACCCCCGGTTCTGCCCTGGTCTGTCCCCCAACTCGCCTTTCAGGAATTGAGTCTGGGGGACTTTTGGGACCCCCTCTTCCTCATCTTCATCTTCCTCGGAGCAACCTTGGAGGTTTTCCAAAGCTCTGGGCCTGAAGGTCGTTCTGTCTATGTCTATATCTTCTTGTGCGGATTTTGGGGTGTTCTCTACAATTCTACCTTGAAAATGAGACTAAACAGGCTAATGGATTTTGGGGGGATTGATATGGGAATGGGGTAACAGGGTTGGCTAAGCGTAACTATGTTAACGGTAAGGGATAAAATGTAGCTACAGTAAAATTACATTCACTACACAACTACTTGTAAAATCTACAAAAAATTAAAAAAATCAAAACCCCTAAGGCAACATAATAAATGATCGGTCTGTGGTTCCATATTTAAAACACAAGGGCTGTAGAGTTTCTGTAACTGACTGCATACTGAGTCTGAAATTTCATTTTTCCAGGAATTTTAAGAGTTGGCATAAAGTCCCCTTCCCTTTTCCATGTTCTTTTGGCACAGGCTGAATTGACAATACTCTTGGGAAATGGGAATGAGGAGAGGTGTCCACCCTGGTTTTCCCAGGGCACTTCTAGTTCTTTTAAATTAATGCACACAGGTAGTCTACCACTACAACTGAGCACGCCTACCTGGCCACCTTTTGCATATATATTTTCTTTGAAACTAATAGTAAGTGTGTGTAATTTTATTTGTTTGAGCCTGAAGAAGGAAAAGAGAAGGAAGACGTGACGAGGAAGAAAGCAGAAACTTTCAGGCATTCTTCTGCATTGTATTGTAATTAAAACCTTATTATTTCTGCTTTTAAACCATGGTATCTGTATTTTTAAATAAAGTTTCATTTCTGTATGAGTCCATGCTGTAGTTTCAGATGGATGAAATAGTCTTAGCTCGGGATGTTTGTTTTTTTTGGAAGGTAGGCTATCTGTTCTTGGTCCTGTCAAGAGGCATAGGTATAGGGACAAAATATGAATACGTGCTTTGCATGTGTATGTAAATAGTAGTTTTCTTCCATATCAGTAGACTTCTACCTTTTTTTTTCTTTCCAGTTTTATAATTTATTTTATCTCATTGGAACATTTATGGGATATTTTATATAATATTTCACTTCAGAAGTCATACTGTCCTCTTCTTCAAAATTCTTGCTTTCTACAGCACTGTAGAGAGAGAAACACCCTTTAGCCAGATAACTTTGGTGCTTCCCTGTTTCAAGATTCCCATGAGGTACAATATAATTATTTAAGGATTCGCTGAATAAAACATCGTGGTCTTTTGGGCACATAATGGCTTCCCTTAATTTACTAACGAGGTTAAGGAAATCCTGACAAGACTGCAGTGAAATTTATGGCTTATGCTTTGAATGCCATCTAGTGGTGTGTGGCTTGTGTAAAAGTGAAGTCAGCAATTTCTCATCCTACTATCCCTGTAATCCATAACCATGAGGCAGGAATAGCTGTGATGAACCTGTGTGATGTGTTCTTACTAAGACTGGAAGAATATTAATTGTCCTTAGGACTGTTGTTAATTAGCCTGACTGTCCTTTATTCAGTTCTTGCAAGTATTCAGGAGTCTCTGCATATATACTAATGGTTGCTAAATTTGCCACAATGGTTTGTGGAAACCATTACACAGCCAATTTGATCTTCTCCCTGTACTTTGCATTGCACATTCCATATCCATCTTCCTTATTAATCTCCAAAATTGAATAGTTCACAGAAACTGGAATAAATCAGCAACTTCTTCATGTTTTTTTTTACAATGGAAAAACTTGTCCATTTGATCTGCACAGATGCAAAAGGCAAATCGTTCCCCTTAACCTTTTGCACTGGCTATAAAACTTGGGTATCAGGACAAGCCAGAGAGTACGTCATCTTTGGGACTGCTGGTCTTTGCTGCCTTGATCCTTCTCTCACTTGAGTGAAACTCAAGTCTGCAGAAAGTGAATGCAGCCCTAATGATGTCATTACACAGCTTCTGTGACACAGGTCGTCAGTCTTTCCCTGGTGCTTCTCTGAGGTGTTGTCCTTTAATAATACTGAACCATCCTCCCTTTCTACCTTCTATATGTAACCAAGGACAGGGATTACCTTTTCTACTAGCCATTTACAATATAATTCCCAGAAGTAATTTGCAAAATCTTAAAATAGATTTGAAATTCTGTGTTATGTGTCCAAGGTTTCTGAAAGAGAATTACAACTACCTGCAAGGAAGTTATAGCGAGGTGGGAGTCAGTCCCTTCTCCCAAGTAACAAGCAATGGGACAAGATGAAACTCCCTCAGGCTGTGCTGGGGAGGCTTAGATTGGGTATTAGAAAAAATTTATTCACAGAAAGGTTGCCAAGCACTGGAACAGGCTGCCCAGGGAAGTGGTGGAATCACTATCCATGGAAGTCTTTAAAAAACGTGTAGATGCAGCATTTAGAGACAAGTGGTAGATGTGGCAGTGCTGGGTTGATGATAGAAGTTGGTGATCTTTATGGTCTTTTTCAGTCCAAATGATTCTGTGGTTTCAACCAGATATTTGGCTGCAATGACCAATGTTAATCCACTCCAAAATAACGTCTTTTTGTCTACCACAAAACAAATAGCACCAGTAGTTGGAGGTATCATTCATATGACAAGCTTTACTTGTAAGGATTGTCAGCAAACCCTGAGGAAAATTCATTGCGGTGGGTGTGCATCGCAAACTTAATAGACTCGGTCTCATAACTAACTGGGTGATCCCCTTCCCTGCCCGACTCCGTGCTGTCTAGGCATTAAATGTCAGCTTGTGTATTCATTTGAGGAAATAGAGGACAACACAAGTTCATTTTTGTTTTCTTCTCTACTGGCATAAAGTATGGTGACATACTTATTATTTTTATAATAGTGGTACAGTTGAGTACTTTATAGGAACTGTGAATAGATGTGGAGTGTCAGAAGGCTTCACTAGACATGCCAAAAATACTATCAGGAAGTTATTTTCATGAAATCTGCATGCAGAATTACTAGTATAGTTTACTGGCATTTACCTTTCAGTCATCTCCTTCTGCATCTGTGATTTTTGTGTTGTTCTTGAATTTCTTTCAAGGTGTCTAAAAGCTTTTCACAAGAAAATAAATCTTCATGAATGTTTGTACGACAGCTTTTTGGTGGCACAGTATACTTAATAACCCGATAGTGCTTGCATTCTTCCAGTTCTTGTTAGTGCTATGTACACATATTTGAGTGTATTTGGAAACAAAAGGATAATAAAACAAGCAGCATTATCATCCTCAGAAATGAAACTCTGATTTTCAATGTAAACGTGCAACTTAAATGTTGCGGAATGAAAAATGGCCAGTTCTTCTGCAAGAAAGAGCAGCAGTGTAATAAATTAGGTTATGTGATTCATTGTATGAAGGTCATACTCCTGGTATTTTAGGACAAAGTAGTTATCTGAAAACTGTCTTTAGATGATCTATTTGGAGGTGATTAGACAGGAGGGAGCCACAGTAATCTGGCTGTTTTTCTGTTACCAGGGACCATATAGGTCTTTACTGTGGGCTTTACTCTTCTCATGGTCCTATCAAACCAAGCTCATTTCCAGGAGCAAATAAAAAGAAATGTTCAGTCCTCAAGCAAAAAAAATATAACTGAGAATGTGAGTCCTATGGCACAGCAAAACAGACCAATATGAGTTGTGTTTCTGGATGGCTGAGATCCATGAGAAGAACAGGCAAGTCCTTACCACCAAGCGGTTTCTTGTGACAGCATCAGCAAAGCTCTTAAATATACTGGTTTGTTGTTGTCTAGCCTGACTCAGTACACCTGTGCTACCCTCACTCTGCAGGTTAATTAATGTCACAGAAGATAATTTCCAGACACTTAGAGCACAAGCTGTATAGTGCATATAAATTATACACTTCTTGTGTCTTCTCTGGAGGCTTCTCTTGATCCCAAGACCCTGGATTACACACACAAAAAAGCAGAAACATATTATCTTGTTTTTGAATGAGATGACAAATTAAAGCTTTTGATTTTTCATTTTTATTGTACAGACACAGTTTGGTTCACACACAATGTCCCTGCCACTTCTTCCATACTGAAGGAAAGAAAATGCAAGGCTGAATCCCAGACCTATAAACATGCTTTTCTTAGGGAAAAATCCACTGATGTTATGCCTGCAGACCTGTGGGCCTCGGAGTCTAAGTATTATTGTAGGACACACACAGGATTTCTTTTACTAAATGAAAGCCAAAGTAAAAATAAAAAATAAAAAAGGAGCAAAACCCACTAAGAATTAATTTAAGCATACTGAGTTCTAATTATTTCTGATTTTGATAACCTGAGATTTTAAATCTGACTCTTTTTAAAAACATTTCTCTCTATAATATATGAGTATATTATATAAATATATATAAATTATATAAAAATATATTTATATATATCTCCTAATATTCTAGGCCTGTTCACATGACACTTATAATCTCTTCAGAAGCCATGAGTTACCATGTTCACTAGTATTTTAATCAGAGGCATGTTTTAAGGAGGAGATGATGAGAAACAGCATGCCAAAATGCAATAACCAACTTGTTTACATAAGAGATACTAATTTGAGATGCAATGCCTACTCTTACACTGTCTTGCCATAATTCCCTGGCGAAACTACTGTCCACCTCAGATTTCTTAGCTGTAGGAAAAGCATAGTGACCTTTGGCCATCTCACTCGTTCATCTTTGTGAGGATCAGTTGGTTATTTCTGTGTTTTCCCACTGCTTTGAAATATTAAATTTTATCTGTTATATTACCCTAATGATTTTTTAACAATGTTTGTTATTGTTATAAGCAGATGTTAGAGTTTCCTCTCACAAAAGATAAAAACTTGATCTCCTCTGATTTAATATTATAATAGGAAATAATATCTAGGGAAAAAGTGCATAGCAGATACTAGTTCTGGAGGCAGTGGTAACTGATGCTGGATATCAGAAGAAAATGGGAAAAAAGAAAGTGGGAAACTCATTATGTGAAAAGACAACAGTTTTTATGGGCCATGGCTTAAGGACTCTGCCATGGAAATCAATCAGTTAATCATTCTTCTAACTATTCCCCAAAGTTGCTGAAGAGGGAATAAGAACAAGAGGCACCTTGCTGTTCTTAGGATCTTTTCTGTCAGCTGATTAACAACACAGAGGAAAAGAAAAGGCAAGTCTCTTTCCCAAATGCTGTATGAAAAGCCACATCTCATGATTCTTTCTTTAGGCTGTTGATGAATGAATAACCTCAGAATACTGTTGAGAAAAGAATATTCTTCATTTAGAAACCATACTTGTTTGCAAATAATTTTGTGTGCCTTGTTCAGAAGAAGCAATGTGTGTGAGAATGACCTGGAAAGGTATGTCGCTCCCCAGGGTGAGGTTAGCAAAACATATTTTCACTGATTCTGGCCCATTAGGAGGCAGAAATGCGGGAACTGAAATGATTATTTTTTTCCAATCCACTGTTCTGCTACTGACATTTCTGCTATAACGTTGTGTCGTGACATATCCTCTGCAAAGAGAACAACTAGTGTCCTAAAGGTAGTAAGGTATTCAGTACATGCTGCCCTTCAAAACACTGAATAATGAAATATCAGAAGGTATAACAAGAGTTCATGCAAGATCAGCTGGAGGCATTACAGTGAGCTTTAGATGTTATGAACCATTTGCACAGTTCATTGGCCTTCCTGACCATGAGTTTAAAAACTGAAGTTAACATGCTTGGATCTGTTGATTGGTTATTAGCTTATTTAAAACATGCCTTCAGAGAATGGATTCTGGCATTAGGCTGCCTCTGAGGATTGTGTCTTCTGGCTAGCTCTCCTCTAGATAGTAATGCCAATGCAGTCCCCTTTGATGCAGAGGAAAAAACTAAGTGATTCTCCACTAAAGGTAGCTGTTCTGAGCAAACTGATACCAAGAGGGACATCCTGGAAAGAGCTTGCATGGAGGAATGTTTTTAAGTGTTGTCCCAAATAACTATCAATTGACAAGGTTAATTAATAATTTAGTTATCAACTTATTATTAATAATAAGTTATTAATTAAGAATAACTTCTCAGTATTCTTTAAACAGGTATGCCTCTGCCTATAAAGAAATATACAGGATAATCCCACAAATGCTGTGCAGATATTGCCTAGTTCTGTAAGTGTTTGAATAACCTCAAAAGCCAGCTACTGTTCAGTTGCTCAGTTTTCCTCCAACTTAAAGCTCATGCTCTTGTATAAGGCAAAATGAAAGCTCAAACTGTTCATGAGTTTTCTTTGTGATAACAATCAAATTATTAATCTTATATGAGTCTTGTCTAAAAGGCATTGGGAGTTCCCTGTGTTAAAGAAGCTCATGAGGTGAACGCTCTGTGGCTGGAGAACTCTGGTATGTTCAAAACCTCGTGCAAACCAACATGGTGTCTGATTTGGTGTCTGTCTTATGCATATTCATATAGGTACAAACAGTATTCTGCCCTGATGGCTGTCATTTTCTTGTGTGAGAGTATAAAGCTGTGTAGTCTTCATCCTTTGAGGTTTTAAAAACTGGGATGAATAATGTCCTGAGGAAACCTTACCTATGGTCTTATAGCTGATTATGCTGGAGTTTGACTTAGAAACATTTTGAGACCCCTTCCGAGTTCATCCTTTGATACCACCATCTTAGGGTTTTGGTTTGACATCAGTTGAATTATCATTAGTTCTGTGGTGAGTCAACCTTCACTGTGTGCCATATGACCCCCCAGGTGCCCTTTCACTTCCCCTCCTCAAATGGCCAGGGGTAGAAAATAAGATGAAAAGCTCATTGGTCAAATTAAGAAGATGGACACCTTTAACCAACTAGTGTCATGGTCGAAACAGGCTTTACATAGGTCAAGTTGATTTAATTAATTGCCAATTAAAAATAGAGCAGGATGATGAAAAAGGAAGGCAAAACCTGAAAGACCTCCCCAGCTTCTCCCCAGGTTCAACTACCCTCCTTCAGTCTCAATGATTCTACCTCCTTCTGCCCCCAGCAGTGCAGGGGTATGATGAATAGAGGCTGGGGTCAATCTGTCTTCTCAATGCTCCAGTTGCTCCCAGCTGCTTCTTCCTTCTCACACTTTTCTGCTACTCCAGCGTGAAGTCCCTCCTGTGGGATAAAGACCTTCATGAACTGCTCCAGCGTGGATCCCTTCCACACTAACTGCTCCAGCATGGGGTCCCTTCCACAAGGTGCAGGCTTTTGGGAAGAGTGTGGTCCTCTTATAGGGTCACAAATCCTGCCAGCAAACCCACTCCAGTGTGAACTCCCCTCCACTGGCAACCGCTCTTCTGGAGAGGGTTCTCCGTGGGCTGCAGATTCCTTCATGGGATCTTCTGCATCATCTGCATGGGGTCCTCCATGAATTAGAGGGGAATGTCTGCTCTGGCACATGCAGCACCTCCTTCCCCTCTTTCTTTACTGACCTTGGGGTCTGCAGGTCTTTCCTCTGATTTTTCCCAGTCCTCCCTCACAGCCGTTGTGCAGCGCTTTTCCCTTTTTTAAATATGTTATTACAGGGTCACCACCACACTGGCTGAGGGATGTGGCTGTGCCCTGCAGTGGCTGTGTTGGAGCTGGATGGAACTGTCTGTGTGTGGGGCTGACCCATCCTCTTCCCCCAGTGGCCACTACTGCAGCATGTCCTACCAGCATCTGGACACTCGTACCCCGTGTAGGTTTTGCTCAACGATGTTCTAAACCTGGTTGCTCCAAGGCCAGAGGGATTACACAGAAAGGACACCAAGAAGCAGGTCAGCTTCTTTTAACTTTTTCCCAAAATGGGATCCTTGCTCTGAAACTTCATGCTGATGCCCAGCTAAGTAGTGTCATGCTTTCTTTGAAAAGCTTCATAGTAGATGAAACAATAGCTTTAAGAGACCCAGTTGTTACTCTGGAAGGTCAAAGTTGTTTCAGTCAGCTCTCTGCCCCTTCTGCCACTCCTTACATCTTTTACAAAAAAATGGAAGCATTAGAAATGTTTGGTATACAGTTAATACAGCCTTCTTGGTTTTCTTCACACCTCTGCAAAGCAGGTGTTAGCATCTGTATAAAGCAGTATAAAGATAAGACTTTTACTTATTTTTAATGATATATTAATTAATTTCTGATGGTACAGACAGAAACAAACAGAAATACAACATGAATCCTAAATTTTAATTGGTAAACTTAGTAACATTATAATCTGTGCAAGCACATGCATATAAGTATGCAAGGGATGATGTAGAACTTGGCTATAAGCATCAGTTGGGTTAACAGACTTCAGGGTATAAATAAGCAACCATTCAAAATGGTATTTCAGGTATGCTGTTCTGGCAATAATTTAGACTCTAAGAATTCAGACGCTATCAAAACAGCATGAACACGATATAAAATACACGTACAAGCAAATTAAAAATTCATCGTGATCATTCAGTGCTGGCAGCAATGGAAACATTATCAGTGAACTTGGAGTTATGAATATGGAACACAGTTTGTAAAGAAAAAGCATTTCTGTAGAAGTATTAATAGGGAAGAAATGGCTTAAACTCATTAATCTTCTCTTCACAGATGCTGTGTACAGAGCCCCTACACCCTTGGAGCACTGCTATACCAATCCCTGGCAATCTGTGCTATTCTGTAATGTGGTGGGTTTGAAAACATGCATATATTAGAATAGTACTACATTTTATGTGTTGTGTTAGCTGAGTAACATTCCTACTTTTATGTCCTAGAAAATAAGTGAATGTCCATGCTGTAGTCAATTAGAATACATAGTGTGCTATGCATAGAGGTGTACACTTTAACACTGAGATACTCAGGATTATTTCTCAACATCTAGTGTGGGATGTATTGTTCGCTAAGACTGACAAAGTCCCATTTTTACTTTCAAGGTATAGAAATGTACTTTGCTTCTTCAGCAATTGCTTCATTTTGTATGTTCAGGTGCAGGGGAAAAAAAAACTCAAACAAACCAAACCTTAAAAATGCCAAAAAAGACTTTATGTTAGCAATTAGAGTATGCCTTGCTGTTTAACCTGTGTGGTTAGAAGGACTTACAGTGAGACACATCATTAGTTCCCTGCTGAAAGCACCAGAAGCACACGTTTAAAAATGGTGTTATGCCATGTAGCAAAGTAAGAAGCCAAGCAAAGAGAACGCTTGGGATGGTGAGGAGCACAGAAGGTCTGTGGGAGCAGATAATGAGGAGGAACACTCATGGTTCTCAGACCACATTCCGGCTGCCTTCAAGGCAAAATGTTACACTGGAGGATAAGACCTGTGCAAGCAGCATTTGCACTTCAATTCCATCAAAGCTGTTTACATTTTCATGACCTAGTGAGATACTGTCTTTCTGTCCCTGGTTGGCAGGCTCAGCAACTAGACAAGCAACTCTTGCTTTCAGCATTTTTACAATACTTTCATCCTCTTACTCTTTTTCAGTTTATATGCTCTTTTCCTCCACTCTTCTTATTTCTCTCTTCTCTAATGTGCCTCTCATAGTTTCTTTCATATTCCTGGCTTTCACCTCTGTATTGTATATTTACTTTTGGTTCTTTTCACCCCGCAACAAACAGATCAGTTTCTTTCTCCTCCTACTCTTTCTCCTGCCCTTTCCTTGTATTTTCCTCTGTCTCCCCCTCTGCTGGAAATGGATCTTTCCCAGCACCTGAGTGTTTGCATGGCCAAGTAATTTGAACTCAAAGGTGAGGTAGCATAAAGTTAAACTCTTAAGCGTACAGAATGATGAGGAACAGTAGCTATTGCTGTACTCTTAAAGGCTCTGTCAGACGTACAGCATGACAATATGAAAAGTAGCAGTACGAGGACTTTGAAAATGCTGTGAATATCTTATTTACATCATCCATTTCCTCAAATAACTTTAGGTGATAGAATTTGTATTCTGAAGTTCTTTAATTTCCTTGGTTTATTAAGGGACTTCCTGTCCCATGCAGATCTCAGTTACAATTTCCTTATATGCTTTAAAGAGAGATTCAAAGGCTATGTAGTGATGCACACAGAAACATGTCAGTGAGGTGTAACCACACTCACAAACAAGATCCCAGAAAAGGGGCAAACTTTCCAGATCATCCTATTGTTCAGCCTGACTTAATAATTCCAGAAAATATGCTTTATCAGAGTGATTTCCTGGCATCTGCAGCAAGAAATATTCCCCATATTCAAGAGAATGTGATAAACAGGAAATCAATTAGACAGTTTAGTGGCCTTGTCTTACTTGGAACTGGAGCAATCCCTTTGCAGGCTCAGCATCACTCAGATTCAGTGACTGGTGTAGGAGCTTGAGGGAATCCTTCCCATCCATCAGCTACCTAAAGGAAACCTGAAAGCAAGACACAGCATGCTGCATGTGACATTCTTCAGTATGTATTTTCTTTTATCAAATATCTGAGCCTACAAGATATATGACAACCTGGTCATTTCCTTAACCCATTGCAGGGAACTATTTAAATCCCTTTGCACAAGAAATCAGCATAGAGAAGTGTAGTCACTGAGGAAAAGACTTATTTCTTCCAATTTCCTGCAGCATCCCATCATCCCATCTCATCATAGCTCACAATAGTTGATGCTCTCCAGACAATTTTCTGCATTCAAGCTCTAGCTAAAGAGCTCTCCTTATCCAGAAAGGGCAATTCTTCACACAGATTTTATTAGAAAGTATCTAGATTTTCAGATTATCCAAAACTTGAAGTATTGCTGTATACTACTGCTGATATTATTTTAGCATACATCTCACAATAGTCTAAATTGAGTAAGCTACATGAGAATGACAGGTTTAATTTAGAAATTGCATTTAAGGTTAGCATTGAAGATCTCAACTGTGGTTATAATATCCAGACATCAGAAGACAAACAAATTAAAGATCTAATAGTTTAAAAAAAAAATTTGGACCTAAATTTTTAAAAGTTAAAGTTCACAGTGGTGAGTTTATTAAACTTCATAAAAATAGTCAGCAGTTTTCTCCATCAGAAATGCCTGTTGATGGCTTGTCTATATAAACACTTTCTCTTATGGGTGGGGGACACTCCCTGTATAGAATGTTTGTCTTAAGTGGCATCTGTGCCACTTTAACGAGGTCTTGACTGGTTGCCTCCCTGACCTGGTTGGAGTTCTGGCTGAGGGGAGTCATGTTAGTCTTACCTAGATCATTGCTTGGGTTTAGTGTCTGATTTTATTTCCATGAAAGGTGTAGACCTCTGTCTAATGAACCTCTGTAAAACAGAATTGAGGATCTCCAAGACTAGCATTCAGAAAGTGGGAGAGAGGAAAAGAAGAGGTGATAGTTACAGAGGAACATGGTTTCTGTTGTGTTTGAACAGCCCAAATAAAAGCAGACTGATTACCTGAGTCGCTTGTCATTTTCCAGTCAGTATGGCCAACCTGTCTTTGGGATAAAAGGTGCTTCACTAAGTACCTTCACAACAATTGCTTTTTACAAGAATATCAGAGTGTATCTAGTGCCTTGGAACAGGCATAGAACCAGCTCCCTAGGCATGAAGGTATTAGCATATCACTGTCCACTGTCTTATCCCAAAGATATACTTCTGAAGCTATTCTAATGTGATAGGAAAAAGTACAGTAGTTTGGAGTCAATAATCTTCTCTTTCCAGTGCTTGATCTGGATCTACTCAGTTGTGTTTTACTAAGACAAGTGACAGTTTATCCACTAGATAGTATTCTTTGAAAAAGGTAGACTTTTCTCTTGAAAAAGTTCCCTTCCCAAATATCCACAGTTCTTCACAGACTCAATTTTCCCTGCTGATTAGGTCTCCAAGGTACCAGTCTAAACTGTGAGAACATGACTTGAAGTCCTGAAGAGAATGCTTGGGTTTTTTTATCTTGTAGTAAGTTAGATTGTTACATCTTGCCACCCAATTATCTTTACTATTAAAACTTATTTAAGTTCTGCCGAGGAAGCTAAGCATAAACAAAATAAAACAGGATCATCTGGTTCTTCTTTGCATAGGGGTAACTTGTCAAAAGATTGACGGACATTTTGTAAAACCACATCACACACAAAATTAGGTTCAATAAACAGTAGCTGAAACTAGATTTTTTTTTTCTTGCTTTGATAAAAGTATACAGATTTTGCAGTTCGTGATTTTAGCTCTATAGTTTACAAGGAATATCCTGAAAGCTTTATTTTATATTTTTAGGTATATTTAATTTCATGTTTCTTTATTAAAAAAACTCAGAAAGTGAGAGATGCTCATTATTTCCTTGCTTGCTAAGGGTGTGTTTGCAATATTGCAATGTTTGCTCATTGTTTAATGAGCAAAACCACCAAGAATGGATTGTCACTCTGTGCCGTGTCAGTTAAGGGAACCTCAAGGTTTATTGCTATAGAATTAATAACACATTTAATTAGCTGTTCAAGTTTATTTTGGGGCCTTTTAAGTATTTTTGTTTGTTTGTTTCAGTGTTGGGTTTTGTTTTTTTGTGTGTTATCACTGCATTGTATATCTGAACTTCGGCCTTAATATAACATTTCTCATAATTAAATGGTCTTGACAGGCATTTCTTACTTTAGGGAGTCTAAATGTATTGTTATAGCAAATGTCAACATTTTGGGAGGAAATATAAAACTGATGATGTCTGAATAAATATATTTTCACAATGTTTTCATTTTCACCATGGATTCTAATGGTGCAGTGAATGCATTCATGTCTAATGTGTAGCAGTAACACAGAATCCAGAACAAATCCTTATAAGATAGCATCCCTGAATGTGTTTTAAGTGAAGCCTTCATTAGTGAAGTGAGAAACGTAAATTCATGCACTGTTGTAACATACTCAAACTTTTGCCTCTGAGTGCTGTAAAATGCTATGTGGAAATGATTCTTGTTCCATTGCCTACTTTGCTCCTCTTTTTGGGTGGAAAACCCACAAGTAAGTAAAGGTCTTAATGGCATGCTGAACCCGTGGAAAAACTCTCTGGGAGGACTGCAAACATTCAAGGGTAGTAGTCTATGGGCAGAGGGGCACATGTCAAACCAGAGCAGTGCAGTGCTACTGAAGGAGTTGTATCTTATTTTTCCTGTAAAGATCCCAGATCTTATTGCACAATAATTGTTGAACAATAGTCTTGGTAAGATTCTTTTCTTTATTGAAAGATGTATTCAGGGCTATTCATGTAGCCCAGAGAGTATGTGCTGTTGCTTTCCGTTTTCATTTCAAACTTCTTTCATTAAACCTCAGTGCTTTCATTAAACTTCCTGAGCACAGAACTGAGTCCAGAAGACTTGTCTTTACATGACAAGGAAGATGAAGAGGTTGCTTTATACCTCTTTTTAACTCTTCACTCATTCCCTGCAAGGTCACATGCAGGAATTGCATCCCTACAAATCAATACAAAATGGTGATAGGGAAGTGGTAGTCATAACAGCTAAGACAAGTCGTCGTGACTCTTGCTACAAGATCAACTTCCTGGCAGCAAATGTTTGTGAGCAAAATTGAGTAAAAATTAGGGAGAAACCAGATATGTGAACCTGTGTCCTTTGGACAGTCTAATTGCCTATATGCTAGAATATGGATATAGGTCACTTCATATGTAGGAGTCCTTGTGGTGCTCAGTGTCTTGTTCATACAACCTCACTGAAAATACTTGATTAAAGCTAAACTGAACATTTTAATGAAGGTGTGCTGAATCACAGAGGCTGCAGTGAATTCTGCTGGGTACCTCATCAAACAGGCAATCAACAAAAATGCCTTTATGCCCTGGTCCTGTACTTACATGCCTGAGTTAAACATGTCCATAAGTGTTTGTGTGATGAGAGCTAATGTCAACGAATTTTCCTTTGCAGTGCTTGACCTGTGTTTTTTCTCACAGAGAGAAATAAAAAGGAGCTCAGTTTCCTAATGGATTTGGAAAACAGATGACCATTTTATGTTCCTCGCAAGCTGTGAGCTGGTCTGATACTTGAACTACTGAGGCAGGGCTGGTCTTATGCAGTATGGATCTCCAAGAAGAGCTTGGGCCCTACATTTTTGCACTCTAATTGTTTTTGCTTTCCTGAGCTTCTCAGGGCTCATACTGGTTCATAGTATAGATCCCATCCATTCCACCCTCTCCTCCTCTGCTCCCCTGGCTAATTTCCTCAAATTTTTCGTAGTTCACTATCCCCCTCCCAGGTTTTCATCTCAAATGGTAAGTTCTGGTAATGCTGCTTTATCAAGTGCCTAGCTGTTGGCAATAGCTGGTTAGGAGACAAGTCCGTAAGTTCATAACTCTGTGCTTTAAACATTGGCATCAACTCAACATGGGTGCATATTTTGTGTTCTCCCCATGGACCAATCAGCTAATGTGCAGTTGATCTTCAAAAAAAGAAGACGTGAAATAATTCACTTGGACGGCTTATAAACAACATATAAGCAAGACTATTATTGATCTAAACTGATCGACTTTGGGATTGTGACTGTAGCCTTACGAACCTTTAAAAATTATAACTGAAGGTTTCAAAGCAGGTTATGAGTTCACTGAGCCCTCCCTCTCACTTGATTAATCAATGATTTATACGTATGTAATGACTTTTACTGACTTAGGGGGTAATTTATGTCACAATGTACATGATATATGGATTTACATACACTAAAGAGAGGGGAAAAGGAACCATCTGTTCTCTAGAAAACTCTCTGCTCTCAGAGGGATTCAAGAACTGTTTGAAAAATTTGTTTAGATGTGTTTAGAAAGCCATGAGTAAATTTTCCAAATTTCCTTTGCTTTCTGGATGATGTTCTCATATATTGTCCAACAAATAAGGCTAGGAACTCAAATTTTTAAACTTTTGGAAGTCATTATATTTCATACATTATTCAAAAGGCTTTATTTTTATGAACATATATAGTGGATCTTGTCCTGATCTTCCCAGTGCTCATGGAATACTGTTTTTGCAGCTACAGGATGGATACAGAGAACCTAACACCCCACTGCCCAAGTTCAAACACGAAAATGAAAGTGGCTTTTCTTGGGAGTAGCAGGGTTTTATTTAGGATAGGTATTTAAAAGCAGGCTTACCTACAAACCTAGTAGGGATTGTCAACTGAGAAATCTTGTTGTGCCCTTCTCTTATGCAATATGAACAAGTTAACAATTATAAAAACCGACTTCTGCATATCGTTAAATTTACACATGCAGACTTTGCATGTTCTTCAACAGGATGACTCATGCATGCAAACTTAAGCAAATGGGCAGACACCTGTGGGATCAGGGCTTAACTTTCTGCCTTAGACGGAAAAATCATAGAATGCAGATTGCACAGAACCACAGAATTACAGAACATGCTGAGTTGGAAGGGACCCACAAGCATCATCTTGCCCTGCACAGGACTCTGAAGCCAGGAAAATGCAGAGGTAGACTGGTGTGTGCTCCAGAAACTATAGACAGTAACTGGAAAGGCAGTTGCAAGGTTTTTTGTGTTCTGCCTTCTCTTTGTTGTTTGGGTTTTGGGTTTGAATTTTATTCTTTTTTAATACTACAGGGCTGTTGGTTTGTAAATTGAACATATTTGTAGCAAGCTCAGTATTTAACACCATGGTGGAGAATAAACTTCCTGCCAAAGGACCTTTTAAAGTCAGCCTCTCCCGAACTCTTCACGTGTGGCGTCTCCTGAAGTGCTCCCACGCCAAGTACGGAGACAAAACCCGCTCCCAGACTTCCCAGACGCCCTCTGGGGAGCAGAGCCGGCCCAGCTCTAAGGGGTCAGTGCTGCCGCGGCCACCGAGAGGCGATGGGGCAGGAGCAAGGACCGCGGCCGGGACCATCGCTCCCGCCCCACCGGCTGAGCTCGAGGACAGGGCAGCGAGGGTCTGGCCCCGCACCTGGAATGCGAGTGGGATGCCGAGGGATGCGGAAGAGACCACGGGCGGCTCCTCGGGCTTGGCAGGTGCCGCTGCCGCTCCCCGTCCCAGAGCCGCCCCGGTCCTTCCCAGGGGAAGCCGTGCCCGGGGGGAGCAGTGTCCGTGGCCGGCAGGAGGCGGCCGGCGTCTGCCCAGGCGCTGGGTCGCTCCCGGCTCCCGGCGGCGCTCCCCTCCGTACCTCCGCCCCCGACGGGGAGGAGGCGGTCGGCCGCGGGCAGCCGAGGGCCGGCAGCCCCGCTCGCCCCGGGCTCCTCCGCCGCCCCGCAGGTTCCGCGGCCGCAGGTACGGCGCTGGCCGGGCGGGGACCATCCCTCGCTTTCCCCGTGCTGCGGCGGCGGAGCGGCTCCCCCGGCGCCCGCTGCTCCACACAAAGAGGAGGCGCGGAAACGTGCGTGGACGGGGCGGGGGACGGGCCGGGTGGGCGGCTCGGCACCTCCCCGGGGCAGCAGCGGCGGGGGAGCCGCCGTGACAGCCGGGCGCGGGCTAGGGCTGTGCCCCGGGATCCTTCCTAAAACAAGCTGCCGGTCTTTTCCACAGGGAGCGCCCGGCACCCCCTGTCCAGGCTGTTCGGCGGGATGGCGGCGGGGCCGGGATCTGCGCCCTAAGGAGCCGCCAGGCTCAATCGGCGGAGCCGGGCGCGGCCCAGACCCGGCTCAGCCCCCCTCCGCCGCCGCGCCGGGGTTCTCCTCGCCTCCTCGCCCCGTCCCTCCCGGCCACCGCAGCAGGCATGGGCTGTTTCTGCGCGGTCCCGGAGGAATTTTACTGCGAAGTTTTGCTCCTGGACGAGTCCAAGCTGACGCTGACCACGCAGCAGCAGGGCATCAAGGTGAGGACGCCGGCAGGGCTGCGGAATGCGGTGCGGTGGAGCCTCCCGGGCAGGGCGCTCCCGTTCGCAGGCTGCCTCCCGAGTGCGCTTAGGGAATCGGGAAGGGAGCGGCGGTGGGAAAACGCGGTTTCGAGGGGCGAAAAAATAATGTCGTAACTTTCCTTATGGACAGATGAATTGGGGTGACGCGTGCCGGTAGGGCACGACGTGGCTTTTGGGGGGGCTTTTACATCGAGATACTCATTTAAGCGAGCAGGTGCCGACCACCTCGCGGCAGTCGGGACGCTCGCCACCACAGGTATTGTTCTGTACTTGCTACCAAGAAAAGAAGACAGAGGCGGCTGTTGCGCGCCCGAGTTGAGTCACTCCGCCCGGGTTGAGCCACCCCGCTCCCTCTGCCCTGGGCTCCCTGCCGTGCCCGCTCTGGAACGCTCTCTCTCCCGGGAGAGACCGGAGGCAGCGGAGCGGAGAGGGAGCCGCCCCCGGGGACGGGCAGCAGCTCCCGAACAGAGGGATGGAGGTCCAGCCGCGTTCCCGTCCCGCTGTCCCGTTTCCCGACCGGTGGGAACAGCTCCGGCTCTGCTGCAGCGCGCTCGGCGCGGATGAACTCTTCAAAGTCGTCATCTGCCAAGCGCTAATGACTCCTGACAGAGCATGTGAAAACTGAGATTTTTCTGAAGGCCCTTAACTTGGTCCTGTCTGGTTAAGCCTGATGACAGCAAATCGCATGTCTCAGACACTCGGAGCCCTTGATCGAAATGTCGGTAACTGGAATTTTTTAGCGACGTAAGAACATCATTTCAGTGTTGGATCAGAAAAAAAGAAAAAGAAAGAAATAAGTTCTTCCAAAATTTATCGTTGGAAAGGAGTCTTTCCAACTATATATTGGAATCATATTTATCAGTTTTACCTAAGGCTTCCGAAGAATAAAAGTCTGTATGTCTATATGTTTTCAGCTTATATGATTGAAGTTTGGTGAAGCAACTGGGGAAATATGAAGGAGGGTAGAGGGGAGAGGGAGTTCACATTTAACAATATATATTTAACTGTAATCTGGGGTATTACCAGGTCTACATGTACTGAGAATTTTCAAGCTTTGCTGAATCACCTGCTTGCAAATAGGCTCATCCATGGCAAATCCATTCTTAGCACAGAGGAGTAAGCAAATCACTGTGATGCTGGAATTCATACCTGTGTAGGGTCTTTGAAGTCTAAGTTTAGACGCTTCTGAAAAACCTTGCCTTTAGATGCACAGATGTGGGTATGTGTGTTATGCATGCATATATGCTTTTGGTGCCTATAAATGTGCAGTTGCAGAAGAAGTATGTTAAAAAAGTAATCTGCAAAGATAGTCCTCTTGCTAATTTAATGAATCTAAACCCTGAAAGTGAAGTGTTTCTACAGTGTCCAATAAAAATTACTGTCCCATGGGAAGGAAAGGGTGTGAAGATGTAACTTCTTTTCAAGAATGTGTGACTTCCAGTGTTGGGAACTGTTTAGTTTAACATGAGGGTGTGGTTTCTTGCCATTCTTACTGTGCTCTGAATGTGGTATAATGCTAAATATTTCATCCCTTCCACCTGCTCATTCTCTGTCTTAGATTCAGCCACAGAGAGTCATAGACTCAATTGGAACAGTATGAGGATCTGACAGGAAAAGTAATAGTTTGTTAACATTTTGGCATAGGCACTGGCATTGTACAGCAGGGAACCTTAGGGAAAAGAGAATCTTGCTTTTTGTAGCAGCCTGTTTTTTTTTTTTGTTTGTTTGGTTGGGTTTTTTTCCTTGTTTTGTTTTGTTTTGGTTTGGTTTGTGTTTTTTTTTTGTTTGTTTGTTTTAAATTGGAATTTCAGCTTTGGCATCTGTGTGTAAATTGTAAATATTCTTATGTATTTTATTTTAAGACAAAGATTTTCTTAGAACTTCAGATTCGAATGTGATCTTTCTTTTGTTACAGGAGCAACTTAGTTCCCTCTTTCTCTCCCAAGCAGATGCACGTCTGGTAGAAATAAAAACCACAGCTCAGTAGCTCTTTACTATCTATATACTTCTTGGATATTACTGGATATGTTTTTATTTGCTTTGAAGGGTGGAAGACTAAGCTCTGTGGCTGTATGAGTCCTAGGCAAGTTTGTTTCTTCAGTGAATCAGAAATATGTAATGAAGTCTCTAAACTGCTGTAGAGTTTTGAAGATGCATTGCTGAGCTTGTATAGTAGTTATTTCTGGCTTGCTATGCTTTACAGCAACTATCCACATCAAAATACATTTTTTTTTTAATTACAGATTTATTAACAAATTCTTCATACTACAGTGGGCTTCAAATTGTGCTTCATATTAAAACAATGAGAAAAGTTGATACGAGACTAAGACTTTGAGTGCAGTTTAGGGATACTTTTCTCTGTGGACTTCAAAGAGCTTGTTAGGGAAAGCAAAGTGGGGAAGCTGAGATGCAAAGAGGTTGAGTGTCTTCTTCATGACTGTACAGCAGGGCAGCCTCTGAGCCAGGAAAAAAGTTCTCAGCCCTATTAGCCTAGTAGCTGACCTGTCTGCCATGGGCCATGCTCTGAGGGGTTTGTGATGATGATCTCTTCATTGTAGTTTCTCAAACTGTCTTTTGCTGCTCATAGATTTATTTTTTTTTTCTGTTTTCTCACTGTTACCAGTACTGTCTTTTTGTTCTCCCTTTATGTCTTCATAGTTTAAGGTCAGAGAACTGTTGTATGAAAATGTGAAAGCTGGCTTTCTAGCATAATGGTTAGATAATCAGGAAAGGCCATCAGATGTCTCATAGTCCTAATTTTTATATTTCCTTTTAGTACGTTAGCAGAGATATTTTGGAGAGTACAAGTTTTGAGACAATAAAGTGATTGCAGTTGTTACTTCAAACAGTTTTGGAATGGAAGATGCTATTCACCAGGTTCTAGTACAGTTTGTTTAATTGAGGTATATGGCCTCAGACTGGGACAGCTTTTCCTCTTTAAAAGGATGTTCAAGTTTCCAAGTAAGAAATGGGGTTTTAACAGAATTTTCTAGAAGTGTCGTAAGAAGCAGCTGCCAACTGAAAAAGAATCACTTTTCCAGAACTGCTACTTTGACCTGTCTTCACCTAGATTAAACAATAACTTAGGCATTTTTATGTACATTACTGCCTTCTAAGTAGTTATGGCTTATTTGTTGATGTCATGAGACACCTCTGTAGTCTTTTGATATGATACCTGACTGGTGGGTTGTGGGTATTACATATTTTGATACTGTTAAGAATCAGAGTAATTGTCCTCTGAGAAAGAGTCTGGAGTGCCTTATTGCAAAAACTTGTTGGTGGAGGTTAAGGAAACATCTTATAAAATAATACTATGAAACCTATTTGTGATAGACTATTTCAGAAAGAGTGGTCGTCCTGTAATGTATATGTAACAGGAATTTAACAGCTCTTTCTGCTCCCCCCCTGCCCCGCCTCCTTGAAACAGTTTAAGGCAATTATTTGTTTTCTTTTTCCTGAAGAAGATAAAAACATTGTGAATCTTCTCTGGTTTTTTGTTTGCATCTCTTTGGTTGGAACAAAGTTCTCAAAAAAGTATTGTCTGCTTCCCCAGGGAAGAAGCTCTCTAATTAGTGTTAAGCCATGTGGTCATTGTACTTTTGAAATATTCCTCAAAATTCCTCTCTGAGTACTGTTTTTATGTCCTGTTTAGATTAGACTGCCATGTGTAATGGACCGACAGCAATATTTCATTAGAAAAGTGATGAATAGAAAAGAAACAGTAGTTCTTCCTGGAAGACTCTGTTTACAGTGTATTGTTTTATTAGGTATTACACTTTAATAGTGATATTCTGGCCACCATACTACTTAACTGGTATGTTAAAGTGTTAACTGGTACCTCTGTGATACACAAGGCTTTCTGGCTCTCCATACGTAGCCCTCTATAATGGGTTGCATTTTGTGGTTTGTAAGCTATGCCTGTGGATTGAATCTCTGTGTAAGATACTCTATCTCCAATGAAAGTGTGTGGGTTTTATCTGGGAAATAACCAGATATTTCCTTACAATGATTCACTGAGAATTGAAAAAAATGACATCCAAATATCTAAAAGCAGGCTTCAGCATCTCCACATGGTTTAAAAAATACCCTTCTTGCCTCAAAAAAACCCCCCTCAAACCTGAAATAGTGAGTGACTGAGGTTAGGAACAGTGTTAAATGATTGGATATGAAAGATATACAGATGGGTTCATCAAAATATTACAGACGTTTTTAAGGTATTTATGGAATAATTAACAAGATAATTCAATATGTGATCTGGAGAAATAGATAAACATATCAAAGTTTTCTGGGCATTATTCTTTCTTTCTTTCTTTCTTTCTTTCTTTCTTTCTTTCTTTCTTTCTTTCTTTCTTTCTTTCTTTCTTTCTTTC
>JAYRBT010000093.1:12515514-12535390 GCA_036023395.1 Myiotriccus ornatus
TCTCTTGGATGTCCCTGCTTGAGTGGGGAGGTTGGACCAGATGAATCACCATCCCTTCCAACCTGAGCCTTCTGTGATTCTAGCTGTACATTGCTAATGCTGACATGCGTTTCCAGGTATTTCTGCCTCTTACACGGGATAACAAGGTATTACGGAAATCAGGTCAGTGGAGACAGAGTTGTTTGTCCCACTGGCACAATAGAAGGGAACATTAAATCTCTCTGGAAGCAAAGAGCTCATTTCATTTTGGTTTTCTGAATGATGTTTGCATTTCATTGCCTGAGTAGGCCAGGTGTGTTTTTGTGCTTTATTTGTGTGTGGTGCTGTGTTCCGAGTTGAAGTGTGGCCAGGCTGGGAAGCCTTTGGATATGGTCTGAATATTCCTGAAGTTTCCATTAGTGTAATGTTTAGAAGTGGGTTTTAAGCTGCTGTCTGGACTTTTAAATAGTTTGTGGATTTGTGAGGAAAATAGCAGTATTATAGTTCTAGTTCATGACAGGTTTTGTGGAGCATCACTGTGGAAATAATCTGTCTTGACATGACTGCAGGGTGCCAGTCGTGGTTTCATAAACCCAGGTATGCTTCTGACAGTGCCACAAACGAACACGGCCAGTTTTTAAAAGTGAATAAACAGCAAATCTCAACAGCATGTCTGGGTCTGTTTCAGAGAATTTTGGACATTATGTGTGTGGTTACCTATGTGTAAGAAACTTTCTGGCAGTGAAATTAGATTTTTTCCTTTATCCCTACTTGGCCCAACAGGAACTGATGAAAAGCCTCTGTTTCTAGATTAATTCCCACAAATTACTCTCTCCTGTATTCTGTTTGTGAAATACTGAAGCAGCTTACCCTTTCACCTCTGTAATAGCAGCAAGTCATGGAGTAGGTAGGGACTGAAGAAGGTGTGGGAGTTTTGCCTTGTAGGTGATAAATAGTATGATGGAAATATGAAGCCAATCCAGGCTGCATGTTGTGTACTTCACCTGCATGGGAGTGTTCTGTAATTAGACTTACGTGCAGTATCCAAGGGGAAGTAGAATTATTCTTTTAAACCCAGATATAGACAAAATGCATAATAAATTGATGTCTGACAGGCAATTTTCTGAGATTTTTAGTAGTGAGCTTTTGTTGCTGTTTGTTTCCTATTTCATCCCTGCTCTTTTCTAACCTTTTTCCTTTTACTTTGCTTTTGTTAGATGTTGTGAGTGTGTGTGTTTTTTTCATCCTGTCTCCTTGGTTGCTCACGTGTCTTTCTTGCTGTGTTGTGTGTGATCTGACGATGGTTCTGTAGAACCAACGATTTCACAACTGGAGTCTCACAACAGGATAAGAATAGGTGGATGGGGCACATGGGACATGCAAAGCTTATGAGCTGCTTCCTGAAGGCAGATTTTTGTGCTTCCCTCAGTGTTAGGCAGGAGAAGGCAGAGCTGAACGGTGCCTGTTATTTCACACATGGCACAGTATTTGTGGTGGGAATGAAAAAGGAGCCATGGTCTCTTTTCTTCTGCCTCTTTCTGCTGTTTTGCTCTGCCTCCATTTAGTGCATCTTAGGCTCTCTCCTTCTGGACTGCAGCTCCAGGGACACCCACCCTTCCAGTTGCTACCCATTCTCTTTCCAGTTTATAGCAGGAATAAGAAAGGCTTACTGTAAGAAAACAGACTGTAGGGTTGAAAGTCATCTTTGTTAGTGTTATGTTGCTTATCAGTACAGGAAGCCTAATGCATGACTGCTTTCAGTACAGCTCATCTTTTGGTCTCAGGCACATGGCTTTGAAGCAAGAGTTCATTTTCTTATTCACTCAGCCAGAGAGACCCCACAAAAGGGTACTCTTCATCTTATTCCTTTCAAGATGCATCCATGTCTATTATTAACCTTCACATAAAAAGAGTAATCAGTATAACTAGGTTGGTTGAAAACAGCTAATACTAATAATTGCTGTTGTTTCCAGGGCTTCCCAGCTGAGTGTGGCTTACCTGCCAGGTGAGTTGTGTAGCCATGACTGTATCTGCAAGGTGAAAGAGGGAGGATTGGGTTTTTGCCTAGTAGAGGTCAGAAATGTTTAGAAGCCACCCCCTTTAATGAATCCAAATAGCATTTGTACAATTAGTTTCCACTCAGTTTTAAACAAAATCCATTTTCTTCCTGGTTGTTTACTTCTTTTTTGAAAAGTGTAAGGCCATTTTAAAGTATCCATTGTCTAGCTTTCAAATCAATCATGACAAGTTAAGTTGCATATGTAAGATTGCATATGTAAGATTGCATATGTAAGATTGCATATGTAAGTCAAAGTGTGATGCTTTAAATCTCAGAGTATTCTGTGTCTGACTTACAAAACAATTGTGAACGTGGAGTTTGTGGGTTCTGGTATTACATAGACAAATAAATGTGAGTGAAATACAGATACAGAAACCTGTCAGAGAGAGAAAAGTCTGAAACTATCAGCTCAGAAACTGCTTCTATTTATTTACTTTAAAGAATTTAGTAATTCTTTACATTCTTAATTTTTTAAGAAGCTTCCATAAGAAGAAAATTCAGTGCCTTTTATGGCAGACTGTGTCAAATTGCAGTGAAAAACCCCCATCACTGTGAAGGAAAAGGATTTTGTTTCTGCTCTAAGTGCTGATTTCAATACAGCTTCAAATTTGGAGCAATCATTGTGTAAAACTGTCCATCTTTTAGCTCATTTTTGCTGGCTTATATAGTTTCATAAAACTGCAGAGACAGATATGACAGAACAGCCTGTCTGGCCAAAGAACACCAAGAAAGCTAAGTGCTTAAAAATTGACATTCATCTTCTTTCAGACAAAATGCATTAGAATATTTCTTTATACCTGGAATGAAATTACTGTTTTCTTGAGCTGCTGTCATGTTTTGTTCTATTATTTTGCCCTTAATTTAATGAATCCCCGAGCCTCAGGATATCTACTGACATAGCAATTGCAATGGAATATAGAAGTAATTTTTCCAGCCCTTTTGCATTGTTCCGGCTTATTTGAGAGCACTTTTTATCCATCAGCATCTGCATGCAGTACTTCTTTCTTGCTATGAACAAAAAGACTAGTATATCTGAGTATCATCAGAGCCAATACTTTGATTTAAGGGAAATAAAGTTTTACCAGCCAGTAGTATCTTTTCACCCTCTCTGGGCAGAGAAAAAAAAATTAACTCCTGCACCACAGAATTTTTTCGCTTCAGAATTTCACTGCCCTGTGCTACTCCCTTCCAACATGATAATGTGCCTCTGAAACCTTAGCACTGCTATTCAGAAGAATTGTGGAGACTTTGACTGGCAATGAGCCCTTCTGCTCCCCCAAGGAAAGGGGCATTGGCAATGGGTAATGATGTAGGGTGTTCATGGTTTTATAAGAGAAATGGGATTTAATCTAGAAGAAACACTTCTGCTTTGGCTAACAGTGTTTGACAGAACATGTCTACATTCATAATTTCTACCCTTCCCTCTGTCTTTTTCCAGTTCTGCTCCAGAACTTCAATGAACCCACACCCACATAATTGATTCTAGGCCCTCATCTTACCCTACCATAAGCACATAAATCTTCATGTAAACATTTGTAAGCAGAGTGTAGCAGTGGAGAAGCAGGTGCAGGTTGCAGCACTGGGTAGGAGGGGAGGGTTCAGGAGGGTCTGCTGGACTCTTCTGTCAGTTGAGAAGAGGTGGGAGCAGGCACAGGGAAGTAAGCAAGGGTGAGAGGGAAACGCCTTGTGTGCAAAGGGAGTGGTAAAAATTAGGTGAAGGGGAATAGTACTGAAGTGTAGTGGAAACCATTTATCTTGGTATGTGTGGAGCATGATACTTGCTAAAAGAAAATGTACTCTGTGAAATGCCCTCAAACAAAGAATGTTTTGCAGCTCAGTGTGGTTGATGTCCATTAGCAGAACGAGACATCAGGAGGTTTATTGTTACTGGTGCTGGCAACTGTTGGTGGATGAATGCAGCTGGCAGTGCTTTGAGGAAACTGGAAAGATGAACAAGTGAATCAAATGTCCAGGCTTTGAAATATATGTGCTTCTGTTATGTTTATAGACAGCCAGTACTAGTGCAGTAAGTACTTCTTTATAGGGTGATATCCTTGTATCAGTCCTGATCCAGGATAATTCTGTCTTCATGAGTTAGTGATAATTTAAATATGTGCAGTACTGCCTCTCCAGAAATTTGTGCTCAATTTAAGAAAAAGGCAGTGATGAGAATGTAAGGTTTCAAATTAAGAATTACCGTATCACCTGTTAGGTTGTTTGACATGTTTGTTATAGTCACTGTGAATTTTTTTAAAAATAGTTATTGCAAATTTGTGTAGGTATCTTTTATCCATTTGAACTTACTCTGTCTTTTGTTCTTAAAACAGCCATCTGTCAGATATCTTCCTTGTGCTGATACTGGGAGGCACAGACCTTTAATTCCTTTCTGATACACTGAAATTTCAAGATTCTTCCCCTCCTCCCAAATGACAAGTTTTCCAGAGTTTACATGTTTGTATTTTTTAAAATCATCATGTGAACCATTTTGATTTTCTTGAAGTATAGAGGCAAAGAACTAATCCTCTTTATTCAACTATATTGAAGTGTTGTCACCATCCTACCTGGATACCTGGAGCAGAAGTTCACAGGGCTGTTTTAGTCTCTCCCTGCCCCCACTTAATAACTCCATCACTGTGAGCTCATGTTCACTTGCTTATTCACGGTGATGCCCAAATTCCATTCAGAGTTGCAGCTTTTCAGGATACAAACCTCACTTCATAAAATTGGTGTAATTTTCTTTTTATGGATGACTTTGCCCTTTGCAGTTGTTACAATCTGTATTTTCAGTGAGCCTGTCTAACCAAGGGACTCGGGTTATTTTCACCAATAACCGGCTTTCCTCATTATTTGTCACTTTAGTGATTTTTGGAATGCCTACAGATTTTACGAGGGTGGTTTTATGTTACCTTACAGGAAATCGGAAACCTGTTGCAAAAATTCTGCTTGAACCTGGAAGCAGGAACCTTTTCTTATCTACTAGAAATTGTATTTTTGGATATATAATTCACAACATTTTTTAATCTAATTTAATTGCTATTTTGTTAGTATTTTTATAGTATTACTTTTAAACAATTAGGGTAGATTTACTTCTTAATACTGCCAGACATCTCCAGTACAAAGTTGCAGTGGTAATAGGCTCCAAATTTTGAGTGTATGTGTGTGTGAAAAAAAGATCCCTATCGTAATAACAGTTTATTTTATACAAAGGAAATTGTTGATTTTAATTTTTTTTCCCCTGACTGGAGTTAATTATGTTGGTGAAGAAAATGTTACATGTGAAATTTCTGATGCCAGAGCTGAAATGTTACAAAACCTCTAAGCAGAGTTTTTCCTCCTCCCACCCTCCAGAATCGTATCAGTATTGAACACAATCTAATTAGACTCTGCAAGGATTATTCTGTAACCTATTTACGTGATTGCACTGGGTTTACGTGGCAAGGTTTTTGTAGCAGGTGCCTTCAAGGGTGGCTGCTGTGAGGGGAGCAAGGGAAAAGTGGGAAGGATGGAGTGGCAGAACAGAGCTGTTGTGTACTGAGCACAAGCCCTATTCCCCATCCCTCTGCATTGCTTGGGGAGAGGAGGAGGCAGAGGACTCAGAAAACAATTGAAATCAAGCCTGGGAAGAAATGGAAGTTGTTTTAATTTTGTTGTTGTTTCTCACCATCCTTCTCTCATTTTTAATTGTCAACAAATTAAATCACCTTTCCCCAGGTTGAGTCTGTTTTGCCTGTGGCAGTAATTGGTGAGCCATCTCTCTATCCATATATTGACCCAAGAGCTTTTAATCTTGTTTTTAGCCTTTGTCCGGTTGAGGTGGAGAACTGAGAGAGAGCCTGGAAGGCAGCCAAGTTTGCTAGCTATAGCAATAAAGATTTTTGACAAAAAATATTAGCAGACTCTTTTTCTTAAATTAGAACAAGAATATGTTATTTTAAATGGTTATGATAATGGTGTTCATATTCCTAAGTAATGGTATTTGATAACTGGAAATATTAAAAAAAAGTTATAGATGTGCTTGGCAATAGTCATGGTGGATGATTGCTCTCCCTCCCCAGTTGTAGCATTCAGTTCATGTATTTAGTTTTATTCTACCACTATATGTAGTTCAAAAATACTTAGCTGCATTTTAAAAATGTACTAGTTATAAGATCTATTTATGCTTGTTTTAATAATCTTTCATTTTATTTTGTTACTTTTAATGCATTTTCAAATACAATTCTCCATAATTTGGTTGCAAAAGAAATAGATTTTTGACACTTCTGATAATTTAATTATTTAGGGTTTTATAAGGCATAGTAGACTTGGTGTAAAATAGCTACTCTTTTATATTTATTAGTATTATTGCGTTATAATATTATTCTTCCCTTAATGAAAATGAAAAAACAAGGGAGATTAAAACGCCAATATTTACGGAAGACCTTTGTAATTTTTTCTTACTGCAAGCTGAAGTCAATGGATTTTGAAATAACATATGAGAAATTAATGCTGATAATGAATTAATGATATTTTATTTATATCATTTTAATAATGATATTTATTTTAATGATATAATTTTAATGATATTCATTAATAATTATTTATTTATTTGAATATGTGACCAACATGAAAGCTTTAAAGCTCTGAAGAGCAGAGGGTGGTGAATTAATATATGGAGAAAATGTGGTACCTTGTAAGCTTTGTTTGTATTTATAATATTCAAGATGTTAATAGATAGAATATAGAATCATAGAGTATCCTGAGTTGGAAGGGATCTATCAGGATCATTGAAGTCCATCTCCTGGTCCTGCACAGGACGTCCTAAGAGTCACACCATGTACCTAAGAGTGTTGTTGAAATGCTCCTTGAGCTCTGTCAGGCTTGGTGCTGTGACCACTGCGCTAGGGAGCCTGTTCAGTGCTCAATCGCCCTGTGGGGGAAGAATCTCTTTCTAATATCCAACCTAAACGTCCCCTGACACAGCTTCAGACCATTCCCTCAGGTCCTGTCACTGGTCACTACAGAGAAGAGATCAGTGCCTGCCCCTCCTCTTCCCCTCATGAATAAGTTGTAACTGCAATGAGATCTCTCCCCTCAGTCTCCTCCAGCTGAACAGACCAAGTGTCCTCAGCTGCTCCTCATACGGCTTCCCCTCAAGACCCTTCTCCATCTTTATTGCTGTTATTTGGATGCCCTCTAATGGCTTAATATCTTTCTTATACTGTGGTGCCCCAAACTGCCACAATATTCCAGGTGAGGCAACCCCAGGTCAGAGCACAGTGGGACAATCCCCTCCCTCACCTGGCTGGCAATGCTTTGCCTGATGCCCCCCCGGACCACGGTTGGCCCTCCTGGCTGCCAGGGCTCTGCTGACTCATATTCAACTTGCCATCTACCACGACCCCCAGGTCCATTTCCTGGCACTGCTTTCCAGCATCTTATTCCCCAGTCTGTCCGTAAATCAGGGGTTGCCCCATCCCAGGTGCAGAATCCAGCACTTTTCCTTGTTGAACTTTGTATCGTTGGTGATTACCCATCTCTCTAATTTGTCAAGGTCTACTGACATATCTAATCTAGTAAGGGGCACTTGCTTTTTGAATTTTTGCTTTCTTACTTTGTAATTCCATGCTCCAAATAGGCTTCCTATTCCCAACTATAACTTTATTTATTGTATTTGTATTACCAGACATAGATGTATCCTGATGGGCTGTACAGAGTATGTCTTCTACCTACTTCGTAACTCTGAATGTAGAAGCATGTAAGTTTTTCCCAGTTGTTGAATGTCATAGTAGTTGTGGGAACACAGAGACTACTCATTCAGCTATGTATCCTTTAATATCTTTTGATGAAGCTTCTTCCTAATACAATAAAATTTTTAGTGGCCTTACAATTCAAGTGCATATGTTAAGATCTGTTCTGCTGCAAAATTGTTACTAATATTTATAGTGAGAAGGAATACTTTTACTATACGGTAGACAGTAGAAGGCATGAAGACATGTCTAGGTCTCTCTGTGAGATTTGAGGTACATGCACTTGTGAAGCTCATGTCATACTCCACAGAGCAGTAGGTTTTGTTTTTGTGTTTTCTTTAAATAATACCATATATATTGTAACTCAGAATGGACATTCTATGTTCAGATGCCCTCCTAGAGACTGCGTTAGCAGAACTAGACCTGGTGTTGTGGCTTTGGTTTCACACACAGTCAAAATCTTGTTTCTGTTTAAAGTATTGTTGTGCTGGTTAAAGGCCAGCAAATTACGAATGAAATTGGAGTTTACATAATGTTTACTTTTTTCACGAAGAAGCTGAAAGTTTTTAATTTAAATACACAGTAACTGGGTCCTGGAACCTCCTGTGGTGATTTTTTTTATTTTTATTTTTTAATTTCAAAGAAATAGAACGGCCTAGGATTGATTCACCTGTCCTTCTGAGTGGATAATGCAAGCATGGGCTGAAGCTAAACTTGTCAAGTTTTGCATACGAGTAACGAGAACTGATTTTTCCCTGCTTGTTGCAAACTCCTCTTATGGGACGCTTCAGGACTTCCCATGCCAGAGGCAAGCAATTGTCAGGCACAGGTGCATGGCCATGGGCTTCTCAAGCTTGCAACAGGTTTGCTGCATATTCCTCAGCCTCAAGGTAGATCTGTGGGCTGTCAGTATCACATGAGCTGGATGCAGGACATGGAGGACTGGTGCATCCTGAGATGCCACTGATATGAGACCTTATGGGCTGGATTTCAAAGAATTTGGGAGGTCTGAACGAGACAGCAGGACATTGACCACCACAGGGATGAATGAGCCGACAATGTTAGTAGGCTTTGTTAATGACAGTTTTCTGTATTCTTCAACTGGATAATTTTAAACATTTGAAAGTAAATTCTTGTGTTTAAAATGCATTCCCTTTGTGGAACTGTCTGTGGAAAATGGTGTAATCCCAACTAATGGGCAACCTTCTCATCCACAGCATAATTTGTTAATTGGGACCTGGTTCGACTCTCCTGTTTTATAGAGGAATTAGACCAATGCCTAATGAAACAGCTTAGAATCAGGATTTGCGGACATATCTGTATGGGGTCCAATTATTGCAGTAATTCCTCTCTGAAGCAGAGCCTGGGGTTCCAGTACCACAGATTTGGGCTGAAATCTTGAGTTAATTTATTTCCTTTCTAACAGATTTATAAAGATAGGAAAATGAAGGATCAGTAGGATAAATGTCTTTTCTTGTGCATTATTAACACAAATGTCTTACATGCTAATTGATTGCATCTATTTAAACTGGTGTACAGGTGTAACCTGATGAAGGCATCAGTTGCCTACCTGCCTATATAGCAGAGATTATGAAATAATATTTCCCTTCAGCATATGAGCTTGGTGTTTTGAGTCATGAAATTGCAAAGCTCAGAATGTTTTCTTATGTTTTTCTGTAAAAAACTGCAGAAGAAGAAGTATGGGAAATGTTCCCTGAAAGGCATATAAGTATTAAGGAGTAAGCTGGCATGAAAGAAGCTTTCTTTTGAAATGCTAAACTTGTACAGTTGTCATGGTACCTAGCATGGTAATAGCTGAGATAGGACTTTGTTTGTTATAACTAAGAAACACGTCTTTCCTTTGGAACAATGAGCTTTTAACAAATTTACAATTTTACAATTGCTTTAGACATCTAAAAGTAATTGAATTACTTGCAATTGTTGTTTTGGTGATGACTTTTGAACTGAGAGGCTATATGGTCTGCCTGAGTTTTAGAAGCAGATAGCACTTGTTTCTCCCTTAAGGAAATAAAAAAAAAGGAAAAGGAAAAAGAAAAAACCACAAATATATATTTCTGTATATAAAAGAGGAATAAAGAATAATCTTAGCTTTAAGAAGAAGAAAAAAATTGTTATATTTACAGATTTGACTGTGAAATGCAAAGCTTTAGTAAGAAAATAATCTTCTAACAAAAACTGCATGTTTTTCTCTATCAATGTAATATTTCAAAACCAGCAAATTTGTCTCTGTGACATGTATTAGGAGAGATGACACCATTAACAGTTACAACTCAGTGCTAAGTTCAGACATATCTGCTGTATACAATAGCAAGGCTCTTTCTTAATTTTTTGCCAGTCCATAAGCAGTAATTACTGAGGAGTGAAAGATTGATTTCCAGTTTCTGTTGGGACTGGGTTTCTTTCCTCGTCAAGTTAGTAAGTGTAAGCAAATTCAGTTTTGTATTGCCTTCCCAAAGGAAAGTCAAAGCATTGTTCTGTTATAATAGAAGTGATTATAGCTGACTCTGTTTAAGCTGTCCAAAGTTTTCTCTTCTTAACAGTAATAATTCATAGTGGTATGTGTAGCTAAATTGGTTGAATAAAAACATGAAAGACAAAAGTAAAAGTAAGAATTGTGAAGTCAGTTTCCTTATGTTATAGTTAATGCTAAGCTATCAGATAATGCTGTGCTTGAAATGGCTTTATGTGGGTCACTGAGATGCCTGTGTCATTGCTTCAAAGTGGACCTGTTAGCAGCAGGGTAATTTATTGAAAGTAGGCTGCTGGAACTAAGAGTCTCCTGTTAATAATTGTTGAAAGGAACTCATGACAAGTGCTGCTGGCCTTGAGTTTTCTAACTATTCTCTTTAGAAACTCCTCAGAGGTAGCATTTCTGTAAATTGTGCTATAGGTAAACAGAGATTAATGGTGTAACTGACTTTATGTATAATCTATCTTTTGATATGTTTACTTTTAATGTTCAGCTGACTTGCTGGTTAACACTAGAATATCTCACTGTAGTTAAGAGTTGCAGTTAATACCTAGGAGCTTAGTGTAACTTTTTTTATCTGCTGCTTTCCCTTTATATGAAAATCAGCAATATGAAAATGAACATAGTGTATTTTTGTGATAATAATCATTATGAGTGTGTGCACTATTAATTAATCATGTGCTATCACACTTAAATAAAAATGTTTTTCAGTTTGTGTAGCATTTGGCTAAACAATATTTTATCTTAGAACAATAAGTGTACTGCTTTTAACCTTCTCCATAAAAAAGTATTGATATTGCCTGTTGACTACAAATCTATACAGGATCTCTTAGGAGTTGGGAATTTTATAGACTACCTCCCAATTTTTTCCCCAGTTTTTATACTTGGATCAGTTATATACATTTCTTTTAATATTTTCTGGATGAGAAAGAGATTTATTACAACATCTTTGAAAGCCAGAGATATTGACATCCTTACTCCAAACTACTATTTCCATGAGTTCACCTTCAAGTCTAATTTCAGTCAAGTGCACGTAGAGTGCTGCAGCATTAATTAACTCTCTTCTGTGAACTGTGTAATGTATGGCTCTTAAGTTATGTGATAGGACCATTAAAGTTCGAAGGAACCTCTGGAGATCATGTAGTTCACCTGCCTTCCAAGTTGGAGCTGATTGGTCAGGAACTTTTCCACGTGAACTTTAACTATCTCTGATGACAGAGATAACCATAAACTGTGCATGGCCTGTTTTTACACTTACTCTCCAGTAAGGGATTTCCCGTACTGCACCTTGTGATCATTTCTTACTGAGCAACTTTGATGAGAGTCTGGCTCTGTTTCTTAATGCAACTGTGTCCTCCCTTGACTTCTCTGCAATGCAGACAAGTTCTCCTAGACACTTGTAGGTCCATGTGCTGTACCCCTTTTGTGCTGCCACCTTTGTGTCCCTCTGCAGAACTTCACCCCAGTTTGTCTTTGTACAGGACTTGGATGAACTTACCGTAATTTCTTCTCTTCTCTAACCTACAGTGTTTAATTTATGACTGTTAGGCTGCAAACATGCCTTGCTTTTACATAAGCACTTGTGTAGTATGAAAGACACTTCTGATTGAGAGGAAAACTCTGGTTGCTGGGTTCCTGTTGGTGTGGCGGTCTGTGTGGCTGGGGTTCCAGAACACTTTGCAGCATTCTGCCCTTTAGGTGAAGATCAAAAAGGTGGTGAAATGCATTGGATCATCTTGTGAACTGCTGACTTAGGGTGTTCGTGACAAGTGCTAGTGGTGCTGCATGATTAATACACCTTTGTCCTCTATACTCTATTTATTTCTGCTTAGTGACATTCCAGATGTAACTGAAATGTATGGTTTTGGTGTGTAAAAGCATGTCCTTGCAATTTTGCCTGATTGAGTATCATCTCATTTCTATTGATCCTGTCGTCTGGAAAGTTTTCTTTCTGTAAGGTGTCTACCCTCTTTCTCTAAGGTCTAGCCTCTTCCTTTGTACTTCTTAATTTTAGACTGGCATTTGTATTAACTACCTAAGTACAAAACAAATGTCAAGGGATGTATGTTCCAGAGTTAGAGGAATTTGTTTCGGTAATATTCCTTTAAACAATGAAAAATCTGCTATCCCTTTACTTTAGCCTGCCTGTCTGTTTTAGAGTTCTTTCACTAAACTACACTTAATCTAATTTTATTAATAATGTATTATGTGATGTTAAACCAGATATTGTTTTGAAAATCAGACTGATGAGATGCTCAGGGTTTTCTGTTCTTGAAAATCACTTCTCAGCATTGAAGGGTGGTTCCTTAGTAAGTCAGAATAGCCTACAACCAGCAAAAATATGCCTTGTTGCACCCTGTTTATCTGTGTGGGTTTAGTAATTGTTTTCTTCAGAATTATTCCAAGTTTTGTTTGGTAGAGAGGCCAGACTCACATTTTTACAGAAGAAGAGGTCTAATCAGTGTGTTATAACTCAGGCACCCAGTTAAGAGGGAGGAATCGTCATGAATTTTCTGATTGACACAATATGAAAAAAGCTGTACTTTGTCTACATATGATGACAATAAATTATCAAGACTTTAATGTGTAACTTCTGATCGTAATGAGCGTAGAAATCTTCCAGAATTGTAGGGGTTTGAATTTCCAGCTGCCCTCAGATACTTTCGGTCTGCTTTATGAAAGCAGGCAAATACAGATATTATAATAGCTATAAAATGATTTAGAAGGAAATATTTGCCCTCTTCATACTCCTAGTGGCAATCTATTCTGCTTGTTAATTTAAATGAGGTATCTGTTTCTCAAGTAAATTACTGGAATAATTAGTCTGCAAAATAGCCTTTATCATAAAACAGAAATCTTAAACTTCACAGTTTAAGTTCGTTAGGTCTTAAATTAGTGCTGGATTTGGTAAGTGTTATCTGTTGAAGTGCTTCTGTGAAATAGTTTTCCTAAATAGTGTCTTGCTTGTGCAGTGAATACGGGATTAGGACACGAAGAGTTGAGTGCTGTCAAAACAGCTTTTTCACGAGCTGACTTGTCAAACAGTGAAGTATTTTGAAGCCTAGTTATGCCACTTGGTTTTGACAGTGGAGTTACACACCTTTTCTCCTTCCTGACAGATGTGAGAGCAAACATTGTATAGGGAAACATAGTAAGGCCTATAGTATCCTGCTGCTTAATAAACCAAGAATGTTTTTGACTTTTCAATAGCTGTGCATCTGACCTATTCAAACATTTTCTTTAGATTTGTCACCTGGAACTGTACAACCAACTGCTTTGTTACAGTTGTTTGAACATCGGGTGTTTACAAGTGTTGTGAATTATCCTGTGAACCCAATTGAAGTTCTTCTAATCTATATCAGCTGAAGATACTGAAAAGTCTTGAGTCTCTAAGGACTTGTTGCACTAATAAAATTAAACAGATGGAGATTTTTTATTTTTTTTTGCCATTGTTCAATGTGCAATGTGTTTATGATCTCTAAGAAAAGAAGTTGAAACTGGGTTTCATGTCCAGGATAGGTTTTTTTGTTTGTTTGTTTGTTTTTGTTGTTGTTGGTTTTTTGTTTGTTTGTTTTTGTTTTGGTTTTTTTTTTGGTGTGTTTTTTTGTTTGTTTGTTTTTTTTACTTCTAACTTGAAATAAACAGTTGTTATCATACTATTTGTCATTCTTTCATTAGCTACATGGGATGAAGTTTCAAATCTTCCAGCGGCTGGGAAGCATCAGTATTTTGGGGGATGCTTTAAATAACAAAACAGCCTTCTCTGCCTTTAAACAAGTACAGTTACTTAAAAATAATTTTACTTATACATTGTAACTGTGTACATTGAGAGAGAGAGATGTATTCTAACATGGTTTTGGGTGTTGTCTTATATGAGAGTCTTTATGTGGTTATTGTCAGCAGAGAAGTTTTGTACTAAGGCTCTATACCACCACAAAATTCAAGAATTAAAAATCTACATTTTATAGGAAGGGTGCTTAGTAGTAATTCACCCTGGAAAATGGGAGTCACTGAGTTTGTAACAGCACTTCAAGAATCACTGTCTGGGCATATCTCATTCACCAACCAAAATGAAAGGCCATAGGCATGGTTGCAGTCCACATGAAGTGGTAGACTTTAAAAACTTACAGAAATGGTGTCTCAACTAAAATGCAAGGGCAAGCCTAGGGGCTATTACTTTATTTAGTTCTGCTGAATATGCTGCTAGTTTTACTCTAAGCAAACTACATTATTTTACCCTCAACCAGTTAGATCATGACTGAAGGGTGTGAATCTCCTGTCTTCAAACAAAAGTTTTGCGTTTTTTACTTTTGAATTTCAGTGTGAATAGGATCATGTCCAAATCACACAAATCACACACAAAGGTATATTTAATGTAAACAAAAGTTATGCTGCCAGAAGTCTTGTATTCAACACAGATAAGAGATGAATCATTTTGGCTTCCAGAAATGGATACACCAAGTAGATTTTGAGCAAGCTAAAAATGAAAGTAATGATTTTCTACTTGAAATTTAATGATCTATTCTGCAGAACATGTTACAATTTGCCTGCAGTGAAAGAATTGCATTGGATATATCCCATAGTTTAAATTAATTCACTTTAAAGCACAATCATTTCAGGTTTATCTGGTGCTCTGTGGCAGGGTACAGCTGTAACAGAATTGGAGCTCCTCTGATGCAGACTCCTTACAATAACCACTAATAGTGGTTTACCACTAAGCTTGTGATTTAAACAGAAAATTTTTTACAATCAGTGTTCAGTTTCATAATTTATTTTATTTTGATTGCAATCATCAGTTTTTACTCTGTTTTATTATTGGGAGGTAGCTGGGACCTGTTTGCTGTTTTGATCCAAAGAAAGGTGGTTAAGCTCATGATTCCAGTGGCTCCACAGTGAGAAAATTTTAGGCCGAAGACTTCAAATCTTATTTCTAACATTAATTTAAAATTTTCTGCCTTAAAAGAGAATAATAAAATTAATATTGATTTAAATCTAAATGAGTTATTTTCGTATCACCAGTGGATTCTAAGCAGATTTTTGTTGTCTTTTGGTAATAACCAACGCTTTTTTTTTTCCCCTGATGTGAAATATGTTTGTGATTTCACGTCTATATTCAGAAAGCTGTTCTAAAAACTGTTTTCCTTCTTGCATGAGGTATGTGAGTGGACTCATAGAATACAGCACATAGCCACCCCAATTAGTAAAGGTCACCATGCCTGAGGCATTTTATTAACAAACCTCTTGAGTCTGATACTGAAGATGCTGCAAGGATGCCTTTTTCAGTAGAGCCACAATATATAGACTACAAGCATTAACAGGTTAACTGCTTACATGTCTGAAGCTTTTGTTAATGAACAGATGTATTTGTTAGTTTTATACTAAATGTAAAGAAAGAAGCATCTAGTTCTGTAAAATTATATGTGTCATATTTGTGTATAGATCTTTATGCTATGGTTGTTATTAATCTGCCTGTGAGCTGGGAGTAAAGAAATTAATCCAACATTGCATATGTATGTAATCACTTTATATTCTGTTTCATGGAGAATTATTGTAGATATGTTACTTAAACATGGTGTAGGGGTTGTTTTTTTCATTATTTGCAATCTTTTTGTTAACATAGGTATAAAAATATAACTCTCTCTCTATAACTCTCTCTCTCTAAAAGTTTAACTCTCATATATATATGTGTATATATATAGAGAGAGATAGGTAGATGGATGTCATACATATCATATTATACCATGTGTAAGATTTTCAGTTTCTTACAGGTTCCATATCAAAGAACAAAAATCTTCCTTAGGAACAAGTTTCAAGTGAAGTTATAGCAGTTATTTGCTTTTCATCCTCATATTAAAAACATCGTTCCCCAACAACCTTGGTATGTTAAAGATCTATTAAAAATAAAGAGATTGTCATAATTTTATTGATGAGTTTACAAGTTAATCATGGCAGGTTGCATACACAGTTTCAGAAAAATGATCCTGGTTTATCTTTCAAGATAGGTATATAATATATGGGAAATCTTATTTGCTATGTGTAATTAAAACTGTGGTATATCTGAAATTTTTAAGGTCAAGAAAAAGAATGTGTATAATGTTAGAGAATATAAACTTTCCACACAGATTCAATATTGATGCCAAGTAGCTACTTACTAATTGATGACTGGTAGAACAGTGACCTTGTTCCTTGTACATGAGTGTGCAAATTGAGTTCTCTGGTTTATACAGTTTTCCCATGTCGTATAAAGGCACTTCAAAATATACTACCTGTTTTAGGGATCAAATGAAGAGTAAACAGTGAGAAACTAGTGACAATGTGAATCACTGTGATTAACATCAAGTTATTACCCAAAAGATTTAATTACTAGAAAGGAAAAGGAATGGAGGTCACAGGGATAAAAAACTTCACTAAAATAGAGTACAATTTCTCTTAAAACCACACAGGATATCTTGTGCATTTCTTTTTCATAGGGAGATAACTGGGTTACTGGTACAGTTCCATGCTCAAGAACTGCTTCGGAATAATACTGACTTTTACAATAAAATCTCTGAGGAAATAGCTGTAAATTCAGTCTGAAAAGTTTGTGAGACCTTCCTGAATGGAAGGTGCTGGGGAGAGGGTTGTTAGCCTGTAATGGACTGATTAAAAGATGGAGTCTGATTAAAAGATGGAGTCTGATTAAAAGATGGAGTCGGCTTTGCCTCTGACTTGAGCATGGATCTAAAAAGCCTTGATGCCAGAGTCAGGCTGCTGCAGGAGCTGAGTTACTTACAAAAGCTCCTGGAGGCACCTAGCAAGCCATCAGAGGCAGACAGATGAGCAAAAGAGATAAAAGGTTGTTGCAATCAAGAACGCAGCAAGAACATACTCTGCCAAAAAATGTATGCCAGGTAGATCTTGCTTGGAGTCTAATGGACACTCCGGGCCCATCTTGGTACCAGGCAACCTTTGCTTGGATACTGGTGAAGTAGCAGTGGGCATCCAGGGGCTACCACGGCGAGGGTATTTAAGGCGTGGGCAGGGACTGCTGGGGGGAGCTGTTGGGGGGCTGCTGCAGGAGCTGCTCCCACTCTGTTACCCTGCCGGTCTGGTTTGTTCCTCGGACGCTACAAGGGAAGAAGCCCAGCAGAGATCAACCAGCTTGCAAGCCAGCAGCACTTCATGGTGGTGGTAACTCCTGTCCTGTGCTTTTAGCAGTTACCCTTAGCTTTTCCTACTTTTCTGTCTTCCTTTTTCCTCTCTGCTCCTTTGTGTTATAAAATAAAGTTGAATTATCATTTTGGGATTCAGCATCTGGCCTTGTTTGTGCCTTAATTTCACTTATGGGAATGTTTTAGAACCTGGTTCCCCTTTGCATCTAAGCGACTCAGAACATAGCCCCACTGGAGTTGCTTGTAGGTTTGCGAGTCATCAAGTTTTGAACTCTGTGATGAGTTATTTCACAAAGTTTCATTCAAATCAGTTTAGTTATTTTCAAGAGTAAAACATGATAAAAAGAAAGTCGCTGTTAAAGGAAAACAAAACCAGACAACTTTTGTCTGAGAAACCCTTGAAACAAAGACTTGGTAATTTCTGTCAGCATGGTCACCATGCCAGAGATCCATTGTTCTCTGTTCTTTTAAAGATATGCCCACAATAAACCCATTTGAAATGCTGAAATATGTCTCTCAGGAGAGATTTCCTCAGACTTTATCACTGAAGTCCTATAATGATGCTGTCTCATACCATCCCTAGCAGGCCCTGGTGGCCACCACATCATCTCTGTAAATGGTGTTTCTGGTGCTTGAGTTTGGGCACCAAAACTGAAAACAATTTCCTTGTGTCTGGATCTGTCAAATGTGTTTCTTTGTTACCTGTCCCACAATTCAGGACTGTGGAGAAATTTCCTCTCTTGATTCATGTAGGGATAAAGGCAAAATTGGGAATATGCCGGAACCTGTGGGGATGGCCAGCTGAGGGAAGCAACAAGGTCTGTGACAAGGAAGTATGAGCATGGAGGGTGCTATTAGTGCTATCTGGAGTGAGGCAGTATGTAGGAAAGGACAAGAAACTGGAAAGTGATTAGGAAAAACACCTCCCCCCAGACAAAATAGGTAGATCTAGTTAAGGAGCACATGACTGGCAGACAGGGATGAGCAGAGATGCCAGGAAGAAGACAATGATAGTCCTGTGTGACTTGTGGGAGGAGGAGAAACAACTGATGGTGACACTGACATAGTACATACATACAAGAGAATGAATTAATGGTTTGCAGGTTGTGTCAGTGCTTTAAATTTAAATTTTGTGTGTTGTTATTTGAACTTAACACTTGTCTTTTCTGTTTATTTATGTGCAGTAGTATCATTCTTAAAAAAAAAAAAAAAGACCCGTCTCAGATTCTGTTTTATCTAAATATGCAGGGCTGAAATCTGCAGAGACTCAGGAATTGACTGACAGCTGAATGAGGCAGTCTTGCTGTGAGTGTGGGTGTGAGGGGCCAGGCAGTACTAGTCAGAGGGTGAAAAGCAGAGAGGAGCTGTGATGGATACATCCTTTTCATCCCACTCTGCTGCCTCAGGTCTGTTAGCATACTTCCTTTCCCATGGAGTGGCTTTTATGTTTTTTTCAGTCAAGGCTGGTAAAATTGAATGCAGCCCAGTGCCAGCAAAATGGTAATATGACCCCATGTAGTGTGTGGCACTGGATAGCATCTCTTCAGGACAGCCAGAAACTCTAGAAGGGGAAGGAGAGAATGCAGGTGTATAGAGTTCCCCATTAGCAGCCATTACAGCCTGATAATGGATAACTTATTCCTGTCCTGGTGCAAATTTCGTGACTGCTTGACTTTTTGTGTGTGTGTGTGTGTGTGTATGTGTATGTGTATTTGTGTAACATTTGCTAATGAGAATATCTAAAAAAACTATTTTTAGAAAAAAAAAACCCGGCGTTTACGTACAGTGTATGTTCTATTGCTCTCATGGGGAATGTCTATTAAACAAAAAAATGAAAGTATTTTTAAAAATGTCAGTCTTTATTTTTTTCATACGAAGTCCCAGATGTTTAGTTTGAGAAATTTAAATAAGAATTAAGTTTTCAGAAGGATGAAATCAGTTTTCTGGGAAGCACCATGGCAATCCAGTTATTCAAGATGTACAGAAAAAGTATATACATTTTCTTAGGATAATATATGTATGCCTTTGCCTTCTATCTGTCAGCACTGCAGAAGTAAGTAATACTGTAATGTCAGCCAAAATGAGAAATAAAACTCCATCAAATAAAACTTTTAAATATTTAAAAGGATAAAATGTTTTGGAAAAGCATTTAGCGATGTGGAAAATCATCATTATATGAACTCTAAATGGACAGTATGCTTCAATGAAAATATATTCAGATACAGGTGAATCTTAAAATAATCACTCTTTAAATGCAATAATTATATATGAAAAAGTTATTGAATGGATGCAATGTAGAAACCCTCGAATTCAGTACCAAAATATCTGGTTTGCAATTGACATGTGGAAAGAAATAGATTTCTAGGGAGAGCAGCAAATGAAAATACCATGACGTTTTCTTGTCAGGCAGGGGCTCTGTGTGTCCTGATTAGGGGTGCTTCAGAAACACACTACAGGCACCTGGAGAGGC
>JAYRBT010000093.1:12535490-12546689 GCA_036023395.1 Myiotriccus ornatus
ATGTGAATTGATAATGCATGAACTTCTCATGTGCTCTCATAGATTTGTTTTAAATAGTTCCACATCCCTTTGGACCCACCAGAGTCTGTGAAGCTGTGAAACAGGAGAAGACCCTTTCCTCTAGGAAGCCGTGAGCGGCTCCGTGGTCCAGCAGGATTCCCATGGGTATGTGGTGGAAGAGGAGATCACGTCCCAGCCCTGGGCTGCCTGGCACCAGGGTGGGAAAGGAGATCCCCATACCCCTTTGCTGGCAGTCTGACTGCAGAGCTATTCTGCCCTAGGACTGACTAGGGGAAACAGGGATCATGCTGTTCCTTGGGAACAGCACCTGCATGGGGATCTCATGGAGGCTGCTTCACCCTGGCTTCACCCTCCTGCACTGTGCCACAGCCAAATCCCACCAGCACCAAGAGCAGTGGGGCTCTATGATTCTTCCCTGAAGGACAGCTCACAAAACCACTTTTGCTCCAAGCCCAGGGAACATGTGGAACCCTGAAAGTGTAAAGGCTGCAGCTGTTTCCACCAAGGAAAACTGTGCATCTCGAGCCTCTTTTATTCTGACTGGAAGCAACTTCAGAGGACAGCTCTGGTTTACACTTGGCCTGAGCTGACTTCAGAAGTGCCTTGGCAGAGTTTGCTCCACAAAAAGGTCAGCTCTGCAAAATCAAGGCTCAGGGTCAAATCTACATCGCCTTGCAGAGGGAAAGATGCAAAACTGCCAAAGATATGTGTGCTTGGAAAGGCTTTTTTAATGGAGAGAGCTAGTATTTTTATCTTGTATTTTCCTCTCTCTTCTTTCCCTGAGTCACCCATGCCAGAGCCAGGGAGAAAAGGTGGCTCTGTCCTTTCAAGAAATATACCCTCTATTTGTCTTTTCCATTAGTTTTGCATCTGAGTCTCCAGGGTTGAGAGCAAGTGCTATGTTTGCTAGAGACACCAAGTTTGCTTAGGGAGAGAGAGCACGAGAAGGCGTCTTGCTTTCTCTTCAGTCTTGTGGAGCTCTGTACAAACAAGCTTTTGCAGGTACACTCAGTTCTGACAGTACAGCTATTCATTCTGAGGGAATGAAATGGCATAACAACATGTATATTGATCTTTTCTCCTTCCCATTCTTCTTGCTCCAAAAAAACCCCCAAACAATCCAACACAAAAACCTTCTTATTTTTCTACCAGGTAATAGTTTGAACCAGCTTCATATAAGACTATAATATTATTACTGGATTGCTTAACAGCTGAAGTAATAATAAAATCTCTAAACAGTTTGAAAAAGTGCCTATAATTTTAAACATTTTCTCTTTCTGAAAGCTTTACTGTTCAGCTCTTTACTGACATTCTCCAATCAGTATTGCACTTAAAGCAGTTAAGTAAAGCAAGTGACACATTTAAATTATAAATTCTTATGCCCCAAAACTGCTGTGCATAATGAGTGTAATATTCTCCACAAAAATTCATCCAACACCTAATTTAATAGGAGTAATTAGACAGATGACCACAGGAAAAGACAGGAATATTAGAACTGAGGCTTTGGTACTTAAAGTGCCTCCCCCTTGCCCATAGGCAGAAATCACAAAATCTATCAAAGAGGAGGAATAAAACCAAACGTACCAGAAGTAGATGACTGAAACAAAAAAGATTGTACCTGTTTATTAATTATGAAAATGATATATTTTATGTACATTGACAGAATTAACATGAGAAATACTGCTTTAGTAAAGCATAAGACATAAAGGAAGACAAAAAGAAGGAAGAAAAAAAATAGGGCAAAAGAGCTGAAAAGGCGACAAAATAGAAATCAAGAATACCAAAATAAGCAACATCAAAAATAGACTTCTAAAATTGCAACAAGTATATGTGAGGAATGTTTCAAGAAAGACTGAATGAAGAATGAATGGAAAAAAACTTTGCAGAAACCATGTAATGACCTGGAAAACAGCAGATGCTTACTTTAACTGGAATGAATGTTTTGAAAGTGAGTACACTATCTTTTCTCTGCCAGGGTAATACTTTCGCCACACAATAATGAGAGCCCTGCTCGACCACGGAGCCGCTCACGGCTTCCTGGAGAAAAGGGCCTTCTCTTGTCTCATGGCTTCACAGACTCTGGTGGGTCCAAAGGGTTGTGTCTTCCATATTCATGTGGAACTATTTAAAACGAATCTGTGAGAGCACATGAGAAGTTCATGCATTATCAGTTCACATGTACTTGTCTTCTGCCTCTCTAGGTGCTTGTGGTATGTTTCTGTCCCTAATCAGGACACACAGAGCCCCTGTCTGACCAGAAGGTACGCCAGGTCACAGGGCTATGTATGAGGAGTATCTTTGAAAAAGAGAAAAATAGTAGTAACTAACATCTTAACCATTCCAAATGAGTGGTTGTATGCTGTATTTTTAAATTTCACTATTATTGTAATGTTTTTTTTCTTAGATGTAGAATTATTCATGAGAATGATGGAAATGTTCACTGGTATTCAGTTCTTCAGAAGAGCTCTTTTCTTTGAAAACTTGAAATGCATTATTGTTGGTAGCTTAACTCATCTGTCGTATGGTGAATATAGATGTTAATGAACTGGATAATGTTAATATTAGGGAATAGATTGGTGAAGAGATTCTTAAATAAAATTTATATGGTCAGAATTCTTCTAGACAGAACTGTAGCAACAGCATAGTTGCTGTAATTTTAAAAAATATCTTTCATGGCAGATGAGAGATCAATTTTAAAGCACTAGTAAATATTTAATTACACATCCAAAATTTAGCTGTCTTCCCATTACTTATTTGCTTGCTCCATGTGCCCTTTGTGTTATTCATTGGGCATTGATTCCTGCTTAGAGCATTTCTTATAGGGTGTGTCATGTACAACTTGCATTGCTATACCATGTAAATATACTTGCTTATATTTCTCTCCCAGAAAAGAAGCCCACTGAAATGGTTTTCCATAATCCAGATATTTTAAAAATATTATTTCTTTAACTTTATTTTTCTGTGTTTCAGAGTCAAATTGGTCTCTCTGTGGCAATGCCTCAAAGTGTATTTCAGCCAGTAGTTACAAATGGAAATGTTTAACTGTCTGGAGTCAATGCTCCTAGAAATCTATCCTTCTCTTAAGGAGTTTACCCCTAATTAGATAAATTTGTGACAGATACAATAATTGTAAACAAAAAAAAATATGACGGACCTTAAGATATTTTTCTAGAATAGTGTTTTGTAACTGGAATGTATTAGATTGACTATTAGTGAAAACAAAACTAGTCTACAGGTATCTTAATATACACCACCAGTGTCATATGTTATATCCAGCAGGTAAAGCAGACATCAGATCAAATTTTTGGGTACAGGGGTGGGAAGGTCTCTGCACGTGTCCATAAATTTCCAAGGAGTTCTCAGACAAAAAACCTCTGAAAACAGGTTGGGATGTCTGTTGTCAGTAAAAGACGAGGACAGAGGCAGGGATGGATTTGTACAGTTTGGATGGTTCATTGGAATGGTGTATACTTAGGGCAGCCTGTGTGCAAATTACATTTGCATTTTTTAAATCCTCAGTTCCTGAAAGTATTTATGTCTGTTACATGATGGTTTTGAGGAATGCCTGCACATAGGAAATAACACTAATGTAAATTCTTCTCTGCTTGTACATGCATTCTGGAAATTAAGGTCAAGATGTTTTACCTAGCTGAATATTTGCACATATTTAGCATTTTTAATTTAAAGATTTTTCTCTGCTTGAACATGTGTTATGCAAATTGGGTGGTTGACTGCCTTGGGGGAAAGGGGTCCTTATTCTGTGTTGTTAAAAAACACCAAGAACTTTGATTTCAGAGCTCTGTGCCTTGCTGCTTTTGTCAGCAGAAGGTGGTGAAAAACTGTGGGAGTGACTAGCCCTTTCTGGGCTTGAGGTAAGGGGGCAGAATAGGCAAAGATCAAATGTGCTTCCCACTTGTATGGCTTGTTAGCAGCATAACCCACACAACCCTGTCCTTGACAGGGGATGTTACACAAGTGTGTCTGAATGGCTCAGCATGATTGTGTATCATCCCCTGTAACATCTTAATTGTTTTTCCATACTCTGTTAGAAACTCCCTTGTTCAGTTTTAGGAAATTTCTGCTCTTCTTCTGTGTTGTTATCTCTTGCCAGTATATAAGCAGAATAACAACTTCAGCATCAGTTGTGACTCTCTGATGGAGGAAGGCATCTCAAAAAGGCGAAGGTTATGTTCAACCAAAGTTCTAAGTCCTTTTCTTGAAAGAAGGCTCATAAATACATCTGTGTGTTCCTTAGCTTTTATGAGGCTTTAAGAGATAGAGCCTGTGGATTGAATTACTTTGAGGAGAAATGTTTCAGGATAGCTTCATGAACTAAAAGAGGCAATGTGTTATTCTAGTCTAATAAAAAGAGGCTTCAGTACCTGCAGCACTTTTCCTTCGAGGGAGGGACTAGCATCCTACTGAGGCAGACATTTTGCGTTTAAATTCAGTTAATATCAAGCATGGTTCTGATTTGACCTCCACGGCACTGTAGAACACAAGAAAGTAAATTAAAAGTATCCAATTAGAAAAACCTCACTGGAGTTAAAAGCAATGAGCAGTGTGAAAGATAAGAATTTCTGTGTACAAATATACTGTAATATGATTATTTAAAAATGTAGTACTGCATATACTGTTTTAAAAAGAACAATTTCTATTTGATGAAGAAAAGTGCAATTGAATCAGCCTTTTCCTGAGTGTTCTCCCTGTGATTTTCTTTAGCCAGTAGAAACCTGCCTTTCTGGTTTATGAAGCCGCAGTGCTAACATGTAAAGAAAGATGTTATGACTCATTTGAACAATTCTTTGTTCTCTCTTGAAAGCATTGCTGATGATATTTTCAAACATACTTGGGTTTACCCCTAAGAATGCAAACCTTTAGCAAGTCTAAGCTTAATGAAAGGCAGATTATGTGATTTTTGCAATGCCATATGATGTGAATGTAATTCTGTTAACATCTTTGATAGCTTTAGTTCAAGTTTTGCTGTAATTTTATCAGGGGAAATAAGATGACTTTTCTTATTTTGCAAAACTTTCTACAAATGTGGTAAAAATGTGTTTCAGGACTAAGTAGTAGCTACTTAGGCATTCATCAGCAAAACTCCTTTCTTGACTCGACTTGAAGAGGCAAATTACTGGCATGAAACCCTGAATTACATGGCTTAAAATGCGAACTTGAATTAAAAATGAGGTTGCAGTGGTTTCTCCAAGGGCCAGTATTTTACCTGAAGAGTGCTCTTCAATGCTGGGAAAATATGAGGTTAAAGAAGGTGAGGTTAGAAGAGTGTGAGGATAGGGCCTGGCTCATATCCTGGCTGTTCCCTTGCAAAGGACTGCCTTGTGCACACAGAGGCATTGCTGAAAGATATGAAAGGGATTGGTGAAGAGGGATGTGGAGACTACAGCACGCAGTCTGTTTTGGCTGAGGATAACCAAAGCACTGAGCATCTTGCTGTTGTAGAGGTGGTGAAACCCCAGCCATTTTAAGTTGGATAATTTTACTCAACATTTCCTCATAGCTGGACCATCTGTTTCCACAGGACCTGCCACTGTGGAAGTGTTAACTGAGCTGCGACAAGAGAATAAATTGACAGGCATTTGTGCCTAGCAATATATGTAAAAAGCAGTTAAAAAGCCTTTTATCTCTGAGAGGAAAGAGAGGAGGCTTAAATTTCAACTAAATCAGGTTTAAAATATGTGTGTGTTTCTTGGGGATAACATGCTAGCTTTAGTGTCCACAGAAAGAAAGCTGTCCCAAAAGCTTTAGGTAGCTAGAGTATGTAGTACTGCAGTCCTCAGCTGACTGAAGCAGAAGACTTGCAGCCAGGAAGGGTAGCTGTATTCTAAGCTGGTGCAGAGTCATGTAAGATGGACTCATATAAGGCTTAAGCTTCCTTGATTACAGGAGTGTGTACTGTTACTGTAAGATGCCGGAATGGGAAACTGACTACTTCATCTTTGTGGCTTGATTAGTATTTCTTCGTACTGCTAATAAAACCAACTGATGCTGTGAATAATGCTGCTGGTCAGACAAGGAGTGGAAAGCTCATTGAAAGCAAACAGATTTGAATTTCACATGATCACAGAAGCTCAGCAAGTCTTGAGTGGGCCCCACTCCATGTCTCCTGTAAGTCATGGTACAGGTAATTCTTCTAATACCTTCTGCAAGGATTTACTGTCCACACTGTGGTTAACCATGTCAAAACCCACCGACTCTGAGTGACTGATGGTGGAGTTCCTTTTGTCTAAAATGTTCTCTTAATGTTTAGTGACTAGTAGGAAGTGTTGCCTTCGTTTATCTACATGTGATGTTTGGAGTCAGGGCTCAAAATAAGAGCTTTTCCTGTGTCTGTTTCTAGCATGCCTAGGTTCCCAAGACATTGTTGTACTGTTTAAATGAAAATGGAAACAGTTACAATGGTGAAGGTAATTTGCCTTATGTGACACAGAATCATAGAATATGCTGATTTGGAAGGGACCCATCAGGATCACTGAGTCCAGAGGATGAATGATAACTAGTGGGATGACTCCTCTGCTTCTTTGAATAACAACTGATTTAAAAATAAGACAAGGCAGTACAATTATTGCTTGTATTTTTTGTATTTTTAAGATGTGTTTTGCTTTGTTCTGTCTTTTTGCTGCAGTGCTCCTGATAGTCACTGTACAGCTGATTCTTGTCTTGCTTTGTTCTGACAACCCAAGTTCAGTTTTCTATTGAGGAATCTGATGATAAAATCACTGTGTTGCTCTGCTTTATCCAACTTGCTAAAATGAGATTTAGTGAATTTCTACTTACCTTAATCATGTTTTTCCACAGATTGTTCTCTGTTTTGTGGCTCATCATTAAAGCTCACTGTACATACTTAGGGAATATGTAATTGCAGTTTAAATAACCAGTGTAAATAACCAGTATGGTGGATTTAGACACTGAGAACCTTCCAGAAAATCTCCCAGTTTAAGCAGATATATAGTAAATCTGGTAAATAGCATGGATATGCAATTCCCATCTTACCAGAGATGTAAGTTATACCTTGTCATGGCTTGCTCTGAATGTGCGTGGCCACCTGAAATGGTTGAACTGGCACTGCCCTTGTGGCTATTGTTACAAAGCCTGACCAAATGCACATGCTGAAAAGAAAAGTGAATAGATCTTCACTGTTGTTTTGTGATTGATACTTCATCAGCAAAGCTAAATTAAAGGATTTTTAAATCAGTGTTCCTTGTTTTTTTAATTGTGTAGCTATTTGTTTATAGGCTAAAAAGTGGAATAGTGCAATCAATACTCTGTTCCTCTTCCTCTTTCTATCCTTCTGGTGATTTTACTACAATCTAGTAGTTTACAAAATATGAAGCAGTTAAGCAAAACCTAAATATGAATTATGTCCATATTTTCTGTTGGAATTTAGGACTGTAATAGTCAAAAGCTCCTAACTGATTCTAATAGGGGATCATTCTGTGTAATTGTTCTCCGTCTTCCTATCTGTGTGTTGTTGGCTGCCAGGCGAACCGACAAATACGAGGCATTCAGGTGGAAGACAGCTTTTTATAATGCATTCCCAACAGGACAATGTTGTTTGCAATATGGTCCCCAGCATTGTTTGCAAATACTGTAGTAGACACCTAATGAAGTACTATTCAAAGAAACAGCAGAATTATTTCAATCCAGGGTGCTAGACTGCTCCTCCTTCTACTATAAAAATATTTAAAAGTAAAGCAAACAAAACCAAACCTTCTTTACAAAGATTAGTAACAGAGCAGCTAACAATGTATAATTTAGATATTAAGATATTTAGATATTAAGGGCAGTTTTGCCTCCTGATCTCTGTTTTCAGGGTTTGTTTGGGGTTTTTTGTTCTTTTTGTACTGTGTAACTACTGACTTGCCAGCTTCCTAACAGTATTTTACAGAATTATTGTTCAAACATGTATGAGGGCAAAATATTTCCATCTGTACTGCTGAAATTTTTGTTAAAGGCAGTGCAAACTGCCTCTTTTTTTCTTTTTAGACAAAGCTAACTGAATGCATGAATGCCACTGTACATAGCTAACAAAAGCAGAGCATCTTTGTGAATAGGCTCTATAAATTCTTTCCCACAGAAGTCAACCAAAGGGTCGGTTGTCCTGGGCTACGTATTTCGTCACTTAAATCTGGTGGAAATAGATTACTTTGGACTGCGCTACTGTGACCGAAGTCATCAAACGGTGAGTAAAACACATGGCAGATTGGATTTTTCACGTATAAAATTTACCCTGTTGTGCTGTAAATGCCTGTAAAGCTTTGAATTGTCATACTTTCACTAACTTTCACTATTTCCTGGCTCAGGTATCCAGTAATAATTTCTCTATTTGTTTGCAACAGTCTTGGAATAGCCACTAATATCTTAGACAGGAATACAGTCAAATACTGAATGGTGTTGAAAACTAAGTGAAGAAAGTATAAAGAGTTAAAAATTATTATATGAAAGTAGGATTAATATTTTCTCCTCTTTAATACTGTACCGTTAAGCTAGCACTTGGTGTTTTACACTGTCCAGCTTCGCTTTGCCCTGCAGTGTCTGGGAAGCTGTGTTCCTGAGCACATCACAGCCTGCTTCCTTTGGAACACATGCTGGATGCCTCTTTTAGAGTGTGTTTGGCAATGATATATTCTCTCTGCCTGAACCATCTCTGTGTCCTTGAGCCCATGTTCTCTAGAGCTTTCTTGGCAGAGACTCACCAGATGTCTGAGGCTTTTTCCTCCAGGAGATTACAGTCCTAAATAGACAGGAAGATTGAAACCAGGCTGAGATGTTTCAGCCGAAGCAGGCAGTGGCTTGTGGCAGCGCTGTCTGGAGTGCCCCCACCTCCCTAAATGGCCTGTGCAGGGTTATTGCAGGCAGAGATGAGGAGCTGGGAATGCTCGGCAAGAGAGACTGGTGCTGTATTCACAGCACTTTAATTTTATTAAGGGAATAATGCCTGGCCTATGGTTGAATTAGGTCAAGAAGTTACACTTTTGAAGCCATTGTTCTGTGATTAGAGTACTGCATACGAACCTGTTTTATCTAAACATAGTAATGAACTGGCTAAATATTTGCCAGTTTCTTCTGTTAAGCAGAAGCTGATAATGTAGAGACTGAATTCAGAACAGTATTAGCAGAAGATTACTGATTACTACTAAGAGCTACAGACTGCCCCAATGACTGTACTTAATTTCTGTGCTGTAGTCTAGACCTTTTTGAATTCAATTCCTTGATAAGTTTTTAACCAAGTTTCATTCCATGGAGATGAAAGCTGTGAACTAAAGGTAGACTGTTAAAAACAATATTTTTGATTTCCTGAGGAAACTGAGGTGTGAATGAAGAGCAGGAAGGTTTTTTTTGCTCTGAAGAGGGTTTTCCTTTTTTCTGTAGGGGCATATAAAATAGAAATGACTGTTACTGGGAATGTTTCCAGAGGCATACACAGGATGCATTTGATGGTGTATATGACATTATGAAAGTAAGAGAAGATTACGTCTCTTTTGTGAAAGGCCTGACACATAAAACACGTTTTAGGACACATCCTGCTAACAGACTGGATGTTTTGATTGTATGATATTAGTGTATTTGTATTGTGGTGGTGTGCATAAGCTGTAGGCCAGAGACCCATTAATTCAGCCTCTCCACATACAAATGCAGCCTTTTTTTTTAACTTCTTCTCTCACGTGATGCTCCAGTGGCGTAAATTTAATGTTAGCTTCAGGCTTTGCCCTCTGACCAGCCCAAGGTCAGGAAAACATCGTGCTTCTTGATTTCCCCCGGATTAGAAAGGCATTCATCCCACTTCTGTCATTCACCTGCACTTGCACCAACTCCAGTCGTGTTGTGTGGATACAGGAGGTACAATAAGAGACCACAACTGTGTGCCACCTTACAGAGTGCATCTGCCCTGCTGTGTAGTTGCTGCCACAGTGAGTGGCCAAGTTTGTACTGCTGCATTTACACCTGAGTTATGTTGTAACAAAATATTATGAAAATGCCTGTTCCTCATGTTTGTCTGTATATGGGTAACTAAAAACTGATGCTGTTTCATCTAAAAAAGTTCATAAATGAGTCAGAATGTGCTACTGTGTGTAGTTTTATGTAGTTTATGGTGTATGGTTTTATGTGGCTAGCTTGCTATTTTTAGTGAAATCTTGTAAACTTTTAAGAATGGGCAATATAAATGGAAAGTTTCCAAGCAACAAACACACCTTGTGCTTTAGCTGTAAACATATATTCAGTTGCATGCTGACTTTGGCTAAAACTCTGTGGGCTGTTGGGGGAATTAGTCCTGTAGTGGCTGGCAAGAAGCCTGGATTTGAATTTTGGATTGGATATTTTTTGGATCGACCACAGTAGATTTCCTAAGGGAAGAGGAAAGAGGTTACCTTGCTAATTAGTTTTAAAACCATGCTCCCGAGTTAGTCTCAGAAAGAGAAAAGTGTTTGGAGGTTTGGCTATTTATTAATACATCACTTGTTGTGGGGAATGTTTTACTATTTGCACTGTCAGGTTTTTTTGTCCCACTATATATTTAACTGAATGATGAATAAAGCAGGGTAGGCAAAACTATGTATTTTTAAGAATACAAACCAATCACAAAAGAAGCATTTTTCTTATTAAGGGTTTGAAAGAACTTGTTTAGTTATTTTCTCTATTACTTTTGCATGCCTCAGCACTTTCAGGTGGTCTTTTAAGTGCTGTGTTGGTGTGCTACCTCTTATGTGGGTGGTATCATAATTATTTTAGTAGTACCAGTAGGGCTCTGATCAGTGAACAAGGTTTCACTGTACTATGTACTGTATGAATACATAACATTAAAATGGACTCTTCCTGAACAGTCAGCAAATTAATTAGCCTGTGAGAATAGCTGGAAGCAGCAAAGGGACTGACAAAACTGAGTGGCACTGGCAGGACCATGAACAGTAGGATAAATCATAAATTGGATGTCCGTCTCTCTATGGTAGTAATGTGATCATACTATACAAATTTTGCTTTGGGTTTTCCCCAAACTCTTCTTGGTAAAAGAACAGTGTTTAATTTGCAAAATCCAGCTCTCAGAGGTTACAGATTGCTGCCAGAACAGTATGAACTATATGTGTCCTGTGCTATGAAGAAGACAGGACTCCTAAGGAACAGCAAAAAGTGTCTTTTAATAATTAAATAAAACATAACATT
>JAYRBT010000093.1:12547875-12579223 GCA_036023395.1 Myiotriccus ornatus
CTCCTGGTTCCTACTGTGCTGCAGTTCCCAGGTGTTCTCCACAGAATGCCTTTGCCACTGCCTTTTTGGCATTACCAGGGGTCTTTAGGACAGCCAAACTAGTTATTGTTCTGGAAGGAGGCCAATATTTTCTTGAGGCATGCAAAAGACAGGATGGAAATAGCAATTTTAATGCATAATATCTCGGGAAAAACTGAGCAGAATTTGATGAGGAAAAGGGTATTTTTGAAGCCCAAAGGCATTCCCTTGTCAAGTCCCAAAAGAATCAGACTTTTCGAGCTTCTTTTACAAGAAATTGTACAGCAGGCTGTGATGCAAATATCCCTCTTTTCTTCTCCAATAATGCTAATCTGAGCTATTATAATGACAATGTACAACCTACTGATACTCAGGCTTTAAGAGGAGAAATACAATACAGAAAGCCGTATCACCATGTTCATTTATACTGGAGCCAAGCCCTGTCTCTATACCATGCACCCACCCTGCAGTGTTGATGTGTTTTGTTTACCCCCGCTATGAGGAGGGGATAGGGGAGCAGATTGAACAGGCTGTAATGTAGCCTAGCTATGGAAAGAAGGGCATAATTTTAACAGAAGTTTTATGTACAATCAATACTGTTTTTCTCCAGGGAATTACTGTCATACAGTGCACTGCATATTCTGACCTCAAGATCTTAAGTTGTACTTAGTTTGTGTATTATTGAACGGATTTTTTTTAAAATGGATTTTACCTTTGTCCAAAAGCATGGTATACTAAATTATCTAGGAAGAAAAAGACTCGTGCTTTTTAAGATAGATGGCATAACCAGTGAAAAGAAAGTGGAGACTGATGATGTTGACTATAAGAAAGAAATTTTAGAAGAATGTTAATGGATTAAAACAATCTGGACAAAGCTGGTGGTCAAGTGAGTTATAGGTAGTAAGAGTAAACTTTTAGAGTGCAGCAGGATCAATAGGATACTCACATTGATCATCTGATACTAAATATAATCAATATAGCTTCAGATTCTAATAAAGAAAAGACAGAGATGTTAAATACATATTTGTATGTAGGAATTGCCTGAAGATTTTTGCATTTCTTATAGAATAGGGACATCTTGAGCTTAGCAGTTTTAGGTTCTTTGCACTGAACATTTGTAAAAAAACCTGACACAACAATTCTAATTGTTAGTGTTGTCTTAAGTTGCAGAAAAATCTTGATAATTTCAGATTATAATTGAAAAATGATGCTTTTTCTCTTCAAAGTTGTGGGGTTTTTTTCTGTTTTAAATGTGAAAAAACCCTGACATGTATGGCATGATGGATATGGCTCCGTAAGAATCTCATTAAGGCAGTCCAGGTTTTAGTTTGAAGTTGACAGATTTTTCTGCACCGGACACCTCATTGATTGATACCACAGCAAACATTTCAACCTAGTTAATATTTTGTTTCGAACAGGTTAATGGAATTTGACCCAAATTTAACCCTATGCAGATACAAAAAATGAAGATTCCAGATTTGTGGTAAAATGTTTGCAAGCATTTAAAAGGGCTAAATATGAAATACTGCATGGAGTTTGAATGCATACTGCTTACACACCTGGCTTATATAGGAGCCAGATTTATAAAAATAGAAAGGACAGAAGACCCCATTTATTCTTTATGCTGTACTTTAAAACATTTTCTTAAATAATTTCTACCCAAAAATTTAAAGGGAATTATTTCCTTTAATTACATTGTACCTTTATAATCAGTCTTAGTAATTAAAAAATGATTAAAATAATACTGTATTTTGTTTGTAAAGAACAATTAGTAAACTAGTAGCCATCATGTTAGTAATTGAATAGTTACATTGATATGTGCTATTAAAAATTATTTTTTTTCCCCATTTATTCTGTAAATGATAAATACTTCTTTCAGATTCACAAAATTTGGCCCCTGCAGCTATTTGGGTATATGCTGCATCCTCCATCTTCTTGCAATAGTGGTGAGATGTTTGTGAGTCTGTGCAGCAGAGATACAGGTGGGAAAGCACTAAGTGGCACACTGGATGCCAAAGAGATGAAAGGAGTGAAGGCTGCGCATCAGAGCTGCTTTGGCATTCACAAATGTAGGGTTTGTTGTCAGCAACTGTTCTGCAAGTGTATTGAATTAATAAGACACTGTTTTTTTTGTTCCATTTCTATTGGCATTTTAGCATATGAGCTTGAAAGTGTAACTATACCCAGAACTATATATAGGTATATGCAAACATTTAACAACTGTCTAATACACATTACTATGTATGCCCTGAGGGCTCTGTTGTTGGGGTTCTTGGATTTTCAAATGTTTTCATCTTTATTGTCTGACTTTGGCTTGAAAAATGCCTTTTCATTATCCATGAAATTCCATTCATCTTTGGCTTACAAATAAAATGTTAGAAATCTCTCACTCCTCCCCCCACCTTTTGCATTCTTGAGGAAAATTTTGGCAGCCTTTGAAATAATTAATAGCTACACAGTGATTTTAAGCGTGGGTTTGTGGCATTGCCACAATGATATGTACTTACTGGAGAAATTAAAAGGCAGATGAGATTCTTGTCTATTCCCCAGCATGCTGAAGTGTTTAACCTCACCTGCATGCACCCACATATTTTCTCATGCTAGCTGATACTTATTTTTACTAGTACAAGTAGCAGCAATCTGTTTTCCAGGGATGAGGGATGAGAGTGCAGCTCCTCCTGTCTGCTCAGTTTGGAGGGAAGGAAAGGAAATATTTAGTGATATGAATAAACAGATTTCTTCCCTCTCCTTTCTTCAGATGCCCTTGGAATCCGAAATTTTCCCCTTGAATTTTCTCCCCCTCCCCCATGCTTGGAAATTGCCTTTAAAAGACCACAGAAAGAATATCATTTTACTGCCAGTCAAGTACGACCTAGTGAGAATTAAGTTCCAATGTAACTGTGTTTTGTTTGCATTGACTCCTTGTGTCCATATGGTCTCTAATTACTTGCTCAAATCCTAGTTTGTCTCATGGCAGCTAATGAATCACATGGATACCAAGAGGCAGTGGAGTTCAGGTTGCAGAGAGACAACCAGAAATTTGTAACTGTTCTGTACTCCACTTTCAAATTTGAGTGTTGATCCATTATTTTATTTTTTTTTTACAGATAATCAGTCTACCTATGCATGTAAAGTTCAACTGCAAAAAGGACTAAGAGGCAATGGATCTTGAAGCCAATTTCCATTTAGTTCTTTCAGGAGAACTTAATGAAGGAGTTATTCTATGATAGATTTTGATCTGATTTTGAAACAGTTTTGATTTCTTGGAGTGTAGCACAGACTTATCGGACTTTAGCAAGTTACACTGACAGCATGTTGTTCATTCTGTGATGCCAGTTTTGAGGAAAGGTCAGACTGCATTTGAACCACATTGCATAGCGAGAATGTGCACTGCTGAGTTAATTTGCCTTTTTTTTTCTATCTGCTGACTGTAAAATCTGTGTATCAGCCTAGTGTTCTACCTTAGATTGTTGCTGATTTGGAGTTCTAATGGGATATTTGAACAAGTGTGATCATTTCTTCTTCCCTTCCCACCTTCTCTTGAGGTTAGGAGGGTTCATTTTTGAATAGTTATTGGATGTATTTCATATAAGCGTGTACTGAATAATTTTTTCATTACAAATTTAGGAAATTTTCATAACAAACATTCCAAGATTTGAAATAGCAATGACCAAGAGCAAAGTATACTGCTGTTTCTGTTGCAGATGGATCAGCAGCTAATAGAAGTTGCTAGTTTTCATGTTCTGTCAAAGTAATCACAGAATCACTGAGGTTCATCAAGGTTGGAAGAGATCTTCAGGATCATCTAGTCCCATTGTCAACCCAGCACCACAATAATCAGCAATAAACCATGTGCCCAAATGCCACGTCCAGACACCTCGTGAACATTTCCAGGGATGGTGACTCCACCACCTCTCCGAGCAATTTATTCCAATGCCTGACCACTCTGTTAGTGAAAAAATATTTTCTAATATCTAAACTGAACCATCTCTGGTGCAATTTAAGGCCATTTCCTCTTGTCTTTTCACTGGAGACATGGCAGAAGGGACTGACCTCCTTTCAGGTAGTTGTAGAAGGTAATGAGGTTCCCTCTGAGACTCCTCTTTTCTGGATTAAACAACCACACCTCCCTCAGCCACTCTTCACAAGACATGTTTCCTAGAACCTGATACAATAATAGCTGTTTATAACCATTTATGAAATTAGTTGCTTGTGATTTTCCACTCAAATGCTTTGCAATGTTTTCCCTTCTTTCTGCTACTTACTCATTCTAATAGCGATTTTGTTTTTTTTAGACCAGAGAAGTTTTGTGGATAAAGGGGAGATTTTTAGATTAATCACATTATTCTTATTCCCTATAAGATTAGTTCAGGGGTGCAGGTAAGGAGTTTTTTTGTTCACTGGCCTGTGTAGTTCCTCAGCTAAAAAGGTGTGGGTACTAAGTGAGTAGATTCAGTTTGCCTTTAATGGCTCCTTCTAGGAGCTGTGTTCTGCAGCCTTTCCAGTTCCACTGTTTTAAGATGGGGTGCCAATCTCAGCTGGTGCAAAAAGCTTGTGTATGAGGGAAGACAGCTGAAGAAAATGAAGACAAGAATGGTCTTGGCAGCTGCCTCGACACTTTGTTCCAAAACTGAATCATAGAAATGTCAAGCTAAGGAAGAAATAAGTAGCTGGAGGGATTAAAAGAGGAGGATGCTGGTGACCTGTGTAGCCATAATGTGAAGTACACAATTGGTCTGTGGTCAGCAGTAACATGAGGATGACTTTTATTAGATGTTTGATAAAGGTGGGGTAGAGTAATCAGTGAGAAATTATACTGCAGATTGTCTGTCAAACATTTTGGGAACCCATGTAACAGCTCATCCCTTTGTGGTACACCAAGCATACGTTGGTCAGTTTGACACAGTTGTCCAACAAGTGCTGGAAACACTTTGGTGGAAGAGTCTGTGCCCTCCCTACCTTGGTGCAAGTTTCTAGTCATCCTCTCTCTCTGCTTTGTGAAACTATTTCTGAAAATAAAAATTAATTTTTCTTTGCTTAGTGTGTAGCAAATTTCTTGACACTTGGTGGGTACCTGTCATAGAATCATAGAATGTTTTGAGTTGGAAGGGCGCATTTTCCATGTTAAGTAACTAATTTTCGTAATTATCCGTCTCACAGTACTGGCTGGATCCTGCAAAGACCCTCGCTGAACATAAAGAACTGATAAACAGTATGTATCTGAACTTAAGGGGCATATCTGAAGATGAAGTAACAGGGACAATGTTCCATTCACAGCGTGTGATATATGTATTTTCTAGTCACAGCAGATTGATAGTTCTTGAACAAGTTTGTTACTGCAGTTCTTAGCTGTATCAAAATTTCACACATATGTTGCACATATTATCATTTTACAGTATTTTGTATGATTTTTGTCAAAAGATTTCTGCATGCCTAAATTTTATTTTAGACTAATAAGTGGTGCTATTTTTAATTTGTATAATTATTTATAGTAGCTGTGATACCTCTGTCATAGTCTAGTGTACTATAGTTAACGTAGATTCACTTTTGCTTATGAAAGTAAAAGTAATGCCTTTTACTGATAAGAGATTGTCTGCTATTACTGATAGTCTTCAGATATTGCAGATACAAGATCTGTTATTTTTATTACAATTAAAGGACATGATTTGGAGACCCTTTAATAAAAGATGTAAAAGTGGGGCATGTGTGGAATAAATGTAGTTGTAAGAATTTTGGTACTGAGTTATCAGGGTTTTTTAGAAGAACATTTTTTAAAGGTGAAGTAGAAGAGCTTTTCCAAATGTTTCTTGATTGAATTGGTGGATAATTAAAGTTGCTGCGTAAGATATTTGAAAGTGTGGAAGGGATTAGTATTCAGTATTATAGCGTATGACAGAAAATCACATTTCATGCACAATTACATTTTTCAAAAAGCTTCAGTGGAAGAAGTATTTAGAGGTCAAAATCAAGCAGCAAAAAAAAGTTTTCTTGGAGAAAGAGTAAGTTAGAACTGAAAACTAAAGTGAAAAATTCAAAATAAGCAAAAATTCCAAGCAGACAGACAAAATGTGAATAAATAAAAGACTAAAAATAATAATAAAAATTATCTTTTTTCCCCTCTTGCGTAATGAGTGTAGATGTATGGATTTACTATGTGGATGTTACACTTTTTCTGAAACTCCCAAGTTTCATAAAATATTAAGATAAGCTTCTTAGTGGCTGTTTTATGATCAACTATAACAGTTATTTGTAACAATAACAGTTCATGACAACTAATTTTTATATCATATGTTTTTTTCTCTCTAGCTGGACCACCATACACTCTGTATTTTGGCATTAAATTTTATGCAGAGGATCCATGTAAACTTAAAGAAGAAATAACAAGGTATAGTATTCAGTGAAAGGATAGTTTGTTGTTCTCAGACTAGTGATGTATTTCAGCCAGGTACATATTGTTGTGATGTGTCTGGGTTGGTTTTTTTTTTGCTTGAACAACTGAATGTTTTTGCTTGAACATTTGATGTGCAGAAAGAATATTGTTGTGAGATTCACAGTGGTTGATATGGACAACTGTTTGGAAGCCCAAGCAGAAAAGGTGTTCTCTAGTGCATCAAAAACTAAAGGACCTTGATGTGTGTTTGTGGTTGTGGTTTTTTCTTTTTTTTTTTTTTTCTGCATTTATATTTTGCTATAATAAAGTTTAGAGTTACTTGGATATCAAATGTAAATACAGTAAATGTTCTTTATTGGCCATAGCAAAAATTCCTGAGCTTTTTGTCAAGAAGATTTCTATTGGTCTTTCTAAAAATATGTGAAGGAAATTGAAGAGTTGCATGCTTCTGATTCTTTTACCTAAGCTTGGCCTCTACAAAATATGTGGATGTACACAGTAACACATGCACATGCATGCACACAGACACATGCAAACACATGGTTATCTAAACTCTCTCACACAGGGTTTTCTGTTTGGTTTATTTATGAAATGTCTCAGACAATTAGTTTTAGGTTCAAAAGGAAATTTGAGAATTTGGGTAGGTAGGCAGACAAAATTAGTGTGCTGGCTTGCATTAACAAGTATCAAAATATTTATTTTGATGTCGTAAGAATATGACACATGAGAATTCATTAGAATGCCTGCAAGGTTTTTAATTTTCCTTTGTCAAAGGTGGCAGTTGTTGCAGCACAAGCAGAATATTTTTCCTGTACTGGAGTGAGAAAATTCTTTTGTTTCCATACTGGCACAAGGAATGGAAGTCTCCAATAAACAAGACTAAGTCTGGCCTGATATAAATAATAAATGCTGTGATTTCACAGGTAAAAGAGCATAAGTTGGTGGCAGTGGGATGCCCCTGTACCATGGAATTTTGATGCATTTTTCTTGTACTTTTCTAGAGGTTCTTTAAATCCTGCTTACAGGGAAAGATGGCCCTGGGAAGGGAGCTCTGGCTCTGAATCTGTTGTGATTTCCTCACAGGGGTCAAAATGGAGGCAGGGAGCTAAATATTCAAGAACTGTTTCTCTTTGCCCTGTGATGAGGTCAGTCAGTGATCTGCACTGCTGATTAGGTGTGTGAATCCAGTCAAGAAATGTTGTAGTGTGATTAGGGAGCCTCTGTTCATGTCAGTGTTTGGTCATGCAGAATTGGCACATCGTATAGAGGCAGGGTCTCAGATATTGACAGTCTTCTACAAAACACATTGATTAGTCAATTACTCTCAATATTTATGAGCATTTATTTCTGTAGGCTCTTAAGTCTTGGAAGGAAGGTGCTTTTTTTTGTTCGGAGGTGGCAGGAGTGGAAACCAGCCAACCAACCAACCACCCAACCAAAGAAACAACAAAACACCACCTGCTTAGAATAACCTGCCTTGGAAGGCACCCTTAAAGGTCCTTCCACTTAGGACCCTACTTTTATTTATGCTAATAATTTTCTGCCTAAGTGTGTAGTTCCAGTGATGTGCTAACTATTTTGTGCTAACCGATTGAAGCATGTATTTATTACTTTAAAGGATATGAGAATGAACTCTGTTGTTATTAGATGTTAATGATCTGTGTCATTACATGATTACTCTTTGCAAATAATGAAAACCTGTCAAATCTGTAATTGCTTTGCAGCAAAATCTGTCTGCCTTGTAGGCAAAAGCTAACACTGCAGTGTTTGCTGGATGCGTTTGCTAGAGGAAACTGGCACTTATGCACTATAATATATGCATAAAAAACTTGACAGCACATGAGACAAGAGTGCTTTAGCTACGGGTTTGAACAAAAGATGTAGTTTTGTAAGGGGCTTAGTGGCTTCAGTGGGAATTGAGATTGTTCACTTTATAGGAATCACTTAAGCACTTAACAGTTGACTCTGTTTTTGCAAGAAAGTGGCTGTTTTGAAGATTCCTATGCTGCTTTATTTTGAGATTACACTTTGATGATGCAGACATATAGGTACCACTCCAAGGAAAATAAATTTGTAGCATCATGTGGTTCAAAGCTCTGCTTTGCAGAGACAGAGAAGTGCTAAGAGAAATACAGGTGCACCTCAGAAATGCATTTCATGTTGAAAAGAAGATTTTGTGTATTCCACAGGAGGTGTAAAATCCTCTTTGTCATTATCATAATTCAAACAGAAATTTGTGTAGGTAGGACTGCAAGCATAAGCTAGAAGTAGTACTGAGTGAAGAAACACCGAGTGCTTTGTGTTGCCTAATGACATTCCCAGAAAATTCTTATGCAATGCCCTGTTCCTTTAAGGTAGAGAATATTAACCATTTTTTAGGGGATGGACATTCATTCCTATTGTCTGTCGCAGCACAAATTCTGGGGGATCATTAATCAGAAAGACACTGGCATCCTTGTTCAGAGGCTCATCTGACTGAAAAGTCTAGTAAATTTGGTTGGATCTTAAATGTTTTGAGAGTCATCTGTGTAACCTGCAGTTTGTAAACTTCCATGAAAGCAGTGTAGGTGCACTTTGAACTTACAGATCATTCCAAGGAGCTTTCATAAGTAACTTATACCAACACAGAATAAATTATTTGCAGAATAGCTAAAGGCTTCTATATAGATAACATTGAACTAGTGAATAATGAAAAAGGTATGTGCTTGTATGGATGAACCCTTTCTTTCTGTAAAAAGCTACCTTCTCAGTATTGTTAGTTTTGTAGGAGCCAGTGAAAGAAATTACTTAGGATTGTGTGAAACACTGCATAAATCTGTTGTTATAAAACTGGAAAAAATTTGAATAGTGTTTAAAAGATTTCCTGTAAATTATTATGGTGAGTTGCAAAACCAAGCAGAGCCTTTGTATGATGGTTTGTTTCCTTGTCTTTACTTTTCTATTTTGTGCATATTTATTCTTGTAAGTGCTCTCAGAATGTGCTTTATCAAGTGTAGAAGCACGTTATGACTTTGAAAATTACATTTTTACTCCTGCCATCTCTGTTCCAAGGACATGGAGGTACGAACTCCTTCAAACCTGCTTGCTGCATTATAGTTGATATTATGGTGTGTGGAGAGGAAATATTAGAGTAAAGAAGTATCCAATACTCAATTCTCCTTTATGTTGATCCATTGGTCAGATTAAACTTTGGTCCTTTGATAGGTTTGTTGTTCAGTTTTTCTGATTGTGGTCCTCATCCCTACTTCCTCACTGCTCTATGAAAGCCAAAAGAGCGAAATGACATTATTAGGGGGAAAATTAATTGCATCTGCACATTATAAGCAGATGGGAAAACTACAGAGGGCTCCCCTACCTAGGTTCTTTGACTAAATTAATTTTAGTTATTACCTCAAGGTCATTGTGGGAAAATCCATTCAGAGGGGAATACAATTTTTTACTGTCACATAATTATGGTACATGGAATGTCTACAGTTAACTGGGTGACTTTGAAATATTAATTGGTGCATCAGGCTTGAAACAACAACTTTGTTTTCTCTTTGTGTTTTAGGTATCAGTTTTTCTTGCAGGTGAAGCAAGATATTTTACAGGGCCGTTTACCTTGTCCAATCAACACTGCAGCACAGCTGGGAGCATATATAATTCAGTGTAAGTTCTTCTGGCCAGTTGAGAACTTATTTCTTTTAATCATGCATTATAATTAATTTTAAGCGGTGACTGAAGATGTCATTAACACTTTATACGTCCATTTCAAAACAGAACAAAACTAATGTGACTGATTTCATCCAAAGAACTGTAAATAGAAGACCATTCTGAACAGATTTCCCTAAAAAAATATGGCAAATATGAAGCAGAAAATATGCAATGATAGTAACATCTTCATTGTATTATGAGAAAGGAATAAAAAGAATAAATTTTTCTCCTGTAATCAATTTTAAGGAGGTTAGAGCTGTTGTTTTGATATAATATACTGTTCCTATGATTCTAATCTCAGATATTCTGTTGGAAAACAATGAGAAAGCTTATGGGACAAGGAGACTTAAATCATGGCAAAGGTTAGTCCTGGCACCAGCAAGCATGCATTCCCATGGACCCTATAAAAAGCTTTATGCTTTTATTTAGTGTTTGCAGTTGCTCAAAGTATAGAAAGACACCTGAAACATGTCTATGCTGAACATACGAACTGAATATATGTCAGATACTGAACATATGAACCCAAGGCATCAACACCACAGTCCAGGGTGCTTTTTCAAGGGTGATGTGCCAGACCAGGCTTTCGTTCTATTCCAAGCTGAGCTTAAGTGTGTTTGTGGGAATTCAGAAATAACTGAGGAGCTCTGCTGGTGTAATGCTATCAGTGGTGTTTTTCCCAGTGGAGCTAGCAGCTGCTGAGATCTGGACGAGAAGCCAGGGCCACATGTTCTGCTCCAGCCACAGGCCTGGCTTTCACCATTCAGGTTGTGTCTGGATGTTGTCTTTGACCTCTGAGCAGATCATTTCCTTAACACAGGAGTTGTTTTCCTCTTTTTGTGATCAAAGACTGCAGACTGTTATAGTGGTGATGGTGGAAAAATCAGTATCCATGGCACAGTTTGCAGAATATACCAGTTTTCTTATTGGGAATGCCGGAATTGTTCTTGTTGTAGTAATTCCTATTCTTATTCCTACTGTGAGCAAGAACCACGTTATTTTTATGGAGGTTTTCCAGAGAAACTTCTCAATATTCCTATGGAGCAGATCAGGGGCTTTTTCTAACAATGTCATTTCAGCATTCTGGAAAGAAACATTGGTAATTGGATGAGTCTTTTCCTTCTTGGCTCTTGAAGCCTTATTTTGGCTATGCTTTTGGTTTAGTGGGCACTGGATAGAAACCTTCTGTGAAGTGTTTCTCAGAGAATCCCAGTCTACAGATATTACTCAAGGTTATTAAAAAATTGATATACTAACATTTGTAGAGTTTCTCAGATAGATGCAATTATAGTTAAGATCAGTAGATGTGAGTTCTGACCAAGGTGCGTATTTATTTTATAATTACAGCATATGAACAGACATGACTAATGTATCCAAATTCAAGGTTGTTTCAAAGAAAATTATATTGACTATTCATTATGTTCTTTCCTTTAAGAAAATTCTTTTAAAAGTTATTTTTATTTTGAAAGTGAATTGAATATCTAGGAAATACATAGTTATTTTATTGAAAAAGGAAGCCTTGTGATTCCTCACAAGAAAAAATGCCATTAGAAGACCTTCCCTCTGGGTGTTTCAGGATATTTGTCTCCATTTGCACTCCCAGACATATTTTCTGATTGAGATAAAAGACTGAAAATAGGTGACCTTTGTTTTCTTCTTGTGTCCTGCAGCTGAGCTGGGGGACTATGACCCGTATAAGCACACCACAGGATATGTCTCGGAGTACCGCTTTGTCCCAGACCAGAAGGAAGAGCTGGAGGATGCCATAGAGCAGATACACAAAACTCTGATGTAAGAATTCAGTACTGTTGGGAACTTGTCAGGTAATGCCAGATTCAGAGATGCCTGGTAGGTGATGAGGAACACGTTGTGGTGCAGAGTGAAGATCTCTGGACTTGAGGAAAGAGCACAGGGCATCCAGTTGTGGTTTTCAAAAACAGAAAAGGTTTTATTTAACTGAAGTGGTTCTTTTAGGAACTGAGTAGGACAATAACTGGAAATGTGAGGTCTGTCAGACCTAGGTACGGGTGTTTCAAACCCAGCAGTTTTAGTAAAACATATGCCAGAAGTTCAACCATACATAAAGCAAAAATAAACATTAAATTGCTTAGCTCCAAGCTCATGTTCCTAGTAAGTGTAAAGATGCTTGGTCTAACAAATCCAAGTTAGGTGCAATTGTGATATAACCATTTGTTAAGATGAGAACAGTAACAAACGTTTTATGAATGTGCTCATCAAACCCTTTGTCAAAGTAATGCAGAGATAATCAGCCATCTTGTATGTAGATCTAGATATCTTGATTCTCTTGCTGTAATGAAGCCACAGTCTGGATAAAGGTTAAGTAATTTTTGCCTGTAGTATTGTTTATTACTGTGTTTTGGTCTTTTTTAATAAGAATAGGTATTAACTCAGGGTCACAGCTGTTCTCTTTGAAAAGTTCTCCAGTAATTACATCCTGTGACAGTTGCCACACTGACCTTTCTCTTCCAGAGAAGAGAGTCTGTTGTTCAATAAGTATCTCTGTGAGGTTGCATGACAACATTATTGTAATTGATGCATTTTAGAGAACTTGCTACAGATGCTTCTGTGAAGTACAAAAGTATTGGTTTTTCTGTTCCAGAGGTTGGAAACTTGAGTCACAAATAATTTGCTGGGTTCAACATCACAGAAGTTGTTTGTGAGAAATGAAACTTGAGGTGAATTACTGTGAAGCAGGCCACCAATACTAAGCAGCATTCATGCCTCTCTCCCAAGTTTCCGTAGTCATTAGCGTAGTCATTAGTAAATCTGATTAAAACCCATTTGCCTCAAACGGTTTGTAACCTTGAAGATGAAATTCAGAAGCCAAGGAAACAGTGGTTGTGGAGTGTTAACTGTTATAACAGTCTTTTGTGTTTTTATATGCTTATTGACTTAGAGCTCTGATACTCTCTTGCTGCTTGGGTGCAGTTAGGTGTGAGGGAATTAGCAGCAACAGAAGAGTAAATTTAAGGTGTACCCACTACTAGCTCAGCATGATTTTTATCATCAGCACTGCCAGCATTGACTTCTACATAGATGACAGAGGTCTCTTTAGTTAAGAAGTTTGAAGCTGCAGTGGCTGAGGGCATCCCAAATTATGTCATTGATCAGAGATATTTCAGGGACAGGGTGAAAAGGGTTGAAAGAACTTTTATTCTTTCTGGATCTCAGCATGATAACACAGAGCTTGTTTGTTTGGTTTTTTTCAGGACAGCTGTGGCACCGCATATACCTTTTTTCTGCTAGTTACGTCTAGAAAAAATATTTTTGATTGCATGTTTTCTCTCGGTATTTTTTTACACAGCACAATAGCTATTCAGGGATTCAGTAAGGATGCAGTTTTCTGAGGAAATTCCTAAATCAAGAATGGTGGTGGAAGTCAGAGGGTGGAGGGGGTTTCTGACTTCATCAAGTCTCTGCAGTCTCCCTGCTGTAACTGTTGTCCTATCTATAAGCCAGCATGATAATCCCAAGCTTGGATAACAGTGTGAGTGACCCAAAGTTGTCATGCACATCTGGAGGATCAAGCAGCGACTTCAGGGCTTCCATCTTCTTCCTTCAGAAGCTTCAGCTCATGTGTTTACTTCCTTTAATCTTTTTGCAAAGACAGTTTTTTATACAAATATGAAACATTATGTTATGTTTGTAACATGTAAATATGTTATAAAAAGGCACACATTTATTTGTCATTTGAGTCCTGTAGTACTTTCAGAGACAAATGAGAATAGAGGAATAAGTGTATCAGCATTTTTCTGAGAAAGGTCACTAAGGAAAGACTAACATCAGTATTTAAATTAGTGCTGGATTCTAGCACTAATTCATGAATGGGGTAATCTGCTTTTCTCACGACTGATATTTTGCCTGCCTGGGAGCTCACTGGGACAGTACTGCTCCAGTGAACAAAATCAAGCTGTTGACTAAATTTTTAGAGCCAAAGTTGATAAAAGATGTGACAAACATGACATCACCGATGTGCTGAATATCCAGAGTTCTACGTATTCTGAAGACAGACAATGAATGACACATCTACTGGGAAATCCAGCTCTAGAAGAAAGGAATTTTTTTTATGAGATTTAGATCTGCTGCATTTCCTAGAGTCTTTGGAATGAAGAGCTATCATCCGAAGCAGGGATAAGATGAGCTAGACCCCATCTCCCAGATACAAAGGAGGCATTCTGAAAATTTCTGCTATTGCATTTAGCAATGCCATTTCATGTCTTTGATGTTGGATGTGTCTTTTACCTTGTCAGGCATAACACAAAGCTGGGAAAACCTGGACAGTAGCTGCTAGGCTAGAGAGAAGGGGGAGACAAGAAGCAGGAATGTGCATATTGTAGGACTTTCCAGGTCTTGAATCAAAATGTTGAGCTCTGTTTCACACACTGGATTTGAAAGGTAGCAAATCCAGTGAAATATTTTCCTAAGAAAAGAATTGCAGGGTGAAGGTGGATATGCATTTTTTTGAGTTGATATTTTTATAAGATGTGCTGTACTTTCCCAATAACAGCCAGTAGCTTTCACAGAAGTATTGAAAAGGAGTGAAAATGAAAATGCAGTTTCAGCTACTTCAAACTTACAAACAAGAATCTTACTCTTGTATCAATGGCAGATATTAAGGGAAGAACAAATTAAATTCTGAGGATAAGGCTTTAAATTTATTTAGTAATTCTGTTCTTTTTGAAAATAAATCCTTTGTCAGTGATATCAAATATGTTCCTAGTAGATTTTTTGTTTTGTTTTGTTTTGTTTGTTTGTTTGTTTTCCTCCCACTTTTCCCCAGTTGTTTGCTACCAGGATGCAGCTGATGGTACTTTTCAACTGATGGATTGATATCTGCAGATAGGAATACAGTCTGGATCTTTGAAACTGCTAATCTCACAAGACAAACACCAAACATTGTTTTCATAGTAGCACATTGGGCTATTGCCAGTTGGTGTGACTTTCTATAGGCAAGGTTTTATGAAGAAAGGAATTTTATCTGAAGTCATGAACCTTGCTTTCAGAAATCGTCTGTAGCTTCAGTACTGCTATGGGGAAATAGTACCCCAGTGAGTCATACCACTCCTGCTTTATTAATAATCATGTAGTTATTGGGAAAAAAGTTATTTTGCATATTGAAGCCTAAAAATGGAATATCTGAAGTGTGTTTGCAGGGAAAAGATTAGCCACTGTAGTAGGCACACATTGTATGTATGATAGCATATATGTCTATGGTAGGAGACCTCTAGAGATCTTGTCTTACTTGGAGCGAGAAATAGAGTGTTCAAAAGACAAAGTAACAGTATAAAAAATGGTAGGAAGGGCTGTGTATGTGTCCAGCAAACTGTGTTTATTAATATGATCAATTTATATCTTTTGACTGGACGTTCAAAGTTCTTACACGGAATTTTGTTTACAGGGGTCAAGTTCCTGCTGAGGCAGAAGTAAACTATTTAGGTGTGGCCAAATCCCTGGAAATGTATGGAGTTGATCTCCATCCTGTTTATGTAAGTATTGTTTAAACTTGGTAACAGTGGAAAAAAATAATAGTACTAATGTAGGAAACAGTCCACAGAATAACTTGAAGGAAACACTGTATGTAAAAAATGCAGAGGAAGAGATACTCATGGATGGAGAGAATTCAGTCATTCATGCATACAGAAGCCTAATGGTTTTCAGATGAAATTCTGTGATTCTATTACATGTATAAAAAAGCCATCAGTTATACTCTGGAAAAAACAAATTCAGATACATAAGAAGTAAATAGAGAAAGTGTCAGGAGAGATGAGTGAGAGTTATAGCCTTTGTCTTTGACAGAAAAATTTGCATATTATTCTTATTTGAATAATAGCAAGTGTCTCCTGAAATCTTTTCAATACTATTGCAAAAATTAGGGTGGAGTAACAGAAGCATGTCTGGCTTTTTAAAGTATTTGTCATGAAGGTTTTACTGAAGATCCAGAGTACGTTCCCAGTTTTTCCCATGTTGTATCATGCAGTATTGCAAGTTACCTGTATTGCCTCATCAAAAGCCTTCACTTCTTTTGTCTATCAGCATTAAGTTGGGATTGGATCCAAGTCATCACCTGGAGGCTATGTGCTCCTGGTGGAAACATCATTCTGTCTTGTTTGAGTAATTGGACTTGTGGCAGGGTTTTTTGAATAAAAGAAAATCAGGAGTTCAAATGGGAAGTTGTAATGTAGATAGTTCACTGAGTTAGATGTCTGTGCTTAGTAAAATTACTTGAAAGAAAATAAAGAAATCAAGATACTACCAGAAGATTAAGTGTAGCCTGCAATATAAAGTATTTTTTAATGCACCCTGTGGCTTAATTGTATTCATATCCCATGCTCTGTGCCCTTCCCACCCATAGAGAGCTGGGGGAGTTACTGGAACAAGATTCAACATGATGCAACAAAATCATGTTAAATTAGCAGAGCTTGGATTTTTTTTTTTCTCATGGCTTGCTTTTGCTGTGCAATGAAATCTCTGCCTGGGTAATCAGGGGTGAGTTGCAATATGCCCAAGTCTAATCCGTGAATATAATTTTTCCTACATATATTACAACAGCAACAGAAGCCCTGATTTGGGACTGAAGCGACACACATGACGAGATGTAGTTCTTTTATCTCATTTGATCATATTAAAAGTAAAGTCACCTTTAGCAGTTAATTTACTGAGGAGCACAGTCAGAACTTGCCAGGAGTGCTTGAATTTGTAAGGTCTGTAATTACATAGGACACTTTCCACAGTCAGTCTGTCTCATCCTGCTCTCTCCCAGATTTGGGAATTGTATACTGACTTCAGGAATTTGAAGGAGATGATGCACGTGACTGTTCCCTGTATGCCATTGCCCATTCTGAACAACAACAACAAAAAGTTTGGCTCTCCCAAAGCTACTTCACTTGTTAGCAATATGCAACTGACAGTAGTTTAGGATGGAGAGGGCAGCTGTGCGAGTGTCTTATAGTAGAATAGGTCAGAAAATTGCTTATTTCCTTCAGCTGAAAGCTGGGATATCTGTTGCATTCATGCCTCAATAAAGAGTTTAGTTTCTGAGTTTTGGCCATCTGCCAAATAGCCAAAAGTAATTCCATATTAAAAAAAATTAGTTATTTTTGGTTTTCACCATGGCATGTGGAAATTCATAGCATTCTTTCCCTCCCTGCCATTCCTTCTTGCCTCCTTCCCCCCTTGCCTACAAATTCTTGCATAGGTGTTTTTGTCTGTAGATCAAGTACTATTTTCCCATTTGCGTACAGAGCAAAACAGTATATTCAAGTCATCAGGATGACTTCCTCACTGGACCTCGCTGCTATTGTTATAAAACTTGAAACTGTATGAATGACACACACTTTTATTTTCTAGGGTGAAAACAAATCCGAATATTTTTTAGGATTAACACCCATAGGAGTTGTTGTCTACAAGAATAAAAAACAAGTAGGAAAATACTTCTGGTATGTATTATTTAAATGTGCAGTCTGTGCTAACAGAATAGCAATATGAAAATGTATGGTTTGTGATATCTCTTTGAAAGGTTAATTATAGCAATAGAAAAAAGTATACTTGCAATTCTTAATATTCTTCTGGATTATGCAGATTTTTCTGGATTATGCAATTATTATTGAAAACAGTAGATCACCTTTACCATACTCATGCTGAAATGTTTACATACCACTAATTTTTTGCTGATATCTGGGACTTACCTGAAAAAGAAACCTACCTATCAATTCTTTTTTGTCTTTGTGTGTAAATATATGCAACTTTATATTTTATGATGCATGAAATTAAAGGCTTATGAAGTTCTGTCTTGTCTTTTTTTCCCCTCAATATTACAGGCCTAGAATTACAAAAGTTCACTTCAAGGAAACACAGTTTGAACTTAGAGTCCTGGGAAAAGATGTAAGTTTTTATTTAAGCCTGAAAGGATAAAAAAAGTAATCTCAGGTCTAATGATGTTGGAAATTTGGTGTGTCCATCAAGTCTACTTTATTTTACTGAAATTTACTGTAAGAAACCATCAAAGTGAAATTCATTGTATTGATAATTACTACAAGAAAATAGCATTATCCTCAAGTGCAGCATCCTAGAATTGTAAGATGGTTTGGGTTGCAAGGGAGCTCAAAAATCGCCTTATTACAAACCCCCTGTTATGGTCAGGGACACCTTTCATTAGACCATCCTTGCTCAAAGCCCCACCCAGCCTGTCCTTGAATGTTGCTGAAGTGGCTTGCAGTTTTGCTAAAGGGAAAGAAAGGTTTCCTGTCTGTGCGTTGTAGAAAGGGGAAAGAACTTCAGCAGTACTGAAATAGGAATTCTATAATGAATTTTTATCATTTTATGTTGTGCTCTATAAATCAGGCTGCTTCTGCAATGCCTTGTTAATGGTGTTGTGTAAGTGCCTAGTTCAAAGTGCTTCTACAGTAGGCTAAAGGGAAAGTTAATACTAAAAAATGTGAATGAAGGAAAACTCAAAAAGCTGTTGGGCACAAGTAATTTTGTAGCTTGGACACAAGCAGCCATATTATACAGCTTGAAACCTATTTGTCAGAACTTAGCATCATGTGCTGTTAGGTCATTTGAGAGAAAGCCGTCTTGGTTCCAGTGGAGCAAGGACAACAGTCTGATAGCGGGAGAGGAGGTTTTAAGGTAGAGTCAGAGTAAAAGACACAAAGATACTCATCACTTGTGAAACCGGTGGGATAGGGGGAGAGGGGAGTGTTGAGGATGTAGGAAAAATAATGAAGTGTAATGAAACAAATAGTTGCAGTCACTCTATGAATTTTGGTATCTGATTTAGCTACAAGTTTAGTTTGAGGAATTATTTTTTGAAAATACTTTGTATGTCTCTTTGGAAGATCAGGATTGAAAGTTTATGGTTTTAAGTGGTATTAACCTGCTGGCAGTAATCCCCTTTACTGTTTTTTTATGTATCTTTCTTCACCTATGTAGTGGTTGTTAGTCTCATTTGTGATTTTTCCATGAGGCCTTTTGGTATTTTCAGTACATTCTGCGAAATATAGGTTACCCCTGACTGGTTGACAGCATTTTTTGTGTCTCCGCAGATGTATTGTCAAATTTTGCCTTTGATGCTCCCAAGTGGTTTGGTATGGTAATCTGTAGATTTCTTATGGTGTGTTTGTTGAAATAGGAGAGCTGTTGGAAGGCTGGGGGAGGGAGGATGGCTAAACTTGTCACAGTGTTTCATGTAAAGGGTGAATGATAGTTCATGTATAGTTCATGTGTAGTTCACCTTTTACCTTTTACAAGTCAGAGTTTGACTTTGAATTAATTGCTTGTAAGTGAAGCTGCAGTTTCTGTTTGATGCCATATTTGTATAGTTTTCTTCTGAACCATGTGGAATTGCAAAGTTTTAACATGCCGAGTAGAAAACCTGGAAGCTCTAGAAAACGTGCCTAGTTTGAGACTGTGAATGTTGATGGCTGCTGAACACTTGCTATTGTGATCATAAGGCAAACATTTTGACAGAACTTGGTAGTTTCAAGCCTCGACAGGTACTTCTAGGAAATTGTTCAAGTGAACAGTAAGTACAAGGGTGTGTACCATCATTAAATTCTCCTTGGCATCTAATACTAATTTGAAGTGTTTCTACAGTGCTTCATATCCTAAGAAGATCAGGAAAGACGAAAATGGCACAGAAAGATCTTCTTTTCCCTTTTTGTTAGCAGTCTGGTGGTACTTTGAACAAAATTATATCTTGAAATAAATAAACAGTAGCCTTAGTCTCTAGATTAAAGCTGTCATAACAATTTAAGCTGTTCTATAACCAGAGGAGGAAAAGCTCATCAGTGTATTTGTATGAATGGATGTTCCAATACTCCTTGAAAAATTAATTTCCAAATTCATTTTATTCCTCTGTTTTTTGGAACAAATACCATCACTTTGTCCTTCCATGTGGGACATGACTATATATTAGGAGAGTAAATGTGCCATTTTTGCTCCATTCTGCCTCCAGGGATATCATTGTACAGCCAAGGGAATTAATACTTTCCTTGTATTATTTGTGCTATATCAAGTCTGGAATGTTTTACATGTTTCCAGTTAGTCGGAGAGAACTCCAGAAAATACTCAGGAAGAGTAGAAATGATGAGGATTTTCCCATTTCTCAAATGAAACTTTATGGCATATAGTGAGGAAGCTAACACCATCTAATGGAGCAGATTATTTCTGAGTGAATCGAGTGCTTTGTGTGAACCATGTTTTCCATATGGTAATGAAAACTCTGTGTAGGGTGGATTTTGGTTCATGTTTCCACACACACTGACTGCCTTTATTCATGCTGACAGCCACCTTTCATGGGTATCCCTGCTCATCAAGAGGAAGCTGTTGTTGCCTTTAGTACCAATGAAGTGCTGCTTTTTCTCTTGTAACTTCTTTATTCTCTCTTTCTGAGATTTGTTTGATATTTTTTCAGACCTTCCAGAATGGGATGGAACTGGACATCCACATATACTCAACAGATGACAGATGTAGCAGTCTAAATGTACAGGTCCATATCTTTAGACTGCCTAAAAATCACACTGTGGGGTCTCTGTGTCAGCCATACTTACGGCTGCTCATTTTGTTGTTTACAGTGCTTCACTTTTCATGAACTTGATGTTTACTGAGTGGAAATATTATTGCTTAGTGTCTTATAGTTAAGTAAGGTGCTTCGCCTTTTCTGCTTTGTAGTGAAACCTCTTGTACTCCTTCATATCTCTTCCATGAGAACAATTCCTCTATATTTAACTTCCTTGTATTTTTTACTGCATACCTGTTGCTATTGTGTACAAGCATGACCATCAGTTTTAGGGTTTTATCTTTCATTACTTTCCTTGTATTGTATTTTCTCCCTGAGGCTATTGCCCCTTCATAAACAAAATACTGTCTTTAATATTTGTCCGTCCATGACTTATCCTGACACGTGAGACTGAAACTCTTTTTCACTGCTGTTAATCATTCAATCAGTATTTCATTGTCCCCTGAGTGGACCCATGCTGTGAATTCCGAACTATAAATATGTTAGGTTTTCTGTGATACCTCTAAGTATCAGCATGAAATTAGGAACCCTTTACCTGCAAGGACTACACAAAAGGACTCCCTGAACACGACAAACAATTGCAAAAAATTTGTGAAGGTGAGAAAATTTGTATTTTCCTGCAGTTTTCTTTAGGAAAACAGAAATCCATCTAGTGCCTGTGCATAATTCCTGGTAGAGATAGATGTCTGTTGAGCAACCTTGCTGGAAACAATCCAGCACTACCGGTGGCTGCCAAAGCCCTTCCCTCTCCACCAGCAAAACAGAGCTTGTTCACAATGGATGCGCTATGTGGAAGTGAGTATTCCAAGGGGTGCACAGCACACCTTCTGTGCTTCCCCCTTGTGAGGAACACGGCTGGCTCCCCTAGATTTCTCTCTCAACTAACGACATCAAACAAAACAGCGAAAAACATGCTTTGATAGACTGTGTGGGCTGGGAATGTAAATGTAATAATATGCAGGAGTGAGAGATGTGGAGCTTTTTTTGCCTGTAGGTACCAAGCAGTTCTGTGCTGTTCTACACAACCCCATGCTGTTTTCTGTAACTGCACCTTTTACTTCAGTTGCACTGTCTGAACATGCACATGAATGATTTCACTTCTTCACAGAGTTTATGCAAAGCTTTTCATGTTTTTCATGTTTCTCATTCACCAAACCAGAACGTATTCAATGTGCAAAGCACTTGCTTTCATTATTTTTGTTGTAAGAGGATGGTCTTTTTGAATTATGAATTTTTTATTTCAAGAGATTCTGAAATTTGGGTACTTTCAAGTCAGAACAACCTCCAAAACTGTGCAGTTAAAAATGATTTACACACTTTCAAGACATGCCTTCCTCTGCAGTCTTCCATAAACAGGTGAAAAGGCCTATTTCAGCTGACTTCATAAAGTGAAATTGGTAAAGACTCTTCAAGAGCAATACCAACTACTGATGGAAATCAGAAGTACATAATACTCCCCATTGCGGTGGCTGAATGTTTTCTGAATGCAGTATTTTTCTATTCTTTTAAATAGTCTCAGAAAACCCTGTAAATTTGCTTTATTTTTTTAATCTGCTTTTCCTAAGTGTTAGAAATCTGAAAAATAATTATATTAATAAAGTGGTTCAGCTGTACCTCTTCTATTCCTATCAAATGCTATATTCCATCTTGAGGCACCAGTTCTAGCCAGGAACTTTTAATTTGATATATTGCTCCCACAATTTCTTGGAAAGATCGAACAGGGTTTGAAGGTATGCTCCTCCCAGTCTTAAGTCCAGTTGAGCTTATGTACAATTTCCAGACAAAAACAGCATTTTGATCTTCCTTATGGTTTAAGAATTTCAAATTACTTTTTTATCATTTGCATTTGCACCTAGTTAAGTCAAAGTGGTAGTGGAGGACAGAGGTGAGCCAGCACAGTGGCATTAATATGTCATATAAAACAGTTTAGTTTGTTTTGGTTGGTTGGGGGTTTTCTTCTCTTTTCTTAACCACTTTCTGAGCCATCTTAGAAGGACTGTTAAGACTGGTTCAAGGCCTGCATAACCTTAAATTCACTGTCACTAAAGTGTTACTGTCAGCTTTTTAAAAAAAATTCTTCTTTAGTGCTTTTTAATTGGTATAATACAAGGCAGAGATATGTTTATTGCAATTTTGACATGCTTTATGCAAACTGGCACAGCTTTATTAATTTTAATTCCTGACTTGGTAGAATGTTCTTAAAGATTGAGCTTGTCTAACCAGTAATAGTACATCATCTGTTGCATGAGCTATGACTGGTATGCATTATGTAAATATATAAAGATAGAGTATTTTCTATTGGAATTAACAAATAGTATCCAGATAGGTCTGTAACCTGGCAAAGAGGAATGTTGTGAAATAGTAGCTTCAGAGCTACTGTTAGTATTTCTGTTACACGTATGTGACTGTGTAGTAGCTGAACATACAGTGTGCTCTGTAATGGGGCAAGATCCCTCCTTATGTTACATTAGTGGTTATCGTGACTGGGAAGGATGGTGTGTGTGCTGGCCGAGTTCCCACTGTGCTTTTGGGGCGTTCTTAATTCATTTTCTGAGCCTGGATTAATGGGAGCCCATATATGTCTTGTCATAAATTATAGCAGCTAAAGCCTACTCTGAATCATAGGCTTTCAGCTTGTTTTTGCTCTGTAGGCGGGTGCAGTGGAATGGGTGTAAGTCTACTGAAGTAGTCTACTCTTTTCTTTGGAGTAATCTACAGACTTCACAAACAAGGGATCTTCTGGCCCCCAGGGGAAAGAACTGTCATTTTAATTGTGTGAATTCTCTTCCAGCTTGACTTGAGCTTGCCCTCTCTGGACACTGGGCTATCTGGGCACAAAGCAGCCCTGAGCCTGAAATCTGTGCAATCAGACTGGCGTGGCAAAGCAAGCTGGGAGCTGTTTGAAAAGCACATTGTGGGCGCTCCTGGACTAGTGTTGTTGCTCCACCAATTTCAGAGGTGTTTTGTGGTTAGGCAGAACAGTGACCCCTCTTACTTGTCTCATTTGAAGGCACTGGTAACCTGCTTTCAGTCTTTCAGTTCCTTAACTGAAAGATGGAGGCATTGTGGTGTAGTACTGTACCAGTTGCCAGCTCTTTAGTGGAGGTCTTAAAGGCTCTGCTAGATCAGTCTTCTGGATGAGTTGAGGGGTAGCATAAAACAGGCTGTGGCTACAGGTTTGGGTGTCCATCTGTGTATAAGCTCGTGGTGTAGTCAGGCTATCTGCATCCACTGTTCTACTCTCTTCCCCCTCCTATGGGTAAAAATGGTGGTGAGGTATGGCTCTATGACCTTTAGCATGTTTTGAAGACTACAAGGCAAGTTTTTAAAGCATCTAAAAGGAGAGGAATGTTTTATGTTTTCCTCGCATTTTTTTAGTGTGTGCCCTTTTCAGGATTAGGAGGAGATGAGTCAAACAGCTCAGCAGCTGGATACTGCTGCAAGGGTTGTGCCTGTCCTTTTGCAGCCTCTGACCCCACTGTCGTGCTCACTCCTTTGCTTGTGCAAGTCACAGATAGGATCGAAAATAACCATACAAAAATAAGTTTTCTCCTTGTTTGATGAGCGTAATGGGCTTCCTGAAAGAATAGTAGAACACCAAGATGGTTGAAAGGAGAGAGAAGATCTTTAGAGTGTGCAGATGACCAGGACTGCTCTGGAAGCAGTGAGGTTTCATGGTTTACAATGCCTCACCTGTAGTACATTGGTCACTCTGAAGGCAACAGAATGAGTAGCCTGTGGAAGTTTGTGAGACACCAAGCAACACTGAATGAGTTTAGAATTGCCATCTCCTATAACTCATTAGTGAAAGTGTAACAGATTTTTGTGTCTTTTGGTTCAGATATATGGGAATAGTAAGGAAAAAAAACCAGCTAACACTCACTATGTGTAGGAAACCACAATATTCCAAATGCTAAAAGTGTTGCCTTTTATTTAAAACAAAAGTTCATGGTCTTAACAGGTGAGGTTATCCTTGCTTTCCCAGTCCAAATCAATTTGTTCTCTTAGAGGAGAGAGGTTAAACCTGAAAGATATTACTGTTTTCAGTACTGCTTAATTTTTATTATTTATTAATTTTTATTTATGCATTCATAAATTGTGAGAGTAATGGCAGTACTCTTGCAAAGCTTAAATAGTCTTAAAAAGTAAATGAAGTCCCAAATGTAGATGCGCTGTTGGGTTGGACTTGCTTGCAGTAACTTACTGAATCCTAATCACAAATAAGGTGAGAAATGATGAAAGAATTATCATATTTGTCCTTTCCATATCTGAATTCTGTAACTTTTTGATAAATTGGATCTGTAGGGTTATGCTTTTTCCCCTTAGTGCATTTGATTGCTGAATACTAAATTTAGATGTTTCAGCATGTAGTTGATCATCAAGATTTTTTCTTGGACAAGGAGAATCTTTTCCCTGATGGGAATCTTTCGCTGAATGCCAGTGGCATTCAAACTGGTCTAATAGTAAGCTATGGCAAAAATACTTTCTTCTAAAAATTATCATTAAAAAAAAATCACCCTGGCTCTACTCTGCCCTCTGACATCCCAGAAACTCTCTCCTCTGAGATTATAAAATTAAATATATTTAAATACAGCAGAGGATTCTTTGCCTAAAAGTAAAATTTAGGAGTGGATGAAGAAGGAGCAAGATCATGCATATTAAAAATAAGTTATTGAGTTTTTTTCCTAACAGAAGCTAAATTGACTCATTATATTGCATAAGGTTTGCAATACTACAGGTCTGACTTGATACTATTCTTTAAAAGAGGACTGTAGATGTGTGGGTTTATATGAAATCACATCAGATGACAGTCTAGTATAGAAATTGTAATGTAAATCAGATCATGAAATCTGAAGTTACTTTTCTGCAATGTTAAGACATGCAAATGCAAACTAACTCTTGACATGTTTTCTTTAAAAGTTCTAAAATGTAAAAATGCATTATGATCTTTCAGTGGGCAGACTCTTGTTTCTAGCTGTCAGAGAAACAAGAGCAATATGGTTACTATTGAAGTAACTTACTTCTCTCCTCAAAAATCTTCAAGAGTCTTCAGGAATCTTGAGTTACACTTTTTATGAATTAAACTTGTATTTGCTCTAAGTTAAACTGTTTGGTTCCTTCAAATGAGAGATGATGACCCCTATCAAAATTGAATTTGTATTTAGAGGAACAGTAGGAATGTATTTATGGGAGTAATGTACTACAGGATCATCATATAATATGCATAACAATATCAGTTGAATCCTGGTTTTCAGCATTCTCAGTGGTCATGTTATCCTGTACTCCCTGTACTCCTCTTTCTTCATGTGATGCCCTGCAGAAGAAAATATGCTTTTGAGGGGAGACTAGAGGATGATTTTTGTTCCTTGGTTATTCTGTGGGACTGTTCCAGCCAGCCATTTAATTAAAAAAAGGCATGGGAGAAACTAAGCTCATGTGTATGTTTTCAGTTAGTGTGCTGTTGTTCTTGTTGTTTTTCTTTGGTCAGTGAATGAAATCTCAATTATTCGAACCACAGGTGCAAAATTCTGTCTTTTTTACTGTTATTCATTTTAAGAAGAAGGAAAGACTGCTTGAGGAGGGTAATTTGTGAATTTGTGAGGCTGCCTGACAGCTGTTAATAGAGATATAATTGGGTTTTTTTATTGTAGGTGGAACTTTGAACTCTAGAGAACATACTGAATCAGTTCACAGTTTGCAAGGTGCTTGTAGCTCACCATAGCTCATTAAATGAGGAGTGGGAGAAACCTGCCAGAACTCTGCTTACATACATGGCACTGCAAAAGTACAACTAATGCAAGGGCACAGATCTCCTAAAATCAGCTGCTGACAGCGGTATGAATCATACCGCTCAGTTTTGTTACACATGGTGGTGTTGTACCGCGCGGAGGTCTCACACTGACCTGAGTGGGACTACTCATTTCTTGTGCAAATCACAGATAAAAAACTGAGCACTCAAGTTTACGGGGTGACAAATATACGAAAGGGTATTTTTTGTGAACATATTTGAATGTTTAGCCTGTTGAAAACAAGCAGTGTGACGTGTCTGTTACTTCGTCTTTTCTGTTGGAAGTGTTCTGTAGTTTATATCTGTTTCACTTCTCTTTTCTTTGCCAGTTCCCAGAGATTAGGTTTTGAGCTTTGAATACTTTTTTTTCCCTTAAGAGATTTTAAGGTGGATTTTATGACTTAAACATTTTTCCTAGCATTTTTAATTATTCTGATTAGCTTTTTTAAAATAAACTTTCATTCCTCTCTTTTTTTCCCCCCAGGTTACCTTGGTTCTTCCTACATATATGTTTTGTGCATTTTCTGTGTCTTTGATTCATATTAGTTTATCATAAATCTTGAGTTTCTGTGTTTCTTTCACTTATTCTTGACCTTTTGTAAACTGTTAAAGAGAATATTTTTGAATGACATCTGAGCTACAATTTCAGAAAACATCAGAAACATGATTTTTGAAAAAGAACACTTGTGTGTTTTAATTAGGAAAAAAGCAGAGTCTGCAAATGAAGGAACAGAAGTGTTTCTAGAATCTCCTTTCTCTTCTGTTTTTCAAAAACCTCTTTTACATAAAGTATTCTACACAATTACAGAACCTCCTTTTCATCACACTGTATTCTTTTCTTATGTGGATTGATAGCATATGGTTGATTATTGTGTTCAGCAGATGCTATTCACTTCACTGGCAGAATCCCTCATAAGAATACTGATTGTCATGTTTTGTTTTCAGTGCAATGAAACTTCCTTCTTTTTTGAAGCACGGAACAAGGTCACCTGCAAACATCTCTGGAAATGCTGTGTAGAGCATCATACATTTTTCAGGTGAGTGATACAGAAACTGTGGTTTCCTTAGGGCCACTGCACTGAATGGGAACCTTGTTATACCTACAGAGTGTTGTAACACAGGCTTGATGTATGAAAACACGTTTTTACTCTTGGTTATAGAACGCTCTGAAAAACCAGTGCCTTCCCTTTTCTTACAATAATGTGAAACAGTGATTTTAATATAGAGTAGTTTGGTGACTTCTTTTATCTTAGTGTTTTTTTCAAAACACTATTTCGGGTTGCATAGATCAGGCTTTAAGAGAAGTGTCCACAATGTATATGGCAGGATTTAAGCTGCCATATAGATTTTTACATTTAATCCATCAAATTTTCTGTGGCATCATTGGCTTGAGTGAGGCCTTCGGATTTCAGACACTACTATTTCCTACAGTGCACAGAATTTTGTTTGTTTGTTTGGTTTTTGTTTTGGTTTGGGAGTTTTGTTTGTTTGTTTGTTTTTTGGTGTTTTTTCATAGAAACTCATTGAATTTCCATAATGTTTTGCTTACTTATTGAAGTGTATAAAATGTTCCCAATAGTGCACATCTCAAAGGACTTTATTTTACTGTTGCAAAAACACCAAGAAAAATGTGCAATGTCTAATTAGGAACCAGTTGGTGGTGTGCTTGGTGCTGACTTTTGCAGTGTTGTAAATGAATAAGCTCTGAATCCCTCCTTCAGTCTCACTACTGTGGCGTGGTGGGTTTTCCTGCTTCGGTAAAATATTAAGTGAAAGGCTCCTGGTGCCAGCAGTTTACAGTTGACCCTGAAATAAAAAGGTATGTAGTCAAAAGAGGAAGGGATAAACAGGTGGCTTTGGGAGACTCTCAGCCCATAATAGTCTGTCTGGAGGTAGGGATGAAGAGGAACTGGCAGAAAAAAATTTTTTTTTTGAGACAAAAGTTTGTGTTCTCTTTTCTTGACTTGGGAAGGGATCCATAACTGAGACCCAGCTATGTGACTTACTCTGTTGTTTTATTTTTCTAACTATACAGAGTGCCAGAGAATGACTCAAACTCTATGTCAAGAAAAGTCAGCAAGTTTGGATCCCTAGGTTATAAGCATCGGTACAGGTGAATTTATGTAATTGTTTAAACTTCAGTTCATTTCTTCTTCATTCATTGTTTTCTCCTCTTTCCTTCCAATGAAAGAAAACCCCACCCAGATTATGATCCAAAGCAGTTCTGAAGACAAAGCATGAATCAGGGCCATTTTACCAGGCTCTCCTTTGAAGTCTGGCAGTATGGGGACAAATGTAAGTTTATTCTCATTCTCCAGATCCCAAGAACTGGTTAAGATCTGTAGTCAAAGTGAGAGCAGCCTTGGCAGTGCTTTAAATCAGTGCTTTAAGTAATGAAATTAGGGGTTTTCCTGACAAGTGGGGAATACCAAAACAAGGGTATATCTTTCCTGAGTGGAATAGGTGGCAAAATTGGATGAATGTTCAAGGCTATAAGCCATGAAAGATGCTGAATGTGTACACTCAGCCTAAGAGTGTATAGGGAGCACTGTTTCCACCATCACTCAAGAAATACATAGATGAAATACATGGATTGTAATGAGTAAGGCTGATAATCATTAGTTAGACAGATCTTTGTCACTGCCTCTTAGGAATACTTTTGTGAAAACAAGGAAACCATAATCCCCAGTTTCTCCAGCAGCTCCTGGATTGCAGTTAGAACCTGTGGTAGGTAGTAATAGCTGTGTGTAATAGTAGCTCTATTACACTTGCTCTCAGTCAATCAGAATTCAAACTCAGCTGTTACCCTTGGATGTAAGATATTGCTTGTAGTGCCACTTCTGAGTCTGAGCTCATGTGACTGAATCTGATCTTCAGAAAGGATCACTATATATATTCTGTAATCCAGACTATTTGCATTATCACATTATCTGGCATGATCCAGCTTCTCTTTACTGCAGATATCAGGGAAATGGTTGTACAGCCTTTTGGGTTTCTTAGTTGGATCCTGACCTGCATTACTCCATTTGTAACAGTGGATAGGAGTTCATGGGAGTACTGCAGATGAACTTTCTCTGTTGGACCATTTCAGCAGATTGGAGCAGGGCACTGGGTCTGGGGAAGAGAAAGCTTTGAACCGACAGGAACTTTCCAATCAATTAAAAAAAGTACATGCCATGAAGCATTTAACTATGTCTGAGCTATTGCTGTTGGTGGTGCACTTAAGTTACTCTTATTTTTTAATAAGTTTCCAGGGGGGCCTGTGATATGGCTTGCTTTGTTGGTTTGATGGGCATTACTGACAGCTGTGTTTATAATCTTAGTTTTATCTAGAAAACATTAAAGTATTTATTTTGCTTCTAGTATGAAGTCTTCCCTGTATTGCTGCAGTGGCTTCTTGTGGAGTCCTTCTGACCTGAGTGGGTGTTCTAGTAAATGCGGGTTGTTAATGACAAATAGTGATAATCAATTGGAAACTGACATGAATACTCTTCTTAGATTTCAGTGCAGTAGTTACAGCATCTTCATGTTCCTTGATAATCTTCTCTTTGCTTTGCATATCCATCAGCTTTGACTGTCTTCCCTCTGCCTTTGGACTCTGCTGCAGCACCGAAAGCAGTGACAGTGTTGTGTATCTGCACACATCATTAGTTTAAAGCAGAAACCATAATCCCACCATTTGTCTGTGTATGTGTGGGGACCATAATATTATCTTTTGGCTGATCTTTTAGGTTTTGATGTGGTGGGGGTTTTTTGTGTTTGTTTTGTTTCACTTTGTTTTGTTTGTTTGTTTTTTGTTTCTTGTTTGAATTTGTGGTTTTGTTGTTTTGGTTTTCTTTGTTGCTGCTATTGTTGTTTGTTGTGATTTTGGGGTTTTTATTTGTTTGGTTGGTTGTTTTTTTGGGGGTGGGGGTGTTTTTTTAATCTTCTAGGTATTTCTCCTTATGTGGCAGACAGTTTTCAGGAAAGCAATTTCCTGGTCTTAAGATCAGACAGTGTGGAAGTATTAGGGGGAGAGGAAGATCCTATTCCCAGATGTTTTGTTAAAACTGCGTCTGCTATTTGTGAGACTGTCATGGTTGTGAAACTTAGAAGTTGAGCAGAAGTGCTTTCTGGCTAACTTGAGAGCATCCCTTAAAATGAATACAAAAAGAAAAAAAGCATTAGTGTGATATAGTGTTCATTCAGTTCAGGAATTTTTGTCTTTTAATTCTTTTACAACTTTGAGAAGATAAAATTTCTGCAGTGCTGACTACATGTGTAGGACTATTGGTGAAAATACAATCAGTATTTAATGGAGTCTATTCACATAACTCAGGAAGTCTCCATATGTAAAACCTATATAGCTGCTTGGTACTTTCTAGTACAGTACCTGTTACTTCATAATCATGAATCTGCAGATGTCAAGTGAGTTAATAGTAAAACTTACTTCTCTTGTGTAGTAAGTTTCCAGAAGCAAACATGAAGTTTTGGGGAGGAATATGAGGCCTATTTTACATTTTTTTGGTCAACACTGTATTCTGCTTAGTTACATGGAGAGGAACATTAAAATGAGCATAAAATAGTGTATTTAAACTTAATACCTTATTTAAGTTGTTCAGTGAAGAAGAACCTTACTGTAGATGGGAATCAGGTCTTTTACTCAATTTATTATAGTTTGGATCTGGGCTAGTGAGAGCCCTTTATTACAGTTTGTTTTGCAGTCTCTGATGTTGTCATTCCACATAGCATAGAAGTATCCCCTTACTGGCTGGAACTGAGCAATGTTAAATATGTTTCCCTGAGGTGAAAACTTACAGAAAGAATTCAGGTAGAAATTAAATTACTTCATCATCATCATCATAGCTAGGCTTCGCGAACGAAGATTTGAGAAGGGCTCTACCCACGCTTGCTACAAGCGCGCTGATGGCTAAAAAGGCCA
>JAYRBT010000093.1:12579323-12608052 GCA_036023395.1 Myiotriccus ornatus
GCCAGTGGCAAGCTCCCCATAGAGCAGGATCTTAGGGAGGCGGTAGTCCTGCATCCTGGAGATGTGCCCTGCCCAGCCCAGCTGTGTTCTCAGCAGCATGGCCTCGATACTCGTGACTGCTGCCTGTTCAAGGACAGACGTGTTGGTCACATAACCCACCCAGTGGATGTTTAGGATTGTACGCAGGCAGTGCTGACGGAAGCGTTCTAAGAGACGCAAGTGGTGGCGGTAAATGACCCAGGATTCAGATCTGTATAAAAGGGTAGACAGCACGATGGCTCTGTAAACGCTGATCTGTAGTTCTTTTCAGATGTTTGTTTCGCCACACTCTTTTATGGAGTTTACCAAAAGCTCTGTACGCCTTTGCTAACCTGAAATTACTTAAGAAAGTAATACGTTGGAATGTTCTGAGTTAGATGAGCTCATGCTATCTTGACCTACTCCTAACAAACCAACATTTTGTGTTAGTGCCTTATCTCCTCTTGAAAATGCAAAATATGGAAGAGGTTGGTCCAATGTCTTGATGATTTTGCCAACAACTGATTCAACCCAAAATGCAGGGTAGTGCTACTCAGCAGAACCAGAGTTGGGATAAGAAGTGAATAGCTAACAAAACATGCTACCCAAACCCCATACAGCTTTTTTCCAGTCTAAAAATCCTCTGTTTCTTTGATAACTTTTCCAAATGTTTTCCCTTGACTTTGTGTTTTAAGTGGCAAAACATCTTTGCGAATGACCAGAGACCCCTCAGTGCAGCTCCCGCGGCCTGACCAGAGCATTGAAAGAAGTCGCAGCAAGACTTACCCCAAAAGAACACAACAGACAGGTAAGTCCTTGTCTGCTCAGCCTGTGGGGAGATGTCTTATTTGATCTTGGGTTCATTTTGTCTTCTATGTACTGAGAACTGCTGCAGTGTCCTCAGAGATCTCTCAGAATGTACTGTGTCTTTAGCCTTAGGTCAGTGTTTTTATCTAAACCTAACGGGTTATAAAAACTCCAGCTGCTGTGGCTTAAAGATGATAAAACCCTATGTGTGTAGGCCTAATGTAAAGTCTGAAGAGGGAGTTTGAAAACAGGCAGTGAGAACACGTTTCTTTTCAGGAGACACGTCTCTAGCAAAAGAATTTTATACCTGTGTGTCTTGCTTAGTATCCCATTATTTAGATTGCTTGACCTGAGGTGTCTCTCTTGTGCATCCTCTTCTCAGTTCAAGAGCAGTATCCCTTTACTTTGATATTAAGTGGAACAGAAGTTAGTGCACTTGGCAATTTTAATGTCTCAGATCTCTGAGCTGGAAATCTATTCTGCATGCTGAAGATGTCAGGGGAAGCTAGAAATTTTTACAGGTGTTAGAGGAAGTGTGTAAGATTAAGCACAGATCGCAGGAGTCATGCCTAGAATAATGGACGTTTCCTGGAATTTAATAATAGAGATGTCAAGCTCCAGTTCTGCATGTGATTACATGGGTATGCTCAGCTTCATCTATGACAGAAGGCACATGCATTTCTGTTGAACTTGTGCATGGAGTTAAGTGTGTGTGTGTGTGTGTGTGTGTCTATTGAGTGGTAAAGTTGTGAGGTAAAACTCAGTCCCTAAATTGAAATAATGTTTGCCTTAGCACAAGCAGCAAAAGTCAGTCTCTGTTGCTGCAAGGGTGTGCCTCTGTGCTTTTGTGTGTGTTGTGCTTGTTCATTTTTTTTCCAGTCTCTTTGACTGGAATTGTGAGGAAAACTGAAACCTTCCTGTAGCCTCTTCTGCTGATGTAACATGATGCAGAATTCTGTGCTTGCTCTTCTGGTAAATTTAAATATTTTGTTTCCCTTTAAAATAGCTGCTTTGTCACCGTTTTACTTATATGTAGCTGTGTAATCTCTATCACCCATCTGGATGTTTTGCTTTTAGTTCAGCTTAATTGGTTACCCATTTGTTTCATGTGTGCAGTTATTTTCCACTAAGGCAGGTGCATTATCTCAAATGATATTGAAGTTAAATAAATTTATTTCATTTCCTACTCAAAATATGAGCTAAGGGAACAGAGCTATGCTATTCAAATTCCATCTTTCCTTAAAAATAAGCATATTTTGTCATCTTTACTTTTCCATTTTGTCCTTGGCTATTTACAGTGATACACACTGAATACTCTTTCTCCATTTAAACAGGCTTTCAGAAGCTGAATGAAGACTAATGCTACTTCTCCTCCCTGTGTCAGAAAACATGATAATCTATTGCATGTCACCAGGATAAATCCTTCCCTTTTCACCGAAAATTGTTTTTGGATATAGCAAAGTCCATTTCACACAATAAATCAAGACTGTTTGATATATTTTAAACATCCCTTGCTTAAATATATTAACCCAATGTAGATTTTATTTTACAAACTAATTTTTATCTTGGAAATTACCCTGGTGGTGTAATAAGTTTCATGAAATACGTAGAAGTTTCCCTGACTGAAATGCTTGAGAGAATGATATGACCTTTCTTTTTAAAATAAATATCCCTTTTGCATAATGAAGTTCTGCAGATAGATATCGTTGATGGTTAGTCTTTTGTTCCTGATGTTTCTTTTCCTGTATGGGGTAACAGGATTAAATATGCCTTGTTCAACATTTTAAACAGGGTGATTTTAGTTCTGTATGTATTATGTATTTCTTGAGGTATTGTCTGTGAAATGTCATTTAAATTAGGATCCAGCTGGAGATGGCTTATAATTTAGTTTTATGGAATGAAAGTCAGGGTTCCTTTTTTTTTTTTTTCCCCCCCAAAATCCAGTAACAACTTACAAATAGGTCTTTCTTTCACATTCTCCGAGCTCAGCATCTTTTCTCACTTGCCTCTTGACTTTTTTTCTCCCTTCTTAAGACTGCAAAATAAAATATATATAAGGCTTCCATTCTGCAGCCAGTTCAATTAGCCTTTCTTGTTTTGGTTGGGGTTTTTTTTTGTCTGTTGGTACCAGTAATGGGACTAGCCACTGCAGTGTTTTTGGGGATAATTAGAGCAAATGCGTGATTGTAATATATGCAACTGCCACTGCCTCCATCATATAAATGTTTGTGAAGTGCTAAAGCCTCCAACCTCTGGCATCTCATTGAAATCTTTTCCCTTCTTTCTTTTGGTGTACACGTTCTGGTGTTATAAACAGTTATATGGGATGTGGGTTTTGTTTATATTCTTTCTGTCACCTCAAGGTTGAGGTTTAGCTATCTTTTGCAGAGCTAAGCAATACAGTTTCCTTGTCTCTTTGGTCCATTAAAGTATGCTAAACTCATTAGGACTGCAGCCACTTGCTGGGTTAAGAGTTGGAGTAGGTGACAAGGTGATGATAGAAAATACTATTTGTATTTTCAGTAAAAATATTTGGCTTTAACAGAAGGATTGAATACTGTGAACAGAGAAAAACTATCTTTCTTGTATAAAAGCCAGTGCTATTGATTGCTTCCCCTGATAGGATAGACAGTGCAGACAGTTTGGCTTTAGCATGGCAGATTATTTTCCTAGAATCCAGATAACAGTGGTTTAAAATGCAGTAACCTCCATTTTGTCACTTTGTTAATACATTTCATATCTTAGTTGCTCTAGGGTTAGTTGAAAAATCAGATCAGGAAACTTCAATGGTTATGCTTTTATATCAGTTTTAGACTATGTTTTTATATTAGTGCGTAGGGGTTTTTTTACTGTATGTTCAGGTTGATGTTCAAGTCGGTGTTCAGTTAGGGAAGGGTTTTTTGTTTTGTTCTGTAAAGTCATATAAGTGAAATATGTGTAACTTGTTTCGTTTGCTTTTCTCTCTGTTTCATCTGAAAGAGAATTACAGCTGCATTTTGCCGTAATTGCAAATCATGAACTCAAACAGGTTCTCTCATTATTCTGCCTTACTCTCTTAGGGCAAGGCTGATAGTGTTCAGTTTTCCCAACAGTGCATAGGGTGAAAGCATTCATTATTCTTTTGGCTGAATGCTGGACATGAAAAGCTCCTTGGGAACATCCTCTCAGGACAAACACTGATGTGGCCAGACCTATTGCCACAGGGCTGAGTTTATTCAGCAGTGGAAAACACATTGCTTAGGGTTTGTTGTTGTTTGGTAGCTGAGGACTTGATTTGTCCCTGCCTTATACTCTGGATATCTGTATAAACTAGTGTCAAAAAGTGCTGCCATTCTGATTTAAAAGCCAGGTGGAGAATTGGGTGTGGGTATTACAATTACAGTACTATCTGTATTATAATAATCCCCAAGCAATCACAGGCAGTCACAGTCCCTGCTCTGGCTAACACAAATACTGCTACAGATTCCTGTCATTACCCTGCTTCACCAGCCTCAGTCATGGTAGCTAGAACTGTTGGTCTGGCACAGTCAAAGTCATAAATCTTTTCCCAGAAAATTGTGAGATTGGGTTTGAAAGTTAAACTTTTAGGAAATGCATTTTGGGATGGTTTCATCTATGTGCCCATTTATTAACTTTGAGCTTTACACTTTAAAGCTTTAATTTAAATCCCTGATTTTATAAAAGGATGGATGTGACAACTTCTGCATTTCATGTGTGGGGTGTGAGATACACACACCCTTAAGGCTACAGGCTTGGAAACTGACATGAAAAATAAACATTATCACAGAGTAGGCTTTGGAAGTCCATTTATCTTTACAGGCTCTTAGTAGAACATGGTGCAAAGCATGAGCTCTTACTGCATGTTTTCCATTTGATCACACCATCCTCTGCTCTCATGACTACGTTTAAATACAAACACTACTTCCAGATAACGTCAGTGAAATGGCTTTAGGTGATAAGAAACAGGCATGACAAGCTAACTAGCTTGACTGACTGCTACGGTTTTGGACACTTGAGTTTTTAAAAATGTAATAGTCTGCTTGAACTGAATGCACAAATCAGCACCAAGGTGGCTGTAAATGGGAACTGAAGTGTGTGCAGTTCAGTGCAGACAATGCTGAGAGTACCTTATCTAACCAAAGGTAAACAACCAGGAAAACCTGCTACAAATGAGATGTTTGAGATTTCTGGCTATCTAAGGTATTTTGGAGAGGGCTATTACCTTGGCATGCAAGAAAGAGTGATATAGATAAGTTGTTCCCATGATGTTAGTGTTTAGACAGTTTTTCTGGAGTTTATTCTTTTATGTTAAATAATCTATATCATACACAGGTTGGTAGAACAGTACTGTCGTTAGTAAAACGTACACCAGGTGGTACATACTGTAAGCGTGGACAGAAAGCTCCTGATCAAGCTTGTTATTAGTACAAAAGAATTGTACAGAAAGAGCTTTCTTGTTTAAAAAAAAAATCAAATCCAAGGTCCTCGTTGTGGGTAACAGTGGTATCAAACACAGCTAATATGAGATCTTGTCTCAGTAGAAACCTAATTTGTATTTCTGGGTAGATTGTGCCAGTGTGCAATAGTCACTGGTATGTCGTCTTCTCTTTGGTTTTCCCTCAAGTAAATACTTGTTAAAATAATAGAATAGAAATCAACAATGAGAAGCACCTGCTTCTTTTTTGAGGACTTACTAGTGCTGGCTGCTCCAAAAGCTGATGTACCCAGATTAATTCTTTTGTTTGAAAATGTCTTATCTTTGCTGATTTCAGTACTTTTGTGGTCCACACTAATATAGGGGGTTATTTTATTTTGTGTATTTGATGGCCTGGGAAGGGCAAGCTAAATGTATCTGGACAAAAAAAATATGGTGAGAAGTCCTGAGATATCCTTGTATTTTAACACTTTGACCTAATCCATTTTCATTTCATTATCAGTACCTTCCTTAAAGGTTGGAAGTTTCTGCTTCCTGTTCTTATCTGCTTTATATTTATTTATTTGTGATTGTGATTTTTGGCCGTAGACATTCTTCTGTTTTTAGAGGTCATACTCTCTTCACACCTTTCTTCTCATTGTTGACTGAGCAGGGAATTCCCTTCTGTTGACTATGGCATAATATCCCTTTGAGAAAACATCTTCACAATTTGTCTTATGTGGAAGAGTAATGAATGCACCCCATGTTAAACTTTCTTGTGATCTGGTACACTAAAATTAAGGATGAGACACAAAAGTGTGATCCTTATACACCCTTAGCAAGTAGAGCATACACCAGATATCTTGTGTGTCATTTTATTTTTCATGCTGCCCTGTGTTCAGTATGTGATTATGCTGAATAGATGTGCAAGCATTTATGCTACAGGACTGTTCTCTTTTTGACTCTTTTTTTCAGGTTCTAAAAACATGAGCCAGATTACAACAAATGGGGAAAATGAAGGAACCACCAAAATTATTGCACCTTCTCCAGTGAAAAGGCATGTATTCCAGCATTTCCTTACAGCTTTTAAGAGATTGAATATTACACTGGGTAGAGGAACACATTTAGTAATAATTAGTAACAGTTTATTCTGCCATTGAGTTCAGTACCATCTGATCTGCTGTCAAAGGTCAGAAAGTGTTGCCCAGTAATTGATGTTATAAAACCCAAAGGGCACTGGTCAGGATGGTCCTGTGAAGTCCTACTAGTCTCTCCCCTGGGATCTGTGGGTTGGCTGTCAGAGCCCTCAGGGCAGGGGTCTTCTGTCCCTGAACCAGGCAAGCTATGCTTGGGATGTGTGGGCAGGGAGGAGCTGAGCATGGGCTCTCCTCCAGCAAGGCTGTTAATATGGCAGGTGATTAGCCATTACACTGTTCAGTTCCTACAAAACTTGTGTTTCTTCTGGATCCACAGAAGTAGTGAATTGCCAGGGCTCTGAATTTGTGTGGTCTGCTGTTGTCTACTTATTAGTGCTGAAGTTCACATCTCTAGTAATTAAGCATATTTGAAAGCAAGACGTAAGGCTCAGTTTCAAAAAGGGGTTTATATCCCCACCATTAATTTTATGTGGAATTTGTTTGCCTGAATCAGAAAAAGAGTGATCTAACAAAAGAATGAGTCAAAAACTCAGCACTTCACTTTTTTATTTAGTTGCCTTAATGTCTGTCTCTGCATCCTCAGTAACCCTGACAAGTTTGTTTAGTTGTTTTGTGTTTGTTTGTTGGTTGGGGTTTTGTTTGGTTTTTTGTTTTGGTTTGGTTTTGTTTTTTAAACTAAGTAACTCGCCTTGTCTCTTCAATGAAGGTATGGGCTTCACGTGCTAGGTATCTGGGCTGACCTCTGAAGAAGGGTCTAAAATATTTACTGCAAAATACTTAGTGAATAGTGTTTCCTATTGCCTAACATTTAGTACAGTTGACCTCCAGTAGAAGAGCTGGGTTTAATTGCTTCCTCATTTTGAGGGAAATTGGATCCAATGTTCTTAGGAAATAATGTTCGTATGTTATGATATATATTAATGATCATAGGTTAAAAGAAAGTTTATGATTTTCATGATGAAGGGAGGCCACTAAGCAGAAAACAATATAGAGGTATATAAATAAAGGGATGGCACAAAGAGGACAGAGCCAGTCTCTTTCCAGTGGTACCCAATGACAGAACCAGAGGTGATGGGCAGAAACTGAAACATAGAAGGTTCCCTCTGAACATCAGAAAACACTTTTTTCCATATGAAGATGACTAAGTGCTGGCACAGATTGCCCAGAGATGTGTCTGGGAATGGTCTTGGACAACTGAATCTGTGTGGGCCTGCAGGAGCAGGCAGTTGGACCAGATTACATCCAGAGGATCCTGACAGCCCCACCATTCTGTTTTTCTGGAATATTTTAGGAGAGTGAAAGACAAAAAGCAAGCAGTACCATTATTCTGTAGTGCAGAGATGGTTGTATTGGGAGGCATGGGAACCCTTCACTACAGCTTGTGCTCCAAATGCTCTGTATGAATTTTTAGCAATGAACTTTTTAAAAGAAATGGGGGGCAGCCTATAGAGGAAGAAACAAAAAAAGGGGCTCTCAACAAGGCAGCTTTAAGGTTTCTGGGTTAGCTTCTTACCTTGGCAGTTTAAAAGCAATTCATAGGCAGATTCTTACTGAGTCATGATTTTAAACAATGTTAGTCAATTCCACAAAAAAAATAAAAGTGTTGGAAGATGTTTTTCTTTTAGAATTTGATTTGTTTTTCTCTATATCTCTGCCTGCCCATGTAAAACACCTTTCAGGTTTGCCAAGCTTAGTATATGTGACAGCAGGCATCCAAAATTTGTGAAGCCAATTTGGTAGTTTGCTCCATCCTTTGTAATTCTTGCATTAATTGTCTGTCGTGTTTACAAAACATTTTTCATCAGCTCTCACAAGCTGAGTTTTCATAGTTAAACTGTATCTCATTCACTGTTGAGATATGTCGTTGATTGCATATGCATAAATTGTATAAATTCAAAGTAAACCATAAAAAAGGCCCAACAACAGTAATCTCACATGAAATTCAGATCCTAACCTTTTCAGGTACTTTGAGTGAACTCAGTAGCTCTTGCAATTGTAACTCTGGAGATAATACTCGTATCTGAAGAGCTGCCATGCTCTAGCTTTCTATCTGTGAAACATGTGTCTGCTCCAAATGAATAATGGCCTAGGAATTTAATGCAGTATATTCACTGCCCAGGTAATTTCTCACTTTTTTAAGATTTGAAAACAGTATTCACATTTCTTTGAGTTCAATATAAGTATTGTTCAGCAGTTCATGCTGTGCAAAATCAATTGCTTTTTGCAATATAGGATTGAGACATATTTCCCCAAGTTACTTGCTTTGTCTGTAGTAAGCACATATTTCTGAGCCTGGGAACAGACTGTATGCACCTATGAGTCAATAATTAGTGGATGCAGTATTAAGAAAATTATTTACCTGATAAGGTGTAATTTAATTTCTTTTCCTGATGACTTACTGTAGCTTTGCATTTTGTTCACTATGTGAGAATTAAATGATTAACTCAATGACCTGTAGTAACCAAAGGCTAAGGTTAAAAGTGGATTAGTGAGTTAAGTAGCCATGATTCCTTCATAATGCTGAGTCTGTCACCTCCTGCTCTGGGCAAAGAACTCCAGCTTATATCCTTCTCTTGATAACCAACTGTAAATGTTTTATTTTTTCTGCTTGAGTTGCACTTTGTAAAGATATGATGTATTAATGATTGTACTGGGACGCTGTCAGTAATAATTCCTGAAGACCTTAGTGAAAATCAATGTGGCTGCCCAGTTCTGTATCAGGTGAACTGCTAGTTCTTGTAGAAAGAGAGATGGTGATGCTGGGAAACCATGGCTGGCCATTGGTAAGGACATGGGTGCAAAAGCATGCTTCAGCTAAAAGCCATTCTCCAGTGTTTGAAGTGGCAGTCCATCTGGGAGTATTAATGGGTTAGAAGCGGTAAAACTGGACACTGTGAGAATTATGAGAGTACAGGAATTGGAGCATCTTGCTGTTTTCACCCCCATCTCCCACAGGTATGAGAGACTGGTTACAAAAGCTGATAAATCTTCAAGCTGGTGACTACCTTGACCGTCCCGGTACTTCACCATTCAGTAGTCAGTGAAATCAGCTCTTTCACATCATTAGTTATAGTAAAAAGAAAACATAAGCCTTTACTGGGGAGGGAATGAGAAGAATATGATACTTGGTGAACCTATGAACCTGTGGTCTGTCATTTTTTGAAAAGTTACTCCCCCATACCTTTGTTGCTCCCATTGTAAAGTAGGTACTGTAGACCTGGAAAAATGGTAGAGAAATATGAATAAGGATAATCAGAGGTATGTGGTGACTCCTATACTGGGAGAGATGAAGTAATCTGTGATTCTTCCACTTGGAAAAGAGATTAGACAGTTGTTAAAAATGTATATTAAATAAATATGGTGTTCAATTTGTGGTTGTGGACTTATCATTCATAGGGATGCTTTTTTTTTTCTCCCTATAATCACAGAAACAGTGAGCGACACAGGATAGAAGTTTTGAGCCCGGTGGAAGTTTTGAAATAAAACTAAATAACTGTTTATGCCACAGTTAAATACTGCAGCATTCTTCCACCAGGCACTATTTATGCCAAAGATTAAAAAAATGTTCAAGAGGGTGTTTAAGTAAATTCATGGAAGAAAGTTTCATCAACAGTTACGTGAAATAAAAAGCAGATAAAGCCTCTGATTCAATAATGTATTAACTGCGTATTATGGAAGACTGTGAGAGAATATTGTGTGTTTGCCCTATTGTTAGACTTCTTGCCTAAATGTGTGTTCTTTATTCTGAGACAAGACTGATGATTTTTCTGACTCAGTGCCACCATAATTATGAATTTGTAGAGCTGATTTTTTGGGTCTTTCTTTTTTTCCCCCTTATGATCTTTCTTTCCAGGAGACATTTTTCAACATAGCAGCTGTTCTCTTTCACACAGCAGACAAATAACTAAATGACAGGGTAGGTCTCTGTAATGACTGTATGGCTTTAAAATTAATTTTTAAGAGATAAGTGTGAGAGAAAATGTGATTGTATGTTGTGGGTTTTAAATATATATATGTATATATATATGTGCTTTTATTTAGCTTTAAAAAGATGAAAAATGAAAACAGTCCAGAAACCCAAAGAAGTAAATCAAGTGCTCCATGGGAGGAAAATGGCCCACAGAGGTAAGGCAGGGCATGATGTCTTGGATATTGTACCATGGTAAATATGGCACAGCAGTAGGCTGAAGGATATTAATATAATAGTGTGTTATTTGGGTCATAATAAATCTGTATTGTGTGTAAGTAGATAGGTTCTGTCATGGATAAATAAACAATTAAAAATGAGGGAAGTATGTGTAGGAGGAGGTGATCAGTGAATGAAAATCACCAGCAGCTTTCCACAGAGGTGTCTTTTGGGGCACCATGATGATTCACCTTTGTGCTCCCTTCTGTAAACATCAGTAGTTTTCAGAGTAAGGACAAAGCAGTGTGCAAATATTCTCTTGCTAAGATAGACCTTTTCATTTTGTCATTATTTTTAAAGAAGAGGTGGTGTCATCTTTTCACACATTTTGGCTCTAGCGCTTAAATTGTGGTCAGGACAGCAGGAAGTTTGATCCTGCAGGAGTCAAAGAATAGTAGGATGGAGTTTTAGCACATCCATGCATTCTAAAGGACTAGGCAGTTTTAGACACATAAGCAGACCCTGTGTTGCAAGGGGCTTTGACAGCTTCTAATAATAATTCTCACTGCGACAAACTGTGGGAACTTTTCACCTGTGCAGAGCAGTGCTGTAATCAGCTGTCTGCAGAATTAGGTGAAGAAGAATGTATCCAACTTGGAAGGCCACAAGATGTTAGGAAAACAAAAAAAAAAATTAGGTGGAATTTTGGGAGAATTAGCATATTTTTGCAACACAGTTGTGAAAAGGAGTAAGTGATGTTAGATACAGATATGTGGTTGAGTTTAACGTACTCCCTCCAAAAAGTGGCACAACATCAGTAGACCACCTTGGTGACAGGTGACATGAAAGAGTGACATCCTGGGCTCAGTAGCACTCTTGGAAAAGGTCTTTATACTTCTCTGGGAAGGTATCACAGGGTAATCTATTTGTGCAGTTGATAGCCTACATGTAATTTGGTAATAATCCAACATACTGGCTCCCACTTAGGCTGAAGCACATAACCTGGGGCTTGAAACACCTCCGCACCCTTGGCAGATGTTTGTGTGGATGAATGTCAGAAAGACGGAACTAAAATTATTTCATGTTCCCAAGCATCAGCTCTGTGATGAAGATATATGTTATGACAGGGACATGGGAAGTTTTCATACTTATATCCATAGAAAACTTAAAGAATAGAGGTGCAGAAAACATAAAGAATAGAGATGCGTTTGAATACCTAGCTCTGGGTTGGATAAGTCATACTAAAGCACTGAAATGTTATTATGCTAAAAGAATATGGATACACTTGGATCTACATTTTGTAAGCTTAGATCTGTTGGCTTGGCAATGCTAAGAGATCTCTCTCCTAAATTTAGGAAAGAGAAACATATTTGTTGCTAGACAGCAGTACCAGCTGTATTTGCATAGCACACACATACACACACACAAAAGCAGGTATAGCTGAATGTGTACACGTGTGCGGGTGAGGCTTCTTGTTTTTGTAAGCTAGATCTCAGTAAGCTGGCCTACCTGTCCTGGAAATTTTAAAACTGACTGTTTGCTCTTGATTTTTAACCTTAGTGGACTGTATAATTCCCCAAACGACCGCAGCAAATCACCAAAGTTTCCTTACTCTCACCGAAGGAACCCATCAGGTGGCAGCGAAAATGAGTGTGGGCAACCGGTCCGGAGGAGGTAAGAGCCTGGGATTAATTACTGTCAGCTTCTCACTGTAGAAACTTGAGGTCCTGCATGTCTGTGTTCAGCTCTTGGAGGCACAGTTGGGTCCTGGAAAAAGGGGTATTTGAGGGGCCAGTCAAATAAAAAATCTTGAGTGAGGATACCGCATCTGGTTTTGGAACAGAAGCTTTGGTCAGGTTGTTTGCTTTTGTGCTGTTCTGGGTACTGGGAAAATGATGTTAAAATATGAGAAATTTCATTATTGGCATGTACAAGATCCTTTCAGTTGCTTCAGCTGTTCTTGCTTGGTGAACAAAAGGACTGATGGATGTCCCTTGCTTGACAATGAGCTTCCAACACAGAGCTGTATTTTAAGTACGTGGCTTTGCTTTAACTGCCACCTGGATTAAATGAATGAGCCATAAGGCTGTCTTCAACAGTCCCATGTGTGACTTTACATTAGAGAGGATGCCAACAAAAATACCACTACGTAATACTTAATGTGTTTTCAACTGGTACATGCTGAATTGAATAACTTAGAGAGGTAAAACTAAATGAGTGGAGACTCTTGTGCTGTGGGTCCTTGAGTATGTCTAAAATGCAAATTATAGGGACGGTTCTGAAGTGATGCAGTATTTAGAGACTTTGTGTTACCTGGGATGATTTGTCCTGATGAGAAGCTGCTTTCATTGCTGAGGCACCCTACCTGCTGCTGTGACCTGCTGTGAAGTATAAGCAAGCATAGATACCGTGCCACATTCTTTGCAGTCTTCTAAGACTGCCTTATGAGCAGCACCTGAGAGTTACATCTCCTCTTGACAGCTCTGAAATGATTACCTGGCTTTCAAAGCCAGGGTTTGCAAAGGGGTCTCTGACAACACAGCTGTATTGATTAGAAAATCTATTTTGATATGGGGCTTTCATACTGGATGAGTTTCTGAACTGCTCCAGACCTTTTTATACCCCATTAGCTCTCTAGAACAAGAGGGAAGAAACTCATTCATGGTGTATGCTTAGCGATCTCAGGTACATGAGTGTAGTTCTGTCTGAGGCAATAGAGGTGATTTATCCTATTGGATATAGCCCTTGTAGGTGTTAACAGCAATGTCTTTCCCAAATGGATTTTGTTGTGGTTTCACCCTAGCCAGCAACCAAACCCCACACAGCCCCTCACTCACACCACCAGTATGACTGGGGAGAGAGCTGGAAGGGTAAAAGCTGGAAAACTCACGGGTTGAGATAAAGACAATTTAATAGGGAAAGCAAAAGCTGCGCACACAAGCCAAGAAAAACAAGGAATTAACTCGCTGCTTCCCATGGGCAGGCAGCTGCTCAGCCATCTCCAGGAGAGCAGGGCCCCATCACATATAAAAGTTACTTGGGAAGACAAACACCATCACTTCAAATGTCCCCCACTTCCTTCTTCTTCCCCCCACGTTATATACTAAGCATGATGCCATATGGTCTGGAATGTCCCTTTGGTCAGTTGGGGTCACCTGTCCTAACTCCCAATCTCCCATGAACCCCCAGCCCCCTTGCCAGCGTAGCAGTATGAAAAACAGAAAAGGCCTTGGCTCTGTGTAAGTCCTGCTCAGCAATAACAAATTATCAACTCTGTGTTCACCACAAATCCAAAACACAGTCCCATACCAGCCACTGGGAAGAAAACTAACTCAACTGCAGTCAAGTGCAGCACAGGTTGTCATGCGTTGGTACCTTATTTGTCAGAAGCACTTGTTTGGCTTTGTAAAAACAAGACTTGAGATACGCAGTGCAAAACTGTTTCATACCAAGAAAAGAAAAGTGTTTGTACGCTACGCAACAGGAATTTTTTTGAGATGCAAAGTCTTTATCATATGGGATTTGCATTTGGGTGATCTAGTTAGTGGACAGGCAGTCATGCCAATAGCAAGTTTTCTCTTGGACAAAATGTTTTTAAAAGTCTTATCTCCTGTGCCCTTCGAGACTGTGAAGACTGACATTAGGAGGTAGATTCTAACTTATTTATGTCTTCCTGAATTGTGGTTTTATTCATGCACTTTCCTTTTCCAACTGTTTAATAACAATAGCTGTGTTTATGCACTTTTTACTGGAGTTAAAGGCTAATATGCTATGCTTATCCTAGCAAGTCAGGGGTTTGCAGTGAGAGCTTCAGTGGGACTATGCCTTTTATTGTAAAGATGTCCTGAAAAGTTAAAAAAAGCATATGCCCTATTTTCTGTGCTGAAAAACAAACAAACAAACAAAAGGAAACAAAAAACTTGGTGAAAATTTGGGGTTTTTTTAAAGATGGGTGGTTTTGTGTATTTTTATTAAGTAACTCAATGGTATTTTATTAAAACTTCCTTAATGCTGCAGGAAAAATCAAAACAGTGGTGAAGATTCAGATTTAAAGCAAAGGAGAAGGTAAATATATGATCTATAGCAGCTATGAAATTATAGTGAAGGTACTGATCATATTTTAGTTGACTGCATCCCCTCCTTTCATTGCTTCTCCCCCATCTTCTTAATTGTTTACAAGGTTTGTTGTGTTATGCCCATTTCATTCTTTCTTTCCTATCCAACTTTTGCTAAAATGCTCTGTGGTATAGCCTCCTCACAGCTCAGTCTTGCAAGCTACCTTTGCACATTGTTACTACACCATGCTACAAGCAGCGTGTGAAAGTTTACAAAAGGCTTGTCTGCAACTTGAAAGACAGTTCCAGAAATTTTAGCTTTCAGATTTTACAACTACAGATTTGGTTTTAGTTCTTCAGCCTCTCTACCCATTTTTAATTAATCTGATTTGAAAGCAAGTATGCTATCATTTGAGATGAATTGTTCTGCAACAGGTGGGTGCAAAGGCATGTGTTACTCCTCACTGTCTTCTCACTGTCTTGCACATTTTTTTCCGAGTTTTTTCTTAAGCTTTTCTTTTTTCCCCTCCCCTATTCAGTCTTGACTGATTGTCACATTCCAAACAAAATGCTCATGTGAATTCAGGTGTGGCCTTCAACAGCTTCAGTTTTTGACAGATTTTTGCCTCATCAGCCTGTCATGACTGTTCTGTGCTTCTCCTTGCTCCTGTGCTCCTACTCATACTGCCAGAATAAGGAGACAGTGGAGTGCATTTTAGTATCAGAGACTGTTGAAACTTGTGAAAGAGGGGAGGCACTCTCAGGATCTGATTCACTGCTGAAGCACGGGAAAGGAGCTCTGGCAGAGATACAAACATCTCGGAGACAATCACAGGAAGTCAGAGAAAGTGCTTACATAATTCGTAGTCATTGCATCAAATAACAGATTATTTTTTTGAAGAAGGTTACCATTACAAGCTGCCTGTGGTAGTCGTGCGACAGATGTCCAGCACATAAAACTGAGAAGGTTTAGTTAAGCACCTCAGGCAAAAACCCTAGTGCTCAGAAAGGACCTCCTCCCAAAGACTGTTCTTGCTGTATTGCAATACAAATGCATAAGTTTGTTATTGTATATTGCAACAGACCTTCTCCACTTCCTCAAAATTTGGCTGCTGTACTCTCATTGTAGTCAGAAATAGACTGCACCAGAATGTGAGCTTTCTCTGCCAGCTGTTTCTTTGAAATACCAAATCCTGCAACACACTTCAACCCCCCAAGCCCTCTCCTGGACTGTATTTGCTGTGTCTCTTGCCAAACTGACTATGCCTTCCTTCCTGCTCCTTGCATCAGACCATAAAGGTCTACCTACAAAATATTAAATATATTGCATGACCAAGAAAAAAAGGAAATAAAGGATGGAAGGTACTTTGTCAGAGATTAGGATGATCTCATGTGTTCTTGCGTTTGGCTTAGGAAAGCACCTTTGTTTCTGGTTTTGGTATCTCACTCAGTTCAGTAAAAGCTGATGTTTAATATTCAGTGAAAGATAATATTCTGACAGCAACCATGAGCAGCTGCCACTCAGCTGACAAGTCAGCAGCCCTTCTGTCTCCTCACAAGTGCTTTCCTGACAGGGAACACAAGGTAGTTTGATATGTAGTATCCAAAAGGCGGATCAGATTTCCATTCCTGAAAAACTAGAGAAAGGGCTTATCTTGAATTTGATCAAATAGGTTGTTTTATCTTGTGCTTTGCCTGCCATGCTGTGATTTTTGATGCTTTGGTACATTATGGGATAAATTGCTTAAATCACCATAAGAAAATACTTGTGGAAGAAAAGAATCATGCTAATGACCTGAAGGTGTGAAAGAACAGTGTTTCTTGAATGACTTATTAATGTTGCAATTAGTGGAATATTTATTAAATATATGATAAGATTGGGGTGGAGAAAAGTATACTTTTTTTGCAATTCTAGGGCATTTACTGTGCTGGAGTGAATCTCTTCAGCACCACCTTTTAATCTTCCTTCTTCCTTTGGGGTCACAGTTTTCTATAGTTACATCTTTTTTGTCACCACTTTAACTTCACTCAGAAACAAGTGTATTTTACCTGGGAACCTGGCTATCCTGACCCTCTCATTGCCTTTAGGTTGTGAGCATGAAATTTGGGAATGGAGAGAGGTTTCTGCTTCTTCTCTGGGGAAATGTCACTTTCCCAAGATTATTCCCGTCAGACAAGCTGGGTTGAACTGATTTTCCTAGACTTTAGTTGTCCTATTATTCTAAGACATTCTGTAGTTTGACAAATCTGTCTCCTTATGAAAGTGGTTTACCAAAGAGCAAAAGAAAAGCCAGGAACAGACATTCTGTTTTCCAGTGCATGGACCATCACTGACTCTAACTTCTGATATTCTAAATCCTTCTAGACTGGCTCATGTTAATATCAGTCAACTTTCCTCATTAATTAGCTGAGATGTTAATGTAGCAGAGAAACATGTTTTTCTTTGGAGGTACTCATAGAATCAAAGAATTGTTTAGGTTAGAAAAGACTTCTAAGATCATCAAATCCGACCATTCAGAGACCATCATCACAGTAAGGAATGAATGGTCTGAAACAGGTTTTAATGAGAATACCAGTTTTTAGGACCTAGCCCAGTGGTACAATAACAGTGTCCTGGTTTCTAGGACCTGACAGCTGGTCTGTCTGCTCCAAAATGCAATCAAGGATTTAAGGGTCTCAGATAGTAGTGCCCAAGCCTTTCTCTCTACAGAGAGCAGTTTGCCTGTAGGTAGTTCAGCTTGTCCCACCAGTCTTTTTCAGTAATAATTACAACCATAAAAGTCACCTTGGCATTTGAAGCTTTGCAGTCAGAGGTAATACAGAATTAACTGTTTTGTTTTGTTTTCCTCACATGATGCACCATTTTTGTAGCTCTGCATCAGGTCATCCCAAAGCTAGGCTGGTACACACCGGTCTGTGTGTGCACTTCAGCCCTCTGTATTTATAAAAATCAGTGGTGTTTTGTTCATACTGCTTGGCACTTGAAAAATGTGAACTTTAACTAGAGGCCGGGTGGAAGCTGAGGTGATGAATAGAGAAAGACAGATCTGTGAGCTTTTTGTTTTGCTGGCAAAATCAGAATTGCTGTATCATTTCTGTTGGGGTTTTTCACAATATGTAAGAAAAAAAGAGCCAGAATGCATATAGTTTAAATACACAACACTTCACACCTCAGAGAAACATACTGCTGTAGCATATACACAAAGAATGCTGAGAGATAAAATAATAATAAAAAAAAAAAACAAACAAAAAAACCCCAAAAAAAAAACAAAAAAAAAAAACTGAAATAATTGAAAACAAAATAGCATTCACCTGGCACTACACTTTGGGTGCACTACTTTTGAAGCAGTTGTTCCCTATCAATTAATGAGAAGAAGATAATATGACTTGCAGGTGTAGACAAGCCCTCTTGAGTCTTTTAATTCTGATTTTCCTAGTAATGTCTTTGCAGTGTTGCTATTCCCTGTTTAGCACTGCAGTAATTTTGATGTTTGTAGATAATTTCATCTTGGGATGTTTCTTTTCTTTTCTCCAGATCTCGGTCTCGCTGTAACACCAGCAGTGGCAGCGAATCAGAAAATTCCAACAGGGAACATCGGAAGAAGAGAAACAGGTGACCTTTATATATTTTAGACATGGAGACATGAAACACAAACAAATGGAGGTGGACTTTTCTCAAATAAACCTAGGAAGATGGAATCTAACATGTTTTGTATACATAGAGTCTTCCTGAGGAAGCTTAGGGTCGTTTTCTGAATAAGAAGAGCAATAATAGCCAAAACACAGGTATCATACATGTATGCAACGAATGCCTGCCTTCCTGGAAAGAACTTGGGCAGAACTCAGTAATGAACCACAAAATCAAATATGGGGCACATTTACAAGACTTGCAATATAAATGCAAATAAAGAAGATAATTTCTTGATAATTATATATTCAGCATCTACTTCAACATATATTCAAGTAAATTCAAGGGCAGATTTAAAGAAAAGGGCTTTTGAGAAGATGTGAAAACAGTTTTAATGGATCTGAAACTCAGCCTTGTTTTTAAATGCATGCATTTAATTGTATAACTATTTTATTTTCCAAAATGTGAAGTGTGGGCCTAAACCCAAAATGTGTACAGTGTCAACTTTTAACAGGATAGTAGTTCATATCAATTAATGCTAACTAATCCTGTTTTATAGATTCTAATTTTTTTTGTTACTGATATGAAAAAGATGGCAAAACAACTGGTTTGCTTTATATTCCCTTTCAAGCTGTATCTTTCGTGATTCACTGGAGATAACAGCATTGGAGAGTTATTTATGAAAATACATTTTTAAAAAGCACATAGAATTTCTTCATATTGCATTAACAGAGTCTTAAGACTGGAGAAAAGAGGAATTGTTTAAGGCAAATTTTCTAAGAAGTTGCCTGCATGAGCTGCCATAATTTCTTCTTGTCTTGCATGCAGTACTGTGAGTGATAAATGATTTTCAGATCTTTGGAAGCTCTTAGTAATAATGGATGCTGGTTAGTGCTGCAGGAAAAAAATCATTGTGATATTCAAAGGGGCTGGGATAAAGCATATGTGAGACATAAGATTTCTTTGCAGTTTGCTTAAATTAGAGCACAATCTTGTAAGATACTTGGCTAACAATAACCTAGTGTGCATGGAAGATTTGTTTTCCAGCTGAAGTTTGAATGAAATGCCGAATGTAGTTTCAGTGATCAGTATTAAATGGTATTTTGTATTCCTTTCTCTTAGAACACTCTTGCCAGGTTTTTTTAAATCCAGTGAAACTCCTTGTGCAGGGAGCTCCACAAACAAGTGAAAGAAATTAGAGGCTGACCACAAGAATGTTTTTAAGAACTTCTTGCAATATAAAGACTGAATTGTGAGAAGGATTAGGTACTGCTTATCATTTTTTGAAGTATAAAAGGATCTTTACCAACCCTTCCTCACCTCATGGAAAAACACTTAAAATTAAAAAGAAAAAAAATCAATTTGTGTGGATTGTTTTAAAGTTTTTCCCATTTTCAGAAATTTAAGTTACAGTAAAATGTTAATGTTGCAGCATCTCTTCCTCTTAGGTGATCACTTGAAATCAGACCATATAAAAATATGACAAAATAAAAAGTCATTATCAGTGTTAAATTAAACAAGTACTAAATGAACTGGAAATCTAAGACTTGTGTTCAGGTACAGGAAAATAACCAGTCACAATGAATTTCTGCATTTTGTTAGCAGCCAGAGCAGGAATATAACAAGCTGAAACGGCAGAGGCACTGAGTAGCTTTCCTGTTGGCAGAGGTGAGCCAGCCCTAACAGAGTTAAATGGGACACTATAATGATCCTTCCAGCTGCTGGTAATCAAGTTTTACCTGTTGCATAGATTAATATAATTTATTTCCCTGTTCAATAATCAGATCTCTGGCACAAGCAGAAATAAAATTGTTTTATTTTATTGGAATACAATGAGTGAATACTCACATTAACCAAAGGAATCTGCTTCTGATCAAAGAAGAATAGAATGTATTGTTCACATGATAAGAGATCACTGTGAACTATTTGTCAGAAGAAAAACAGAAATGTAAGTGAGAACTTCTGAAGGTACAACACTGGAAAAATGTTAGGGAGAAACTCTTTACTTGATGTCAGTCAGTCTTTGAGGTTTCATTCCATCATACAAATGTTTTATCCAAGGCAGATATTCATAAGAAAGTGAAGAAAAACCTATGATAAGTGTATTTTAATCATAAAAGAAACGCATTTGCTTTTTTAATGCCGTGGTCAAAATTTATTGTGTGGAGAAAAATACATTAAAGTAGTAAACAATGTGCTCTGAAGAATAGTTTCCTGCTTGATTACACTTAGAAGATCTATCTAATAAGAATCACAGAGTGACTGAATGGTTGAGTCTGGCAGGGACCTCTGGATGTCATCTGGTCCAGCCACCTGATCCAGGTGCCCAGGACAATTGCCACATGGCTTTTGAGTATCTCCAAGGAGGGAAACTCCACCACCTCCCTGAGCAACCTGTGCCAGTGCTTGGTCACCCTCACAGGGGAAAGGAGTTTACTGATGTTCAGGTGGAGATCCTGTGTTTCAGGACCCATCACCTCTGGTCACTAGGCACCACTGAAATGAGCCTGGATCCGTCCTCTTTGCACCTGCTTTCAGGTGTTTATGTTCACAGATGAGATCCCCCTGAACTGCCTCTTTTCCAGGCTGAACAACCCCATTTGCCTCAGCCTTTCCTCATGAGAGATTCTTCTGTCTTCTTGATGACTCTTTGCAGGACTCTCTCCGCTGTGTCCATGTCTGTCTTGTCCTGGAGAGCCCAGAGCTGGAACAGCACTCCAAGGTGTGGCCTCACCGGTGCTGACTAGAGGGGCAGGATCACCTCCCTTGATCTGCTGGCAGTAACTTGCTCAATGCAGCCCAGGGTCCAATTCAGCTTCTTTGTTGCAAGAGCACGTTGCTGGCTCATGTTCAACTTGGTGTCCACCGGGACTCCCACGTTCTTCTCTGCAAAGCGGTTTTCATCCAGACTCTTTTCGCTGCCTTTGACATTTCTGGTGGGATTCAACTCCGTCTGAGCTTCAGCTTTCTTAACTTCATCTCCACATGCTCAGACAATGTTTCTGCTCCTCAGTTCCTATTCTGTTCTTGAGTTCCTCCCACATTCCCTTCCCCTGCTTTCACCCTCTGTGGGTTTCCTTTTTATGTTTGAGTTTTGCCAGGAACTCGTTGTTCACCCATGAAGGCCTCCTGGCATTTTTGCCTGACTTCTGACTCACTGGGGTGGGGCTGCTCCTGAGGTTGGAGGAGATAATCCTTCAAGGTTAACCAGCTTTCTTGGACCCTTTTTACCTCTAGGGCCTTATCGTGTGGGACTTGTCCAAGGAGATCTTTGTAGAGGCCAGAGCCTCCTCTTCTGAAGTCCAGTGATGTGATCTTGCTTTTTGTCCTCCTCTCAGGGTCCTGAATTCCACCATCTCCTGGTCTCTGCAGCCAAGGCTGCCTTTGACCTTCACAGTCCCAGTAAGCCCCTCGTTGTTGTACATTGTATCTAAAGAACAACTTCATGCTTAAATGTTTTGAATGGCGTGAAAGAATCAAGTCTTTAGAATTGCTTAAGAGAATTTTTTTATTGCATAAATGTACCTTGCTACCATATTACCTGAAATGAGAAAAAACCCTATCTATAAGACAACAGATGAGTGATGATAGTCATAAGACTTTCCATTTTATCAAGTCTTCCTGCAAACAATGCCTAATTTGTTACTCTGACAGCTATTAATCTCAACCGGATTTATTTCACATGCCAGGAACATGTGATATATGTCACATATTTCTATAAAGGCATAAATCAATGTGTTCCCTTGTGGGATCAAATCGTGAAAAGAATGAAAGGAAAGTTGTAATGGGCTTTGAGAACAAGGGCAACACTTTTTATTCAGAAGAATCTTTAAATATAAATTTAGTGTTTGAGTTAAATTTCTTTCAGGACTTTTTTGTCATTTCTATTGCCAAAAAGCTAAAAAAATTGCCCTCAAATTATTGGAATTTGATCATTGTATCTGAATAATGTAGAGATTGTGTTACCTTGGTCATCCTTTACCTTGTTAAATGTGAGCATAGTACTGTTATTTGCATCAGCAAGATGGATGTTTTATTTCTTCATGTCTCCCATACAGTAGAGTTCTGCTGTGATACTTCAAGTGTGCTGACACTGCTTGTTTTAATAGCTGCCATGTTACTTGATGTATTTAGATTTCCAATATTTTGCTCAAGTTGAAGAGATAAAAACCAGTGATGAACACTGTTGTGTGGTTCAGCAAGCAGAAGAAAGGAGGCAAAATAGAAATATGAAGCACTTGGGGATAAATGAACACATTGCTAAGGACTGTGCTTGCCATGGATCAGCAGATGCTGATCTACAGGATTGGTAGAATGAACCTGAACAGAAATGATGTGGAACTTCCTCAGCAAGAGGTCATTTCTGAGAAGTGTGGAAGTGTGGTTTCAAGCACAGAGGTGCAGGATCTCATGTGCTCTGTGCTGGAGTATGGACCTCATGCTCTGCTGCCCTGTGTGGATTTCTTGAGAAGAATGAGTAGTTATGGGTTATTTTAAGGCAAACTTTCGAGTGTCTCCTTCAGAGCACAGCTGTCTACTTGACCTGTTAGGAGCTGGTGTTTGGGAGAGGTGGCAGACCCACCACCCACAGCAGGAGTGCCGGTCTGGCAGCTGTAAGTCTTCTTTTTGTGTAAGTGACTGCTGTATGTGGGAGGCAGTTGGTTGTGTTTATACCATGTGGGATGATTGCTGTCTCCACAAATTGGATTATTTGGGATGAAAATCACAATTCATTACTTAGTTGCTGTGTGAGTTCCTCTACTAAATCCTTAGATAGAAGTTTATGTTTATACCTGTCACCAGATTACAGATTTTTAAAAAAATTTGCTTAGAAATCAAAACCTGAGGTTGAAGTCTCCTCCAGATGCTTTTTAACATTTGATAGACTTGTGGCTGTTTATAGTAGTTGAAGATCCAGATCAAAATTTATTATGCATGTGAGAGAAGATCTGATTAAAGGAAACGCAGCAGCCTGTGTAGCCAGTTTAGCCTGACACAATTCAAAACTCAAAGAGAAAAGTACATCTGCAGTGAAGAGCAACAACAACATGCTTTGCATTTCCTGTCTCCAGTGTAATCCCCTTATCTCTACTGGCTTCTTTGTTTGTTTTACCTCTCAGTCTTTCCATTTTTTGTTAAGCTCCTCTGGCTTCTTCACTATGCCAATTGTACCATCCTATTAGACAATCCACTTTCAGGTGATATTTTCCAGGGTTGTTTTGAAATCCCTACTGAACTTTAAATTCACTGCTGTGACCAAGCATATCCGTTTGTTCCACCCTAGAATTTCATCCCACCACTCATATGTGCAACTCCAAAACTGTGAGAAGCATCTGTGGAACTTCGAATGGTCAAACATTGGCAAGCTGGCTGTCCTGACTGATTGTGGCATTGTAGGACTACATCAAGCTAACCAACATGCTGACTTGATAGGATTTTGACATTTGGTTCACTCTTCAATGCATTCCAATAATGAATTAATGTATTTAAAAAAAAGAAAAAAGGAAAACAAATTAAGAGGCATAGCATATTGTTTAGATGCACACAAGCAGAGACAGGGACCAAAGCCTCAGGGGGTGGTACAAAACGAGTGTCATGGGAGATTCATCCTGGGCTTTGTTCCAGGTCAGGATGAGGGGACTGCTTCTTCTGAGTGGGAACTCACCAAGAGCATTAGGGGATTTTCTCTGGATCCTAGGAAGGTGCATGCTACAGCAAAATATTTGAAAAAGTTGTAGTAGTAGAGCCTTGTATCATGTGAGTCTTCCGCTTGCTGAAGATGAGTTGGGCTGTAAAAAGGGAAAAAAATCTAGGTGTTTGGTTTGGGCTGGGAAGCATGATTCAAGTTGTGAGCCTGTTCTTAAAGTCATGGATGATTTCTTTTTTGGCTTACGCTGTTTTTAAACAACAAATCAGTAACTTTTCTTTCATATAGTTCTTATATTCTAATGTAATGTAGGAACATTGATTAAAATTTAGCAAGGCGAAAAGTTAAAGTACTGCATTGCAGGAGCTGGATTCTTTTGGGGGGAAAAAAAAAATCCCAATTGCTTCTCAAAGCATCCTTCATCAGAGAACTCAAACTAAACTGGTACTTGTTTTGCAGATTACGGCAAGAGAATGATATGGTTGACTCGGCTCCTCAGTGGGAAGCTGTCCTGCGGCGACAGAAGGGGAAAACCCAGGCAGATCCAAACTACCGGCGATCTAGGCACAGATCTCGATCGTATGTAACCTTTGCATTGTTTGGTGTGAAAGTTAAGGCTGCTGTAGTACGTTAAAAAGCAGGAGGTGTGTCTCCAGCGTGGTGGTGGCCCTCAGCTGCTGAGGAACAGAGATTTTTCCATGGCTGTGCTCTCATATTAGCAGATTTGTCTTTTTGGTCAAACTGCCTTTGTTTAGTGATTTGAATTTCAGGGCACAAATAATGCAGGAAGGGCTTTGTAACAGAGGAACTCTCTCCATCACCTTGAAAGAAGTCCTGGATGGTTTTGTGTCTCACTGAGCATTGGTTCTGTAATGAGGACAGTGATTCCCTGCTTCTGGGCAGCAAGTCTGTGAAAGCATTCAAATTTTATGCGATAGCTGCAGACTATTTGCATGGAATACATGCACACTTGTTTAATCATATAAATCTGCGGTGGTCCAGATGACAGCATCTGCTGATGTTTCCATGTCAAATTACCACTGACAAGCATAAGTCAGTGATACATTGCATCCTGACGTCAGGATTTTCACAATGGAGCTCTACTGCCAGGCAGTGGCATTCCTGCTGAGAGCCAGTTTTAACATGATGAAGTTACCATCTTTTCAAATTAATTTTCCAAAACTAATGAAAATGTTGGTTTCTTTAATTCGCATTTTTCTTCTAATGGCATGGATTTGGGGTATAGACACACTGTGTGTTTGTGTCCAGCCTAATCTGCCACCCCAGCAACCATCTGAAGCAGCACCAACACCAGCGTGTCTGGCAGCAGGGCAGGCAAGGCAGGGCAGGGCAAGTCAGGGACAGGGATGATGAAGAGTTTGGGGAGAGCAGCTATGAGGCACTGGGAGATGGAGGCAAGAGAGAGCAGTCTTTGTATCCCCACTCTCACTGACTCCTAACATGGATATATTGCCAGCCCTGACGCTGGTGGTGTAACATGTGACCTCTGCAACACACTCACTTGGGTACTTCCCAATGACATCTTTTCTTAAATTTACCTTTCACGTTAAGACTTAACAAGAACCACTGTATAATTTAATTCATACCAACTGAAACTGTTATCTGCACTGAAGTTTTCAGTATTAAAATCCACCTGAGTTCTGTTTTCAGTTGCCTGTGTTGCTAAAACTAATTTCTCTCTCCAGTTCTGTAGATTTTTTATTCTTGACGAGAAATAGAATTTGCCATTAAGATTCCAAACACTGGAATTTCTACTTTAACAGGGTTTGTACAGACTTGTACACTTTCAGCTGCACAAGTCATGTGTTATTAGGTGTAATTGCATACAATGATATATTACTAAAAATCAGGAATATTAAAGCTCACTTGCATGGAATCCACAAAATACAGTTGATTACATTTGATTTCCATTTCTTTTATTGTTTACAGAAAGTGCTGTAAACTAGGAAATGTACTCAGTTAATAATGGTTTGATTAAATTTATAGCCAACTTTTCTTTTTTTCCCCACAGGCCAACTAAATGTCATTGTTTGGACAGCACGGGTTCCCTCTTGTGGTTAACTTTACTTATGAAATGGCTTTTATTTCCCAGCACAGTAACCTTCTGAGTTATATTTAAACTACTATTAACAAAAAACATAAATGTGAAGTATCTTACTTAACAATCAAAAGTCCTAGAGGAAACAAAGGAATGAGAAAATCCTGGAGATTTTGGATGGTACCTCATTTCTTTTCATTATTCTTTTAGTGATTCCTGTGTTCATCTTTTTTAACTCAACTTCCAGGTAAAAAAAACCCAAAAAAAACCCCAAAAAAACCCCACAAACAAACAAACAAAAAAACCACACACACACACACAAAAAACCCACAAAAAAACGAAACAAAAACAAAAAACCAAACCAAAACAAAAACACCAAAAAAAAAAACCAAACACCAAACAAACCCTCAATGAAATAAGCCCAAATCTCCAAAGTATGGCAGAGATCCTTGACATATGCAAGTAGGAACTAAAAAAAAGTTAAATGGGAACTCCTTTCAAAGTGCTTTGAAAAAAGGTTAGTAAAAGGCACTTAACTGTTAACCTGTAGTAGGTAATAAGAGAGTTTATTTGATTTAGTTTTTCTCAGTGGCTTGTTTACATGACTGGATACAGATTAGAGAAAAAGGAAATATTCTCTAGGGTATAGTTGTTTGGGTTTTAAATGCTGTCATATGGTAATTTCAATGTACACATTTCAAAATCAATACAAAACCTTTGTTTTAGTAGAACAGATGAGTCTTTCACATTAAGTTCATTATTGCACTCCGCTTAACTAGCGTGCTGCACTCTGGAATTGTGAAGTAGTGGCTGAAATATTTGTTACTGTACCTGGCACAGTGCTTTTCATTTGTTTGATAATGAGTAATATTAGTCATTGGTGGTGGTGGTGAGGTGGTGTCTCCCTGATATCCAGAATAAAAATATTTGACAAGAATTTGACCTTTCTTTCTCGTAAAAGAATCAGCAAATGGAGAGAGCTCCCACTTCTACTTCTACAGGGTTTATTTTCAAGAGTTCATGTAAAACATCTGTGTAGCCAAAGGGCTTTTTCTAATTAAGAAAAATGGCCATAAAATTCCGTGGCTATTTAAATTTACCATTTGTGACTCAAACTGAAATATTAATAGGGGTGCAAATGCAGAACAAAAAATAATGTAGACCTTATTAATGTGAAGAGCTGTTCAAACTTGTGCAAACAAAATAAAAAAATAAACAACCCCCCCCCATGAGTTTCATCACTTACTGAGAATTCCTGTTAGATTTCTTGTGCATTAGAGAAACTGATTAGCATACAAATTGTCCAGAAGGTATTGATTTAGATACTGAGATAGGACAATCTGAGTCCCATATATCACAGCTGTGATTCTAAAACAATTCACAGTAAAAAGATGAAAACAATGTGAAAGGGAGATTGTTATCTGGCTTTAAAGATCTAACAAAAGAATTGCTTTGTTTTGGGCTCTTAAGAACCACACAAACATGAATTTCCTGTGCAGTATATGCAATACCTATATTTCACCTTACATTTCACCTTTCTTTTTGTAAACTTTCCATCATTTTGCTTTCAAGGAGCCCTTGGAAAGAAAATGCTTTAATTAAGTTAGTTTATCTGTATCATATTTCTTCATATTCTTTGGTATAGAGTTAACCTGAATAAATACTGTAAGATTATGTCAGTATCATGTCACTTTTTAGACAGATGGGAAAATAACTAATAACAGGATGCAAAATCTTAAAACAGTTTTCTCTGACGAATCACTGTATTTAGCTTTCTTTTTGGTTGTTTTGTTGGGGTTTTTTTTTTGTTTTGGTTTGGTTTTTTTTTTTTTTTTGTTTTTTGTTTTTTTTTATGGGATGCCATTTGCTAAACTTGTATTATAGAGCAAAGTCTTTCTTATTAGTGTAGTTGGAGGAATGGTCAAAGGGAAGACGGCAGAGATCACAGACTAAAGTGCTTGGAAAAGGTCTCAGAAAACAGCAGGTACAGTTCCTAGAAAATGGACAAATGAAGATGATTTTTTATTTCATCACTCTCCATGATGCCTTGAAATTTAGTATTTTTTACTGTAGGTAAGGCTTCACATGATACTTTGTGATACTTGTGACATCTTGAACTGCTGTATTTCCATGAATAAGTAAAAGCCATGAGCTGATCAAATGGGTCAGTGGTGCGGACAATACCCTGCTTTGTGTGGATCCTGGGTTTGGAGCGACCTTAAGGCTTTCATTCCTCAGGCAAACTAGGGCTTGTAAGCATTACAAAGCCTCCCTGGAGAAGCTGGCATTTTTCAGGGAGCTTTCTCATCCCCCACTGCCAGATTATGAAGCCTCAGAAGAGGATGCCTATCTTCCCAGCCCCAGGGTGAATGCAGAGTTTGCAGCTGCTATTCAGAGAGCAAAAGGTTGCATGGAAGGAGAAATCAGTTTGAAACTAAGGGGTGAAAAAGGCTGTCAAATGCCACTGCAGAGCAAAACACTGCATCAAGGAGTTAAAACCAGCATGAACAGATGTAGGAAGCAGAAGCAAATGCAAAACTGGAGAACGAGAGGTAGAAGTGAAAATCAGAGAAAATTAAACAGCCCCTTGTGGCTGTGGCTGTTGCCATCATGAGGACCTGAAGACTTGGAACGGACAGCAGTCTATCAAGGACCAGGGTGAATGTGTCATGCTGCCTGGAAAGCCATCCCTGCCTTAGAGCTTGAGAAGGTTATGGATTAATCAATTTTAGTCCTACTAGGGTGTCGTGGTTTTGCCCTGGGTTAATTTGCTTTTACACCTCCCACACAATTACTATTAGTTGAGAGAAGGTTTATG
>JAYRBT010000093.1:12608129-12638616 GCA_036023395.1 Myiotriccus ornatus
GGTTTTGTCCGGAAATCTACTTGGACAAAACCATTCACAGCCCCAGGGACGGGCTGGTGGGCAAAACCACGACATAGGGAAACACAAATGCTAGGTTGTTTTTCATCCTTCGATCTCTCTCTGGTATTTATAAAGCAGTGAACTAATATCTTCCAGTACTTCTGCACCTGTAAAATCTAAACAAATTCACCCAAATATTACCATCTCTAAATACTCTGCCTTTACATCAATGTAAAATGTTTACTGCAGTGCAGATGTCTCTGAACATTATTCTTAGGCTGAAGTCTGGCAAAAAGCTGAATATAGTAATGGTGAAATAGGAAAACAGTGGTACAGAGAAGTTCAGAATTATTTCTGATACAGCTCTGTCACTGGTTGAGGGATTAGATGCTAAAATGCAGAATTCTGCTGTTCTCCTTGATCTTAATCTAAATTTGGATTATGTCATTCCGAAAGTATCTTTGAATATGATTGGCCCTTTTGTTTAAGGAACGAAAAAGCAGGCTGTATGGCCTGGTAATGTAAGACTTAATCGTTGAGAAACTGGGAGCGTTTATATGTGGTGAATATGTCTGAAAGTTGCATCTCATATCTTAGATGGTGTGGAACTGTGGAACCATGTGGCTGTCAACACTGAGTTTATGTATAAAAATGCCAATGAAAAGAGTTATCTAATCTCTCCATGCAAATGTAGCCCCTGGCACTGTGTAAAATGCTTACTTAATGTATTACTCTGAATGGGTTTTGGTGAATTGTAGGTGCAGCTTCAGCATCAGCAGGGTTTTGCACTAACCCTTCCATAATGAAGGATGAAGAAAGTAAAAGTAAAGGGGATCCAGTTAGAAACAGCATACTGTGTAATTCAGTGGAAAATGTGACACGTGCCATTTAGGCTTTCTTTACTATGTATCCATGTCTGCAATAGGGGAATTACCATTTTTAGTAAGTACTTTGCCTGTGAATTAAATGCTTAGTAAAACATTTTGTGTGCACAAATATGCATAGTTGCTGGTTTGATTTGTTCGTTGTTTTGTTTTGGTCTTTGGGTTTTTTTCATACTGGATACCAACTGTAAATAAACTGAGCAGAAACCCTTCTTGGAGATGACCAGAAAGCAATTGTGATTGCAGTGAAGCAACTCGTGCTGACTGGGAATGACCAGGGATTACTGGTGTCTCAGCCTTACGTGTCCTGTCCCTACTTCTGCCCAGAAAGGTCTCTGTGGGCCACAGGACATTTCTGAGGGCCTTTTACTGAAGTATTATTCCAAAACATGTTATCCTTGGAGGAATAAGGGGTGGCAGTAGTGAGGCACTGATTTGGCTTGGGAAATTCTGCTGTTGTTTATATTTTATATATACTCTTGCTGTAGGCTAGTGGAACTGGAATTGTGATTTAGAGCCTGTCATTCAAGAAATTACAGTTGAAATAATGCAATAAAGTTTAATGCATTTTCTGAGATAACAAACCTTAAAATTGAAGTCATTGGTGGGTTGTGAGATTACATTTATCATGATTTCTGTGCATGATCTGTGCTGTTAAAAGGTATTTGAACAGCAACATGTCAGATTATGGTTTTCATAGTTCAACCTTTGTTATCTTTGTTCATATTTATAGGAGAAGCCCAGATGTACAAGCTAAAGAAGAACTATGGAAACATATTCAGTAAGTACAGTCCTTGTAGGGTTTTCCTCTAATGTAGTTGTTCACCTGCCCTACACTGCAGCTATAAGGCATTATGTTCTGATTTAGTTATGTGCCACAGTAAATTATGTGTGTGTTAATGACCTGCTGTGTGTAGAAGATACTGCAGATCACTGAATACAGAAGACCATTGTATGTAAATAAATTATTAAATAACAATGCATTATTTTAGAGATTTATTCCTCTGTGGCTTCCCAAATATCCTTGTTTGTAATAATGACACTTTTAGGATGAGACCCCATATGCTACAGAACTACCCGTTAGGAAGATACTTAGTTATTCCAGAGCATATTCATCGCTTAGGATACACAATGTTCATCATAATGTGAAGCAACAAGATCAGATTTGCAGGGAGGTGAGAGGAAGGTGGAACAGGATGCAACATGCAGTTGAAGCAATCAAGGTGAAGTTACACTTATTTCTAAATAGGTTTCCTATTTTGATGTCAAGATAGCTTCAGAGCTGGCAACAGCTTGTTTCAGTAAATCTTTTAAGTCCACTGTAATAAAAATAAGAACATTTTTGCACTTCATAGTTACTGCTACATTTTTTACTTTTCCTAATCGTTTATAGGAAGGAGCTTGTGGATCCATCTGGCCTGTCTGAGGAGCAGCTGAAAGAAATTCCATACACTAAAGTAGAGTGAGTTTATGTCAGGATTTTTCTTTGTGTATACAGAAGCTCACTTTTCTTATTTTACTGTAAACTCTGTCATATTGAAAGAGAAATGGGTTTACACATAATCTTTGAGCTCTTGTCTAGTCCAAATACTCATCTAGGATGGATTGGGTGAGGTTACTTAATAATCTTGAAACCTAGTATTTTCTCTTTCTAAAATATGAGAAAAATCATCTTCATCTCTCTCTTTCTCTCCCACACACTCCTGAACCTGTCAGATCTCTCTGTGTTCTGTATGTCTCCCTATGCCATCCATGGATCTTTTTTATATTATAAACTACAGAATCAGAGAGAAGTGGATGCAAACAAGCAAATCTATTTATTTCCTAAACTTCTTCTTTGTTTTGAATATTTATTCTGATCATCCAAGGCACTGTTTGACCTCTGCAACCCCCTCCCTGGCTTGTCATGGGCAGCTGCCATGGCACAGCTATTTCCAGGAGAGCAAACATCTATTTCACTGTGATAATTGCTCATTTGGGATGCCATGTGTCAGTGCAGCTGCATGTGGCAGAGACGGCAGCCTGGTTTGCATTATAATGTGCTTCCACAACACCACTAAACAGAAAAGGCTGATGTTAACGATGCTTTAATAAAGAATGCATTAATTTATACTTCATGCTGAAATATGGGCATGCTAGTTTGTGATCTTCGCACTTCTAAAGAATTGAATTCCAAGTAGAGGCTTTTTTAAAGAATGCATCAGCCTTTTAAATTCAGCCAGTGCAATAAGCCATCTGTTATACTTTAATAAGAAATGGGAGGGTCTCTCAATCTGCGGCTGAATTTATGTTTTCTGCCAAAGATCTGGTTTACTAACCTACTGCTGTGAATTCTGTGTCTCTCTCAGAACTCAAGGCGACCCGATCCGCATTAGGCATTCACATTCCCCTCGAAGCTACCGTCAGTATCGGCGGTCCCAGTGCTCTGACGGTGAAAGATCTGTCCTGTCTGAAGTGAAGTATGTGAATGTGGTTATTAGCAATGCAGCCCAAAAGTTATTCAAAGATCATGGTGATTAGAAGTGACATAAACGTGGCTGGTTGGTGGCACAGGATTCAGGCAACCCTCTAAATAATATGTCTTCTGAGCCACATGAATGAAACAACCACAAAACCATTTATGGTCTATTCTGGGCCACAGTGGCTTGCTTTATCCACTTGGAAGGTGGAAAAACTGAAAAAGTTGAAATAAACCTGTATTTGCCTTTAGTGATAGGTCATAAAGTTGCCTAAGGCATGAGAAGTCATGAGTTGCCTTCCAAATTCCTTCATCCTTAACAGAGTTAAGATGTCATCTGTATTAACTCTGTAATTTGTTTCATGGGAACTCTAGTGCAACCCTCTTCATCAATGGATGGATGAATAGAAAAGTGACAGCCCCATTCTGAGTTGTAGTAAAGTCTTAAAAATATAAAAAGCAGTTTCCTGGTTATATCACCCACCTAGAAGGCTAGTTTCAGCTGGATAGCATCCTGAAGGAGGTGTGGCTCATCCATGATTTCAAATGAGACTCATGTTTACTCTGAGGGTGGTGAGGCCCTGGCACATGTTGCCCAGAGAAGCTGTGGCTGTCCCATCCCTGGAAGTGTCCAAGGCCAGGTTGAACGGGGTTTGGAGAAACCTGGTCTAGTGGATGGTGTCCCTGCCCGTGGAACTAACTGATCTTTAAGGTCTCTTCCAACCCGAACCCTTCTAAGATTCTCTGCTCTTGCATGAAGTTGGGCTGCTTCTGTAGACCAGGAGAAGACAGGGATGTGGTGGCCTGTGCCCTGTAGATGCCCACTAAGGATCAGCATGATAGCTTTCAGATATCTAAAGTCAGGTAATAAGCCTTTCAGATCTATGCAGCTGTCTGGGTCGGTTTCATTTTTCTTCTTCTGCACACTAATATTTTACTTCATTAGAGCAATATCCATTTTGTGGTATCATAATTCCAGTGTTAAAACTGATCTGGTCCCTCCACTGCCTGTTACACGATCTTCAGATGTGAAAGGTCCCAGCATCCAGTTGACTCAACAGGTTAGTAATTGTAAATCCTTTTCAATATTCTGTTTTGTTTTGTGTGGCTTTATGTTTGTTTGTGGTTTTTTGTTTGGTTTTGCTTTTTTTTTTTTGAGGGAGAAGTGGGGCTTTAGTGCTTTATTTAAATTAAGTCTTCTCTTTTAAGTTTTTCACTGAAAAGTAAAGCTGGCTGTGATTTTTTTCAGCAGCAGTATGACTAGAAATTTTGCATTTTGATTTTATTTACAGTTAATTGATATTTCAAAATACATGTAGTTCTGTAGCATATGTCGCTGTGAACATCTGCTTTTGCTGCTGGAGAACTCTTTTTCAGCTTGAGTTTCATGCATCCTTAACATGATACCCTGCTCTTCACAGAAGGAGAACTTAATTTCAAAACTTCTTAAAATATGCAAGTGGGTTTGTGATGCAGATATAATCACAACCTGCTGTCAATTTTTTACCTCTTTTAGAGGTCTTCTTAGAGTGTTGTTGCTCAGGCTAGAAGCATTTTTTTCTTTTCTTTTCTTTTTTTTCCCCCTTCTCAAATACTGAATGTTTTTTAGGTTATTGACATCTAAAAAGGACAGAATGTGTCTTTTTTAGATGCAATCACATTGCATTTCATCATATATTATACTATTCTATCTCTCTTCTTTGATAGTTTTATTGAGCTTAAAATGTGAGAAGCAAATTCTATTCAAAAGCATTTGCAGCCAAGCATGCAAAGGGAAAACCAAAACATGGAAGGGAGAATTGCAGATACCTAACTGCCCATGCCAGTCATCAAGTCTGTTCATCTACCATGTGGATTTACCAAAACTGCATGCTGATACTGCATGTAGTGTGGAAACTGCACAAAATACAACTAGCAAAACATGTCGTATTTTATCTTGTAAACAATTAGAATAATTTAAGTTTGTACAATTTTAAAACAATAAACACATATTTTTCACATTAAGGCTAGTTAACACACTGCCTATTCTTTGATAGGAATTAAGTTCAAGGATACTTCTATTCCTGCATATGATAGAAACTGAAAAAGATTAGCTGTCCTTGATGTTTCTGTAAGGACTTGCTTCCCAGTGGGGAAGTTGGTTTACTTTAGGCTAAACACATATACATGCTTTGTAGAAATAGGTAACTTGTTTTGTTAAAAATTCACATTGTCTTATTTCTATTCCTATCCAATAACACGTGGCTTAAATACATACCTTGTGAAAAATTAAGGTTAAAATGTTAAGTGTCTATAAACACCTCTCTTTTCCCTCTGCCCCAGGCCCCCTCACAACAGTGGCCATTAATTCCTTGTGAGTGTTTGCTTGCAGTGTTTTGCTAAATATCAAATAATTAGTTATGGCATTTCCTGAATGAGCAATTTTTTGTTTGTTTGTTTGTTTGTTTTTTGTTTTGTTCATTTTTTGGAAATGTCACTACTGATCATTCAGTTTTACTAGGACTTTTCAGAGGGGCAGCAGCTGGCAGGAGGCAAGAGGGGGAAAATATTCTGTTTGATCAAATAAATGTAAGAGACTTTAATATTCCTGGGGGGTGTGGGTATGTGTGTATGTAAATTGCTGTATATATAATGTAAATTGTATAAATGTAAATATGTATAATATAAAATGTGTATATTATGTATATATAAATTGCTGTATCCATAACATAAGCCTTTCATAGCAACAGTTGGCAAAATACAGTATTGAAATTCCCCAAAACTTTTTCAACATGTTTAATTTGTTCTTTTCAGAGACTGAATGGATCTAAAGACAGTCTAATAGAAGAAACATCTCAGCCATCCCCTAATAATGTCGATGGAAAGCCCACCACCACTAAGATCATAAAAACTGTACAGGTGTCACGCTTCAAGGTGGAGACTTGACTGGTGAATTGAAGATGGTGAATGGATTTCAGTCTTTGAAGCTGAGAATTTGTTTATGTGTGCAAGAGAAGGAACTGACGTCAACGTGGTAGTAATTTCTTCAGGACACCTGGAGTGCAGCCAGTTTCCCGGGAAGATCAAGCAATGCTTTTATCACTGACTGGATATCACATTCTATTGATGTGACTGATTGAGAGAAGCTGCCTGGTAGACAACCAAAAAGAAAAGTCCTAGTAAAACTGAATGATCAGCAGTGACATTTCCAAAAAATGATCAAAAAAAAAAAAAAAAATTGCTGCAACAAAACAGGCTTCATGGTCTGCTCTTTTAGTGAATAGCCTTGTTCCAAAAAGTGACTGTTAATTGACATGATCAGAACCAGATGCTTCAAGAGAAGTAAAACAGTCATATTTTTGGTCAATTGTGCAATACAGTGTGATATGGGGAGAATTATCTTCATGATTTTATATGGGGATCAACTTATGTCCTGAGACATAAGGACTGATAGCTCTTACAAGGTTTATTTTAGCCTAGCACAATAACAGATGCTCATGTTGTTATTATAAATTTTGAATTAAGAATAACAGACTCAGTAACACTCTGTAGCAGTGAGTTCCAGAGATGATACAGATTTACTTTCCCTTGGCAGTTTTAACTGTTCTAAATTTTGAATGTCCTTTTATGTAGAGGGACTATTTAATTGAACATTCCATACCCTAGAAATACATTTACAAACTTATAGTAAAGCACACCGGAAACAAACTGGAAAATATGTACTGACCCACTGTATTAAGAACTGCTTAGCAAGGCACTTAAGCGCTGGTTAAATGAAACTTGTGGAGTAGTATTTAAGACAGATAGGAAATAGTCTTTTTATTTTTTAACTAGATTAGCAAAATCTGCCTTAATCTTCTATCATATAAAATATCTGTCACTTTTCTCTGAGCCATTTCTACTACGATAAAATGACAAAGGCAGTATTTCAGGTGTGATAGGTACAGTTGTTTTTTTCTATTCTCATGGTAGGAATACTAAGTTTCAATGATGCTGCATATTGAGTGGGTTATCTTCCAGTATGTATCTCAAGTGATGCCTGGCTCTTCTCTTGTCCTGTCACTCTGTACAGATGTCTGAAAGTCATTCCTCTGCCTCCCATTTGTCCACAGTCAGCACAGGTATGAGCCTTCTGGTGTTGCGAACTTCAAAGAAGCTTAGCAAAGTCTTTGTTTTTTTGTAATTTTTGCTAACTGTAATCGTCAAACTAACTACTGAATTTGTCAAACAGCATTGTAAATGGCTTTAGTAGCTCATGTGCCTTTCTACATCTGTCCTTCTTACAATCAACCCCCATAACCTACAGTGATTTTCAGTGATTCTGTTTTGTAGCCCAAGCAACACCATACCAGGGAACTGCAGCCCTGTCAGAAAAGCAATACTGTTTAAGAATTGGAGTGAGCATAAGGGATTACCAATACATGTTTTAACTAACAAAACTGATAAGTGAAGCTTTGTATGATGTGTTTTATTTTCCACTTCATTTTTTCATCCTTTAATGTTTCATGATCTGAGGTGGTCAGGTGGATGTTACTAGCCAGGGCAGTAACCATACAGACTGTGTATTCCTATCACAATATAGATTGGTCTGCAGGTTGGGAAATGCTGCATCCTGCCAGGGAAGACAGATTGACTCAATAAATACTATTCTTTGCTCACTTACTTTGGACAGTTCTGCTTCTTCAGCCTCAGTGAACATATCTAAGGGAAGGAAAGATTGAGAAGTCCTCTGTGGTAAAAATTCTGTTGTCATGGAGGTTCTTCAGAATTTTCTGCATTTACTACAGATTTATTCCTAGGACATTGTTGGGCTTGCCTTAAAGTATTCACTCATTTTTTTTAAGTCTGTAAAATGGTTTTATTGTTGTTGCTCCAACTTAAAGCGATCCTTTAGAATCTATTTATGGTGTTGTGTAGTATTCTCACAAGCAACAGTTAAGAAAAAGCACAAACAAAAGAAAAAGCAAAAAACTACCATCCCAACCCGCCCCCCCTTCCACCTCCGAAAACCCCAATCCTTAGAAAAAAAAATCCTGTGGCAAAATGGCTTAATCAAGAGTATCACAATCTTTTGGAAGAACACTGAAATACGATAAACCACATATAAACTGGCTACAATGTCTGCAATGAAAGTCACTCCTTATTTCTTCCAGAAGGTGTTTCAAGCTGAAGCATTATACACTTGCTTGTAGTTTGCTGCTTTCTAAATCACTACCATGAGACTTCAATCCTTACTCAGGCACAGGCAAGTAGCACATATGTATTTCAGTATATTTGTGTTATTATTTGAGAATTATCTGTACATAGTGTCCATATCTTGCCAATCTTCAAATATTGATGAAGAAAAAAATTACTTTTAAGGTTTATATCCAATCTCATGTTTTACTGTATGCTGTCATCTGCCTGTGGGCTTTTGTGTGTTATTGCTGGATACCATCAGCCAAGTGTGTGGCATTTTACTTACTCCACTACATCATAAAATAGGCTTTTGTCTAGTGTAATAGTGAAAAGTTTCAATTCTCAAGTCACCAGAGAATTGTTTTGTAATCAATCCAACTTTTTTGCATTTAAATGAAAAATTTAGAGAGAGCCCTGGATTTGAGTTAGTGGTTTTCTCTTCAATGAGACTATGTAGGAAGCAGGTTTTAGCAAGTCTAATGTCAGTTTGGGGCAGTACAACACAGTTTTGTATCCACAAAAGAAAGACTAAGCATGTAATGCCTGTATTACAAATTGTCTGTGCCAAAACAAGGCAAAACTTGGGACATCACTGTCAGCTAATAGAACGGAAAAGGCAATTTCTTCCATATATGTGAGCCTCCTTTTCCTTAAGCTTCTTCTCCCATCATTTGAGGAAAGGCACCCTTTCTTATGATCTTTTTTATTGCTGTGAGACACCTACCAGTGACCAATCACTGCAAGCACTTACTGTGTCACAGCTGTGCTTTGTAGATCTAAACCAGCCCTACATGTTTAAGTGACTGACCTCTTACAGCTCTGAGCTACACCTTGCCCTTTGCATTGTTGCTATCCTTACCCAGGTCTCCTGGGGCTTTCACTGCCTAGAGCTGGTTGGATTTTCAGATCTGGAGTTTGGATGCCAGTCCAAAATGCTTGTATCTTCTGATGGGTCAGGCAAAAGAGTCAGGCAGAAGACAAGAGCTGCATAATTGTGTCAGGCAAAGTGTACCCTGGGGTTGCTGCCACAGAGACCTCTCCTCACTTGGACAAAAAGGACTGATACTTGAGATTTCTCATTCTAATTCTGCTGAATTGATCTCAGGCTGACAAATGTAACTTTGTGCCTCTGCTTTTACCTCTTCTGAGACTTCTCTAAGTGCAATGGTAAGTTACAGAATTCTCTCAATAATTAGCAACAACTACTACATAGATAAACTTTTTGCAAAACATGTATTTTATTTGGTAACAGGGCTTGCAACCACAACACAAAAGCATTTTTGTATATCCCATATTGGTTCCTTTGCTTAGTTAGCTGGTTTCTTTCATTAGGAGCTAGCCTTGACCTGCTGTTGACACTGCACCTATTTACCAGTATCACTTGCAACTTGTATTCTAATCAAGTACGTTATATTGAAGATGTTGGTTGGAAAAAAAAAGTCAATACCATTTAAGTTGCCAAATCCATTACCTTTGTACAGGTGAATACTGAGCTGAATAAATAGTGTGTTTTCTTTTGGAAAGGTCTGTTTAATTCAAAACTCCCTAGAAAGATGTTTGAAAACAACATACATAAACATATCAATGTGATGCATATGTTCTATGTAAATTAAGTATTCATGAAACAACTGTGTGCTTTATTTTAAATTGAGTTTGATAGATGGCTGTGTCAATACTTGTGTCCAGGTTATTTAAAAGTCAAGTAAAACTTGAATTTTTAGGGCATGCCATGGTTGCCTGTGTGTCTTATTTACATTACACAAAGGCGCAAAGCCTTCAGAAACACAGATTCATTTGACACCACCATCTGGTAAAAACAGGTGTAGTACCAATTAAAATCCACTTGAGGATACAGCTTCTCCAGATTAAGTATTTTTCCTCATAGCAGGAAGTTGTCAGCCCAAGTTTTATATTTCCACTGTATATCCACACTACAGATTCCTTATCTAAAAATCACCAGAAAAGCAACAGCAGACTATGTAAGCAGTCAAACCAAACACACAGACTCTCTCTCCTTAATGAGGCTGTTTTCTCCCTCTATTTGTCTCCTGAGTAAGAGTTGTGGTGGGTTGGCCTTGGCTGGACACCAGGTGCCCACCAAGCTGCTCTATCACTTCCCCTCCTTAGCAGGATGGGGGAAGGGAGAGGAAATCAGATGGAAAAAAACCTCGTGGGTCAAGATAAAGGCACATGGAGATGGGGAAAAAACCAACAACAACCAAACAAAAGAACAACAACCAAACCCAAAAGATTTACTTTCTACTTCCCATCAGCACGACATCCATCCACTTTCTGGGACTTCCAGTACACATAACAGATTGCTCCAGAATAGGAACATTGTAAGAATGAATGCCCCTCCCCCCCCCCCTTATCCTTTCTCTTTAGCTTTTATTGCTGAGCAGACTCCTGTGGTTTGGAATATCCCTTTGGTCAGCTGTCCCAAATAAGATCTTGCCCCTCTCTCAAGGTTTTGCTTACACCCAGCCTACCGAGGGGAGAATGATGAAGAGACAGCCTTGATGCAGTAGCCAAAGCACTGGTTATCAACACCTTTCTATCTGCCAATACAGACCCAAGCACTATAAGGGCCTCTCTACCAGACCCAATACAAGAGTGAAAAAAGCTGCCCTCCCAGCTGGTCACAATGTAAACGATACACTTCATTTGCTGATATGTTAAAATCTCAAAACCAGCTACAGCTGTGCACGTATTTTCTCAGTGAGGCTACCAGAATGTACTTCACATTCTTCATAAACCACTACCAGTGAATTTACTAGAAATGAGCCCCTTTGTTGGGCAGAAGGGGCAATGGATTTATGTTCATGAATGCTCCCACAGATAGACTGTTTCTGTTTAACAGAGCTAGTCTTAATCTTAGGTGCAGTGTGTTAAAATGTTAAGAGGAATTTGGAAGAAGGGAGTTTTCTTTCTGTGCACACCTCTCTAAAGTTCTGATTTGCAGCTTCTGGTATGGAGAGCCCTCTTCCAGAGAGGGCTGGAGGCAAGTAACAGGAAGGAGGGTTGGTACAACACCAACCTAGCTCACAGATCTTTGTTCTCTTGCTCTCTTAAAATCATCTCAGAATATGCTCTCCATTGTACTGTTTAATGCTACCAACTCCAACAATTGGCCAGACACTGAATTCAGGTAAAACAGAGGAAGGGGGAAAAGAAAAATAAACAAGTAGTCTGACATTTTATTTAAGGGTACAATCCAGTTAGCCACTCACACAAAATAAAAGGCAGTCCTAATGCTTAATACCATATTTCATGTTTACCAGCATTACTATTTTAGTAATCTGTGACCCTTACACCCACCTATTCCTCCCTCTACCTCACTTTTTTTCACTTTCCACCCCACAATGAAATCTGTATTACACACTGAAGCTTAAGGTTCTACTTTTTTTTCCTGTTGGAAGGTAATGAACATTTTAGATATCCATCATCAAAACCTGGCATTAGCTGTTGCTCTCTAGAGTTTTGTGGGGTTTTTTGTTGTGTTTTTTGTTTGTTTGATAAAATCTTAGAAGCTACTCCTGTCAGTCTTATACTTCCAAGAACAAAGACCCATGAGCAAAACTCCTGAACAGATGGTATCCTCAGGGAATGTAATCCCTAACAGAAACCCTAAACTTTCAAGTGCATCCAATAATTACATGTTGGATCCTAAAAATTAATTACTTGTCTAAACCTCCTTCCCTCTTGACAAACCAAAAATGAACTCATACTTAGTATTAATAACGTGCTTACATTCAATACTGAAAAATCGGAGATTGCAAGATACACAGTTTCAGCATTTGCTCTTCTGATAAAATTGATTTAAGTCTTCCTAAAAAAAGCCAAGCAGCACTTCCAATTGTTCTCTCGAGAATTTCACTCTACTTCAACTTTAGCTGAAGTACCATATTACACAGCTGATCAAAGTCGTAATAAGCCAAGACTACAGCTTTCCATGTTGTACAGATACATTTACTGCTATTTTTAAACCCAGGTTTCCTTCATTTAAATTTCTACTTTCGCTCACCACAATACAAACTTCAGCTAGCCCTATCTCTGAGTACTATAACCGTTTCAGTGGTTACATCCCAACCACTTGGCAGCTCCCAGGGTTTGTTTGGTCCAAAGGGGTACACTGGTATCCCAACAACAATTCAGAGGAAATCAGGACTGTCAAACCAAAGCAACTGCTATTATAGCTTGGGAGGGAGAGAAATTCTGAGAACAGAAACGTAAATCTTCATTTTTTTGACTACATAAACATTATCAGACACTGCCCCAATACAGTAAAGTGTCTTGTGTTACTACATTCAGGCTTAATAGTCCATCTTTTAAACATTTTTTTGTTTCTTATGGATTAGTGCTGCACAGCTAGTGGTCTCAAGCTGGTGCTAACAATTCCTCCTGGCGAAAAAAGTAAACACAGTGTGAGACTGGACATATGGCAGCACACAGCTGTTTTCAGTAACATCCTCTAAATCTGTGAGACTGATACAAAACTACAAAGATCAGCTTCCCCCTCATCCCTTTGGGAAAGAAGTGAAAAGCTCAAGTGTACAAATCTAACTTTTAAAAAGCCTGCCTGCAATAGAGGCTCTTTGCCCACCTAGAGTTCAGATACTATTTACAAGCTGGTGGCAGTAACAACACTTTCTGGCTGATGGGGTTCAACAGAATGTTTCGTACTAACTCATGCATACGATATAACTGTGACATATTATAGGGCAGTTTGAGAGAACACTACTAATAGAAAGATTCAGTAATTTTATGTTGAAAAACAAGCAGCAGCCCTGATATTATATACATTACTAATAATTGAGTACACATACTTTTTCCTCCCAGTGTCCAACAGGTTCATACAAAGAGTGCCCACCTTACTCCTCAACCTTGCAAAAAATTCAGTGTCTGTAATGCCAAAGGTCTGGATGGACTTCACAAGTTCATTTTCTATCAGCAGCAGTGGTAAAGCATTAAGTGTGTCTGTGTTTTTTATGTTGCTCAAGTAGACTTACACATTTCATTGCATGAAACTTTCCAATGCCAGTATTTTCAAGAGCATTGAAGGAGTTTCATTACTGCACTAAAGATTTCTGCTACATTTTTTCCTGGGAAAAAAACCCAAACAAAAACCAGTGATGTAGTGACCAGTGATTATTCTTAGACCACATTTCCAGTACTCATCAAGAAGTTCCTGGTTTCAAAGACTTGGATTACTGGCCCTGTCCTTGAGTATGGAGGTTACATAAACCACAGTTTCAGCAATAAAGAAATGTTTGATAATGCATGCAATTTTTATTAATGCCTTGTTTATACTACCAAATTTGGTGTTGACTTGCACTACTCTACTTTTCAATAGTTTTGGCTTTTTCAAGACTTCACAGTGAAACAACATCTTGCATGTAAGATTCCAAGCTTTCATGTTTTGCCAGTCTTTTGATGTTTCCGGTCCTTGTATTCTGAACTGTTCCACCACACCGCCCCCCTGAAACAAATATGAAAAATGATAAGCTTCTCTTGGACACCCTGGCAGCCCCGTACTGGTATAACAGGCCACTCACACCAAACTTTTTGACTTTATGGTTTCCACTTTGCTTTTGCTGATGAGAATGTAGCCATGAGGCTATCTCACTGTTTCAGTTCTAATTGCTGCTCTAAAGTCATGCTGACAAACTTACTTCTCAACAGAAAGTATCCTTCATTCCAAGAGTAGCCTGAAGACAGAGCTGCATAAAAAACTGTTGTTATCCTAAAGGGCAAGTTGCAGGACAGCTCAGTGCAATCAGTACTCTGTGGCTTTTTCCTGGGCATCCTTCTCACGCTCAGAGGCTTTCACCACTCAGGGCCGTCTCCAGGAGCTCCTGAACTCCCAGCAAAAACACACTAGAACTCTGTAACAAGCATTCACAGCACTAAACATCCCGGCAGAAATCTGGCAGTTATTACTGCCAGATTTATATATTTTACATAGTATATATGTTTTATATATATATATTCATACATAACCATGGCTAGGCTTCGCGAACGAAGATTTGAGAAGGGCTCTGTCCATGCTTGCAAGATGATTAGAAGTTGATTAGAAGTTGATCAGAAGTTGATTAGAAGTTGATCACAGGTCGATCGCGACCTGCCCGCCCCTCCACGCACTCCGGCCGCGGGGCTGATCCGCGCCCCGCTGCTCCCGCCTCGCCCCAGAGGGCTGAACCATTACTCCCTAGGGGGAGGGAGACTCCGTGCACCGCCTCCTCTTCCCGCAGCGCAGAGACGGCGTACATGAGTCTGCCGCACACGCGAGGCTACAGCTGCTGCCGCCCAAGCAGGCCGAGTCCTGAGCAGGCGAATCCGCCCGGTGAAAGGCGCCGAGATGCCGGGCAGCTCCGGCCGGGCCACCCGGACGAAGACGATGGAGGGACCCCGCGGAGGGAGACGGGGAGCCCCTCAACACTGCCGGGTGCGCATGCGCACTGCGCGCCCAGAGTGGCGGGCGGTCCGTAGGGCTTTCGCGGTGTTCCCTGTTCATGCAGGAATTTCCCGGTATTCTCTGTTCCTTCGTGCCGAACGAAGGGAGGTTCCCGGTATTCCTTGCGCCCTTGTGGAAGCTGTAAGTGTTCGCTGTGCTCTCGTGGGGGTCACATCATAGCGAGGTGACCGCACGTAGAACGCCCTGGTCTCGTGACAGTGATGTCTCCAAGTTGAGTTATCTGTCCCCAGGCTGAGTTTTCTCACCTTTTGTAGACATGACTAATGTCGCCAAGATAACTTCTACAATAAAATTTGCATATTAAAAACCGAAACAAACAACAAACCCACAAACCAACAGAAAGCCCCCAAAATTTGTGTTTCAAGAATTGTGTAAGATTGCATCAGGTAAGTATGCATTAGGTAGGCAGAGAATATGTATTTTTTAGGTGGTTCATGTAAATCTTATTGCATATGAAAGCTGTAATACATGTCCAAGTGAAGAGGATAATTTATTGCAGCCTAGGTAGTTAGAGGAAAAAAAGATAAATATGACGAAAGAGTCAAGGGGCAAGCAAATGTCACCACTTAGAGCTTCTGGAGAAGCCCAAGTACTTTCAGGACTGCAACATTAGTTTACAGAAATTAGTTTTTGTGTCATTATGCTTAGACGTATCTCTAAAACAGGGCATAGTAGTGCTCTGTTTATAGCAAAACTAAATGTTAACATTTATTTTAAGCAGATTCACCTTCGGTAGCTTTGACTTGTCACTTGAAATTCCGTTTTCTACATGAAGATTATCTTGAGCATTACTTCAAGCCGAACTTTTGCATGCATGAAGGTCAGCACTTGGAGTAAAATGATACTTGAAATACACAAGTAGTCCGTCTTGGGGAAGATACTGATGAGATTATTGCTGACAGTCAAGCCAGTAAATCAGTGGAGATCTGTAACTGTGTTACTGGTACAGTCAGGTGTTGATTTGCAGCTCAGGGGCAGCTGCCTGGACAGAAGTTTAAGTTAAATATAACCAGTCCAGATTTTGATTATGTAAGTGAACAGTATGAAGAAAAAACTTTAAATGTTTGTGGCATTTATTATTTCTGCATGCGGATACAGGAGAGCTTAAATAGCTACATGAGAATCATTCTATCTATAAAACACTAACTGATTATATGAAAAATGTGGTCATTTCACGTAGAATCCCCTTCCTCAGCCTGCTGCCCATAATGCTTTGGATACGTCCCAAGACATAATTGGCTTTCTGGGCCACCAGCGGACATGGCTGGGTCAATGTTCAATTTTTCATCCACCAGGATCCCCTAAGTTTTTCTCCATAGGGCTGCTCTGAATCCATTCATCCCCTGGCCTCTATTGATACTGAGGATTGCCTGTTCCTGGGTGCAGAACCTTGCACTTGGCCTGCAGCGTGCAGTGGCTGAGTTATTCCAGTCTGTCAGCTTAGCCAGAGGGCATGACTTCACCCTGCAGTGATTAAGATAGAATAGCTTATCTACCTAGTGAAAGACAGGAGACACTCAGCCTTTTTGGCTTTGAAGTTACTGGTGAGATTTTCTTTTTCTGATATAATCATTGAAATTATTTTGCTTTTTATCAGTAGATGATATTTTTCAAGATGATTTCAGCCAAATTTGTTGAAGGGCTAGTGAATATTAAGTTCTTGAAGGTTTTCTGAAAAATAATCATCTGGCTAGCCCAAAGCGTAGCATGCAGTTCTCGTCATCCCATCAACTGGAGAAAGCATGGGAGGGAGCGGTGGTAATGTCTACACTCAGTGGTGTATGCACACTTCTCCACCATTTTCTTTTAAATCCATAAAGCCATTTTGCAAGTGCCACTGTAACCTTCCAGCAGCAAGATACCTATGCCTCCAGGTACGTATGGACAGGATTTGTGTTTCCCAGCTACAGTGAGCTGGTTGGAACCCAGCACTGAAGTGATCCTGGTATTGCTCACTACCTAAACTGAGATTTTCCCTTTCTTTTACAATATTGTTGAGTACTTTCTGAGCGTGCATAAAAGGCCTTTTCTTATCACTGAAGTATTTTATCAGAGCAGAGAATATTTCTGACAACTTAGTACTGAAAGAGCCTATTTTGGATGGCATGGGCTTTACCTCTATAAAATACTTCAGATCATCAGTGATCTCTTAATTCATTTTCAAAGTATAATTCAACAGCTGGCAACTGACATCCTTAGAAGAGGGCTCCCCCCTGCCCCTGCCACCCCACTCACTGTGAAATATAATGTCAAATCAACTTTGTTCTTTATATATTTACTACTACATGCGAGGGAGATTGCAGTTCAGTATTCAGTCTCACTCTGCAAGGGCAGTGCAGTAGAAACAGTTCTGGCTACTCATCCTTTCCAGTAGCCATTGATTTCCTGGGAACACTAACAAGCAGTCAAAATCTGAATCTCTATTAATAAACATCTTGTTTTGTTCCACTCTGTCTGGGTGTGTCCTTAGTTTTCCTGAGTGATTTCCAACACGCAATTGTAAAGCTAAAATTCCCTGTTCTGCTTTCTTCAGCAAGAAAACCTGTCCCTGCCCTTCCTGGCTTGTGGCCTCTTGTTTCTGTTCCCAACATCAATTAACTGCTCCATGAGTTTTGTCAGTGCCGGTATTTTGGCAGCGTGCCACAAAACAGGTCACTGAAACCGTCAGGACTCCTTAAAAACAAGTGATTTGGCATTGGGCACACTAAAATGTGCAAAAGAGGAAAATAAAATAAAATAAAATAGTTAAATATAGCCTGACCATAGCCAAAAAATGTTAAACATTTGTTCTTTAGTTCTAGGTGTGTGTTGCATAGAAATCTTGCAAATCCACCTACTGTTTTCTTTCTTTTCCTCATATAGAATGAGGGGCTGCTCTATATACAATGTTTTAGTGGTATTATAGGAAATCCCACCACAACATGATAAAGAGAGTATCTCGAGGGAGCATCATGTGTAGAAGCTGAAGTATCTCTAAAGGGATTTGTGAGTTACTAGTGTGACATTACTGCTGCTATGCTGTGTTGAGTGATTTGGAGCACTCTAATGTCAGATTTTCTTCATGCCCTCACTGAATTCCCACCAAACTTGCAGGGTGTGATTTCCTTGGCATTTTGTCGGCTTCATTTCTTGACGTCTTGTTTTCCTGCAACCCACCAGAGGTCAGTGTAATGCCGAGAATAACGAGGATTAAGGCCAGGAAAATAATGCTGAGTTGCTGGTAGTTGCTAGGATTATAGGAATTACTCAAGTGTAGCAGAGATCTGTCTAGCAGTGTACCTTATATTTTGTCTGTCCCAGCTGAATTAGGGAAAGGCTATGAAGCCAGCAACAGGCCAATGTGAAGTCACCTGTAGATGGTGAGATTGTTAGAAGTTGACAAACCTCCAGAAGCATGAAGCTTGATACGGCTCACAAAGGGTACTAACATTAATTAGGAGCATTTCAGATATTCTGAAGAGCCAAAGAAGTGGCCAAGTCTTGTCAAGCTCTTGTCTCCATGGCTCCTTGTGCTAACATACGCATTTGCAGTTTGAATGAGAAAGTTGTTTACTTGATATTCAGTTTTTCACCTTGTATTCTTTCCTTTATCATTTAACATGTTCTTGTCAGTTTTAATAGTTTTCTGTGGAAGAGACTTTCCTGACTTTCAGGCTCTCTTTTTCCTTTTTCTTACTACATTTTTCTTGTGTTCATTAGGAAATAATCCCACCTATTTTGAGGTAGAATGCCTGGATATAGCATACAAAATTCCAGCTGAGTCTGCACTACTGGCTTCTAGAACTGCAGTATTTTTATTGTTGTTCCAACTCTCATTCATTAACAGACTTCAGTGTTTCCATTCCATTTCTAGCAGCACCTGTTCACTGAATAAAGTTTTTCACTGGACTACAGTGACATGTGAATTTCCTTCAGAAATTATGATATTAATTGGAAACATTTTAGGACACCTAGCATAAAGGTTTTTTTGTACTTTACTTTTTTTATTTGCTGTTAATGAATTTGTTTGCCATTGTATTTGCCTGTTCAGTTGACTTGTGCAGGCCCTTTGGCAGTTCCTTTCAGCTTTGCTTGTAGTCTCAATAACTAAATATGTTTAATTATAAAATCCAGTACTTGGTGCTTTAAGAATACTGTTAAATGTGTAAGACTTTTCAGGAATTTTTGTAGCCACTTTGTATCATAGGTCTTCATCTGGTGCATTGCACTTAGAGCTTGTTTCTGAGACTGAAGGGTTTCTCCTGCCTGTTCTGTGATTTCTTGAACTGCTAGAAAGACAATAGGCTAGGTTTTTCTGGATGAAAAACATATTTTGAGGAAGTGTCTTTTCTCCCTGTGGTGTGAATTCAACAGCTGACTCTTTATTTTGTGGTACTTCCAGGGCCAAATATTTGGTAGAAATAAGGACAAGAAATACTTAACCCAGACTCAGGCAAATCAGTTAGTAAACCAGATTTTCATGCACTCCAGGCATCTCCAAAAGAGGACTCATTTACTAATGTGTAGTGTAATCTGAGCACCAGTGACATATAATAGGCTGCTCTCTTAAATATACTTTTAGGACAAAAAATTTCCATTATTATATAAATAATTCTCACAATTAATGAAAAAGCCACAGGAAGTCAGTGTGGGAATTGCATGGTGCAGAAATCTGCACAGCAGCGTATACCTATTTACTCTTGAGTTAAGAAGAGAACTATAAACTGGTGCAGGAAAGTGACACCTTAGTCCTTGGCATAGTGTTCACTCTTCTGCTGAGCAGTCTGATGTGAGTTGCTCAGCTGCTCTGTGGGGCTGGTAGATGAACCTGCCCCAGCTTCTGGTTGTGAGAATTTGTCATTTCTTAGCCAAAGGACTGTTAATTTTTGTGTAGGTGGACTGATTCTTTTCAAAGCAACACATTTTGTGTATATATTGGCACCATCTTGCAGTGTATATGGTATACACACTACACTTGTTTTGGAAAAGTTAACTCTAGTTTCTGGTACATTCCAACATTCTAGAAGTAACTTTTATTTTCAAAACATTAGTTAATGTAAACATGCACACACTCATTCTTGCCATCATTGTTGCGGCTTTAAACTGTTTATTTGTTGTTGAAAAGCTCAGTCAAGGTGGGCAGTGAGTAAACATGATAACTATTTGTTTCTCTGAACTACACTCTGTAGTAGTGGTAGTGCTGATAGTGTTTCTAGGGTGGTTTGTAGAAGTGGTGGCTTGTGATCTTCTCTCCACAGAGGTTCAGTCATATTACGGCACTCTGCATGGTAGACAGAAGGGGAGTATTCTGCTAATTTGTCACTGGGGGCACATATGAAGATGGCTTCTAGGTTTTGTTTCACTAATTTTTTCATTTTTCTTGGAATAAGGTTCTTTAAGTCCTGTGGAAATGGGCAGGACAACAGTGAGAAAGATTACAGTAACTTTGCTTTTCTTCAGAGTGTGTTCTGTTCACAGAGTCCCTTGGACAGGTCTGAGGTTCCCTACTTGTTTCTTCCTTGTTCTTCAATTTCAAGTGAAAAGGGGTAGAAGAGATCCCACATTTGTTGTGCAGGAAAGGGCTTGCTTATTCTTGTCCAGATAATCAGAAGGTGGTGTTTGGGCACTCAAATTACTGGTAGGTTTTCTTGGCAGATGTGTTCCATAACCACAACTCCTGTTTATAAGAACGGAGCACATCATTATGTTGCAGAGCAATGCATCACTTTTCTGCCTTCTGGTTCTATATAGGTTTAAGAAGTTGTAACAATTTCCCCTGCACTGACTGTGTTCCCAGCATTTCTCATTCTGAAAAGGGTGCTGGCATGTCGTTACTGTAAAAGCTGCTGCCTACGTACAAACGAGGTGCCTTGAAAATCACCGTGTTTCTGGGTCACTGGGAAACAGGGGAACTGGAAGCACAGAGATGTGCTGAAAAATACACAAAGCTTCTGGTGAGAGGAGTATTTAAAAATGGTCAGCTCAGAAAACAAATGACACCTTTCATCTTGCCTTTTCTATACTGTTCTGACATTTCTGTTCTGTGTCCCTGTTAGAGGTTCCTAGTCCTGATGTGCTTAGGAGTTCCCTAGTTTGGACTAACAAGGAAAGAAGTGATGACTTTTTAAATCCAGGATATTTCAACACATACCTATGTCTCTTCCAGCTGAGAATATTCTGTGACTCTCTTTCAAGTGAAATGTTTGCTTGATGACCACTTTTGCTAGTCAGTGAGCAGTGTTGTTCACCTAATGGTAGCAGTGAGCTGTACTTACCCCTAGCCAGAGAAAGTAGTTATGCATAGAGTACAGTTTATGTACTTCTGCTTATATGGTAGACCTGATGCTTCCTAGAAATCTGGAATGAATCAGTGAAAATTGTTGAGGGATCCTGTGAAAGGAGGCAGCTAGGTGCAAGCTGAAGATGGTGTGACAATTCATGCGTCTTGTGACCTGCTTCCATAGAGCCCTCAGGAAAGAGAGCAGGCTGGAGAAATTGCCTTGGCTTGCAGCAAGGAGCCCACAGAACTGAAAGTCAGTTCAATCTCCATTCCAGGAGATTTTTTTTTTTAAGTGACAGCACTGTGGGATTCAGAGAAGCAAATACTCAGTTGTGAGACTGTGTGGTAGTTGAGAAATAATGCTATCTGCTGGTAGTAATATACAGAATTAACTTTATTTTATACTAAAACTGTTCATTAACCCTCACCATTGTAGTTTCACTGAAAAAATGTGTTGGCTTGACATAGGCTAAGATAATCAGAGCTTTTCTTTCGTTCTGTGATTGCACTTCCTCTTCAATTAGCAAATTGCAGACTAGAAGATCCTTTCAGGCTGCAATAAGAAAAACATCGGTATTAATCTACAATATTTGTCCCATTCACTAACAGCAATTATGAGCTATGAATTATAAATGATAAATTATACACTGTGGTATTCTTTTGTACTGCAACACAAATAAGTTTTCAGTTCTTGCCCCAGACATATTAAAACCTGCACAGCTTCATTCACCATGAAAATGGGAAACAAATTTTCACTTCTCCTTGAGAAGTCTTGGCTTTAACTTGATCTAAAGCAGCCTCTGGTCACAGGTGTCCATTCTATGGACAGCTGAGCCAGCTGAGGCACTAGGTACCTCAAATCCCCATGTCTTCTTGCAGACATGCCTCCTCGCTGGGCTTCATACAATACCAAAACTCTGCAAAGGGAAGAGTAAGACTTTTGTTATAGCTTTCCTATTGACTGTTGTAAGTAGTATTTGCTCAAAGAGCTCAAAGAGAGAGATAGGCTTCAAAGCCAAAGGCAATGTGGCATCACTATAGTAGTCTCAGCATCATGAAGACTATATTCCTGCGTGAGTCTGATCCCAAGACAGCGAAGTCCTGATTCTACACTTTGACACACTGAGACCTGTGCATGTGACTCAATATGGGCATAAAGTTGGAAGCCTTTTAGAGCATCCTGATATCCATATGAAAACAGTTTTCAAACATAGGTGTCACTATTTCACTGTGCTTGTTGGCCTATTTATCACTATGTAGTTCTGGCTTTGCTTACCAATGTGTACTTGTTGTTTCACTCAGGCTTTCCAATGGAAGAATCTGCTGCTACCTGGTCAGGTTCAAATTTGTCATTCAAATGTCTGGAATAAATGCAGTTGTTGTATTAACTGTTTCAGCTAATTACAATCCAGAATATGTGCAGCTAGGGTGGAAGTTTGCCTCTAGACTGGCAATCAGATAGTATTCTGTCTAAAACTGCATTTTCTTAAAACTTTAAAACTCTGCTCTGTGTCAGGAAATGACTACAGGAAAGGCTTTTGTTTCTCGACAGATCTGCTTACTAGATTCAGGAGGTTAGGATAAACAAGCATCAACCAACTTTTCCTCCTGTTAAACTTTGAGTCCACTCATCTGAAAGGAATACACCAAGTCTTCTTTTTGTGCGTTTTTCGTGGAGTTGCTTACTGAGTTGTCAGCTTTTGTAAGTCCCTCAAAAACAATGGGTTTCCCTGTTCCTACTGAATCTTTGTTCTCATGATCATATGGAAACAGGAATTAACTCAGCTTGCCTTTCAAATCCCGTGGTAAATTTGGGCCTGTCAGAAATTACTTCATTTTAATGTGGACATACTGATATGAAGGTTCCAGGAGAATAATAAATACAGAATGCCCAAAAGACCTGCCTGAGAAAACCAGTTTTAAAAAAAAAAAAGTTTATTGTTTTTATATGGAGTTAGAGAAGATGAATTGGAATATCTTAGTTACAATTGATACACTTCAGGGATGAATGCTTTTATCAGCCACAGATATCAATTGTGCTTCTTTGTGACATGTTTGGACAGCACATGTTACCTTAGTGTACTGCTCAGGTTTCCACTGCTATAGACAGTCTGTCATCCCGGCAGTTGTGAACTCACTGTCTTCTTTTTTCCTGCCACCAAAGTTTGGCACATGAATCACTAGGTGTTGTGGGAAAGAAGCATATGGTATTGCTGTGACTGAGGAGGGATTCCTTGTGGAACTACAAATACTGGAAGTATTATGTCAGATGGAAGCCTCTTTTCTTTTTTTTAAATAATTGTTATTTTTGCCTTATTAAAACGGACATGTTGGTCTGCAAGCAGGCACCTTGCCACTCGAACAGATGGGCCAGGAGAATAGATCTGTAAACCTCTCAAATGTGTGATGGTCTAATTCTCAGAAACCTGTCACTGTAGCTTTTCATAGGGAACTTCCCTGGCATATGGCTATAAGGGAGATGGCACATTATTACCCAATTACTTTAAAAAACCAAGCTATCAAAGGCAGTGAGCAGTAAAGTTGCTGGGTTTTTCTGTCTGATGAATAAGAGATAGAATGTTTGGAGTTAACAAAAAATCTTTGGGTTTCTGTGTTTATGTGAAGAAGAGATTGCCATGGAAAGCTAAAGATGGGTAGTGTGCCATGACTGAATTGCAGCTGAGTAGCTTAAAAGAACTATAGATTTACTTCATCAGCACTGTTTTTTTCATTTTTGTTTAATATTTAAAGATGTTAGTGCTTCTAAGGACCAACAAGACTTGAAAACTCTATGTGGTGCATTAATATGTGGCAAATAATACTTGGTAGTCCCATATCCCATGAAGTGTTTACAACCCAGAAGCAGACAATAGATAAGTGGTATTGGAGCAATCAAGCAGCTGGAACACATAGTTAACACAGAGACTGGATGTTACAGTGTATATAGTAGCATGTTTTCTTTATGCTTGGCTAGTATTAGAGATTTTACATTTAAAATAAAGGGGTTTTTTCAACTTTTCTCTTTAATCTTAGAATGAGTTATATACGTCTACAGATCTGATGAAAACCAGTAACTTTGTAAAAACAAAAGCTTTCACTGAAAAAACCTGACAGACAATTCAGGGGTTAGATGCCCATTAAGCAGTCAGCACACACATATACAGCTGGATATTAGCAGCTGCTTGTTCTGTTTCTTGCCTTTGGAAGAGTGTTTTCTGAAGGTCAAGAAGAAAGGATGCAATGCCATAGGAAACCCGCTTATTAGTTCTAGTACCCACAGAACACCCTGTAATACTTACACTTTTAGATGATGAGAAAATCAATAGTTTTAAAACATAAATTGATCAAATGTGAAATGTAAAATAGGAACCTTCTTCAGGACTGCTGATGTATTGGTCTGGCCAGATCTATATGGGGAACATAAGATAATATTAAAACAGAACAATTAATAATATTCTATCAGAACAAACTAGAACATCCTATAGTGTTGGTAAGGGGATAGGAGGTTGGTTGTAAGTCTTGACTTTTTACTTTCATGCATATTTAGAGAGGAAGGTATGACCTTGACTTAAGCAGACACCTGCAAGATATTGTTAAATTGAGCCATTAAAAGTTATGCAGCTTTAGCAGTGTGCAGCACTGCAGAAGCTGCACAAGTGTTTATTTTTGGGAACAGATTGTACAGAATCCTACACAGTTGCAGTCACCTGTAGAAAGCCTTCTTGGATCACCTGCAGGAAATCCTCAGACAGTGGGGTAGAGATGTCATTGCGCAGTACACACAGACCCAAAAGTGAGTATCAGATAATTCACTTGCTTTTGGAAGGGAAGAATCAGGGGGTGTGTGTGTCAGCCCTGTTAATTGATAAGCTTTGATGCTGAGGCCTAGCCAGACATGTTCTGTGGCACAGTCTAATGATCATTCTGGATGCTTCTCCAAACCCTAACTTGCTCATGGACACACTCTCCTATTTTTGGATCTAATATCCTTTTTCATTCTTTGTAGACAAACCAAGTACCATTCATGGTACAAATTCCAGTTACTTGTTAAATCCAGACTGTTTTTTTTGGAATATCTCTGTCCATTACCTCTTCATTTTTAGTAGTGCTCAGAAGAGCCATGCTGCCCAAGATGTGAATAAAATCCTTAAAAATTTCACTTCCAGCCCCAAGTATCTGTTTGCTATAAACCTGGAGAGCTAGTGAAAACAGTGTTATCAGGTTACCTGCATTCCTGCAGGGTAACAGTGCCATTAATTTTATGCTTAAGGTTAAATGCACATAACTATCTGGGCCTAAGAAAGTAAGTGATTTGAAAATAAAGAGAAGAGAGATACAACTGAATCTAAATGTTAAAGGTAGTCTGAAAACATCTCAATATACCTTTTTGTTCTTTACATTGCTATTACATAGTTGTTTAAAAAACTGAAAGTAAAAGCAAGTTCCAATTTGCTTGGGAGTGAAAAGCATTCAGATAAAATACAAGTTTGTTACTTGTATTTTAAAATAAAAAAATAAATAATGTGGATTTTAAGTAGAGTGGAGTAGCTTCTAAAGAAGCAATATAAAGCACATGACTGAAAGAGTGGTTACATAATGCAGAAAATCAAGGTGTTTTCTGACCATCTCCAGAGAAATGTCCTTAAAAGCCAATTGGACCAGGACATAATATTTTTATTAGTTTTTGGGCATCTTTCTTCTCTCCCTCTCTCTCTTTTCTTTTCTTTTTTGTTTTCTTTTCTTTTTTTTTTTTTTTTTTTTCCCCTGTAGTGCACTGTGTGAGCTAACGTAGAAGCCATAACTTCAGGGGTTTTAGAGTGATATCTGTATTTTAGGCCTAGGTTAAAAATTTGTCAGAGAAAGCACTGTTTCTAGTCAAGGAGTCCTTACAAATTTATGTCACTGTGCCCCTGAAAAAATGCTACTGAATTCAGATTCAAAGGTGCAGATTTGCACAAATGTAAGGCAGCTCAGAAACTAGGCATTGGTCTGTTATCATTATCTGATCTTAGAAAGATAAACAGTTATGTTAAATAGAGGCCATGGCAGGTCAGGATTGCAAAAAGCTTAATTTATTCAGCTCAAAGAGCAAGGACTAGCCACTTAAAAAGCCATGTGATTAAGGTGACTCATTGTTGGCAGCAATATAGACCAGAATGGAAAATCATCTTGATTTGTAATACTAAACAGAAGCCCATATATATCATCAAAAAGATGAGGGATGGGTGTATGTGAAGGACTAAAGTATGTAGGTTCAAGTGAATTGAAAATTTGGACATACTTTTTTCCTTGCTTTCAAATGACCTGGGAGAAGTTCAGAAAAGTTTGCTATGATGCATCATAAATCAAAATGTATTTCTGCATGACAAAATTGTGTCCTTGCATGTGCTTTTTTATGCAAAGTCATTCTATCATAGAGTGTTTTGATTTAAGTGAAGGATTACACAGCTTCACAAATGGACCCATGTTATAAGATGAAGAAGGAAAATACAAAACTCCATGAACCTCTTTTTACTGGACAAGTACCTTCTTGGTCATATACACTAACAGATGGTGGAGATGCTGAAGATCATATAGAGATCTTGATACAACCTTGGGCAGGTTCACAGTGTGGAGGAGTAATGGATTTTTTCCATGACAGAATTCTTAGAAATTGTGATTCTTCCCCTTTTTTGTTTTTATTTCTGTGCAAATACCAACAGCTTTGAATATATTTTTAAAGTAGCTTGTGGAGCAGTTTTGTTTTGTTTTGTTTTAAGATAAAACTTCTTTTATCTAGCCTGGAAGAAAATGAAGTTAAAGATGTGAAGAGCCAGACCTTGTCACTTTCATGCTGAAAGCAGCCTCTATTTAGGCAGGATTTCCAAGCAGTAATGGTGCCAAGGCTTTCTGGCTATAATTTGCTACAGTTCACTATGGTTCAGGGAATCATTTTCACAAAATGGAGCTGGTGGAACACTTGAAGCTTTTCACTGAAGTTTGGTTGGTTTTGTGCTTTGCTGTACAGATAGCAGAACAAAATCAAGCCTTTTTTTAAAGGATAGTCACCAGGTGTTTATCTCATTACAGTCTTGACAGAAAAGGTCACTTCTAGGAAGTAGGTTTGGCTCTATGGTAAAAGATGGTACATACACATAATGAACATTAGAAATATTCTTTGGATTTTTAATATTGGTAAGCACACCCTTAGCTTTTTTTTTTAATAAAAATGTTCAATACAATACAAATGGACCATTTCACTGTGGAAAAGAGAATATAATTCTGTCGTGCTTTGTATGATGGTTCAATACTGAGATATTTTCCAGGTAAAACCTAAATAGAGACTCACCCATGCTGGATTCCATCTGGCTACATAAAAATTTATATGAATGCAGGATTAGTAATCTGATAAATAGGATAACCCCCTACAATTTATCTGGTGACCCTGTTCATGATGATGTGCAGTCCCTATTAATTTATCACCTATGAGATTTATTGCAAATTTTGAAACTTTTAAACACAACAAATGATGAGAGGAAAAAGAGAGCATGACAAAAAATATTTTCTTCCCTTTTCTAAGGTATAGTTATGTGGTCTTTTTTTTCTCAAAAATGGTCTTTATTCATTAGCCATTATTAATATAATTTAATGTAGTATTTGTTCTAACTTTTCAAGCAAAAAATTCCCTTAAAACTGTAATGTTTGATAAATTTGAAAACTGTAATGTTTTAAAAGATTTAAAACATCAAATCCATAATTATTTTCTTTTTATAAAAGCTAGCTTATGTGATTTATTGGTGGCTTTATAATTTCTCCGTAGCACACATGATATGTAGATAATTTGAACACATGATATGTAGACAAAAGGCCGTAAGAGAAAAAATTGCAGATGCTACAGAGCATTGTCATATTTTAGTGTTCACGAATCCTGTCTTTATACCTATGGTGTGTGTACTGTATGGAAGTGACATGACATGATGGGGAATCACATAACACCTCATTTGGTGGTTTTTAAGCAATATTTAGTAGTATCCCTCGTACTATCCCCCCAACCCCGAAATTATTTGCAGTATAACTGTATATGTGATAGAAGTGATAACTGGCCTTGCCTTTAAAAGATTAGGATTAGCTATTCAGAACTCAACTGTACTCCATGTTTTCTTCATTGTTTTCTTGTGTTGAGATCAGTCAACCTGGTTCTGAATTGAGATTTCATCTAACTCTTGTGACTTTGACTCATAGTAGTGATTCAGCCATTCTAAATACCATTTGAGAAAGTCTGTGTACAGACTATTAAGGAAAGTCCTTTTGTGGTACAAATGTGATGTGACAATCCTACTTCTTTTATCTTCAGAATTAGATTCTAGTGTCTTGACCTCTCTGGGAGAAGGACAAAAGATACCAACAGAAGCCGGTTAAGAGTGCTTAAAAACGCATTCTTTCACAAGTAAGTGAAAGACAGTGGTCAGATGAATTCCTCAGGCAAACACTCAAACACTTCAAATCAGCATTTCTCTGCAACAGATTGGAGTAGTGCTCAGCTACAGTCTTTCATGAGCAAATATTTATTAGCACAAGGTGACAGAAAAGAGATTCCCTGTGCAGATAAAGAAAGCTGAGTAACAGGGCTATGCACAAGACCTGAGTCACAGAGGGAAATGTTACTGACAAAGAGAGGCTGGAAATAATTGCACGTGAGCTGTATTTTCAGTGACTTGGTGGGAGGAGAAGTCTCAGTGCAGTCAGTGGGAGATGTGAAGTGATGCTCTATGTCAGTGAACAGAGTACCTTCTTGGGTAGGGCTGCCAGTGTTTTTCACCTTTCAGGTCCTCTAAAAAGCACTCTGGTGGACATGCCTTTTATTCTTAACCTTAACCTGTTGAGACTAGGCCTGGTTGTCACAGTTAGAAACAATGCATGAATCCTCAGATTGGAAACCACTGACCACAGCCAATCTTTTCAAATATAAACTTCATAAACCCAGCTGAGCAGCTCTGTTCCTGGGGGTTAGTGTAGCTGATGCCTAAATGTGCACTTTTCTAAAGCTCTCTCCTGGTGTATCTCATGCCGAGCTTCTAAAAATGGAGACAACCAGAACACATACCTGAAGCTGAAATATTGGCTGTGAGTACATTTCTATGGACAAACACAAAAAATTAATACATTTCCTCTGACTACACTTAAAGTTGCCTGGAACTGGACCAGCTTTGGCCTGTAGATCATATGGCTTCATTACCATGGCTCTGAGACCAAGTTAATAAGGTGTGCTGAGCAAGCTCATGAGTCTCTGCACCTGTCTCCAGAGCTACTTGAAAACTTCACCCTTTGGGAAAAGCTGAATACTTCTTTTGTGATAATTGCAAATGCTTTCTTTTAAATCTGCTCCATTAATTCTAAGGAGGTTTTCGAATTGATGAACTCAGAGAATGTAACTTGTATAAGAAACTGAAAAAGGAAGTCCTGAAAAAGAAGTCCAGCTCATTTATTTATGTGGCAAAACTCCTTGCTTCATGCTGTATCAACTTCATTTCTTTTAATCCTGTTATTCTCAAAAGTTTGGCTATTTTGGAACACAAAAGTATTAAAGACCCACAAACCATACCTTTATTTAAACTAGTTTCCATGTGATGATGCCACAGTCAGTGGAAGGATAATAAAGACACTTTACCACAAACCTTTTCATGTCCATTTAACACTCAGCTCGCATGAGAATGTTGCGCTTTCTACTACTAGTCATTCATATGCTGACACTTTGAAATTAACAGTTTAGTTCCTGTGCAGTTTTCGTGACTGAACTTACTAAATATGGAGATACTTCAGGTGCAAGCAAAACTTGTTCATATTTCAAACAAATTTGACTAGCACTATTTACAGTAATTAAATATTTTTTAAGCATAGGCTTTCAGTATTGGCCACTATTGCTAGCAGTCAGAAGTTTACATTAAAATAATTACTGTTGCATCACTAGTGTCTTTTGTAGTGCATACTGATGTCTTTTACAAAATGAGTGTAATAAGCTTGAATTTTCTGTTCTCTTTACTAAGAAGCATTCTTATCATAGAATCATAGAATCATAGAATTAACTGAGTTGGAAGAGACCTTCAAGATCATCAAGTCCAACCCTTGTTCCAACCCCACTGTGATAACTCGATCATGGCACTCAGTGCCGCATCCAGCCTCATCTTAAAAACCTCCAGTGACGGTGAATCCACCACCTCTCTGGGCAGGCCATTCCAATGCCTGATCACTCTCTCTGTAAAGAACTTCTTTCTAAT
>JAYRBT010000093.1:12640680-12653901 GCA_036023395.1 Myiotriccus ornatus
TTGTAGCAAGCGTGGGTAGAGCCCAAGCGTGGGTAGAGCCCTCCTAGAATCTTCGTTCGCGAAGCCTAGCCATGAAAAATTTTGGAAAAAGGACTGAGATCAAGAAGAAAGATTTTGGCGGTATAGTTTACGTGAGTTTGGCTGAGTCAACAGATTTTCCCAGTAAACTATCAAAAGCCTTGTTTTGTTTTGTTTTGTTTTTCTTTTTTATTGTTTTTTTTCTCAATGTCTTTAACATTTTTTGATACTACGACACTGACCAGCATTTCTAGACATGTGGTTGCAGTGTGATGATAGCGCAGGACTTTTAAGTTAAACTTGAAGAAACGGAAAAGGAGATACTGATTGATAAACAGAAGTTAATGGTAGAGACTGTTCTTTCTCTCCCTGATGTGCCTTTCAGTGACATAGGCTTTATCTGCACAAGTGGACAACTGCTTGTTCACTTTTTTGCTACCACAAGATTGAGACAAATAATTCTGTAGTTTCAGTTCATATAAACATGAATAGAACTTACCTTTTGATGTAAAAATCTTGTCTAATTTTTATTTTGTAGTTGTCCTTTCCTCCAACAGCAAGATGTGGGTTGGCTTCAGAATCATAGAAGTAATTGGTTATTGATTCTCTCTAATCTTTTGTCAGGTGAAACTATTATTTCCCTACATTATGGTAAGCTTCGTCAAATCACTGTTTGTGCCTAGGTAGACTTTGAAAAAACATTGCATGAAAAAGATCTCATTCAGACAGCATTTTAGATCCTGAAAACTGTCATAGCAAACAAAATAAATCATCTTCCTTTTTTTCAGAACCTAATGTTTGAGAGACCTTGCTTAGGAAACAGTTTATGCTTAAGAAAAGATAGTGTAAAGCAAGTAAAAGAAAATTGTCTTCTCCAAGTGCATTACTTCTTTAGAATACTAGTAACTGCAAGTTTAAATACATAAAAACTCGGTTTAGTGAGAAGAATCCAGTGTCAATGTGAAAAAGAAATGAAGAATTAGTTTTCCTCTGTTTCTCAGTTTCAAATTGTAGAAATTACTTGTTCAAAAAGTGAATAACTATTGCTACCAAAAATCAGTCTCCAGTTACTAGTGTTTGTGCAGAGTAAAATAGCATTTCAGAATAACAGTAGCAACAACATCATTATCAAACCAGTGTAAAGTCCAGTGCTTATTTAGTTTCTAATCCCAGGCTGTTTTGGAACTAACTTCATGTGTACTGTGAGGGTTTAGAAGAACTTTTGAAATGATAGGACTTGCACGTTTCATGGTTTAAGGGTTTATGATCTGAGGTTTGGACATCTACATTTATCCTGCTCATCAGAAAATATCTGAACATATTCCATGACTGAGGGTAATGGTTTTGTGTGGCTTAATTTTCAGAAGACTAGAGGGGGATCTTGTGGCAGTCTAGAGCTGCAAAATGAGGGCTGTTTAGAAGATGAAACCATGCTGCTCTCAAGTGTGTGTACTTGAGGGGCAAAGGACAACAGTCCCAACCTGCAGCAAAAGAGATTGTAACTCTAAGGCAAAAAACTGTGTAAGTGATTAAATACTGGCACAGGTACCCCAAGAAGATGTGTTTATCCCTTGAGCTTTCATGGCGTAGGGCAGACACTGAGCAACCTAATCCCACTCGGAGGCTACTTGGAGTCTAGTCCTCTTTTGATAAGGCCTTGGACCAGACAACATCCAGGGAGAACTTAAGTGATTCAAATTGAATAATGAGTAGATGTGAACAAGATGAGGAGACAGACATATCTAAAAATTCCTGGTGAAATTTCCCCAAATAGTACATACTTTCTCTGGGGCTTGTGTTTTCAAAGCTTTTTCCTTGTGTTTATTAATGCTAAAGATGATTTAAATGGTATTTTGGATAAAACTTAATTCCATCTATAACAGAGGTCTTTGATGAAAAGCTTATTTTTTTGGATTTTAAGTTGTTTGCAGTTTGGTTTTTTTATTTTCCCCTGTAAGTAGATAGGATATACTGAAGAAAAACTTTAGGTACATCGGCAAAACATTTTAGGCCTTGTCATTTATGGCATCTGTTTCTTCCACTTCAGACCATCCATTGCAATTATCACAACATCTGAGTCTAGGAACATTAGTGAAAAACAATTAAACTTATTATCTAGCTAGCTCTAAAAATAGACTTTATTTGCTCTCTTTATCAGTCAACACCACCTGTGATGGAATTCTTCTTTCATTTCCACTTTCAAATGCACAAACCATGAAATTACCCAGAAGAATGAGATCAGAGCCTATCATGAAAAATACAAACTGGAAAGTATAAGACTATTGTGTTCCATGCACTACATATAGTAATTATATCCTTAGCTCTCTCCCCCATAAGAAAGGAAGAGGCTCTTTTGCTGACACTAAACAGGTGGCCAATCCACCATTTGTGGAGATAAGAATGGTGGATAGAGAGGAGTCAAAGTATCGTTTTTCTAATGACAGTATATTTATTTTTAAACAAAGATATTTAGTTTGATACAGATCATGCGGGAGTCAGTAATGGAAAGTTTCAAAAACTAAGATAACTGTCAAGCTTTTTCTGTAAAGTTCTTTTAATTATGCTTGATTTATTTTTTCTCTAAATTTGGATTCCGAATTTATTTACAAAAGAGGCTCATGGGAAGGTGTCTTGAAGTAAGAAAGCTTTCCATCTTCTGGGTGGACTATAGAACATGCTCTCTTGCTCATTTCCCCTCTGTCTTTCTTTTAGCAAAAGCTTCCTGAACCTGAGTGCCTGTAGAGACAAATATTAAGTGCTAGCAGTACTGCGATTAAGATGTTGGTTACAGTAACAGAGAGGGAAAGGTCAGATAATTGGAGCAAATGTAAAATTGGGGTCAAGTTATGGAATATCACACATCTTCTGAGGGGTGGCGGAAAAAGAGGAAGAGAATGGTAGAAAAGTAAAATACTTAAACTGTTTGATGGGCAGTTATGCTATTTCTTTTTTCCACCTGTTTGCAGAACTAGACTTCAGAATAACTTGAGAATTAAATAATTTAGCAATTATTTAAATAACAAATTATGTAAAGCTTAATTAACCAGAATACACCCATCAGAAACATGAACACATGTAGAACAGCAGGGAATAGATCTACCCACACAAATTCTCTTACTTCCTGAAAGACGTAGCACAGATTATTGCCTTCCTTTCAGTCCAAGTGTCTAGAAAACATTTGGGGCTTTTTAGGATATTCCGGTGAGGAAATGAGACCAAGCAGTGAGCTGACTTAGTTTGTTCCAGTTTATTTAGTTGCAATAATACAGAAAATCTGGTTTGTTTGTGGGTTTTTTTGAGCAGTGGAGTAATCAAGTAATATCTTCCTCACTGTCTTTCAGTTTAGGGTCAAGCCTGGTTTTGTACCTATTTCTGCGCCACAAACACATCTAATTTTTTTTTTTGTCTTCCTCTATCAGCATCTCACTCCTTTTCTAACTGAAGTGCCCAGCATCCATTCAAGCTTCCAATAAAAATACATCAAATCTCTTTTACCTACAGCAAAAGGATTGCTTCGCCTCTTCAGTGCGGGGAAATGGCTGAATCAGGTTCAACAAGATTTAATTCAGTGTCTAACAATACTCATCACAGTGGTCTAAAAATCCCAGGCAGTTTTTTGAAAGACAGAGGTGTCCTGGAACTTAAATAATAGAATACAACATCCGCCATCATTCCCTTCCTTTTATTTTTCAGCGCTCCACATGGAGTAGCACCTTTGTCAGATGCAGTAACAGTATTCCATGAAAAAAGAATCACTTTTCCAAACAGGCAGCTCTTACACTATTCAGGTCAGAGATTAAGCTGTTAAATGTCATTTAGAGTCCAACAGACAATTTATTAAGGTCAAGGAGTGTCAAGGAGACGCTGTGATTGAAAATCAAATCCATTACCACTTTTCCAAGTTTGGAAGAGGAAACATCATTAAGGTCACACTGTAGTACAACAAGGTGAGCAAGGTATGGATAACAACAGAGATGTCTAAACTTGACATCTGTGTCCGAGGACCAGGACCAGACTTAGATGGAAAGTAGCTGCCTTGGACATTGAAGCAGTATGATTTTCTTAACCATTTAGGAAACTAGCAGTGGTCCTGTAAACAAGATAAAGAAGCATGAAAATAATTGGTAATGTGTAATAAGGTATTATTGTTACGTGGGAGTAGAGTTCAACTGAATAGTTGACTTTTTTGGACGATCATACTTTTCCCTAGGAAGGCTGAAGCAGCAGTGTTGTCTCAGTGTTGAAGGCATAGTGTCAGCCACTCTTCCACAGTCCCCTGCTGGAGATCACCACCTTTACGGTGAACATCTGGATGCTTACCAGTGTAAGTTACTGTGTTCAGTGTATTCAAAACAAAAGTCAAGAGAATATATATTGAAAAGGTGTGCTTTATTATGTGTACATTTCTTTGAGATATTTTAAGGGGATACCTACGTGTTTATTTGCAAATCATACCTAGTGTTCTAAGATAGGTCAAACAATGGGAGTGTGGCTATCTGAGCTCTTACTCAGGTTCTCTTTTGTTTTTTTCTGGTCTAGATGCAGTAGTTTCCATCAGTAGTCTTGCAAGAGACTGTCCTGTACCCCAGCTTTTAGCACCCCAAATTCAGATAAGGTCAAATCCAAGTTCTGGTTGTGAACTGCCACTGCTGAAGGGGGACACACTGACTTTCTTGCCACTGTTGCTTGGTAGGTGATAGCAGAGTCACAAATCAGTGACATATGTCAGCTAACTCTGTAAATATCCACACATCAGAGTATTCAGCAGAGCACATGGCACAACACAGTGTCCTATGCCGCCTTAGAAGACCCGGCTTCCATCTTGCCAAGTCATGGCTTTAGGCAGAACAAGTCCTGAACTATGCAGAAAAGTCTTGTGTATATATCTATATATCTCACATATTTATTCTTTTATATTCTGGAGTTGGATTTAGTGCATAAGGAAATCAATAGGCTTACCTCACCTCAGAGCATGTCAGAGTGGCATTGCTTAAACTGACTGATGTCTTGCACGTAAGTAGTGAACGAAGGTCAGATAACCTAAATGTATGCATGCATCCACCAAACACAAAATGCTCAAGCAACCCAGGCTTGATAATTTATCTGGTGTGGCATTTTTTCTGGAAGCACAGCTCTGTCTCTATCTGCAGAATGCGTTGTCATCAGTGCCTTTGATCATATTATAATTATAAACATTATAAAAGTTCCATGAGGCCCCAGTTCTTTACCAATCCACTCCACAGCCAAGAGCCCTGTCCTGGAGAGTGGTCTAGGACTGTGGGGTACAATACTTTCTTTGTCTAGATTCAAAAGCACAGCAGAACCAAAGAGATCCACGTGTGTCTGTGTGAGAGGAGAAGGCTTGGTCTAGTCACAGCCAGTCCGCTGTGCTTCTTACTCCTCTTTTTTTGCCTGCTCTGATTAAACTTGTTTTATAGATGCAACCGAGTTCTTGAACAGAATGGAATTTTATGCCTGAAATTATTTGTTATACATTTATACTGAAGCAATACATCCATATACTGATGTAAATGGCATTTTTGGTATCTTACAGCAATTTGTATACTTGCTTTATTGGCACTTGTCTTCCCCACAACAAAATCCATCTCTACTTGAATCAAAGAGATAAGGCTTGGCTGAACACAGGAGTATTTGTCTTCGTAAATTCGTACTATCTTTCCAGGAATTAGGATCTGATCTCTACCCTTGCCTGTTATCTTGTCTCTGTGGTCTGGATAAGTTGTTGAAATGTAAGATTTCAGTGAACAGTGTCTTTGTACCTCTGCTTTGCTCAGTTTAACCTGTGGTAGCAGGAAATGAACTTTTGAAAGAAAAGTATTTCACTCTAGAGGTTTTCTTGTAGACCTAATATGGTTACCTTCCATAAGATGAGAACAAATATAGCCAATTACTTTGTTGAACCTTTCTGTACTCCAAGCCTGTTCATGTATATATATTTACTGTCTCATTGGATATGCACTTCTCCAGATAATTGGGTTCAGACAGACCAAATAATGAATCATTATGTCCACAAATAAGTGTTATGTTTTGCTGTATACCAAACGTATTTAATATCAGGATGTATATCAATAAGTGGCTATTCATATATACTTGTGTAAAAATTTGAAGAACTCTTTCCCAGATTTATCAGGAAGGGGAGAATGTCTCCCATGATCTCTGATAAGCCATGCTGAGCAGCAGCTAATACTGCAGCATACATTTTACATTGAATTGCTTTGTCTCATCTAGATGAGACAATGTTGATCACAGAGGAGCAAGTGGACTCATAGTCTGTTTCTTAAGTACCGCTCTGCAGTGAATAAGGCAGGATTTTCTGTCCATGGCTTATATTGGTGTTGCTGAACCAATGGTGCTGACAGCATCATCTATAAGTCAGTGATAAAAACTGTAACACTATACACGTGAATGGCTACTGTTCAAATAGCAGAGTGTCCTCAGGCTTGACCAGTGATATCAACAAATATTTTTATCCCCACCTGACAGATTCTGAAATTGCGGAAGGGAGTGAATATCTCACCTCAAATCACACCACAAATTAGAAAGTACACATGAGCATTTAATGTAAGTTATATAATATTCTGTATAATTTAGCAGATATATTTAATATCTGTTAAACACTCACTGATACCTTCTAACTGTGTGATTCAAAACTGAATCCCTCCTTCAGTTTCTTAATATATAAATAATAAACCCATCAGTGCTTATATTTTAATATTTTGTCCTTCTGTTATTTTTCCTTATTCTGCCCAGTGGCTGTTCTTTCCTGGTTGGCATTAGATATGCACCTGGTAGCTGCCATGTTTTAAAAGGTGTAAACTAACCTGCTATGGACACTTAGAAAACAACAGTCTTCTAGGAGCATTTCTGAAAATCTTCTGTAAGCTGTACTTGAAATTACATTATCTTTATATTTGATCTATGAATTGAGTAAACTTTTTGATCCATAAATTAATCAAAAGCCTATGGTCCCTGACAATTCTGTGTGGCTAATGTTTTATTCTGGGATTTATAATTATAAAACAAAAAGGCCACTAAACCAAAACAGCTAGCCAAATTTTGTGGTACTCATTCTTTCTGAAAGAATTATACCGAAAATGTAAACAGATCAGAGCATATTTAATTATTTGGGTCTAGAATTCAGGTGAGATGTATCCAATGTACAATGTGAATGGAAGAATAAATTTCTTACACCTATGAAACCAGAGGCTGCGGAGTCAGGCACATTTGTTTACCGCACAGAGAGAATATTTACTTCTAACTCATTTATCGAATTCTTCCCCTCAGTGATATGGAAGCAATTTTGTGGTCAGTGGGATCTGTTGGATGCCCTTTCCTAGTTTAAGAGTTAGATATTGTACGTGAGGTATGCAGTCCTGTGTGTAATGTACTCCATCTGTTACAAGGCTGAAAGGCACATTTGGTGCACGCGCCTGCCAAATGAACTGCTGTAGGCTGCCAAAGTGTAAGATGTTGAAAGGGAGTGAAGGTTGAATTTCCTGATTCTCTAATGTCTGCAGTTGGAATGTAATTTCTAGTGTGGCATACAGTGGAAGAATACAAATTTATTTATATTCCTCTCTCTTTGGTGTTTCCAGTTGTTTCCCCACCTTCCACTCGTGTCCACAGTTGTTTCTCTCAGCAGTGAGCGGAGGTTTGTGGGCATTACTCAGTGTCTCCTTGAGGTGCACAATCAGGCATCCTGTTTTTCCCTTGGAATCTCCTTGCATTCTGTTTCAAAAATATCACTTCTCTGCTGGAAGTCATGGCTACCAGCAGAGCTGGGATTTTTTAAGCCTAGGAACCAGACCAATGAGAAGACTCTGGGTGCATGATGCATCCAGTTAAAGCAGTGGAGACTTGAAATAGCTCCAGGCTTCCTACCACGTTAAGGTAGGAAGCGTTCCCACAGTCACAGAGGAATGTACTTCTGTGCTTTTCCTCCACTTCCTTCTGCTTGGCGCAAGGGTGCCTTGAGGTAGACAGGAGAACATGGCACTTGGACAATTGCAGGCTGCTGGTGCCTTGCCAAGGTGTGTTCCTCCAGCTCAGTTCAGAGTCCAGTTCTTGGTGCTCCTCAGCTTTGCTCTGCAGAGGAATTAGTCCTTGGTCAGTGGAGGAAGGAGGGGGAGGACAGGTGGATTTTGAGACATGGCTTGGCCTTAACTTCCTCCTGTGGCATAAAAATGCTCCCCTTGTCACCCCAGTAATAAGCAGAGGGCAGTGGAAGTTTTTAGATTCTGAATTGTGCAATCTGGGTACTGTCTGCATCAGCACTGTGCAGGACTGACACCATATGTTCAGACTGAAGAAAGACAGAGTGATCCAAAGCCCTGTGCCCCCATGGTCTGTGGAAAAGAGGCCTTAAACTTGAATGAAAACCTGCTTCTGATTTGTTGTGAGGACATGCACATAGTAAGTGTGTGAATGACACAAGGGACAGGACCATTTGGAAATCTGAATATTTGAAGTCTAGAATACTTTGCTATTTGATTCCCTGGGGTCAAGTGTGTGAATAGAGGACATATGGTGATGGATAATAGGTGCAAAAGAACAAAACACACTGACGTCAGCAAAACAGCAACAAGAAGTGAGTAGGTGTACAATGAAATCTGCAACAGCCAGATCATTTCTCTTTCCTGCTCCCTCCATGTCTTCCATGAATAAAAGATAAGTCTGTCAAGGCTACTGTCTAGACTGCGTATTGGAGAAATTTCTGCAGAAACAATGGGACCACAAAACAGATTGCATTGAAACTTGAAGGTTTTAACAGGTTTTAAATTCTGGTTTCCCTTTTGAGAATGTTTGCTTTTGGAACATTCTGCTTGAATGGGTAGTTCTTAGATGTGTTGAAGGGGTTGAGGTTTCCCTTTGCCTGTGCAAACACAGCTGAAAGCTCTGATTTAGACAGAACTATTGTGTGCCTTGATTTAATTGAACAAACACTATCAGCTATAATGAAAGTAAAGTATTTCTCTGCTGTACTGCAGGTGGGTGTTGTACTTCTCAGGGATGGATAATGATGTTGACAGGACCTGCCCTAGCACAGTTTGGTATTGTCTTTCTCTTTACTGCTTCTCGTGAGGATTCATGTTTGTAAAAAACCTCCAACATTACAAAAAAAAAGAGAAAGTAATGATGCATAAAATACAATAACAGAGCAGAATTATGTCTGACACAGAACTCTTTCTAAATGGTCAGTGAGGTCAGTTGTGAGTAATGGTGGCAAAGCACAGGGAATGATATAGCTTAATAAAACAGAATTTTTTTGTAGGTAGGCCAATGCAAATTAAATTTAGGGTACCAGTTCTGTCCCTGACTACTCAGTTTTCTGCATGTCTGGTAATGGGTAGTTTCACTTATCTCCTGACTGCTTTCTGAATGGAAGGCACACCATGGGTAATGCTCATGGCTGCAGCATTACAGCAGTTCCCTGCTTCTTGAAAAGCTGGGCTGAAGCCACTGAAACTTGGTGTAGTTTAGGGTCGTCAGTAATGCTGATCCATCTTGGGCAAAGAACTAATATGGCTACAAGGCTGGATGATTCCTGCTTTAACTCAACTCCTGTGAGATACAGGGGATGAGTAAATCCAAGGATCTAGAGATAACAGCAGCCACTTAAAGATATAGATACTTTTTATTGATATCTAGTGAGGAATCGAAACCAAGAAATGCAAGACCAGTGTTATTAGCTACTCTTCTTATCATAGGTCTGTGCATGAGTGGGAGAAGCAGGATGACAGGTGTCTCACATAAGGACCTAACAGCAAAAATGACAGATAAAGGAGAGGAGGGATTTTTCTAGTTGATAAAACAGGGTGTTATTCACCTAGGTTCAAACAGTGACTGAAAGCACAGTTACTTTTACAAAACCAGACAAAGTAAGTGCTTGTCTTAATGCAAAGTTTCAGTGAAACCCACAAAATGCAAACTCACAGGAAGAGTGTAAGAGTTTCTCTAAATTTCAGATTGCACAAGTATTTTTCAGCTTAAGCACAAGGTGTCATCTCACTGATTCCATAGTCTCAACTCTTAAAAGGTTTATTCAAGACTCCTGGGGGATTCAGTGGGAGCTAACTCTCTGGTTACACTCCTGGTTAGGCTCCTGAATCTAGATGCCCAGCTTTTCACATGGAAGTAACTGCAATTGCCTCAGCAACCATGCGGTGTGGGACAGCTTTTTCAGGATATGCTACCTGGGGACAAGAATGATTAATACTGCAGTAAGCAATGGTGCAATATTCTGCAGCACACCACAAAAAAAATAAAAAGAAAAGGACTTAAGAGTGAAGTGAATGTCATTGTAAGCTGGAAAAAATTTGTTATGTTTACCTACGTAGTCAGTGACAGATGAGCTGAAGGTGGAAGAAAAGAGAAGACAATTGTACATATGGTAAGGTTTCCTCAGTTCCAGCTCCCTGAAAACTGAAGCTGTAATGGACTCCTTTGCACCTGACTAGGATAAATAAACAGATCTCTCGTTTGTCTCAGTGGAGTCTAACTGCTGAGGTGTAAAGGGGTGTATATTTCTGGTGTTCAGAAGGCACTGAGAAGAGGGGAAAGAGGAAAACCTTGGGCAGTTGAGAATTAGGTGCATCAGAAGCACTTCTAGCTATTCTGAGATTAATAAACAATCCACAGTCATGGCCATTGGAAAACAATAGTGTGAAGGTTTATATAAGTACTGAGTAGCCACAGAAGAGTTAATTTCAGAGAGAAAAAGATAGTTAAGTGAAGGAAAGCTGGAGGCAGAATGTGATTGCAAACGCTTTCATTAACACGTCTTTGTAGAAGTCCCTGGAGATGGAAGCAGGTCTTAAACCACTGGGAGCCACCCACTGAGTGAGAAGGAGGTACACCCGGTCAGCACTGCTGTTCAGGATAGTTTGCTTCCTGCAGCCCAACCCCTCTCCCCCAGGACGATGAGCTCATAGCAGATACTTTTCCACTTGGCTGTGTGCCACAGACTGAAGTGGATCTGGAATGTGATCTGTATTAGCAACAAGCTTGTGCTGTACTGAGGCAATTCTTAGTTGCTGTAATGCCTCTCATATAATGATGATTTGATTGGGGTACAGTCGTTCAGGCTAACCTACGGTTGCACGATCTCATGCTTTTTTGTGGGCAGATTTTACTCAGCCTGTTTGGCAACTGTCTAAGCAACAGGCCATGGTAGAATTCTTCTTCCATTTGTCTATAAACATTATATTCCTGCCTGATAGTGTAACATTACACATGGTTCTCAGAAGGTCAACCCTTTTGCCCTGTACTTTCTGTAAGTCTACCTGCTTCCAGCTCAAGCAGCTTTGAAGCATACATACCTCCCTTGCACCTGATCACATACTTCAGAATGCCCTAAACATGCAATCATTTCCATCCCTGATAGTAAATAACATTTCTCTTTCTAGATGGTGTTGCAAGTACTGCATGCAAAATGCAGACCAGAAGGACAACTAGATATAATGAAGAGGAAAAAAATGCAAGATGAATTAACACATTATGGCTTGGGAAAATTATTTCCACATTATAGAAAGCTGCAGGTGTCATTGTCCTGGGGCCAGGGTGAGGACTGTTCTGATACTTCAGTGACCATCACACTCCTGGTTTTGTACTCAAATTGTACCATCATAGGGAAAAAAAAAAATAACTGCAGTAGTTTGAGATAAGTAGTAATCACTGCCGGCTACCTTTGTAAGAAGGACAGATTTGTCTATGCCCATGGTTACAGTTTTATAGGTGCTCAAATATGTCTGCAGATGTTTGCTCCCCACTAGGAAGCTGTGGGTAAAAGCGGTCTTGTTGAAGTTAGGCTGTGAGATGCACTTTGTGTACAGATTGCTGCTGCCAATTTAGTGGAATATATGCTGAGTGGTTCTTAAAATGCCTTCCAATCGATATTACAATTGTAATGCAGGGACACATTTGCTCACATCTATAAGTGTACGTGAAATAAACTTCTGTAAAGTCAACAAGAACAAATGAATAATGCAGGTGCATATTAGACACTTTTTTGAGGCAATAACCTCTGACAATCTAGGTGGCATCAGAAAAACCACTAATGGCAAGGTAGAAACCACTGGTTTTATATTGGTTGCAGTGGTAAGTAATAGGAGAAATCTTCTTGTCTTTCCCTCACATTAATTTCCACCCTAGGTTAAATTTTGATCTCTGCTATTCTGACTTTTTAAATTCTTATCCTCAAACAAGGTAATCTTACACAGTTATGGATTTACTATGTGCAATAATGTTCAAGGACAGCCACTGTACTTCATAACAGCATCTTATGCTCTAGTCCCAGTACAATGGTGATCTGCAAATCAGAAAAAGATAGACCAGAGGAGCTGTATTGTCATTTGCTATGACCCACAGCTTTTAGGAAACCTTGTTAAGCAAAATTTCCAGGTACTATATTAATTTTCTTAGAACATTTTTTCAGATATGTTGCTTCCCTTCTTACCAAATGAAGTGTCTTCGTAGACTCTTTCCCATGGATCAGCTAGCAGATAATGGAGAAAAAGATAAGATACAGTTTTTATAATTGATGAAAAACTAATCGAAATTGGTCCTTAAGTACTTTTTTCATTTGCCTCAAGGCCTTGGGAAATGAACAGAAAGTATATTGCCATTAGGAAGCCTTAAAATTTTGTGAGATTTTTGTACTTTAACTAGAAAAGAGGTTTCTACCAGTCTCTCTGAGTCAAATGTTTTCTTTTTGACAGAGAGGACAAATTTTCAGAAACCAGGTAACATGCGAACACCTCAGCCTAAGTCACTGTGATGGACCCAGGGGTTTGCTTTGAGCCTCAGAAATATGCAAGATACATGTTTAGTGAGTGCAATGAGCACAAGCCTTTGATCTTGGATATGGTCACCAAATGGCAAGTGCATGTGATGTTTTCCTTCCTGTGTTTGGAGTTGTTTTTTAATTTGTTAACTTATTTCTGTTTAGGATTCCACAACTCCTTCTTTATATTCTTCCTACTGATACCTTGGAGTTTTGATTTTTTAATTTTTGTAGATCTTAGAAGTAGTTCTATAGTAAATGTAGATTTTAGAGTAGCAGCATATTATCCCTTTACCCTTTAACATACCAGCAAACCCTGTTACACGTTCCCATATCAATTCCCATAAATTCCACTAGCCTGTTTTGTCTCTTTTTCAAGGTAGAATGGTAAAAAACACCCT
>JAYRBT010000093.1:12661234-12671610 GCA_036023395.1 Myiotriccus ornatus
AACCACGGTGGTGGTGGATCAGGCGTTGGACTTGCTGATCTCAGAGGTCCTTTTCAACCCGTCTGATTCTGTGATTCAATTATTCTTATACCCAAATCTTGCACAGTCTGTATAAGACAGGATGTTTACAAGACCCTTTGGGCTGGTCTGAAAGAATGAGGCTTCATTATTCACTCTCTCGTATGCCCGTGGTATGTGGCAAGTCTGTAGTATCCTGTCTGTGGTCATGCCTGTGAGCACAACCCAGTAGCTTCTCTTCCACATCTTTGTGGTGGTTTGCTAGACCCAATCCTCAAGCATTGCCATGAGCTATTGTGCTTTGGGCAGAAAGAATCAAGATGGAAGAAAGAGGTGAAACTTGCTACATCTTGCTGTTCCCTGCTCAATGGAATTGCAGTCATCCAGGTCTTGAATTCTATGCCTTTATTAATGTTGTGCTTTGTGGTGTCAGAAAAAATTGTGAGCACCACCAGTAGGCTTGACTTCTCTTCCTAATCCGTGCAACTGGTGCATGGACTGCCAAGAGATAGCACGTGGGGAAACCTGTAAGATGTAAGGTTCACAATAAGATCCCCAGTAACTGACCAAGGTGTTGGACATACCTGGGCATGTGATGTGTTTCATGAAGTGGCCTCTGGCTGTACCTGTGGCTCTATTTTCTGTCTGTATGAACTGTACATTTGGTCCTGAACCTTGCCTTGCGGCATCCTTTGCATATGCAAGATACATATAACCTTTGTGTCTGTAGATGGAAGGTAAGAGCTATTGACACAGAGCAGCAAAAGTTTGCTCTTTGGAGAACTGTATTTTATATAAATGTATACATAAATAAATAAATGCTTAAATATTTTCATTTGAAACTAGCATAGTCTCCATGAAGGATACTTAGAATCCTGTATAGTTTTTTTTCTGACTCATAAGTAATACAGTGGAAGAAATCAGAATCTAGTATGAAAATTCCACATGATCATGATCAAAATTGCTTAAGATGATCTACAGATCTTTTGTGGTATTGAAATATACTATTTTTAGTTTCCTTTTTTTTTTTTGTTCATTGGTTGGTTGGGGTTTTTTAACTTTTTTATTATAGTGTTCTTAATTGACTCCATCTTGGCCCAGAATTAGTGTTTCTAGAACATCCAAAATTACATATTTATGGAACTAAAGTACTAAAGATGTACAATTTGTTCTTTAAAATTTGGCTCCTGTTGTAGTCTTCACTTATAAACCCAGATAAATAAAAGAACACATGCTGGCTGAAATGCACAATCCTTGCATTTCTACCTAATTGCTTCCTCATTGCAGTCCTCTTTCAACCCTTTCCCTTCTACTTTTTTTTCAAGACTGTGGAGACATTTCTGCCTGGCTTCATATTTGGCAGTTGATTGAAGACAATTGCTAGATAAACTTGGTCACCATTTAGGGACCCTGTAAGACAATAGCTTTTCAACCTGCTGCATGATGCCAAGGACTTGACCAGAATAAATCTTGTTCATGTTACACCTAATCATTTTTGATAAGTCAGTAGGAAAAAAAAAATTTAATTTTAAATAACACAAAGTACCCCAGCCAAGAATCCAGGGACTAATTTGCTTAAGGCCAAATGGCAGGCTTGTGCAGGTAGGCAGGCATGCTTACCAGAGTAAAATGCTGAACCAGCCATTACAAGCACTGCCAGCTGTGGGATATGCCAGCACTGGCACTATTTTTCTAGGCAGATATATGTCAGCTATCTAACTGTTCCAAGAGATGTGAATCAGAATTGTTAATTATCAGAGAACATGATCAATCGCTTTCTTATAGTTTTGATTTATTAATTTTTGCACCAAATCGTATAAACCAGAACAAGCAACATGCTCTGTTTGCTTATATGTTAGTCTTTCCTATGCAGTAATTAATATATATCCTACTTGCATATGAATACACTGATTCTGTATTCTACCTTCAAAAGGTAATGCTTTGGCCATGCCAGAAGAATTTCATCTGGATGACAGATTTAGAAATGTACACAGACTACCCAATTTTATCTGAAAAGTGCTTTTGAAAACATAGAAGTCTAGAGAATTTAGCAAGAAAAGGTTGACATTTAACCTGTGTGCTTATTAGCACTAGAGCTACAAAGGCAAAGATTTGCAGTTCATACATATAATAAAGCCACCGTGGCTTCCCATTCACCTAGCCCCAGGGAAAACAAGCTATTATTCAGAAAAAAATGTTGTCTTTCCTAGTAAGGTCTTTTGTTGGTATAGCTACTTTGGGTAGGGCTTCATATTCTTCTTACCTTCACAGTCCTCCCAAACAAATTCCTTATAGTGTAAACCTAGATGAGTATTGGATTTTCACTTGTAATATCTGCACTTGGATGTTATTTTCTTGTGTCAGACTTCCCTGTGTTAAGGAAACTTTGCTATCTGACCATTCAGGAGCCACTCTGAAAGTTATACTCACACCGCTTGAGCTGGGACCTGAGCTGGGGCTGAAGCCCCTTGGCGACAGCAGCAGCTCCAGGGAGCTGATGTGGAGGTCCTGCTTGACTCCCCCCATATCCCACGCTCACATAGTCAGACTAGGTTTCCTTATTCACTTGACTCCTGGTTTCCCACAGCAGAATCTCAGACCTCTGGATCCTTAAAGTAATTTTCTCATGGTGCAACAACAGAATAACAGCTTGAGCTGGTGCTTCTGAGGGGTGACCCTGAACAAAGGGACCCCTGGGCTCTTTGTATACCCTCACAGTCTATATGGGGGCAAGTGTAGGGTCTTCCTGCCAAGTCCTTGGCTCCTGTGGTGTCTCTCACCTGATGAACGGTTCCCTATGCACAGGTCCCTGTGCTCTTTGTAATGCAGAGGGTCAGCACCAGTTCATGGCCTCTTGCCTGAGGCTCCTACCACCCAGAGGCTTTCATACTGCAACTGCACACAGAGCTACCTGCACTGCAGGTACTCTTCAACACCAGAGACAAAATTCCTCCTAGTTTCCTAGCATCCTTAGGTACGACCTCTTGGCTCAAATTTCCTTCTGAAGTGTTTTCATTTGAACTGACTATATCCTTAGCCTCTTCACCTAGTCAACTGCAAATTTTCTAGGAGATTTCTGCCACAGATAATATCACATTGGAACTGCCAATATTTCATTAATATAATATGATTTGTTTCATACTGCATTGGTTGCTATACAGTTGCCTGCTACAATGAACTCTGGGCTGTATCCAGTAGTCTGACTCATCACTTACTAGCCACAGCACCTGGGTGAACTTATGTGTGCTGAGATCTGCACTACAGCATGGAAATCCAGGCTGGGAGCTGAAACAAAACCCTTCAGCAAATCTCTGAAGAATGGTAGAAGTGAGAGGTTTCTGCAGAGCACAACATACTCTTGTATGCTCTTCTTAAGACAGTGAACTGTCCCAAGTCCTCATCTCCAGTGTTGGGCTGAAGCTGCCCATGCAATCTGTTGGAATTCTCCTTGACACAACTTTGGTAAACATTGGCTTTCCTTGACAAGGTCTGGAAGCAGTTTGTGAGTGCAGTCTAGGAATTGTTCCAAGTGCACGGTGTGGCTGACAAGTTGAGAAGGAGAACAAAGGTAGATGAAGAGCTCTCTGCTGATTTATTCAGCAGTATGGAGGAATTGAAGTGCTAGGTTTGTCTAGGGAAGATAGGAGCAAAGACCTTTTATTGCATTAAGGACTCTTCTAGCAATGTTCCACCTCTTCTGAGAAAGGTATTTGTATTCATTGGTGTTCCTCACTTGCAGACTTATTGCACAGGCTCAGTGTCTCTGGGCTTGCAGAGTCGGGTAGAGTAGACCTGCTCCAAACAGCACTTTGACCTTGCACTTTTCATTTAGTGAAGAACATCTTGGATACACCTGCTGGTAGCATCTGCTGGTCTACTTGCTGAGCAACCTTGCTGAGACTGTTTTGAGTGGGGTTGGTGAAATCAGCTACCTACTCCTGGATCTGCTGGCCTGAACTACTAGCTCTGCTAGTCCTCAAGGCAACAAAATTTGTTTTGCCTAATCTGCTGAAAAAATGTGAGTAGTCTATGGTCAAAAAAGAAGCTGGGAGTGGTAGGCAGTGTAGTGTGCTTTGGATCAGAAGAAGTTCAGGTGCTTTGCTTCCCAGTTGGTAAAGTTTTGATAAGAACTCGTATTAAAATCAAAGTGACCTAGGAAAGTGAGATTAAACATGGTTGGAGAGTATTTGTGTAGAAAATGTTAACTTCATAAAAAAAATTCAGTTTGGGCAGGTCCTCTGGAGATCATCCAGTCAAACCTCTTACTCAAGCTGGATCAGGTGGCTCAGAGGCTGGTCTGGCTGAGGCCAAGACATCTCCAAAGATGGATATTCTGTATCTTTTGGGGGCACCTGTGCTGGTGCTTAACCAGTGCCCTGGTGTACGTTTTCTCCTTATATCCAATCAGAATTGCTTTGCTGCAAGCTGAGACACTTGACTCTTTTCTCCTCACGGAGCATTAGAGAAGAGCCAGTTTTCATATTCTTCTATAATCCTTTTTATTTTAGTGATGAAAAATCTCTGTACATGGCTGCTGTTGTTCCATGGGATAGGACTAGTTCACAGAATGCAGTTTATCAGTTGGGCATCTCCAACAGCACATTTGCCCACTGTGACTGTAGCTTTTCTACAGCTTTTTCAATTGAATGGATGGCAAAAATCAGAGCTCAATACAAAGCCTCTTAGCTTGTGTTATGCACAGCTGATACAGTATGATCTTAAGTCAGCCTGTGACTCTAATGACATGTATTGAATATTTCTATAGGGCAAATACGCTTTCGTTGCTCCAGTAGTGAGGTCACCCATTTGAAGTTACTGAATTATTACTTTAAGCTGATTCTACATTGTAGAAAACTATTTGTGCTACTTTCAGTTCCATTCACCATGCTGGTGGAGCTCACTAAGATCTCCATATCTGGGCAGGAATGGGTTAGGTCTAGGAACTGGCTGCTTTGTTCAGCATTTTACTTGCAAAAGCTAGAGGAAGCCAGTGCAGTCTGTCTGCAAGGCTTCTTATTACATATTGTGTTGTGTGGTTTCCCTATGGAAAATGTATGGCTGGAAAGAACGTCCCGTGTTGAACCACTAGAATGTAAAGTATTTGGGAATCTGGTTTCCTTCCGTAACTCTGTATTCACTCATCAGAAGAAATGCTCAGCAGAAAGGAAAGGCGCTTTGTCTGGGGCTGTTATCTCCTTTATTTTTGCTTCTTTATTATACTGGGCTTATTATCTCCTTTATTTGTTATTTACTGTGGGAGGTTATGACAGAGCACTTATGCTATTCTAAAGGTTATTTTAGTCTGACAGAAAGATGGAAAAAGAGAGAAAAAAAGGCTAGAGAGAAAGGGAGTGAGTACTCCTACCAAAGGAAATTCCTAGTCCATTGACAACACTACTGTATTTCTATTGTATTCCAGTAGAAAAAAGCAAAGAGAGCAAAGGACAGGACGACAGAGTTTTATCTTAGTTAATGGCATTAGCAATGTAACCATCCTACAGAAACCTCCAGCGGTGCTGGATAAACTGATGCTGAGAAGAAATTTCGGCCATACATGACACACTTCACTCTTTTACATATTGTAGTTTCTAATGGTGTTCTGTCAGACTTCAGCAATCTCCAATACCTGTTGTTTTTACTGGGGTTAGGAGATTATATCTCAACATTGTAGTCTTTTCTAATATTCTAGGAATTTTCAGTAAATTTTCATGAGAAAGGAATTGCTGTAGAGTCTGAATGTTAGACTAAAAACTTCCATGTAAGTAGATTCTAATTTGTAAATAAAATATTTTTTAAAAAATTGTAAAATAATGAAATGCAGCTCAGAAAAGAGGACATTTTCATTCTTTGATAATGTAGTGCTGTACAGAGAATAAAGGTATAAAGAGAACAAAGGATTAAAGGGAAAAACACTGAAATAATCAATCTTCCAATTAAATGATGTTATGATTCTGTAACTGAAATGAATATTTTAACTTGGTTTACACGCTGTGAATTCTTCTACAGATCCTTAATACTGTACCTCAGGAAACCAAAATTGTTTGACAAGAGCATGACTGACATTTATAAACAACAAATAATATGGTTTCAAAATCCAGTCTTCAAGGAAAGCTCATACTACCATTAGTAGAACATTAGAATTCTTTCCCCCTAGTTCTGTGCTTTGGTAAGATATTTCCTTGGATGCTGGGAACCAGCAACTGCAGGTGGACTGGAACAACCCAAGAGGGAACATATGAAGTGATTTTTTGCATGTTGCTGTAAGTCACTGTTTTAAATTAGCAAGATCTAAAACATGGTGGTTGCAGATGTCCATCTCTGAGACCAAACATTTCAGAACAGAAATCTCTCTGTGTGTCTCCTGCTCTGCATACGTAATATTAACAGCACGTATAAACACATGTAAGAAAAGTTTATACCTATGTTGAATTACTGAATTTTATTTTAATTTTATTTGCACAAAAGTTAATAGTACTGAGAGTGTTAATAACATTAAAAGTCTTAAAAAACTTGTTGTGCCTGACTAAGGGCCTATGAATATACAGAATAGTCAAAAGAATAATTCCTTATCTTTTTGGTTTTGCTACCCATATTCATTACTATAGAGGAATGTGACTTATCCTTTGGCCAAAAGCTTCTCATTTTTGCATGAAAACCCGGGTTTCACAAAGTATGGGCCATGAAAACAGGATCGGGGAAGTGAATGCTGGAACATATTTTGTATAGGATCAAATGAAAATACTTTGATTACCCTTCAGGTAGGGTGAGTTTAGTACCTGGTATTGGCATTTAACAGGGCTTGAAAATGGTAAGGGATTAAATTTATCACAAGATGAAGCTTCTCATTTGACAGTTAGAAATTAATCAGAAGCATTAATCAGACCAATGATCTTAATTTTCTCAATATATTCTAGAAACTTAGACCTTGCATTTTCTAAAGATGAAATAGGAATTTGGAAAATGTAACACAGAAGCTTACACATATTCCTTTTTTCCCCTTCCAAATAAATATTTTAACAACAGGCTTTTTGTTTATTTTGGTGATGAGAACACCTTCCCCTCACTCCTCCCTTTTTCCCGTGCTCTACCTCCTCCCTTCCAGCAGTGCAGGGAGAGGGGAATGGGAATAACAATCAGTTCATTACAGTTTGTTTCCCTACTGCTCAGGGGGAGGAATCCTTCCCTTGCTCCAGCATGGGGTCTCTCCCACTGGAGACAGTCGTCCATGAACTTCTCCAACATGAGTCTATCCCACAGGCAACAGTTCTCCACAGACTGCTGCACCATGGGTCGCTTTTCCATGGTGTACAGTCCTTCAGGAACAGGCTGCTCCAGTATGGGGTCCCTCCCACAGGACACAGCTCACCATGAACTGCTCTGGCATTAGTCCTTCCGCTGGACTACCCTTCTTCATTAACTGCTCCGACATGGATCTTTTCCAAGGGGTGCAGTCCTTCTGGAACAGGCTGAATCCAGCATGGATCCCTCATGGGGTCACAAATCCTGCCAGGAAACCTGCTCCAGCAGGGGTTCCTTACTGAATAGGTCTGCGGGTCCCTGTCAGGACCCTGTTTCAGCACAGGCTTCCCATGGGTTCACAGCCCTTCCTTGGGCACCAACCTGCTCCAGCACTGGCTCCTCCATGGGCTGCAGGTGAATCTCTGCACCTGCTGGTCCTCCATGGGCTGCAGGGGCACAGCTGTTTCACCATGGTCTACACCATGGACTGCAGGGGAATCTCTGCTCTGGAACCTGGAGCACCTCCTGCCCCTCCTTCTTAACTGGCCTTGGGGTCTGCAGGGGTGTTCCTCTCACATATTCTCACTCTGTTCTTCTCTTCTATGCTATAAATTTTTTTCCATCCTAAATATGTTATTCCAGAGGCATTACCACCATCACTGATGGGCTCAGCCTTGGCCAGCAGTGGATCCATCTTGGAGCCGGCTGCCACTGACTTTGTTGAAGGTGGAGGAAGCTTCTGGCATCTTCTCACAAAAGCCTCCCCTGTAGTCCCACCACTATCAAAACCTGGCCATGCAAACCCAGTAAAACTAGTCACTTGTCGTAAAATAGAGCATGAATGACATAATTATGAAAGTTATGCTTCCTGCATAAAAAAAGCAGAAGAATTCCTGCTGTAAATGTGAAATTTGATGATGTTAACTGTGGAAATTCAAGCTGTACAATTAGTTGTCACCTTCTGCAAAATTAAAAGCAAATATATGGGATCGTATGTAAAATTCAATTACTAGCATCTGATTCAATACTATATTGTAGGGGAACAAAAGGAGAAGGATAGATTCAGAAAGACCCACAGCTAGGTAGTGCTGATTAATACAGCTCCATTGCTAGGAAATATTCCTCTACTCAGGACACTGCCATTAGAATTGGAAAGATTTTTTGAGAAACAGCCATTTTGGTTATCAGCAATATCTGAATGTTGTCAAACACAAACACCTTGTTTAAAACATCAAGACTTAGAAGAGAATGAACTGGATAGTCTAAAATTTTCAAGAAGTTCCAGCTTCTACCACTTAAGCACCAAATAAATTTTAGATTTTTGAGCAGGCACATCCATGTTCAGCATCCAACAGCCTGTTATAGTTCCCAGTGACAGCTCACTGCTTAGTCCTCACTGAATCTAGATGACAGAGGTTGTGCACAGGCTAGGCAGAAATTGGTGTCCCAGAAATAAGGCTTTTACCACAAGTTTATATACTTATGTCCGGTTTGATGAAAACCAAAGACACAGATTTTCACATAATGCCTGTGATTTGAAAATAACTTCAAAATGGTAATTCCAAGTGTCAGTGCTCATAATGCTGTTTCTGACTTTTAAACCAAACAATCCAAAATGATCACTCTTAGAAGGCAACTGAAATAGGTCTTTTTTTCCTGTTAAATTTTAGACCTCACCTGCGTGATTCCTTTCAAAGGACCAGTACTACAAATGATTAATAACAGGAGCATTTGCAACAGATTAATTGTTAAACTGCATTCTGCCTACCAACGAACACAGATTTTTGTACTTCTTTTATTGAACACTATGCAGTTTATTGCTTCAAAAATTCTCGTTTCAATTTATTTCAGTGAGACATGTGGCCCTCTTTGAAGGAATTAACAATTTTATGACTGAATGTGAGAACTCTTATCATCCTCTGTCTTGTCTCATTTTTTTGTCTTATTGAGCAGTCTGCTTCTGCTGCTGCAGGGAGCTCTCTTGTAGCAACCTTGTGTTTGACCTTTCCTATGGCACAGGTTACTCAAGGCACTTAGGACTGTGCTTTGGAGGACAGCACTATGTGTGGCCATTTAAGCTGTAAATTAATTCTGCTTCTTGAATCATCATTAAACATCTTATAAAGATTCCTGCACTGAGAGAGGGGTGTATGCTTGCTAGTGAGTAAGCAATATGATAAAGTCTCTGAGCTACTGATGCTGCTCATGGGAAGGAGATGCAGCGTTGCAGTAAGAGGTGTTCACCTCGGTGACAAGCCATAATTTTCAGATCACATTTCAACTAATCATGTCCTTCCTCCTTCCTTCCCTTTTTTAGCATTTCCATCTCCTTTGGCCAGGGAAAAAATGCAGACATTTTATGTATTGCTACACAAGGACATTCACATTCATTTTCTTCTCTTCTATGAGCTTTTTCCCTTGGAATACAATTTTGAGCAGAGTTGAGAGGAGAGAGGGCTGCTGTGGCCAAGGTGCTAATTGGCATGAGCACTGATGACAGGAGTAGGTCTCCCAGTGAGGTTTCTGGTTTGTTCAGTCACAGAGTAATACAGAAATTCCCTTGGATTCCTGAAAGCTACAGATGGAAAAGTCATATTCAGTCATCTGGTTCATCCATCTGACAGCCCAGGGTTATTCAGAAGGACATATGTTTCTAATATTTTGTCCAACCTATTTTTGTAGTCCGGGTGATGAGTCATGGGGCTTACACCGTCCCCAAAGGAACACTATTCTATGGCTAATCAACTTTTAATGTTGGGAAGATTTTTTTTTGCTGTACGTTTTCAATTTGTTAATTTTATTTTGTTACATTTGCTTCTCTCTCCTAAACATTCCTCCAAGTTTTTGTTTTTAAGTTATTCATCTGCATCTGTGCTCCTATCAGATCATGGTATTTTAAACAAGGCAAGTTGTTGAAGACTGTCTTTATTTTTGCCTGGCACATTGCCATATAAAACCCTGTGTTTGTCAGTGTATCATTTAATCTTCAGACTTACACATTTTGGAAACTTCAGCTATATCAGAGAACTGTATGAGGCAAAGATAGGGAGCCCCTGGTGGTCTAGTGGTTAAGACGCGGCGCTGTCACCGCCGAGACCCGGGTTCGATTCCTGGTCAGG
>JAYRBT010000093.1:12671710-12699784 GCA_036023395.1 Myiotriccus ornatus
CCTAAAAAATCCAATGCGCAGGCTGGAAGGTGTAAAGACCTTCCCCGGTTCTTCGTTCGCGAAGTCTGGCCATTAATTAATTAATGAGGCAAAGATACACATGCTCCCTTCCATCTTAATATAAGCAACACAGTCATTCAGTTGAAGCTCTGCATGCCTGTGTTTTGAAGCAAGTCTGGGAAATTTGGCAGAAAGGGTGGGTGCTTACAACCAAAGTGTGTGTCTTGATATTACTGAAAAATATATTTTAGACAAATGATAAATCCAAAAAAAAAAAAAGTAATTTCTCAGAGGTGCAGTGGGAACTTATCAGAGTTTGTCTGTTGCCTTCTGAGGTGGAAGACCCTGTCCAGCTGTGGCTGCTGTGGGTGAGCAGAGTCTGACTGTGCAGAAATCCCTCCAAAAGGTAGTCCCCCACCTTTCCTAAGGACATAGGGGACCCTGTCTGATCCTGGCACAAAATGGACGCCAGGAAAGCAGGAGAGGAAAGTTAGAGGAATAACAGAGGAGAAAGACAGGGAGGAGAAGAGGTCTGATCTGGGAAGGAGAGGAGATGAGACTAGTCAGGGGAAACAGTATAGACCAGGCATAAGAAGGAGTACAAAATTCCATATTATATCATCCCCTCCAGAACCAGGCATATTATAATCACCAGGAAGGCATGTACTTCAGTACCCTATGGAGATGAGCATCTTTTTTTTGTGGTCCTAGTTTTACAGACCTAGGTTTTAGTTCCAGGCTCTTTTTTTTTTTTTTTTTTTTTTACCTGAATTGGCCCCTAAGTAGCTCCATGCCCATCTCTCACCTCCTGCTCCTTGTTTCTTCGAACATCTTTCTACCCTGTTTTCCACATTTCCTACCTCCCCTTCTGCATGTCTCAGCTGTACATTTGTTACCTCTCCCCCAGCTTACATTCCTCTTCCTTTCCACAGCAACCAGTTGTATATGTTAACAATTTTAGGGCTATATTCTTCTGCTAGGTACTGTGAAGTACAATGAAATATCCAGAATGACTGATTTGTACATAGTGATAGGGATCATGTTTACTGTCATTTCAGGAACTATGAATGTACCATGAAGAATCTCACAAAAAAATATGTTTTCTAACATTTTCTCATTTCAATGGCTATTTTATCATTGTATTTAATAGCAGTTCTGGGGTTTTATAAAATCAAGATTTTATCAAAATATATAAACAAATAGTTCTCTTGACCTAGGTGAGAAGAAGCAAAATTGAACATTGCTGTTATGTTTTGAAGGAGAATATAATTTGGTATATTAATGCCCTTTTTGTAAAGAGGGTAAACTAGCTGATGTTTTGCCTCCAGGGCAGGCTAAAAGGCTGCCAGATATTAAGGGTGAAGTTGTGAATTACAATATTTGAATAACTTTCGCTGCCTTGAACATTACTAGGCCAGTCATAAAGCAACAGGAAGTTGCACTTCTTGGTTTCCTTGCTGCCAGTATCAAAGCTGTTTTTTAAGATCATGGCTTCAGATCTGAGATCACTGGAAATTCATCTACTGTATCATAAACTTCTTATTGTCGAACCAGGGATGTTTATGCTACTGCCGTATCTATGGCATATAGGGAAATGTACTTGGTGGTTTTGGAGCTCTTAATGGTTTATCATCTAATTCCTAATGTGTGGGATTGTGCTACTCTTTGCAATACTTGTATTCTTTGATTCCTTTGCAAGAAGTCGTTTCAAGGAACCAAATATTGCTAACACCACCACTGAAAGAAAAGATAAACCAGTTGCTACTGGTCATACCATTCCCAAATCCAAGCTGTTATATCTCCTTGGGTCTGACTTTTGTTTTCTGAATATAATCCTGGATTTGGAGTCTTGTAAATGAATGAATAGAATACCTCTACTTTGCAGAAATTATTGTATTTAACCAGTTGTGTTTCAGGATCTAATGTGCCAGGATGTATTTTGACCTATCACTAAACTGGTTGTTTTATATCAAATACAAGGTGTACATTTCAAAAAAAAAGCTCTGCGTAGTAATCTGGTGTTAAGGAGTAACTTAAATTCCTTAAAATATCAGAGATCACTCTGTTCATGATCTACCCATTAGTAAAAGAATATTAGGAAAACTGTTAACAAAGTGATAGCTTCTTTTCGCTGTCCATTTGAAAATGTTTTATATTCAACTCTCAAAACTACATTTGTCAAAAACCTGTCTATACTGTTAACTATCTTTGCTGAATTCTTTTGCTATTGTGATAGATTATGTAGCTAGCATTATATCAATGAAGAAGTAAATAAATTTAAAAATGGGATGAATTCATTGTTTGATTTTATGAGAAGTAAAAAAATTTGTTCTTGCTGAAATTAGAGGCAGATAAACTCCTTTCTCCTCTATTTACCCTTGTAAGAAAGTACTGCAGTTAATTATCTCTATCACATGCACACCAACATACATTGTACTCTTTCATTTACTGAAGCAATTCAATTGTATGGATAAATAAAAAGAGACTTCTACTCGTAGCTAGAATTTAGACCAGCAATTCTTTATTTTTCATGCAGCCCAGTGATCTCTGTAGCATGGGAGTGCCAGCCTTTCTTGTTTTGAGTCAGTACTGTTGGAAGGGTGTTGAAAGCTGTGTCCTGAGGAAAGAACTCGGCACAGTGCATGAGTGAATTACTCATTCTTACGTGCACAAAGATTCCCTTGAAAGATTACAGTGTCTCGAAGCAACCTGCCCTTGGTGCTCCTCCTTAGCACTTCACCTTACACAGAGTAATGACATGAAAGACACCATCTAATCCTAATTACACAGGCTGAGTCACTGCAACTGCATAATCCTATCCACAGCTTTTTTGTTTTCCCTTCCTGTTCTCCCTGCTTGTGTCTTGCTTGAAGTGTATAACAAGTATGTCTGGACAAAGTCTGGCTGCTGCTCTGCATTATTTCATTATCTAGTGCAATGTGGTTCAGTCTTCGTTTGGGAGGCTTCTGGTAAACTAAAGAGAGAACATTAATTATAGAGGAAGGGGTTTTCATGTAAAAAATCTGGCAAAAGAATATGCCACTGTCAACATAACTGCCTTAGACTTCAGGATGTGTGGTCTGGGATAGGACCAGGTCAAATAATTAACAGCTGCATTGGAAAAAATGTTAGCATTGGCTAAAAAACTGGCAAGGGATTAATAGACATCTGCATAATTCTCTGCTGATTTGTATAAGCCCTTATATTTTGTATTTCCTTTCCTCTGAAACATTTAGACTGTCCAGAATAAACTTCTTATCACCACATCTTTCTTCTTGAACAGGAAGGAGATATCAACAGGAAAACTATTTTTTTAATCTAAGGGTTAATCAGGAATTACATCACACCTTTTCAGCTCTGGTGATCTCTCATTCCCATGAAAGGATAACAGAACCTTGAGCTGGCTGCATTGAAAATTACTAAGTCTCCACATCTGGATTTCCAGAGTGCAGTTTAGGAGAGGACAATCTTTTTAGATATCACCTGTCAGAGAGGATAAGAAAGCCAGTCTAAAAGCCATGACTGGAGAAAGTAGAAGACACTAGAAGGCCATAAAGAGACCTTCACAGGAGAGGTGAGAAAGGTCAGGTGAGGAGCTCATCAGACTCAGGAAGCTTGAAAGCTGCTGGACCTAACATTTGAGACCAGAAAAGCTACTTGATGGATATTCTTGGTGGGAAGGACAGATGGAACAGCAAGAAGCTTTTTGATTCATTTATTCATCTGAACTTATAATGAATTTTTAATGATGATTCCTCAGTCCAAGAATCTTACAAAACATATGATGACTGCAGTGCAGCTAGACAAAAATTTAGGTAATCAATTCAAAAGTGCACTTCTATAAATCTTCCTCTGTTGGCCTCTCTCGTTGCTGTTGTCCCTCTCGTAACTGTTTGCCTCTTTACAGGTACACAGGAACCTCAAGTTTGTCATGGCAGAGGAACTTGGTGTCCAGCTCATGCCCACTCATACATACAACCGGTTTGGATTTTTGAATGGACAAGTCTGCCTAAGCCTCCTGAGATCCTGGTCCAGAGATATTTGAGAACACTCTTCTGCACAGACTGGTGCCCAAAGGAGTTTACCATACGTAAACATACATGAAAGTAACATACATGAGAGCTGCAGTTTCTAACCAGAGCTGCCCAGAAATTCCACCTGAACAGAGACAGAAATGGACACTGCTTGACTGAGATCCTGCACCCGCTGATGACAAATTGTTTGGAAATGTCTCATTTTTGGAGAGACTACATAATTTAAGAACATTAAGAACATTAATTTTGATCCTGATATCTCTAACAACAAAGGAAGAATAGATTGTGAAGGCATTTGGTGTCATAAGTACTGTGCCTCTGGACCCAGAAGGAACTGCCTCCTAGCAGAATCTTAGGCTGTTTTCATTAAAAGTGCTGTGTTATTGGCACAGTGCTAATCAACTTCTTTTGGTGATCTCAAGAAATGTAGCATTCAACAGATTGGTTAATTTACAATCAAGATAATGGATAAACCAAACCACCTAGTAACTGACTAATATGCAAACAAGTAGCATTTTTGAAGTCTTTGTTACCTCAGTTTTCCTGCCATATTCTCCAGCTGCTACTTAAACATTTTTGCTTGTGTTATTACCAAATTGCATATTTTAAAAAGTCATCATGCAAAAGCTGACTGATTAAAAGCAAGTTACTCATCAAACCCATTACAGATTTCATGAGTATCTATCTCATAGCTGCCGGAAGAGTTATTTTGCTATAGTGGCATTTTCATTAAATCTTCGATTTTAGCTTGTTTATCAAGCTTCATTTCTCCAAGGATTAGTTATCTTATAAATTCATCCAGCATTCTTTTGATTTTGCCAACTAATTTTCTTGAGGGAGGAAATCTGGCCTGAAAACAGTGCTAAAGACCATCAACTTGTTCCTTTAAAACTCAGATTCAGTTTCTGAGCTTTTGCTGCAAAGAGTTGAGTTCTTACTGATCAAAAACCCCTCTCTTTTGTACCTAATTTGCCAGAGCAATTAATTATCTCTGACACAGTGCTATTTGACTCTTTTTTGTTATTTCTTTTCTACCTATCTATGATTACGATAACCTTTCAAGTTTCTGGAACAAAGAATATTTCAGTATTGTTTTGTGAAGTAAACATTCAGAGCTTCCATGCTTATTCTTTGGGATGAAATACAGCTCACACATCTCTGTGCCATCCCTGATACATGAGTTATGAAGATTCAGTCCAGTTTGGGGACTTCAGAAAGCTTTTGAAATCCCAGATACAACTGACACTTCCCTTTTCTGTGAGGATTCACTATCAATGAAGTGTGTGAACACAAAATTGTGATGCAACAGCTTTGTAATAACTTAATAGTATCATTAGCAATTTTTTTTATAGCATCTATAAAATTAAACTCGTATCAAATCATATTGTCAGCCTTGTGTTTTGAACAAAAATGCAACATTATTTCCAGAGAAAGATGGCACAGTGCTGTCAATATGGTATCAAACACTGAGATACGTAGTGTGTTCATTATCAGTGCTATCAAGATTGGAGATTGTGTGATTACAATAAATTAAAATAATACCATTTAGCTGGTTATAAAAAAATCTTTGAGCAACACTTATCTGCAGACAAGTTTAATCTGTATTTTAGCGCAGCAGTGGGACAGGATGTTTGAAGTGAGCTAGGGTTACAACTTCAATAACATTGTTCCACCTTCCTTTTTAACTTTTCCAAAAAAGTAAATTTTTCAGTAAACATAACCCTGTTTTAAGAATCTGTGAGGGACTATTTTCAGCTGGAAAGTAGCATTGTGTACGTCTGATACAATCAGCCAATTGTAATCCAAAACATCTATCTTCCCATTAACAGGCATAGACACAACAAACATCCTGATAACAACAGGGGAGTTATTTTCACTCCCAAGTACTTTCCTTTACAAATTTTAAGGAAAATCAGTCATCATCTAATATTTCTGTAGGAACTAGAAATCCACTGTTATGCAGGGAACCCATCTTTTCTCTTAACACTGGATACAAGTGCTGCAGTTTTGCAAGCTCGCCAATAAGAAGCTAAAAAGAGTGGTTTGACACTAGCACAGAACTGCTTGCAATTTGAATCCCTGACAGCCGCAGTTCAAGGAAGTCAAAGAAACAGCTCTTTCATACGATTTTTTTATTTTTATAGAAAAAAGAAAATGAAGTATCTTGATTCTGTGTATGTTGCGTCTCCCTTATGATGGCAAACCTGTTCCTCAGTCCTTTTCCAGTTCCAGCAAAGTGGCAGCACTAGAATAGCATAGGTTTTTGCCCTCAAGAGGGGGTAACAACAAATAACCTGCAAAACTGTTGTTTCCTTTCAGCTCTGAATGAGGGGTTCTCAGTCACTCAGTCTTCTCTGTCACAGAGATCATTGTCACTACAGATACTCCTGGCAGAGTAATACAATAATATGTAGCTCTAGAAAAGGTAAAGTATACTCTCTCTATTCAACTCAGTCCAAACAAAGGCAGTGGTGTCAGAAAGATCAAAAGTTCTTTTGAATTTCTGGCATCAATAATTTCTCATTATATTAGGCATATGTACTTAACAAAAGGAGTACAGAAGGAAAACAATGCCTATCTTCTATTCATTCGGTGGCAGACTTGTTATCACGAGATGTATTTATCATCCCTAGGGCACTCGTTATGGCTTCTTATTGACCATGGCTATCATCCCAGACCATGATAAATTGGAAGTATATTCCAATGAACATAAAGCAAAAAATGCAAAACTATTGGAAGAAATGAGACAGCTGGCCATTATTTCCAGTTATTATGTTATAGCCTTTGATAAAGATCCATCAAGTATGAAATGCGACAGCCAGTTTTCTTTGCAGCAAAAATCACTATGATTAATTTTCACTGACTGGCATTTTATTTTCTGTTGGCTATTTTCTATTTACTGCCTTTTGAAAAGAATTGTTGTGTAGCATAGTGTTTCCAGTTGTTTCATGAGATTAGTGTTTGGAAATAGACCTTGACAGAGATGTTTTTCAGCTGCAGTGTGCTTAATCAATAAAATAGGGGTAGGCTTAAAACAAATGAAGGCAGAACTTACACAGCAGCAGAACGTGTACTAGATTACCCATTTCTGAAACAAAAATGGCTCAGATTTTCTCGTACAAATAAATGTAAAATTATTTATTTGACTTTTCCTTATAATGACTTTTCAGGTTCAAAACCAGAATGGAGACAAGGATAGAGAATATGATAAGCATAGAATGAAATAGTGAAGCTGGTCCTTAATCATCATGTGAAAAACAGGAGAGACTGAGATGGAAGATCTCATGCTCATCTACATTTTTAATACTTTGGAGATATCACTGTCAATCTGTTCTTACATAAAGCAAAAAACCCCCAAACCAACAAAGCATTGCTAGTGATTAAAATTAATTAAAACCATTCAGATCAGGTCTGCCACAGAATGCAACTACTTCAGTTAGACTTGGTTAGACAGAAATTGGAAGAATTGTCTAGTCTTTTCTGCAAAAACTTGTAAGTCTTCTTGCTGTTGTTTTCCTTCTTTTTGTTGTTGTTGTTGTTGGATTTTTTGTATGCATGTGCACACAGTCAACTTATGTCTGTATAAAATAGAATAATTACTGCCCCTAAAGGTAACAAGGAATCCTAATTCAAAGTCAGGGCTTCTTTTCTTCACTGAAACAAGTTTACCAAGCATCAGAATGATTCAATCATACCTCAGTTTTCTCTTTCTTGCTGTTAGAGCATGCAACTCATGAAAAATTTTTAGACAATAAAGTTATAGCTCTTCTTTATTTTGATGTTTCCAAATGGATACCCAAATGGAGATAGCCTGCTGCTTAGATGAAAATGATACCCAACTTCCTACAACAACAAAATAAACAAAATTCTTCTGTCTGAAGACTGTATCCTAAATATTTTCCATTCACAACTTCTTCATCATCTTTTCACAGTGGCACTGTGACCTTTTAATCTGGAATGCATTTTGCCTGTGACATAGAACTGGTTCTGGATTTAAATCTAGCAGATGAATCCACAGGATGCCATGCCTGTTGGTATGCTTAGTTTACGTAGGAAGTGCTGTTTCAGAGCCAGATATAGACACGTGAAGAAAAACAGATAATTTGCATGGAAAAGCTGAATGCTCAGGGCCTTGTTGCGTTGTCTGTGCCAGGGCTCTGGATGTGCAGCATTAATGCTTCATCCCCTGTGGTGATCATCAGCTCCTCTTCTGCAATCCAAGGCAACCAAACGGTGCTTGGCTCTCCCTACCCTCAGTCTGTGTCTTGGACAGAGCCCCACTCTGCTCCACACTGCAAACAAAAACAAAACACTGAAAACAAAATTCAGGTTTACTTACCTTGCTGAGAAGTCTTATCTGTCTCAATTTAACCCAGATATTATGTACAAGAGCACAGGAGATTTAGGAGGATCTATTGTCTCTTTCTTAACTAAGCTGAGCTAGAATGAAGCACTGTGAAACTATTTACCTTTAGCTGTTTCGAGATGGCATCACCTTCACCTGCAGAAAACCTTGAGGTCTTTAAGCTACAGAAAAAAAACCAGGAAGAAGTATCTTCAGATATTAAGTTATGGCTCTCAAATTACTTTGTAAGTAAAATAAAGTGAGAATGAAGAAGAAAACATTGTTGGGAGTGGTAGTACTCCAGAAAGAGAATGTTTCTTCTTGCTGTCTCTTGTGATTTTAAACATTAGTCTTACAATAAATCGTGTTTTACTTAAAGAGCCAGTTGTTGAGGTCAATGTAACATTCTTTTTATAAGGCATTTTTTAAGAGAGTAGGTATATAAGGTGCATGAATGAAGTTTATGCATGAGGTTTAGGAACTGTTAGTTAATACCATTATAGCCTGAATAAAATCACTCTGTAGAATACGATTTTGTTTGCTCAGGGAATCCAAGTCTTCAGTGTATAAGTCAAAACTGAGGTAGAGCGTTTGTCTTTTACTGTTTCAAAATGAAATTGCTATCTGGACTTAGGCAACCACCTAGAAAGTGACAACTAGAGAGAATAATGGAAAACACTTTTACTTTGAGTTCTTTTCACCAAAGTAAGCTCCAAAGGCAGCTTATCTTCCCAGACTTCCTGTGCATATTTCATTCACACAGAAAGTGCAGTCACATGTCAAAACAATTTTACCACTGAAACAGAGAGAAATCTTATTTCAGTTTATATTTCCTTATTACTTCCATGAGATATTTAGTGAGTGCCTCTGGGACACAGTCATTCTCATGTCAGGGTAAGGACACCTTAAGTGCCACTATTTTACTAATTAAGGATATTACTTCCTTTAACAGCAAAAGCTACACAAATTTTTTGTCATGGACTGTGCAACATTAGTATTTTGCCTTGTAATCAAAGCATCATAGTAACTGTGAGCTGAATTATGATGTCTTTTTTTATTTAAAAAAAAAAGTGAGCAAATTGCTGTACTCATAAGTAGAGGCTAAAAAGTAATTACATTATTTCTTGCTGCAGTGATATCAAAGACCACTAAAAATCCCCCAACCTCTAAAGGCAACCTTTTACTTCAGTGTTTGTAAAGGAGTGGGCACTATCTTTGTGCTATCTGCTGGTTTTCAAGAAGATGTCACTTTTTCCCCCCGCATTGTACAGCCTGAACAACATGAGACACGGTGTAAAAGATTAAATCAGTTAATTCTTTATGCACTACTTGTTGTGCCTTACTTTAAAACAAACATGCACCAATAAACAATATGCTAGTATGTTTTTCAGAAATAAGCACTGCAGTGTGTGCACTTTGCATGTGTTCTGGTTCAGAGACATGCTTCCTTTTCATATGAGCAGATACTTAAAAATTAAAAGAATATTCTATTCTTTTATTGAAACAGATGTTGCTATAACTCTTTATGGCTTCATGAACAAGCATTCAGGATTTCTCTAAAAAGGCTCTAGTTATTCCATTTGCCTTTACACTTATATAACCTTCATTTGTAATTAAAATCTATTTCTATCTTAATTGTGAACTTGATTTCCTTTACTGGTGATATCAATGCAAATGCCATTTTATGCACTCATAGCCACATGGTGTTAGAATTATACATGCATATATCATTAAGCACTCATAACCACAAATCAGAAGAAGTTTGGTATGATATTTTTAATCTTGTAACTTCAAGACAACCTTATGAAAACCCCTCTCTGAATCAATATTCTATATTCTGATAGGACGTTTGTGATTGCTGGCTTCCAAATTTCATTGAACACTGTATTAATGTGACTTTGGGGTACATTCAGCAAAAAATAATTCATGGTGAGAAGAAAAGTATACCTTGTATATTGAGACGTATTTTCTGTGTCCCTTCAAAAACATAGAGTATAATTTTGAAAAAAACTGTTCAGAATGAAGATTAATCAATTAACCACTCTCATCCAAAAGTTTAGTCATTTCAGTTCATCCGTCACTTGACAAGATTACATTCAGGATGACTGACACCTGAACACAGAATGTCACTTAAACAGTGCCAGAGTTGATTAAAATGGGCTTAATGTCCTTAAGTACCTTGATGGACTGAGTCAAGTATCTCATGAGAATTATAGTAACTCGTGTGATGTAGAGCTGGGACAAGAGGTATTTTGAATGAACATAGGGCTGTCAAACTTTCCTGCTATCATGCACAACAGCACAGCCACAGATGGTTCTTCAACTTGTCCTTTGATCCATGGCAAAGTTTGACATGTTTGCTCTTTTTACATTTGCAGTGATTATTCATGTAGAGGCAGCTGGTGGAAAAACATAATTTTCCAAAATTCTCATGATTGTTTTATAGTAACTGTAGTTGTTGAGTTAGTCTGTAGGACAGCACAGGCATTACTTAGAACGACAAAAGGATCAGAAAGCAGCAGACTTTCCCATGGGCACAGTGGGAAAGGAAACCCTTTTATATTTTTCTCTTACCACCTATATAAAGTTACCATTTATTGACCTTCCTTCAAGATTTCTCCATCACCTCCTGCAGAATTTAAATGATTGTGACACCCTGCTTTTGGTCACATTGGCACTCAGTAGGCAAAGACACTGATGTTATAGAAGAGCTCTGGACTTCAGCCTGACAAATACAAGTCCAGCAGCCAACCTGCCACTTCTAAGGGTGCCATTACACTTCTGCCAGGTGGTCTTTTTTTTTAAAGGTAAAATTTCAGGTGTTGTTAGAGCGTAAATGGGGTTTTCTAAAATGTAGGGGAGGGTACGTATCAAAATTTGAACTGTGTTAGGTGAAGTTATGTAAGAGCTCTGCCTCTCTAAAGAGAGAAATGGAAAATCTCTGCCCCGTCCTGATACCTGCATACATGTGGATCTGGCTTCGTATTCAAGAGAGATCTGCAGGACTTTGAACTTGCTTCCATTGTGGTTCCTGTATTTCTTGTGACAAGAAGAATACAGGCATGATCACTGATGCACCTGATCACCACAGGTGATCACCACCACAGCAGCTGGAAAAGGCCATTCTCTGGAGGCAGATTTCATCTCAACCGTGTTACTAATGCTCACCATTGTTGAGCAAACCTCAGAACTGACTGCTTGGTAGACCTCCACCATTGTGACCTCCACCATTGTTAGCACTAGCAGTTGATTTGAAAACAGCAAAGTTATGAGCTACGGGCATGTACTTATTCAGGTTGCTTAGTTTTGGAAAGCAGTAACAAACTGTACCTGAAGGATTACTTCCCTTGTTTGCTCATCTTAGCATTTAAGGGCCAGGGTGAGCTTTTAATATGTAAGTTTTTCATCTATTGTTCATAGAGTCAGATCTTAGAGAGTATGATCTCCTCCCTCTGCCTCCAAATAATTAGTTGTATTGTTTATATTAATGCATGTCCTTCTGAAAAGAGCATGTGGTGGTTCTGTGTCACTGGTGACCAGCCTTACAAGCCATATCACAACATTCCTTGTCCTGTGGACAACCTCTGTGCCTAAGTGGGCAGCAGCTGGGCAGTTCATGTGTGGGAGTCCAGGTTGGGTCCCCTCTGCACCCAAGTCATATGTTCAGACAAAGCTGATAGGTTGCCCTTTTAAAGAAAAGGTTGACTGATGCAACCAATGACTAATGCAACTGGCTCTGGATTTCAAAGTGAGATAATTTGGGCAGCACCTGTAAAACAGGAAGTCATCTGTGTTTCTTGTGTCAGGACTTCAGATGAAAAAAAACACCTTCCTCCAAAATTTTCTTGATACTGATCACTGAAGGCATCTTGAGATCATTGATGAAGAGGCTAATAATATCCTACTTGTTTCTAAACAGCATCCATTTGCTCAGGCTACCAGAACACCCATAAGCCATGTGAAATAGCTCTGAGATGGTATAGGTATCAGCCTACAACTCCTGCAAGGAGTGACTGAATGTGCCAGGATTATGACTGTTGTATGTGGCTGGGCAGCACATAAAGGAGTAATCCTAAAAGTCTGGTGACTCATGGGAGCTGTAGTGTGAGCATCCTTTTCAAGCTGTATTGCTGAAACATTTTCTTCTATTGCAATGCCGTGTGCTGGTCTGTGCTTTTTGGTCCCTTCTTGCATCAGAGCATGACCTGTGACTCAGGTCTGGAAGATCTATTTTTAGAGAAAAACCGAAAGAGATCTAGCAGAAAACTCTTCACTACTGAAAAAGTTTTCATTTCAAGTAGCCCAGTTCTGCACAGCCAAGGAAAAAGATTTAGAAGATGTATGACATGAACCCCTGCCTGATCCAATCTTACAAAGACTTCCAGAGAAAACAAAAAGTAAACAGCAGGTGTCTATTTCATAAACAAAACAAATATGTTTGAAAAGTCCTCCAGCTACTCTAGAACATTACTACATATGCCACCAATAAGCAACCTCTTCAAAAACGCAAAGGCAGTCATAGCTTTGAACTAAACACCAGAATAATGATGCAAATCCACAGAACTTCCTTTAGTCACTTAGGAATCCTCAAGTAACCCATGATTTGTTTCTAGCTTCTTCTTTTTCTTTTTTTTTTTTTTTTTTAAGAGAGATCTGCATACTTCAAAACTCTGATAAAGTGCATCTTTGCTTCCTAACAATTGTTTTTCAGACTAAAGGTGTTTATGAAAATACTGCAGTATTGAAGAAAAGTACTGTTGAGAGTTTATTTACAACATTGCATTTTGAATATGTACTTTTAAGAAGACAGGGAAAAAAAGAAAGAAAGAATACCAAAAATGGGAATTACTTTTCTGAGGGATTTTTGTCCTAAGACTGTGCTGTTTCCATACCCAGATGTAAAGGAAACTGCCCAGATGCCAGAAGTACAATTTGAAATTTTTGGAAATACATGGAAATTTTCAGCTTCTCCCTCAAAAGTTTGCTCTGCTTCTTGAGTAATTAAAATATTTCAGAGGGGGGAAATAAACATAGTTAAGAATAGACTGAAAATCTCAGTGGGGAAAAAAATTACAATTTTATCACTCTTTCTTCAACACTGTTCTGTAGTCCTTTCATCAAGTTCTTTTAATATCAGCCAACATTCTGACTTCATTTTTAGACTAGACTTCTGAAAGCTACGAGTCTAAGGCAAAAATGAATATGTAGCAAATAAATTTCAGTTTCCCATTCCTTCAATGTTGCTGTGGGTGAGTATGTATGCACTTGAGTTCGCATTTTTCTTTTTCATGAATCCTTCCTTACAGCCACATTTATGGCAGTAAGGGCAGTGCAGTGCTCGCAGTAGGATGTGAATTAGACAGTCTCTTGGGGTGCCTCCTAGTCCCATTTTTCTGGATTTGTATGACTTTTATGGTTCTGAAGCACTTTGCCTCCTAGGACGGTGGCCAGAACTAAGTAAACTTGTTCTTTGTCTTATTTCAGGCAGACAATAGTGAAGAATAGGGTCCCTCTGTCCCAGCCTACACTGCAGATGAATCAGAGCACCACCCCAGACAGCTTGTGCTGAGTCCCCTGCTACTGAAACAGTCTTGCCTCTGGCAAAACCAGAGGTTTGTTTGGCTACAACACAGGATACAGATGATGGCTTGTTGGACTGTCTTCTTGGCAAATTGTTCCACTCAAGTAGGTCAGCAAATCAAACTCCTGAAGTGTGTCCAGAAAAAAAGGAAGACTCAGCTGTCTTCTGACATGGGAGCAGGCACTCAGGAACGGCCTTTCAGTCCACTAGCTCCTACATCTATGCTTTAAACTTCAAACTACTTCTTGCCAAGCAGTACTACTTGACAGAGGTTTTTATTTAACCTCTTCCACTTTTTCTTTCTCAGTATAAATGGTATGTGTTAAGCCTTAACAATTCTGTCTTCCTGGGAGAGGCATGGGTTACTTCTCCCATTGGAATTTACTTACTCCCATTCATTTACTTTCTATGACTTCCTCTATTATGAGCTCTTTCAGTTGTATCTTCTTCATCCAGCTCTGTCATAGCGTTTTCTCTTGAATTTAAGTCTTATTAGAGGGTACCAGGAACTGAATGCCATAATTAAGCTGAGGGTCTTTAAACTCTCTGCTGGTGTTGTCCATGATATTTGAAACACTTTAAATGCGTAAAAGGAGTTTCATGGCTCCTCGCTTGGCTAACTTCTCCTGTGTTCCTGCGTGGATTTCATTGGAATGAAGTGTTCACACTGAGTGTCCCATACAGGTGACTTCTGTTTTCCTTCTACAGTATCAAAAAATGTGCTAGGATGCTTAGAAGAACTTAGAAGTTTTGTTCAGACAGAGTAGAAACTTCAGCTTTTCATAAAATTTATATGTTAACTTCCTCACTGCAAGCTGCTTCTCATTTGTTAAAATCTTCCACAGCCACTCTTCCAGCCCTGCAGTAGGACTCAAGTATCCTGCTGAAGACATTAGCAGCTAATGTCTAAACAGGCTATTTTACTGGCAGGAAAGGCAGATGTGTGCACGTCTGCCTCTGAGACCATCTCCTATCATAAGCAATCACTAATGTTAGGTCTGTACTGTCTCTTACCTAAATAATGCAGGAACACATTCTTTTTCAGCTTGTTTTTTTTTTTTTTCCTGTCTGTTTCCAATCTGTTCACAGCTGTAGAATGCTTTAGAATAAGACCACACCTATGATATTATGGTATATGTCCTTTTCTTTTACTTTTCTTCTATGTTTGAAGCAGAGTCACATTACTCCCATCACCACAGAGCACCTTAGGAGCATTGTGAATCTGAGTTAAATTCCTTCATGCTGGTATCCAGAAAGATCAAGTTTTTGCAACAGCTCAGCAGAAAAACACCAACTGTGCCAGTTCAGCTGGACTGCTCAGTGTGTCGGGAAGGCAGAGCCAAGGTTTTACTCCGACCTTACACAACTGCTTTTGTGGGAAAAACAAGTGGTAAGCAGACTGTATGTTTATTTTCAGATCCATTAACCCAGGCTGTAGTAATTCAAGGGTTTAAATGCGATTCTTTTTTCTGTTGGCAAATAGACCTGTTGTATCTAATTGCCTAATTATGCATATGGGCTGACTAGTGCTGACTAGGTGCGTATGATTGCTGGGACAATGACACTGCTAATAGCTGAGTTGCAATAAAATATTAATTTGACTGGGAGACCTAAAATGAGAGGGCTATGACATAACCTGACAGAGCCGTGAAGTGATAAAATGACACTTTTGTTTTGCTGATGGGAACTCAAGGTGCAGTATTATATTAATTCCTTTTCTTTATGAGCTGTAAACCAAATTTTAAGTGGATGACCATAACTCAGTTCATTGAACCTGCTCAGGTTTGAATGTCCAACATTTTCTGTGTTGCTCTTGAAATATGCACATAACCTCAAAGTAGCACGTATTTTAAGCAGCAGTAGACTTGAATTTCTTCAATATGTGTTAAGATCTTTTGATTTAGCTCAGTTTCAGTGCTTCTGCTGTCAGCAGTTTATTCATCAGCCTTACTGTGGACTAAATCAATTTGTGTCTAAATTAGATGGTGTCCCTCATATTGTTTGAGACAACGTGGCCTAGTGATTACTACAGTGAGAAAAGAAAGTAATTTTCTTTTGTGTGATAATTCACTGACATTATGTTCCACACTGGCAGGGGAAAATCAATGCTAAAAATGGCCACTCAAAAAATCAACATTCATTCTTGGAAATTGACTTTCCATGATAAGATTTTACTGTTGGTAAGATATTTTCTGTTGAAATGTTTCTGTTTTAAAATTTAAATACAAAAAGCCAGAAACAAAGCCAGTTTTCAACACACAAAACCTGAGCAAATTTTTTCATTCTCTATGGTTTCATTGGAATACAAAGCTCCAGAAAACACAGACTCAATTAAAACATTTGCACAAGCTATTCACTTGACTTGCCCCCTGCTCCTATCATTTGATGGTTGCTTTGACTAGCTCTGCTTTTGAGGAGATTTTTGAGCAAATTGAAGGGGGACAGAATAAAAAAAGGAAGGAATATCAGTATTTGTTCCAGATAGTTATGTACTGTAACTTGTAAACTTTTTTTTTCTTTTAATATTCATTTTATGTAAATGTTTAGCTTCTATTTTCTCCAGATGCAGGGAAGAAGATAAATAAGCCTCAGGGACAGAGGCTAGGGACAAAAGTATTCCTAAGGTACATAATCACTTTCTGTAGGACACTAAAGCTTGTCAGTGGGAGATATACCTCTTCTCCACAAAACGTAAAAATACAAGGTTGTGTAAAAGTTGGATTTTGGAGTGAGAACTTGAATAAAAGTAAAGAAGCTTTAATACTTACAGTTTTAAGTAAAGTTTGCTGGGATGTATCTTTTAGAGATCACTCTCTGTGAAAATCTATCAGGCATACAGCTGTATAATTTGCCAGGAGCTGATCACCTCTCCTTAACTATCCTAAACATGTTTCTAAATATTAACTTTATATTTAGATTTATAGGATTTTTTTTCATCCTAAGTAAAGTGAATAAAAATCAATGATGTACAGAGCTCTCTGCTTTCCAGACTGTTACAGGGGTGGTGTGTGGAAATTTAGACATTGTTCAGATGTGTTCTCCATCAGACAGAAAAAGCAGCACTGTGTGCCCTGTGCTGAGGTGAGTGATGTACCAGCTGACTCGTAGTGAAGTGACAGAGGATGGGCACTTGTGTTTCATTCACGGTGTTAGGCATCTTTGAACATAGAATATGGTTCAGACACTTAATAACTCAGCACTTGGGGAAGGCTTGTTTGGTAATGTGAATAATGGAGCAGCAGTTGCCCCAAAAAGTTCTTTAAGCATGCCTTGGTGGACATCTTTCTTTAATGCTGCTGTCTCAGCAGTTCTTTAGAGAGTCAAGAAAGTGCCAGATGAGATTTTGTTTTCATAATTTTTTTTTTTTTTCCCCCAGAATGAAAACTACTTGGCCTGAAGGAAGCCTCAGCATCAGGGCAGTAACTAGCTAATTAATTTGTACAGTACACATCACTCAAAGTATGAGAGTGAAGGTGCTAATTGTACATAGCCTGGATGGTCGTCTGACATTCACTGTGCTTTAAAAACTGAGAAATTCACCATAGCAACAGAGAGGTCTCATCAGGTTTTGCTGTGATCGTAGGGTCTCCTGACTACTTCGTGGTTTGATCTTCCCCCTGCTTGACTGCCACAGCAGGAGCAGTGGGTAAACGCAGTGAAGCCCTGGATTCAGGTTATCCAGGAGAAAAACAGGAATGAAAAATGCAACATCTGAAGGTATGGGAGTCATGGCTCTTCTCTCTTTAAAGAGGATTGATTTTCTTCATAAAGGTTATTTCAACAGCAGTACAGTTGGCCTTGGTCCATGAGTACAGACTGTGGGCTGTCAGAGAGCAGTGCTGGAGCTTGTGACCTGAAGCTTGTTTCAGGATAAGCTGTTTGAAAATCGGATACTATGTGAGAGTGACGCAGATACAGGAAAGGGGGAAGAAAATTGGTAGTCTGAAGTCAGAGGGGTGAAGAACAAGAGGTCTTGTCCCTGAGAGGCACTGCTGAAGTTGCTTCTTGCTTAAGCCTTTCCAGAGACACATTACAGCACAGATCTGTTGAGATTTAGGTGCCTTTCAACAAAAGTAGTATGAGGCAGAGCTTTGAAAGAAACACACTGTTTTGCTTAAAATTAGAGAGTGGTGATTAGAGGCTTGAGATTAGGTGCTTGGTCCTTTTGTAAGTTTATCTCAGGTTGTTTGCCCTTTGAGTTGAGTGTGAAGGAAAGTACACACTAATTAGGTGTAAGACAATCAGTGCAGTGAGCTGGAAGCCTACATTCCGTTTTTTCAAGTGTCTAGGCATTTGAGAACCTACATGTAAACTCAACACTTCTGAAGATTTTATACTCTGTCTGCTGGTACTATGGCTTGTTAATTTAATGTGAACATACTCAGCTAGATGCAAAAGAAATTCCTTGAGTGGCTATTTCTATTTTCTTTTTTTCTTTCTCTCTTTTTTCTTTCCCCCATAAAGCACTGTGTAGTAGAGTTGAATAAATCAACCTGGGTTGTAAATCACCAGATTTTTCGGTGGTGTGAATCATATTTAAATTCAGGAATTAAATCTAAATGGTCACTGTCAGATGTTTTGATAAGATTTTCCATGCTGAATGACTGGAAACAATTAAACTCAATTGCTTAATTTGAATGGCTATCTTTTGTTAAACCGCACATAAATCTGAAGTGGCGGTATTTGAGGATTACTCTTCTGTTATATTTGACTACACATGAACTTAGTAACAGCAACGTGTATTTCAAAGAAAATGCTAAATTCTGGTTATGGATGGTTTGACTGACCCTGATGTATAACATTCACACAACGTTCTTCTTGGCATGATATTAGCATAACAACATTAGAAGATCCTGTTAGAATCCAAACACATCTTTAAAAGCTACAAAATTGAATCTCTTATGTACATACACATACATCCACTTTGCAGCATCCTCTGTAGCTACTGCTATGGATACCATGGTAATTTGTTCATTTATACCTGATTTATGCAGCTGCAAGCCATAATTTTTGCAACATTTTGTGGCCACTACAGAAAAATGACGGGAAATGGGATCAGTTTGCCTGGAAGACACTGCTTGTTTTGGAACAGGCTGTACTTAGTATTCTCCTTTGAATAACTGGACATCAGCTCTTGTTTAAGTCTTTTGTCAGGCTCTAGATGACTAACCATGCTTCACAGCCAGGCACTGCATCAGAAGAACATTCCACCCATTATTTCACGCTGTTGCTTAAGGGGTTCATATCCAAAGAATGGAAATTGGGTGACCCTGGAGTCAAGTGAGGAAAGCTCGTAGTGATTCATGGACTTGATAAAATTCAGATTCCCCTGTTCTGAAGAGAAACTCAGCTGGACTCAGATCCACTAGATGAGTCCAAGATAGTGATATCCAAAATATTATTTCTTAACTGAATTTATTATTTATGGGGAAAAAGTGCACCTTAAGCTCTAGAGGCTGTGTAAGCAATGCAAACTCCCATCCATGAGAAGAACAGATATCTGTCTATCTACTGCACTTTTCTCATTGATATATCCAGAGAACGGACGTAAACATGAGAGCAATATAAAACATGTTCACCCATTCTGTAAATGACTTGGTTGCTGACATAAAAGACTTTCACCTTCTCCATGGTTCCATTATGATTTGCTCAAGAAAAATTGGCTGGACTGTTGACAAGACTTTGTTTGAAATTACATTTTCAGTGTACCAAAATGTTTCACCCCAGGCTTGCAGATGAAGTTGTTCCTCAATCAGGAGTCTTATCAATGTGTCTGGTCCTTTAGCTTTTCATGCTACAGCAGTGCAGTTCCAGATGCAGTGGATTGTAGCAGCCAGGCAGAGCTGAGCATGAATCATGGTAGCAAGGCCCTGATCCAAGAGGAAATGACACAGTGGTTTTGGCTTAAAGATGAAGGGTGGCCTTTCTTACCACTGCTGCTATTATGTGCTCCTGTGCAGTGACAGCCTAACACACATATGCTCCCTACTGGCCCATCAGTGAGATAAAGAGCAAGTTCAGTTTCCTGGACAGCTCCCTGGCATTTCTTCTCTTCATACAGCCCCAGTTCTGGTCTGTTTGAGTCGAGCTTCAGGTGGCTGCTTGGTATGTACATGTGGTCAGTGTAGTACTTAGATGCTGACCACAGAATCATAGAACAGTTTGGTTTGGAAGGGACCTTAAAGATCATCTAGTTCCAGCCTCCCTGATGTGGACAGGGACACCTTTCACTGAAACAGGTTACTCAGATTTCCATCCAACCTGGATCCACTTCCAGGGATGAAGAATCCACAGCTTCTCTGAGCAGCCTTTTCCAGTGCCTCACCACCCTCAAAGCAAAGAATTTCTTCCTAATATCTAATCTCAACCTACTTTCTTTCAGTTGGATGCCATTCTGCCTTCTTCTGTCAGTACATGCTCTTGTAAATAGTTTCATCTTTCTTATGAGCTCCCTTCAGGTACTGGAAGGCTTCAGTTAGGTTATGCTGAAGCCTTCTCTTCTCCAGGCTGAACAATCATGATTCTTGCAGCCTTTCCTTGTAGGAAACGGGTTTCATCCCTCTAATCAACTAGGCGGCCTCCTCTGGGCTTGCTCCAATAAGTAAATAACCTGTGTTGAGGATGCTTTATTGTAACTTGTGGCGGTGAAGTCCTTCAGTCTGAGTAAATATCTATCACAAATAATGTAAATTTTTTGCAGTGCACTCAAGTTCCCACTCTTCTTTTCTTATTCCACTGGAAATGTGGAATTGCTACATTATGTACTGAGGTCCTCCATGGAGACTGCTGGGTATGGAAAGTTCTGGGAACTAAACAGTTAAAAAGAAAAATGATGCGATGTAATTTTTCCCAGTTACAGCAGTTTGAAAGAGTATTTGATGTGATTTTATAGATTTAAAAAATTTGATTTTGTGTATGCAAAATCACAATCCGTTATGTCACTGTATGATTGGCTTTTGTCGTGCAGTTGTTACCTACGTAAATATTACGGTGCAAACATTTTGCAGAGTTTAGAAAAACAGCAGACTTCAGGTAGAAATAAGAATTATTCTAATTCTTGGTGGAAAAAAAAAGATAGCATTAGTATCATCTGCTATAATAAACTTTAGTTGCTGCTGCATTTCAAGAGCTGCTGCTGAGAAACTCAAACCACCCAAGAACTCTGTAAAGAAAGAGTTAATACTACATCTGCCCTCTGATTTGATGGACTTTTCCCCATTTAATTCCCTCACAATATGATTGCTGAATGGCATATCACATAGAAAAAAAATAAGGAGGAAAATTTGGGTAATGTTGCTGTTTATCACTTATGTCACAGACAGACACACACGGTGAAGTGATGCTTGAGAGATGTAAGATATGGCTGAGAAGGAAATGCTGAGGAATAGCTTTTCTTTTGGCAAAATAAAACAGTGTAGTCAGCATAGACCACTCTTGGAATAGTTTTGAGACCACCTCACAGTTGTTTCACTTGTTGACACTTCTCAGTACTGTTATATTGTGGTGGAGAATGATTTGTTTCTTATAACAAAATAATATCTCCTTGGTGACAGTCTGAGAGAGTTTGGGCTGTTCAGCCTGAAGAAGAGAAGGCACTGGAGAGACCTTAGAGGCCCTGCTAGTACTTGAAGGAAGTCTACATTAGGTTTAGATTAGCTATTAGGATGAAATGTTTTACTCTAAGGGTATGGAGGCACTGGAACAGGTTGCGCAGAGACATCACGAACTCCCCATTCCTGGACGTGTTCAAGGTCACTGAACACTGAATAGGACTGAGTAACCTGCTATAGTGAAAGGTTTGGAGCTAGATGATCTTTAAGATCACTTCCAACCCAAACCATTTTATGACTGAATTTTTCTATGCAGGAAAGAGCTCTCAGCTTTCACAGAGCTCACAGAGCACAAAAATAGGTAGACATATTTACTGCCCTTTGATATTTGTGAAATAATTTGATAGCAAGTCTCTAAAAAGCTACTGTCAAAATAACAAGTCAACCTTCTTCAGAGCCTTCTGTCAGCACCTTTGATTCTGTCCATCCTGCTACAGCTCAAGTACAACACTTAATCTACTGTACAGATGATTGCTGTCCCTGAAGAGCTACAGTCACCCTCACTCTGCTGCCCCTCTTTTGTGGATTACCAATGGCTTCAAATCAATGTAAATCAAATAATCTAAGAATGAAAAATGCTTGACATGCTATTTAAAGACCCAGAGGACAGCTGCTGTCAGGGTGCATTATGGATGGCCCAGTCCTAGTTCCATATAAGGGCAAAAATTCCAGTAAATGTGATGGAATGCTAAGAAAGTCAATTTAACTAAACAAGGAACTGTCGTGATTGAGAGGCAACAGCAGTAAGGGAGAGGATATTCACTGAAAAGGAACTATGGAGTGCATGTGGACTAGTGCTATTGTGATAGCTGGAAGGAAAAAAGAGCAGAAAAGAGACAGCTGAGGGTGGAAAAGACATCAGTAGATGAGAGCATGAAGGGATCCAAACCCTAGGCTGGCCGGGGACTTTGTTGAGGAATCACAGAGGAAGACTGAAAAAATAGGCTGGAGAGGATAGGTAGATTTTGAAAAGTGAGTTACAACACAGAAGGCAGAGGAACTCTGACAAACCCTTAAAAGGAAAGTGAAAGTGCATCGTAGAGAACAGGTCTTGGTAGTGTTTTTCTACAAACAGCTGTAACAGTTTACATTCTAGCACACGACTAACTTTCCACTAAGCAAACTTTGCCAGTTTTTCCTACCAAGCATTATGTAGAGAAAAATGTTCTCAGAACTTAAAACCATGCATTCCTTAAACTGTTAGCTTTTTGTGTCTAGATGTTAAACGTCAAGCTGCTTTTCTTTTCAAGTTGAGCAGCGTCAGTGAGGCTGACACCTGGTATGTTCCACCTCTGTTTCCCAAGACTGGCAATAGTAGCAGGAGTATTATTTATCTGTCACTGTTCTTTAACAGATGATACTCCTTTGTATGATCTTTTGTGAGATATCTGTGGGTTTGTGCTGCTCTTGGAAACAGCACCAGGAGCAGCATTGACCTGCAGCCCCTGGGGAAGGGCCGTGCCAGAACCTGAATGCATATTCATACCCAAGTTCAATCCCCACCAACCTAAACAATCCTTTAAAATGGGCCTGTGATGGGCCTTGGGTGTAAAGTCTGGATCCACAAGGGAATGCATTTAAGGATAAAGTATTCATAGTTTCTGCCCAAGGGAATCTGGGGTCCTGCAGGCATAGCTCTCACAAAGCATAAATACGCACCAGTAGTTCTTCAAGGGAAACTTGTTTTCACAGAAATTTCTTTTTCTTTTCTGCTTCCTGAGCCTGGTAACATGTATTACACTGGCTGACTAGTGACCATGTACTAGCAACCTTTGGTCACTGCTAACCTAGGTGAGAGTGAAACTGTAGTACAGCAAATTACCCACAGTAATTTATGGGTTCAGTAGCACATTTTCAGTAGCACATGCAAAAAGGGTATTACCCATTTTTGATCACATTCATGACGTGAACTCTCCATTGCTAGCACACCAGTCTGGAAAAAAAAACAACAAAGCCACAAAAACTTGTAAGTTCTTTCAGAGTTGCACAGCAAAATTTGCTTAAATCAAGTTTTCATTACTTCCCAAATATCCAATATAGGCCCACAGGTGCAACAGTTTATCTGAGCAAGCTTACCAGCATAGGGACCAAATTAATTACTGAAGAAGCTCCAGCATTTTCTGAAGAGTTACATCAAAAGTAAATTTATTTTAGGATTAAAAAGCAGATTAAAAAAAACACCAAACAACAACAACAACAACAAACCAAACCAAAAAAACAAAACAACAACCCAGCTTCTTTTTTGTGGGTGATATTTTTAATCTATGCTCACTTTTTTATAGTATTCACCATTACTCTTGTTAATATAGAGAAATCTATTTTGACTGTTAATCTACAGTCTCCAATCTAAATGTTTACTTGCATTTCAAAGTGCTTTATTTCCTTAGGTATTCATATTGCTGTCCACATTCTAGTCTTGTTAATCCTTACCCGATTACTCTAAAATAGGTGGTCCCTTGAACTACTGAAGTTTAAAACGGCTTCAGAATTGTTTTCAAATGCTTGTGAAGATTGCTTACTTGCTCTTTTCCAAAATCTTCTGTGGCAAGACTTAGGTGAGGGCAAATTTATCAGTGGAATAATAATAATATCTTGAAAATGGATGTTAAACTGAGAAGCTGACAGACCATGAATTGCACAGCCTGACTTAAACTGTCTGTAATTTTATATATTTTCTCAGTGTGCAGGGTGTCTTGTTCTCCTTTCTCCCTAATCCAAAATGACAGGTCTGTTACACATATGTATGCCAAGTGCCTTAATGGATTTAGACAGCCTCTTCCTGACTTTTAAGATGCAGTCATTACGTGGTATGTGGAAGCAGGGGGTGTTTATGGATTGAGCTCTGTTTCTCTCTCTCTGTGTTGCTAACCTTTCCATCTCTTCTGTTGATTAACAATGAGGGGTTTTGAATGACTCCGGGGCAGTGTCTTAGCTGCACTGCCATGGAGATTGGTTTTATACTTGCTTGTCTGTCCCTTTCTTTGAAAAGAAGGAAGAGATGTATGTTTATATGGGCATTAAGTCAATATTTACTTTCAGTTATTTTCCAGTGTAATCACTTACAGACTTTTCTGCAGGTTCAGCTCTGTGCCACCTGTCTCTCCTTGTACTCTCACAACACACTGGTGCTTCTTCCAGGTATGAAGGGGCCAGTGACTGAAGCAGGAGATTTGAAAAAGTGCTGTCAGCACCCACTGCCATCATCTATTTTCTTTCCAACTCAGCTCGTGACATTTCTAGATGATCAAGAGCAGAGACTACTGGATAATCTCATCCTAGTGTGCAACTGATCGCACCACACCTGTTGTATCTCCTGACACCTCTGGTTAAGGATTGTGAGAGAATGCCCAGCTGTGTGCTACCTCGTGGAGTCATGCCAGGCATACAGAGATGTAGGCAGGATTGAACTCAAGAAGCACCTGCTTTAGCATATCCCAAACCCCTGCCTGCGCCCACACCTGCTGAACAACGGGTAGGAAACATACCTGGTGGTGCAGGAGGTGTGGCTGCAGATTTATATTGGACAGGTGTTGATATGAGGGCACCATATGTTACCTTGCTGCCTAGCAAATGAGATGCCTTGCGGCAGTCCTCCTGCACCTGACGTGCATGAGCAGATGGCCTGAGTGTGTTGCTGGGCACTGTTGACAGCATATGTCCTTCCCCAGTTGTCAAGACTGGAGCAAGGACACGGTTTGATCCACCGCACTGGTTAATCCCACATCACTGATGGCCCTCCACTTTTGACTCTAGTGCATTTCACTGCTTTTGAGTCTGTTTTAAGTCGCTGTCCTTCAGAAGCAGCTAAATCAGAAATTAATTTTGCCCCTCCTTTTAAATTTATGAATATTTTTTGAGGAAAACATTGCCCAGCACTGACAAATTGATTTACACATATTAACCTTCTCTGATACTTAAAATTGACACATTGGCTACTCAGTCTTGTCATTTGACGTTTCTGAGGTGAAAATAGGTAGAAGTGAAAATAGGCATGAATGAAAATAAATGTGTTTACAATATTTCTGCAGAAATAATGTATTTGAAATGCAGAGGTGAAGTAAATTACTGAAGCGATGATTAGGGTGGTGTATATAGCAAACATGCAATTGAGGTATATGGAAAATGTGGACTTCTCTCAGCAGAGGTAATACAATAAAACCTTTTTCCAACTACTTTCCTTGGTTAACAATTCTTCATTTTTCGTTTTTCATCAAGGACAATGAAACAGCTCAAAAGACTATTTAATAAAGATGCCAACTCCTAGGGGTTGTAGGGGGAAGCCTTGTGTTTCACAGTGAAGTTACCATGTCAAATAATTTAATTTGGTACATTTGTAATAGTGTTTGTGAGAATTCACACTAATTAGCAAGCTAACAAGATTCCAGTAAAATTTCAAATGAGGGGCAGTATGGTGTGGAGGGGCATTTTAGAAATAACAGTACAGAAACTTCACCATTGCAGCAAGACTTACGGAAAGCACACATTTAAAGTACTGACATCACAAGAGAAAGATCTCATGGGTTTACCAGTATGTCCTTTAGGGTAATATCCTGATACAGCTGCTCTTACTGATAGTACCAGAAGTACTTCTAGCAGGATAACATACCCTATCATTTCCCCTCCCTATCTACCACTATTCTGAACACTACTGTGATGGTACCCAGGAAGTGGAAAAGACTTGGAGAAATATGTACTATTTCCCAGTTTTGGCTCATACCCATTTCACCACAGATATATTTATGAGAACAGGCTTTAAAATGAGAATATTAGAGAAAATGCAGAATTAAGAGTTATGGTCACAGGACATTCCAAATTAAATATTTTAACACCCTCCCCCCACCCTGCTGTAAGATATAAAATGATCTGGTTTTGTTGTTAAAGTGTCCCTTGAGGCATGCTGGACTCAAGGGGGAGAGATAAGATTGAGAAGAATATATTCAGATCTAGTAGGGGATGTATGAATTTTTTCTAAAGCCTATAAGAAATAATGTGGAAAATTATATCTTCCAAATGCTTGTTGAAACAAGAAAACCAGATGCATACCACATTAAAATGAGGGTGAATTCTGTCATCCATATCCAAAAAATGTTGAATGAAAAAATGCTTTAGAAAAACACACTAGTGTGTCTGCAGCAGTCTTTTTACAAGCTCTGGATCATTCTGCAGGCTGCATAATTTTTCTGTAGACTATCTGGAAATAATTTTGTAAAGTAGTATTTCTCCCTATGAAGTTCATTTGTGGAAAAGACATGATAAGAAAATTTGGGCTTCTGCTATTTTTATAGGCCTATCCTTCAGTTTAAAAAGGGGGATCAAGGCTAAGCTGCTTGCTGCTATATGTAGTGAAAAGTGCTGATAGGTATCATGGATCAGGGTCCAGTTATACTATACACTACTGAAAAGAATATCCCAGACATTTATCAGAACTTGAACATTAGGGTGCAGAGAAGCTTGGACTGAAAATGATGTTCACTGGGAAAAACTTGCTGAACTTTCAGTTTGGCTAGAATGTGAGATTGTTCTACGTCAAAGGGGTAAAATAGTAATTTGTCTACATCCCAGATGATTTTTAGGCTTGCATTTGCAAGCAAGACAACTGAGAAATATGGTAGTAGGGGAGAATAGAATGGGACTTGTAACAGTGCTCTGAGAATTGTGGAAGTTGAGACAAGGGGGTTAATCTGCAAAAATGTCAGAGACTCACAAGGAGAAATGGGAGAGAAAAAGTCATAACAAAACAAGATTTCAAGAAGAAGATGTCTGACTTTTAACAAAGATTTCTGACAACTAAATGAAGATAGGACTAAGCTCAGGTAAGGAAATCTAAGAGGTGATGCATGTCTTGTGTGGGTCTGCCTAGACAAGGGAGATGAGAGATCTGATCCTAAAGCACACACCTATCTTTGGTCAGATTGATTGCTTTCTACAGTCCACTGACTGAATTGACCAGGACTTCACTGACTGGCATAGGTATGTAGATACCTAACCAGAGGTAGAGGCCTACATTAATGATGTCTGAAAATAGAGGCATGAATCCCACTGGATTTTTGTTTTGAGTAAGTGCTATATATGTAAGAAGATCCTGTAATAAAATCAACTTCTAGAGGAATTTTGCAAACTCTTTGTCATGCACACTGCAATGAGAGAGAATAAGCAATATATGCAAGATCCATGCGAATAAGCAAGTGGGAATTTGCTCATGCTAGAATACATTTAGTTCTTAACCCTTTATGAGCCTAATGAAGTATGGGGCACGCAGAGATCCGGACTGTCATTTGTGTTATGTAGAGCTCATTCTTCCCATCTGTCATTTATTGAGTTCATGCTTTCTCTTGCATTTTCTCTGACACATCACTTATGTGGAGTAAAGACAGAAAGAACACAAAAGGATGACTATATGCATACACATGTCCACAAAAGAGCAACAAGGCTGGTGAAGGGACTTGAGCACAAGTCCTATGAGGAGAGGCTGAGAGAGCTGGGGTTGTTTAGTCTGGAGAAGAG
>JAYRBT010000093.1:12708397-12737566 GCA_036023395.1 Myiotriccus ornatus
ACCTGGAGTGCTGTGTCCAGTTCTGGGCCCCTCAGTTCAGGAAGGACATTGAGGTGCTGGAGCAGGTCCAGAGAAGAACAACCAGGCTGGTGAAGGGACTTGAGCACAAGTCCTCTGAGGAGAGGCTGAGGGAGCTGGGGTTGTTTGGTCTGGAGAAGGCTCAGGGGTGACCTCATCACTCTCTACAGCTCACTGAAAGGAGGTTGTAGCCAGGTGGGAGTTGGTCTCTTCTCCCAGGTAGCTCTCAGTAAGACAAGAGGGCTTAAGCTGTGCCAGGGGAGGTTAAAGTTGGATATTAGGAAGAAATTCTTTGTGGAGAGAGTATTCAGGCATTGGAATGGCCTGCCCAGAGAGGTGGTGGATTTTCCATCCCTGGAGGTTTTTAAGATGAGACTGGATGTGGCACTGAGTGATAGTGGATCAAGGGTTGGACTTACTAATCTCAGAGGTCCTTTTCAACCAGGCTGATTCTATGATTCTATGATCCCTTCGTAGACAGAAAGGTTAAAGAGTAAGATATTTCACTGTTAAAAGTAAAGCCAGTTTGTTGTTAATTACCTGGTGGTCTATAATAACTGTACTGATTAGATTTTACTACTCATGAGCATATTTTAACCTCTTTTGTTTTTAAGGATACCTAATTTTCCCCCAAGAAAAACTAGTTTGGTGAATCAGGGAGTCAGTCTTCATCTTTATTAGGGAATGTCTTCAATTTCTCTGTGAACTTTGAAAACAAATATTATCCCATAACAGCACTGACCCATGAGAAACTGGAGTGCTTATGATTCCATTTCTGAAAGCCAGTCAGATCCAGCAGCCATTACTCAATGTTTTACTCTGTCTATGGTCACAGTTCAGTGTTTCTTCCCTTTGCCAATTCCCCCTTCTTTCCGTAAATACTATGCGAAAAGGCCAAACTACTGAAAGGCCAAACTGCTCCTAATGTCACAGACACAAACCCATACAAATACAAGAAGACCTGTCACACTAGATTTTGAATAGCAATTAAAAAAAAAAAAATCCTGTAAGAATTCCAGTATGTAATGACAAAATTCTAAATTTTAGACGTAACCTTCATGCTCCTAAGTCAAAATGAGATACATCATAAGATTCTGTGTTGCGGTGCGATTTTGTCTCCCAACTTGATAGCTGATAAAGACTACTGTACATCAAAGTACATTGTATAACAAGGTTGCCACTGAACTAGAACAAGGACAAGCTGCCATGCTTTATTAATGTTGCTGCTGAAACTAAAATAGAAGTATAAAAACCAGGCTCTACCCTGTGTGATCAGTCTACCCTGGCAAGCAACACACCAGAAGGATTGTTCAGCCTATGGAATCCACTGGAGGAATATTTAAACTTCAGCACCTTCCTCTCCAGAGAAGATTGTAGTAGAAGCATGAGAGGATAACAGGATGGGAGGGCCTATTTCGGCTTTTCCACAGACTGTGGTGTCCCTAGGAGTTGAAAACTACAGATGGCTTATGTGGCTGTTGGCCTGTGTGGCACAGATTTTCTTATGCATGTATTTTGTGTGTTCTATTTAATACAATTAAGGCTGAATCAGAACTTGGCTTGCAGGTAAGAATGCCAAGCATTCCAATTCCATCATGTGAACATCTGTGGCATTGTGCCACAGCTTGAAACTCTGTTTATCACAGCCCTTGGCAGCCCTCAGACAAGGTATAAGCAGCTACAACCACTGTGTTGTTTCACATATGTAAGATAAAATTTATCATGCAGATTCACAACATTCTCCAGTGACTGCTGTACCTAAATAGTGACCAAAACTGTTTGCTCCTTTCACTTATTGTTGCACAGCACTTCCTCTCTTTCCAAGGATTTGTCAAGCTGTAGAAGGAAAAAGAATCTGCCCCCAAGATTTGCTGTGTGGAAGTTTTACAGCCCTCTACGTTAGAGCAGCAATAGCTAATATTTCTGTTACTTTTTAGTTATAATCCCAATAGCATCCATACCAAGCACTGTTTTGCTCCTTCAGGTGGTAAAAGAGGACATGTTGTGTTTTTACAGTTTACATGACTGAGTTTACAGCTGAGAATTGTTTTGTCAAGCTAAGTACAAGAGAGGCATAGATGAGCAACTGTAAAAAGTTGACAAAAATAAGATATCAGTCTCCAAAAAATACTTTGTGTTTATGCTCAAGATTGTCAGTAAAAATATATGGATGGGCCAAATCCTTGTCCCACTCAAAAACCCAAAGTATGCTAATAAAAACTGGTGTTGCCTGTAACTTTTATCAAGACAAGTTTATCAATGTTTACTTGATAAAACTGTACACCAGAGAAATTTTCAAGGCATCCAGAACTCTCTTCTTCCTTCTATTAGGTCGCTTACCCTTGTTCGTGTTTTAGCGATTTTCCCTAGATGGGGTGTGGCAAGTAGCAAGTGCATCAAGAAGAGTAATAATAACAAACGTACAACAGTGTACCAGAATAGCTGCAAAGACAAATAAGATGCTAGCTTGAATATTCTTTGCAAATATCACAAAACTCTTTTCACTCAGGCGAGGACCATGAAACCAAAATGATTCTGAAAAAAAAAAAAAATCACTTCTTTTTTAATGGATAGAAGTGGTTGTTTGGTGGTTGTTTGCTTTGGTGTGTTTTTTAGACATAAAGTTATAAGGACATTGACTTCTTTAGGGAGTAACGACACTGAACTGAAGGGAAAAAAAAAGTTATACAGCTTTGTTGTAGAATTTCAGAATGTGTTTCAGTTCCCTAATTTATAATAAGATATTTTTAATAAGAGCTTGTGTTTTCTTTTATAATATGTAAACTGTTTGTTTATTTATATCTTTTCAGCAAATGTTATGTCCTTTTTAAAGACTGCAGTGATTGCAATTGCATTTACCTTATTTTATGCAATCAAATATATGGTAATAGTAGTTGCTGTTATGACTCATAAAGTACAGCAGCTATTACAATTCCCATTTCATATCATATGAACCAAAACTGTATTTTTTAATTGATACTAAACACAAACACCATCTAACATTCCTTTATTAGTCCAGTGCAGCGTTATGTGCTCCTAATATTCTAAAAGAATGCTTCAATCCAGTATGAATCCATTACTTCCAGTGCATAGTGACCTCACTATCAGAGCATAGGCACCATCACCCACAGGCACTCTTCTGCATGTGTGGCAGCCTCATGAGACAAGTAGCTGACACTAGGCCAAAATTCACCCTTGGACATATGAACATAATTTCTGGTTAGAAAACCGATGAACTTTCCAGAGCATCCACACGTATAATATACATTCCTTTATCTGAACTACGCCTCTTTATCTGCACTTTTTGACAAAGAGTGGGAAACATCCTGAATAGTTCAGTTTGCCTCAGAAGTGGAAGTGATGCTGAACATTAAACACGAGGCTTCATTCACACAAACATCATATTCAAGCAGTGAGTTGCATCCTTTATTAAACACAGATGGCAGTTTTCCTAGGGACAATTCTAACACTGAGATTAAATCCGTATCATATACAATCTCTTCTACATTATATCAGTTATTGGCAGTCTGGCTTCCTGGTGGAGAATATTAAGCTCTTAAAGTAATGCTTCAGCTTAGACACTTGATGTCTTGGGAAGATATTTGTTTCTCCCAAGAGTGTTTAAACAAAGGAAAACTCAAGAAGTTTAAGCAACAGCTATTGTGCCAATTCTCTGCAGTAACTTAAAGGACTAACTTGATAGGACCCTGCACACAAATGCCTAGCAACAGTAGCCCCATATATGCTACTCAATAAGCTTGTCATGGGCTTAATTGGAAACCCCAAAACAAAATAACAATTTTTTTAGAGAATTCAAGCCTTTTTAAACAGCTACATGTAATTGATTTCCGTGCATGAAAGTGACTTACATCATGTGGAAACTTTTTATTTAAGGCTTTGGAAGAGCAATAAATATGTCAGAGATATTCCTAACACTGAACTATTACAGTAATTAGTATAGTACCATAATCAGATGGTCAGTGCCCATCACCCACTGATCCCTAGGCTGCCATAGTGCTGTTATGGTGTTAAAATAACAGGGATCTTTTGGGAAGGAAAGGTTGATATAACATAAAAATACACATCAGTAAAAATCATGTCATGTTGCACAGTGAATACATTTTTATCAAGGCAGTTTACTTGGTAGTCATAGAATCAGAGACTACCCAGAGTTGGAAGGGGACCACAAGGATCATTGAGACCAATTTTTGACCCAACACAGGACAACCCCAAGAATCACGCTATGTACCTGAGAGTGTTGTCCAAATACTCTTGAATTCTGTCAGGCTTGGTGCTGTGACCACTTTCCTGGGGAGACTGTTCCAGTGCCCAACCACCTGCTGGGTGAAGAACCTTTTTCTATTATCCAACCTAAACCTAAACCTCCCCTGACACAGTTTCATGACAGTCTCTTGCATCCTGTCATCTGTCACCAGAGACAAAAGGTCAATACTGGCTCCTCTGCTTCCCCTTCTGAGGATATTGAGGACCACAATGAGGTCTCCCCACAGTTTCTTCTTCCTCAGGCTGAACAGACCAAGTGACCTCTGCCTCTTCTCATAACGTTTCCCCTCTAGACCCTTCACCATCTTCGTTGCTCTCCTTTGGATGGTCTCTAATGGCTTAATATCTTCCTTATATTGTGGTGCCTCAAAGGGCCCCCAGAACTCAAGGTGAGGCTGCTCCAGTGAAGAGCAGAGCAAGACAATCCCCACTCCCGACTGGCTGTTGACGCTTTGCCTGATGCCCCCCAGGACATGGTTGACCCTCCTGGCAGTCAGGGCACTGCTGACTCATATTCAACTTGCCATCGACCAGGACCCCCAAGTCCTTTTGCCAGCCCTGCTTTCCAGGATCTCATTCCCCAGTCTGTCTGTACGTCTGGAGTTGCCTCATCCCAGTGCAGAATCCAGCACTTTCCATTGTTGAACTTCATATGGGTGGTAATTGCCCAGACCTCTAACTTTTCCAGGTCTCTTTGTAGGATGTCTCTGCCTTGAAGGTGTCATGAGCTCCTTCCAGTTTTGTATTGTGGGCAAATTTAGTGTACCTTTGAGTTTTGTGTCCAAGTCATTTATGAAGATGTTGAAGAGCACTGGCTCTAAGATGGAGCCTTTTGGCTCCACACTAGTGACAGGTTGCCAACCTGATGTCACCCCATTTGCTATAACCCTTTGTGCCTGACCCATGAGCCGGTTGCTCATTCATCACATGATATGTTTATGCAGCTGTGTGCAGAACATTTTGTCCAGAAGGATCCTGTGAGAGACAGTATCGAAAGCTTTACCAAAATCCAAAATCTACATCAGCTATTTTCCCTTGATCCACTAGGTGGGTTACCTTGTTGCAAAAGGAAATTAGGTTCGTGCAGCCTGACTTTTCCCTCACGAAGACATGCTGACTATGACCCATAACTGCGTTGTCCTTCAGCTGTTTTTCAGTACCTCACAGGAGAATCTTCTGCATAATTTTACCAGGCACCTAAGTAAGACTGACTGGCCTATAGTTTCCAGGGTCATCATTCTTGCCCTTATTGAAAACTGGGACATTGTCAGCTTCCATTTGACACTGTAGTGATATTTTTTTACTATAAAATATAATATGCAGGTGTTCTGCTTACGATTTCCTCTTATTTGTGGGATGAATGAACGTGTTACAAAAATATCTCTTTTCGGAATGATTAGATGCTTTAATGTGAATGATGCTGAGCCTAGCACATGGAAGGGCATAGTATAAATCTGCTGATGTTAGGGTGGGTTACTGGCATGCAACGTATGAACATAATATGATCCATGAACATGAGTTTGGGATAGATGTAAAATGGGCAAATGACTACATTTAGTGGGCTTATGATCACTCAGTATTGGTTTTGTTAAAAACTGTCCCCTTCCGTCTTTGCTCTCAACCTACCCAATGTCTTTCAGAAAGTGCAAACTGCATCTCCTTGTGCTGTACAGAGAGTGTGTCAAATAAGGACTCAGGAATGGGAACTGGTTGTAGTGTTTCCACAGGGAAAGTATTTTCTCATAGATTCAGTAACAGTCTATCTAGAGAAGGTGGCACTGGGAGTATGCTGAATGTATATCTCTACCAACAATCTTAACTGTCTTCTCTTCAATGGGAGATGCTCTCTTTCTGAGCAGTTCTGGCAACAAGTCAGTCCCACAACACACAAGCAGTGTGTTGGCAGCACAAGCAGCTGGAACACTCATCTCTAGCTTTTCCTGTAAAGAGCCTGTTTGCCAGCAGGCATTGTCCCTAAATTGATTCTGAACATCTCTGTATTTCTCTAGTGCCAGACAGAAGGTCGATGTTTCTCCTCCAGAAGAACATCTCAACATTAATTTGTAATGGCTCAGGAAGTACTTTCTTGTATCAAGTGCAGTGGGAGAAGGAGAGGCGGAAGGATGCCTGCTTAGATATTGTCTGGGGGAAGACTTACGCTGGATTTCATCTGGACCTGCTCTAGTCTGTGTTTACTTACTGAAATAAGGGCAATTTCCAAAAACACACACTGACAGTTCAGCATCCCCAGACATGCTTTAGCGTGATGTTTGAGATATTTTCTGGAGGGGAAATGATCAGAAAATCAAATCTTTGTTTTTCACATCCTAGTTTAGCTTCAGTCTCTGCCCTTCACTGGATTATCAGAGTGAATGAAAAGTGCTGAAACTATGAGTTTCTTTTATTTCACGATAAGTACTTGCTGAGTTGTAGAAGCCTGTAGAAGTTCCAGGGTGACTGAAGTGCCATCTTTCCTTGTTTATACAGACTGCCCCCAGCTGAAGTCATGTGGCTCTCTTGGTCTACAGGCTCAGTTGCTCCACTGCCTGCAAGGAAACTGTTCCCTTTCCAAGGGGCCTCCTGTGACAGGGATGTGGACAGTGGGTGGTTGCTTTATTCTATATCCCCTAACATCCAACCAGCAGATCTGAATCGGAACTAAGACTTTCTTCTGGTCTTTGCTAAGACCTTCTGCCCTTGCTCAGCCTCAGACACATCGCACTTCTCCATAGGAACAGTGAAATGGACTTCTGACCCTGGGAGAGGCCTCTGCTCCTGGAGGAGCCTGAAGGTGCTGGTGGCCCTTAGTTCAATTAGAAATCAGTTTTACATTATTTCATGCACATCCATAAATCTGTGTGGGGCACACATTTTAACAATCATCCCTGGAAAGGCCTCCAAAATTAGAAAATGTCATGTAAAGTGGGGTGACTTCTGAAACACTTTTACTCTTTTACTCATTCCTATTCTGTTGCCTCTTTTCCCTTCACCTTCTTCACACCTGGCTGCTAAAACCAGACACACATAAGTGCAGATATGTTTAATGCTGTCTAGACAAGCACCCTATTAAGCTGGGCTGGGGCAGCAGTTACCATAGCGATGAACAACTATGATTTTGATAGCTGAAAATGAGGTAGCAGGAGATTCATACTTTCTTCACAATATAATGGCAATGTCAGAGTGAAATTGAAGTATGAGAAACAGCAACTCTTTGTTAACTATTAGCAGAAGACCCATAAATAGGAACTGATACTGCTGGTTAAGGACTAGACCTTTCTATTCAAAATGAAGGTGTAAAATCTGAGTTTTGAAATGGCCTCGAAACTGCTCCTGAATGCTATGAAGGTCACTATTTCAGCTTCTTCTTGGTATAAAGCATAAACTTATATCATACATTGTTTTTACTTTAATATTTGAAGTTTATGCTGAAGTTTTAGCTTAACAGGTGAAGGTTTTTCACTGTTAGAGGGGCCCAGAAAGTTCTTTCCAGTTTTCTCAACATTTCTGACTAAAATAGCATTTCCAGGAATTGCTGGGACAAGCTCAAAGAGAAACCACAAAATTTTTCTCACTGCTACAAAGATTCAAGTGAAAAATCTTTTTCCTTCTCAGCATATTGCATAATACCCCCCCCAAAAAACCCTAAAACAGCTCTCATTTTTCATGGAGGAAGTTGACTTACAGCAATTGTAGAATCATAGAATCATTACGAAACAGGCTCCCCAGGGAAGTGGTGGAGTCACCGTCTCTGGAAACATTCAAAAAAGCAGTAGACATGGCACTACACTTCACAGTTTAGTAAGTATGCTATTAAGTCAAAGGATAGACACGATGATCTTGGAGGTCTTTTCCAGCCTTAATGATTCTGTGATTCTATGATTAAGATTGGAAAAGACGCCTAAGATCACTGAGTCCAACCATTAACCCAGCACTGCCAAGTCCACTAGCAAACCGTATGTCTAAACACCACGTCTACGAGTTCTCTGAATTCTTCCAGCGATGGTGCTCACCTCCAGCCACCTGAGTCCTTCCTTATTAGCCAGGACTGCTGGCAAATGATGGAAAGCGGCTCAGTGAGCACTTCCACCAGCTCCCTCAGTTACCTTGGGTGGATCCCATCCAGCCCCATAGACTTGTGCATGTTTAAGTGGAGCAGCAGGTCACTGCTTCCTCCTGGATTATGGGGGCTCTTGTCTCTCAAGAGAACAAGAGCCAGCAATTAAAAGTCTTCTCCAGCTGCTTGTAGAGTGTTTATCTGCTTCTTCATCCTGGTTGGGTGGGCTATAACAAACTTCCGCCAGGATATCGGCCTCGTCAGCCTGCTCTCTAATCCTTACCCATAAGCATTCGACCTTAATCATTACCATCATTAACCTCCAGGCAGTCAAAACACCTCCTAACACACAAGGCTACCCCAGTGCCTCTCTTTCCTTGCCTATCCCATCTGAAGAGTTTATAGCCACCCATTGCAATACTCCAGTCATAGGAGGAGAAAGGGAAGGTGGCCTTACGACGGCAACTCTCACTTCCCAACCACCCCTACCGCGGTGGTGCCTGGGACACAACGCTGCTGCAGCCCCTCCACGGCTCACACCCCATCCTGTCCCACAGATGGTGGCATGGGGCCCATTATAAACCCTTTTTCATCAAAAAGGAAACCAAGAACAATGTTCACATGGCATATTTCCTATTAAAAAAAAAAAAAAAAAGAAAGTATTTGGTTTATTTTCTTATGAAACCCCTGAAATATATTCACTTGAAAAGTATTACAGCAGAATTGTGCTCAGAGGTAATAAAGCAAGGAAATAGCATTTCAGATGGTATTATGACACGCCTATGAGTTCCTTTTCTCCGTTTCCCTTTTGCATAATTTTGATACCAGATCATTAAGCATAGCTGAGCTGTATATTTTAATGTATATGTTAGTGTACACAAGCCTGTGAGTTGTAAGATGTGGAAAAAATATTTTCCTAATAGAACAAGTTGAAACAAATATCAAATTACCACATCTCTTCTCTCAAATTTTTCATCTATAGAGTGTTCATTTCAGAGACAGGCAGATGTGGTCTCACAAATTTCAGGAGCAAAAATACAAAAAAGTAGAAGTCCAGATGTCCTGAGCTTCTCCTACTAATGTATATGTTTGACCTCAGTGTTGTTTGTTTACTCTACAGGGAGATATATAAGATGACCATTTCTGGAAGGTTCACTTCAAAAGTGGAATTATAGGGCTATAAAACACCTGAAAATTTCAGGGAACAAACTGAAAAATAGATTGGTCTAGACCATTTATTTGTAATTATATTTACAAATATTCTATACCTAGAAGATTGAAAATTAGCAAAAATGGTAAAGATTTGTTAGTACCAATGAATAAATCCCCAGTATTTCCCACTCACAAATCTAGTTTTATTAATGTTTGTTTGCTGACTGGGTTGAATTGCATACTAGGATAATGGTTTGACTCAGTTATCTTAGAGGTCTTTTCCAAGCTTAAAAGTGCTATGACTCCGTGATTTCATTAGAGATTACTTTTTCCATCCATTAGGCAACTTGTAGGTAGAGTGAGATGTGTAGAAATTAGGGTAGCTGATGTAAGTACAGGCAGTATTTCTGCCAGCATACCCTAAACCAAGTTTCTAAGGAGTACAACTTGCATTACTGAAAGGCCTTTTGCAAGAGGACAGCTGAGTCTGTGAAGCCCTTCTGTTACCACAGCACTGTTGATGAGGTATGTATGTTTTCCTGGGCTCCTTACCAAGATAATTACATGGTTAGGGCTTGCTGCTGTGGCTCACATCTCGAAACTGGGTATGCACATGGAGAACTGAGACTCAGCACTCCTGCTCAGATACACTACAGCAACGTTGGGCAAATGGGGAAGTTTTGAGGATGTTCTCTTCATGAACATGTAAATAAATTACTGTCAGTGCTCTTACTGAACTGTAAATGCCCAGGTTAGTAACTTCATAATGTATATTGGCATTCTGCTTTTTCTGAGGGTGTGTCTGTCTACTCTGCAACGAGTTGCTTAAAAAAGGCAATATTTACCACTAGTATTACCAACAAATGCCCTTATTAAAGGATTAGCTTCATCATTAAGAATAGTGAACACTGTGGGGGAATTCTGAATTGTGTGTTTCCATACATAAAAACAGGGTACATAACAACTTGCATTCAAGGCCCTACAGAGCATGATTTTTGAAGCTCTTCACAAGCTGATTTTGTGAGGATTAGAAACACCATCTATGCAAAGGCCTCAGTTCTGACCTTAGCTAAGAATTTTCCAAACTCATAAAAATTGCTAGGTATTTATGTATGCCCCTGAATCCAGCATCTTACTAAATTTGACCTATACAATCACAGTTTAAGCACCCTCACTTGGTCAATATATTTATATGTATTTTCTCAGTCTATGTGCATTTAATCAAAATATTTCTAGTTTGTCAGTGCATTTGACTTGCCATCACTTGAATTTACAGCCTTTTAAATGATCCTTCTTTGGCTTCTAAGATTCAGATCCTAATTTATTACAGCCTAAACTGATTTGAATATTTTCTCAGCAGAAGTAGAAATAGAAGCAATACATTTCTATTAGGCTTTAGTAATAGAATTATGAAAGTTTCTACATAATTTCTACAAAGTTCCTGCAAAATATTTCTTCAAAAATATTATTGATAAAGAAATTCCTGTTTTCCCCAGCCTGCACTATATTCAGGTAGGTTTTCTATCTGCTTGGATAACCTATTTTGGAAATCAGTTTATCTTGCAGTTCTGTAACAGAAAAGAAGACCTCTCATGGGTATGTAAAACGTAATGATTGCTAAAAGTCTCATCCCAAGCTGTAGAAGAATCTGGCCTGCTTAAATGAGTTTCAGATTTCCAAGGTGAACTGTAAATGGTTCACTAACTGAAGAGGTACACAGATTTACTTTAGGTGTACACCTGAGGAAGGCACTGCAGTCCCTGTGTATTCCTACAGCACCAGCTGGTTTATCCCAACACCAGTACCACTTCCAGAAATATACTTTTAAGACAATTTTTTATGGATTGTTTAATTTAGCCCTGATTGATTCCTGTCAGAGAATAGGAAAAGAAACAGGAATTTACTTCAGGGAAACACAAGTATAGTATACACTTCTAGAAACACAGGGTGGCTTTGTGTAAACCAATTATTATGGCTAAGAAATGTCATGCTTCCTAAAATCTGCTGTGCCTTGTTTTACACAGGATCCCTTATTGATCTGTGGTTTTTGTCCTTTACTCCAGTTCAGAGTTGGAAATACATTTGACCTCCTGTTCAGCACCACTTCTTGGCCATTTGTGTCCAACCTGAAATGCTTCCCTTGTCCCTAGTTTTTGCATTCTGGAAAGGATAATCAGAAGGAGAGTAGTGGAGAGACTGACACTGAAAACTTCTCTTTCAGCTCTCAAAGGAAAGCAGTCCATATAATATATTTCTGATGCCTCAGAAATAACACTCTTCAGCTGTGGTATCCTTTCTGTTTTCTACAGGACTCTCAACCACTTATGCTTTTCTGTGCTGTCCTTAAATATCTCTGTCAGCAGATAATAAGAAAAAGAAAAATAATCTATGTTCCCGTTTCTCAAGAGCTTTAAGACAAGGAATGAAGGGAGAAGTCGGGAGAAGAAGCAGAAGAAAATGGCAGAGAAATGAACTCCAGGGTTATTCTAGGTTACTACAGGGAAGTTCTATCTGAATATAAGGAAAAATTTCTTTGCTTTGAGGGTAACAGAGCATTGAAATAGGCTGCCCAGAGTAGCTGTGGACTCACTTTCTTTGGAGATATGCAAAACCCACCTGAATATGATCCTGTGCAACCTTCTACAGGTAAACTTGCTTTAGGAGGGGCTTGGATGAGGTGATCTTCAACCTGGATGAGGTCTTTTCCAACCCCAAGCATTCTGAGATTATGTGATTCCATTACTGAGGCTTGTCTTTTGCTGTGACAGGTGTGATATCATCTCACCACTCTTGGAAATGTAGCAAGTTCTGTACTGAGTGTTGGTGATGCTCTTTACTCCCATCAATTCTGTGGAAGAGGTTGTTTCAGAAACTCGTGTTCATTCCTAGCGCATCTCTGGGTACACCTCTTCAGCTTGTTCTTTGCCATCCCAGAGAGTGCCCCATGCACAGCAGCTGTGAGCAGCCCTTGTCCTCTGGACTGAAAATTCCACTCTTTGATGCAAATGGCCTCCTATATGCTGCTCTCTCTATGTCTGCAATCTTGAACTCCAGGCTTGGCTCATTCTGAAGGTGAGCTGTCACATTAATACCTATTTACTTGCTGGAGTCACAACACTGAGTTTTTTCAAAGGTGCATTTAGTCTGTATAAACAACTCTGAAAATCAACTTTCTTTTCTTCCTTCTTAGATATGAATAAAGCTATCTGTTTTGGTTAGCCTAACATGATTCGAGTTTTTATTTTTCACCTAGACGAGTTCCGAAAAGATCATTCTTCCTTCTGACTTTAGAACTAGCATCTGCCTTTTCTGCAGAGCGAAGGATTTGTTGTTGAACTCCACAGTCTTAGAACAACACAAATAACTGAAAGCCCTCAAGTTGACTAAAAGTGCCTACAGATCACGTAGCCTTCAGACAGCATGAGTTAGTATAAACTCAGTGGTAAAATTTATGGCATGCTGTAATATGGCTTGATAAAATATTTTTTAATGTATCCATTGGTAGAAGCATGAGGTGTCCTGCTGCTGCCACACTGGAATGATGATTCTGACACCACTGGTTTCTTTTACCCATTGTAAAATATATAATGATGCCTTAGGGCTGAGTAAACAATGACAAAAGAAGACAGGCTCAGGTTCTTCCCAGTTGTGTATGGGAGGAGGATCAGAGACAATGGATGTGAGTTGAAATGTGTGGTTCAGACTGGATTAAAGAAAAAAGTTTTTCACCATGAAAATAGTCAAGCAGTAGCAGAGCTCATGTGAAGAGGTTCTGTATTGTCTGTCATTGGGAAGTTTCAAACCCTGACTAGAAAAAACTCTGTGTGAACCTGTCTGACCTCAGACACTGACCCTGCTTTGAGCAGGAGGTTGGATTAGATTGTCTCCTGAGGTTCCTTGCAGCCTCAGTTTCTCTGAAGGAATCATCAGCAAACAGGTCCCCTGTCCCGGCCAGGCTGGTAAGATAAATGTTTACTTAGAGGGGCCTGACACCATGCCCTGATGGGCATGTTATGAAGGTGACATCCAGATATGAAGTAAAACAGTTTGTATGGAATGATCATTTTGTTGTGAATATATAAGGTGTCCTTGGGAGTACAAACATACTTCGGTCACTCTCTTACTTATAAGAAACATGTGGGCAAGGGTAAGTTTCTGAAGAAATCAAAACTTTCAGAAAGTTGGATCTTGCAGAAATTTGGTTTTGTGAATTACAACATAGAGGCAGAAATACACACCACTGGATCTAAGTAGAAAAACCCAGAAGTACACTCCAGGAAAGAGGTAAACTGCTGTGGTAAACAGTGTCTGAAGCCTTCAGTTCTTTTCAAAACCTATTTAATAGCAAAATAGATTGCAATTCAATGAGCCAGAGCTGCAGAAGTGCAGTAAGGTGACCATTTTGGATAAGGCAGTCGCTTGGCTCATAAATACAATGAAGTATTGAAAGTCACCATGGTTACCTTCAAATTCAAGCTATAGTAACTACTCTAGTAAAATCCTTCAAACCACTTTGAGATAAGAATAATGAGCCCTTCATTAGCTGTGCAGACAGGTATCACTCCACCTGTCAGGTTGCATGACTTCCACTTCATATAGTGTGAATTTGAGCTAAGCACCTTGCATCTGAGCACCTGTTGTTCTCAGACAGTTGGAGGACAGACACCTTGAGTTGTTTTGCTGAAGATTCTTTTGCTAAAGGCTTGACTGAAAGCCCCAGTGAGTTCAGGTGGTGCTGAATCAAGCTGCCACATGAGCACTACCATAACAAAAGTACTGTAGTCAAATGACCCAGTACTTTTCCCACGGCCATGTATTTAAATTTGGATCAAATGAGAAATATGAGGGATGCATCTGTGATAAATCAGTCTGCAGTTAGTCACTATGAACTCTGATGTATCTTGGGAAAAATACACTGTTGTGATGTGCTATCTTATGTGGTCACCACTGCAAGTAAAAAAATCAAATGGAAAACCTGAGATCAGTTAATTTGTTTTTAAATAAAAGTGTTAAGATATTCTTTACTCTTTCTTTTTCTCCCCACTTTATTTTCTTAGATGTGCAATATTTCAAATCAGACTTAGCATTTTGTGTGGTTTTTTTTAATACAATTTTGCTAAGCAACTGTTAAAAATATTGCCCAGAACCTCTGAGCAATCCTAGAAAGAATTTGACAAGCATAAAATTGTAACTATACTATTACTGCTTTCAAGATGAACTTAAAAAATACATAGATTGCAACTCACTTTTAACTTGGGATCTAAAGTCATTAAATTGTAATTTTCATATTGTGATAGGTTTGAAGTTTTAATGTTCCTTACAAACCTATGACTTAACATGCTATTTTTATTGCTCACCCTAAAGATGTTTAACAGAGAAAACAAGGTTGTTAAACATATAAAATGAAATTTTAATTTATACAATCTATCTTCAAATTGCTGTTGTGTGGGAGTACAAAGTCTGAACTTCTCCATTAGCCATTTCCTGGGCAACAGACAATGATGACATAAATTCAGAGTTATGACTTCACCATAGGATCAAGCAGCAGAATACAACGAGTGATGGAAAGCACATATTTAAAAACAAATACTTGCTCCACAAGTGAAAGAAAAACATATAATAGTATTTATTCTCTGTTTAATTTGAAGTCTGAAAATGATGCCAATTGCAATAATTGCAATAATACAACATTTTATGATACATAGTGGAGTAACAAGAGGAGAACAAGACAGTCAGGATCCATTACAGAAGACAATGCAAGAGCAAAAGGCACTTTGTTACATGTCCCTCCATACAGCTGACACACATACCACTGATCTGGAGAGACTTTCTTAATTTGCCTGCAATGCTTTTTAGTCCAACACCTTCTTACAGTGTCAGGAAATGAGAGTGCAAGCACTGGGTGAAATAATATCAATTATGAACTACGCTGGTCGACCAAGTCTTTCACACACAATGGTTAACCTTGTGTCTAGGTAGATTTAAGAAGAACAATCTACTGAAGACCTCCAAAACCTATAGTTACATGCTGCACTTTGCTGCTTGGTTGATTTTTTACTTCATTCTGTCTCTTCATCCTTCTTGCCTTTCAAATTTTCTCATTTGTTTTTTCATTTTTTTTCCCCAGGGTCACAAAATTTCCTTTAAAATGTTTTTTTTAGGCCTTAGATAAAAAAACCAAACAAATGCAGATTAAACAAACAGTTAATTTCTTACAGGTCAAGGAGAAAGAGACATATGCATTCTTATCCATCTGTACTTTACCATTAAATTAACATAGAACACTTTAATCATATAAAAGGTTTTGAAAAAAACTCACAATATTCAGCAGTAGCTTTTCAATATCATCTTTGTATCTTGTTTTAATGCAGTATATCACATAATCACAAAAGGGACATCAACGAGGATGGAGACTCCAAAACCTCCTTGGGCAAAGTGGGCATTACTCGGTCACCCTTCCAGTGAAAAAGCATTTTTTGATCTTCAGGAGAAATCTCCTGAGTTTCTATCTACCCCTATTGTCTGTGGGCCTGTTACTGGGCACAGACTGGAAAGAGCCTGGATCTGTCCTCTTTGCACCCTCCCTTCAGGTGCTTATACACATTGCTGAGGTTCCTCTGAGCCTTCTCTTCTGCAGAGTGAACAACCCCAGCTCTCTCAGCCCCTCATGAAGTTCAGCAAGGCCAAGTGCAAGCTCCTGCACCTGATCAGGACAATCTCAAGTGCAAATACAGGCTGGGCAGAGAATGGATTGAGAGTGGCCCTTAGTTGAAGAACTTGAGGTGTTAACTGACAAGAACTCAGCATGACCTGGACCTGTGTGCTCACAGGCCAGAAAGCCAACTGGGCTGCATCCAAAGCAGTGTGGGAAGCAGGGCTTGGGTGGGGATTCTCCCCCTCTGGTTCACTCTGCTGAGACCCCACCTGTCCAGCTCTGGACCCCCACCATAAAAGGGCCATGGATGTATTGGAGCAAGTCCAGAGAAGACCACAATGATGAGTAGAGGGATGGAACACCTCTCCTATGAAGACAGAGTGGGAGAGCCTGTGTTATTCTGCCTGGAGAAGAGAGGGCTCCAAGGAGACTTAGAACACCTTCCAGTATCTAAAGGGGAGCTACAAAAACATTGGAGAGGGACTTTTTACTGGGCATGTAGTGCCAGGACAAGGGAGAATGGTTTCCAACTAAAAGAGGGTAGATTTAGATTAGATATTAGGAAGAATTCTTTACTGTGAAGGTGGTGAGGCACTGGAACAAGTTGCCCAGAGAAGCTGTGAATGCTCCGCACCTGGAGCTGTTCAAGTTGCCAGATTGGACAGGACTTGGAGCAACCTGGTCTAGTGAAAGACGTTCCTGTCTGTGGCAGGGAGGGTGGAACTAGATAATCTTTACTGTCAAACCAATCCAAACTGTTCTGTGATTCTAGGATTCTCTGATCCATTAGAAATACTTTTCAAGTATTTCAGGAGTAAGTCCAGTTACCACATGTTTACTTTGAAGAAAATAATGTAACTTCACTAAGCAAAACATGTTCCTCTGAGGGACAGGGTCATTTCACAGCTATGTAACTGACTTTACTACATTAAAGCATGATCACAGTGCCAGAGCTGCACCCTTGCAATACACTCCATTACCTGTATAAATACACAGAGAAATGAAGAGCACAACTTCTTCTAGAAGTAAACATGGAATCATTTTTTCAGTATGATATTAACAACTCAGTCTTTTTTTTTTTTTTTTTTCATTACTTCTGCATTGTGGTGTTCCTAAAGAGAACACCAGATAAAAATTTTTTTCAACAAATGACACAAAGGCATGACAGAGTCTTTACCAAGTAGCTAGCTCAGCATTAAGTATAAAGTAGATTCTTTGAGATTATATATGTCATTCCAAAGTTCTAGAAGCAATAAATGGTTGGGTATGGAATCAGTTGGTTCATCAGAGACAAAAGAAAAATGATACAAAAATTGGTTCAAAGGAGATAGACATACTAGCAGCAGAAAAAGCTGTTATAGTCAACCACCTGAACTTCTTATATTACACAGGCCACAGGCTTTGACTGAATTAGTGCACATTTGCACACATAACTAGACTCCTGGGCTGCAGAAACTTCCATACCAGACACTAGGATTGGGCTTGTTTAGCTGGTCTACTGTATCTCTTTGTCAGCTAGAGATGTAACACTGGGGAGTGATGACACATAGCACCGGTCACTGGTCACTCTGCTCAGCTGATGCTTCGCCTGCATTATGCATCACTCCCTGCAAACTCTAATTGCACCTCTTCTCGCTCTAGATACAAAATCTCTGATCTGTGTTTAGTAGTGAAAAACCAACAGTCTCATCTCCTCTCAATACACACCCGTTTGTGCACAATTCCGTTCTGATTGCCAGCAGTCAGCGGTAGTTTCATCCAGGCCATAGGGATTTTGACTATCGCTCACTTTTTAGCTAAAATATTATGAGTACCAAGTCAAATGCCAAACAAGAAGTCATTACATCAACTTTATTTGCTTTGTCAGCCAAACTTGTAGTCTCAGTCAAAAGACTATATCAAGTTGCCATATGCAATATAACAGTTTACCTCTCTGGCAGTGTAAATAGAACTTGAAGTGCTTTAAAAATGTAAAAAGAGCCCAACTGTTAATTAAAATCAGGATCTTAAATCCTTCAACAGGCACAATTGGGTCAAGATGTACACTAGTTTTCAAAAATGAGATAAAACCATGTTTTTTAATGAAGTGGAGAAGGATGGCATGTGTTCACTGCCTTTACAAATCAAGTCATCTTGATGATTAACTCCCTCCCGTTGTTGTCTCCACTGGTTTCGTCACCTGAGAAAACTGCTTTTCAGTCCAATTGGCTGTTCCCATGTGTGTTTTCCCATGGGCAAAACAGACTCAAATTTGGGTTATTAATTGAATTTATTACTAAAAAAATCGAAGCAGGACAATGAGAAGTAAAATAATCTTAAAAACAATTTCCCACACATCTGTCTCCTTCCCGAGCTCTACCTCCTAAGCCCCCACCATGGAGGTTATAGTCAGTTCATCACAGGCTGTACCTGCTCAGGGAGAGGATTCCTTCCCTTGTTCCAGCATATCTGTCGTGGTTACCACCATTCTTGATTGGCTCAGCCTTGGCCAGCAGCACACCCATTATGGAACCACTTGGCATTGGCTCTGTTGGTCATGGGGCAAGCTTCTGGCAGCTTTTCACAGAAGCCACCCCTGTAGCCCCTGTGCTACAAAAACCTTGCCCTGCAAACCCGATATACCCTGTTGGCCTTTCAGCAAAAGTACTTGTCCTGTCCTGCATAGTCCTTCAAGGAGAGGCTGGAGGCAGACCATTGCCTCTGGCAGTTCTCTGTTGCTTCAAATCCCTGTGTCCTACCTGTGTTCCTTTGGTGGCAGCACAGGAATCAAGAAAGATCCTTTAGATTCTCCAGGATAATCCTCAAAAAAAAAAACTTCCACTCTTAATTGCCAGCTCTCATCTCTAAGGCTCTGCCTTTTGTTTTTAAAACATCATTTATGATTAAACGTAGGCACTTATAAAACCAGAGATCCAAAGGGAAGCAGAACTCCATACAGCCCATAGCTGGAATGAAAATTCTTCAGTCAGCCTCTTAGAGGAGATTAATAATTTCTTTTCATGGCAAGCCTGATACTGACTACACTACCCTTGTCCTTTTTTCTCATGTGCAGTGTCTGACCCAAAATGCATTTCTCCAAGGAAGGGGAATTAATTCAAAAATATGTTTTTGAGATTTAGTAGTTTGAAGGAAAATGTGTTTTCCATTTGAAAGAAAGTCTTATATTTTTCAGTTTTATTTGGTTTTGTTGTTTATTTTCTTTATTTGCTTGGGTTTTGTTTGTTTTTAAAAGGGCTTAGTTTTCAAATCTGTTTCATATTAGTAGCTAAAAAAAATAACACTCAGAATGGCTTTAAAATTCTGGAACCCTTCAGTTTTGCTGCTGGAGACAGTTCTCTGAGAACACATTTTTGCAAATGATGCAAGCTCTATAATGTGATCTATACAGTGTTCTCAACAACAGAATACTTGTCAAACATGCTATGTATGACTGACTGAGGGGCCCAAAGCCTGAAATTTAACATCATTAACATAAAACATCTAACTAGAATCTTTCCTACTACTTGTCAAATATTACGCCACAGTTCTGAGGTTTTTGTTTTTCATTTCAGCCCTAAACTTTCTCATAAAGGTGTTTTGTGGTTTCTTTTTCTTTTTTTTGAGGTGGGAATCAGCTGTGTAAAGTTGTTTTTTTTAATAGTGATAAATAATAAACTGTGAGCACTCATCAGAGCTCAGATTTGCGTCTAGAACAACTCTCCACTGTGGTAAAACACACTTGCTAAGTTCAAAAAAGGCAACACCAAAAGGAAATCAAGAACAAAGGTCTTTTTTAGTAGCGCCATATACAAACCAAGAGAGTTTCCACTAAAAGCCACTTAAAATTCATTATTAACTTAATAGCAAATAACCATCATATCTGCAGAGGTGAGTACACCCTGGGTTGTAACATGAAGCTGCCTAGGCATATAATGACATTCTGGCCCCAGATATCCTTCTGCACATGGTATAAACACTTCAGCTGTAGCTGTTCAAGAGGAGGAAGTTCTAGTTTTAAGAAGTAACCACAGTTTTCGAAGACAAAAAAAAAAAAACAAAAACAAAAACGACAGTTAAAAAAAAAAAAGCCAGCAGATTGAAGGAAGCAGCATATTGTATTTTTGTGGCTGTGTTATAAGGTAAGAACCAAAGAGTGGTTGCAGTCTTTTGGTCTCAGATAAAACTCCATTGAAGCCAGGACGGACCATCTTTGACAGAGATAATGGAAGTGTGTAGGGATTACAACACACATGCAAGAAAATCATGTCTCATGTTCTACATGGGATATCTGACAGGTGCAGTAATTGCCTCTCCGGGTCAGAACTGGATTTTCAGTAATCAGTGTAAAATATGGCATAACTGAGCTAATCTGCTAAATCTAGGAAGGAGTTTGGAATTTGGAATTTATTTCTTTTTACTAAGTGCACAATTTCTTTATATGACATGCTGGAATTGCTGAATCCTAGGCTTCAGCAAAGTGGTAAAATAGGATGTGTTCTGTGAACACACCCTCCTGTCCCGTGTGAGCATGTTTTTAAGAAAGCAACTCTGTTCACCAACTAAAAATGGACCTTCTAACTTCTTTGTCTAACTTTAACCTTCTACTGCCTGTTCTTTGGTCCCTGTTCTGAGAAGCGCCAGGAAAAAGAGAGAATTATTAGATGAAGGGTAATGGACTGAAGCCTTCAAAATGAATGGGAGATGTGTTACTGGTGAACAGAGTCAGTACCTTTTCCAGATATATCCTGCAGGCAGAAAGAGGAAAAAGTAAATGATGATACAGTTCATAATAGAAAGCATAGTGCAAAACTTTGAAAAAACTGAAAAAAGTGAATCATGACACAATCAAACTCTGACCAGCTCTTTCTGTAGTGAGAAATTTATAACTCATTATGGTTAAAGGGAATATTTAGGAGATTTTGGTTTTAAGTCGATGAAGCTATCCAAAAAAATGTAATTAATTCCATAGCCATCACTTCCACAGCTTCCCATTTTCTTCGTACTAGTTCTGAAACACTCTAAAGGAAATACTATGGCCTGTTATACAGGATTAAAGTGTCCCTGGGCTGTGGCAATTTCACTTTTTCCCCAGGTATAGATGGGTGTATTGACTGACTTTTTTTTCCCTTTATATATTCCCCAAACACAAATATTTATCTTCATGTCTGACCCTTTCATGATTACTTTTATAAACCCTGCTGGGTCCAGGTCTGGATACAGAAATTTCAGAGATATTTGTCTTCTAATATAATCACAGTGGTTTTATTGTAATATAGTGTGCCAAGATCACCACTTTCTGCATGATTGGCAGAGTGAACCTGAGAACTTTTGTACTCAGTATAGAATGAATTTTCCTTGATTCAATGTATTTAATTACATTGCAGTTAAAAAAAAAAATCATCCAAATTCAAACATTGAAAAATAAGCTGACAGAATTTTTTCAAATCAAACTCCTGTCTTCTGCTTTTGGTTTTCCAGAACTGGTGAACTAGCAACAATTGATCCTCTGTTGTTGCATTCCCGACAAATTAAATTTAGTCTTAAACTCTGCCTTATAACTAAACTTAAGTTTGGCTTAAACTCATGAAGTATTGACTAAAGTAATCTTGCTGGTTCTCACAAGATGTCTGAGAATAGTTGAATGCATGGCCCATGACAGAAAAATTGTAGTTTACATTTTTAATTAAATGAATTCTCATGAATTTAAATAAAACACAGTGTGTTTATTTAATTGACTTGAATACAAAAGCAAATCTCTTGAACCGTTACTTGGAACAGCAATTAACACATCTTCTATGCAATCACTAGAGTAAGCAAATGTTACTTCAAAAGTGAGAGTTTGAGAGTTGCACTTAGACTCATGTCTCTTAGTGCAAGTATGAAAACATTGCAAATGCGTATATCAGAATGACATTCAGAGAGTGTCAGTGTAATTTGGGAGAGGTCTCAGGTTGGTTTCAAAAGTACACACATGTACTGTTCAATCTGCTGTCTTCTTTGGGTGTAATTTGGTTGGCTAGTTATCAACAGCAAATCCTGTGATCTGTATTTTAACTTTTCTTCTGAAGTTTGATAATGCTTAAGACTTTCTCTGATGTCACCCATGACTGCCCTCCATCTCTCTTTCCAGGGAGCACATGTTCATCCTGATGGGTGGAAATAGCACTTCCCAGTCACTCTTAGCCAGAATGAAATGTTTTTTTCATTGCTTTCCACACTAAAACACCTTAGTTTGCAAGGAGTCAAATGCAAACTGTAAATTCTTTCAAAAGTTTCTGAATCTTTCTGTCTTCTCCAAGTAATTTATCATAATTTTATTACAAGAAAACTAGGCAATGAAATCCATATCACACCATGCCCCAAAGAACTTCATGGTGTCTCTTCACCATTAATATTCAGATATTGGGGTGTATATTTAATACAATAAAGCAAGCCATGGGCTTGAGAGTGACCACACTTTAGGGTCTTTGGAATTCTGGAGATTCATTTTTCTCTGCATGCAGATACTGCTTTAAGTACTTTGGCAATCAGGCAGTACAAGTGAAGGACTTAGTTTATAGAAAAAATACAAGGTCAAGGCAAATCCTAAACATTAATTATGGTTAGTATGTAAAGTTCCTTAAAAATCTAACCTACTGGCCATGAATTTGATCTACCAGTGCTTAGTATTTTGGTACAAATATTGTATGAATGAACCTGGTAGCAAATGCAACAAAGTGTCCTAGAAATAAATGCTCTGAAAAGGTAAATTAGACCAACAGGTTACATGATTCAACAATTCAGATTATTGTCCATTCCTGCATTCTGGGCCTGAGTCAAAGATGGAAACCCCAACTTCCTGTAAAACTTAAGGGAATTACAAACCCTGACTGGGGAATCATTATTCTGTTTTACTTCAAGATAAGAATCAGAAGATAATCAGTTGAATTCTCTGGTAGGTGATATAAACAAAGAGAGATGTAGTATTTTTTTCATATAGTACAAATAGCCAACATTTTTAAGAGGCAGTGGTCAAAGGACCACTCTTGAATTAGGATCCAGAAAGAGCACATGCCAGGGAAGAGTACCCAGGGAAGAAAGCCACTATAGTCACCTTTTTCTACTTCTTATTCTGCAAGTGCAAAGCAGGACTTTACCTGAACTCATAGGCCCACACTGGTACTGTGGCTGCTGTTATCCAAGCGCACAACTGCAAAACTGGAAATCTGGAATTGATACCGACTGAAATAAAATAAACACAGTCGTTACCAGTATCTCTCCCAACCCTTCCAAAGCATCTCTTTTAATCATTTGCTGTTGCTCATGGAGCTCTGTTCACTTCACTGTGTCTCAGGACTGCAATTTGTCTAATTTTTACTTTCTCTTTCCTCTGTAGCCCCCAAATCACACAGATTTTTCTTCTATGATATTCTTAAGCTATTTTTCTCTCTGGTCTAATGGCAAAACCCACTTTATTCAGTCCATAACAAAATTCCCTTGAATTTTAGTGGATATAGAATTTCACTTTAATTTTTATATGCCTAATCTCAGCAGAATACTATGTACAAGAGGGTAGTTTCACTGAACTCAAGGGGGCTAATCTAACTGTACAGACCTTGTCACAGTTTTCCTTCCTTTGCCATACTTTTTAACTATTATGCATATTTTACATAACATTTTCCTGTCGACTGTTCTGTTTCTGTCATTATTGCAGAGGAACTGCAACAGTTGAACGAATAATTTGGTTCAGTAATTCTGGAAGAGTGAAGAACTTCAGTTTGTTAAAAGTGAAAATGTTCATATGGCAGTTGATGTGTAGTCCTTCCATCCAAGGTATCTTCTGTTGGAGTACCAGTAAAAAAATCCTTAACATTTGGTTTATTTAATGGCAAGCTAATCTTATTTGGAAATCTTCCAGACAGCTTGATTTCTTTACTTCGTTATGCATAGCTCACTTTGTTTGGTAATAAAAATAAATTAAAATAAAACTCTCTTAGATTTGGAGATAAGCATGAAAAAGAAACCCTCTGAATCCAGCTCCCAAGAAACCCAGCTGAAAATAGAACACACAGTTTATGCCTTATTAAAAAGACAGCTAACGGACAGTCTTCCCCTATAACTTCAATATAGTTGCCACAAAAACATCACACATAATTTCTCGTAGCCCGTTTATATACAACAGTTCCCCCTTTATTGTTCTTAAAATATCTTGACAGTTTTTTTGGCACGTTCTTCTTTGAATTTATTTGTTGATGTATAGAACTTAAGAGTAGGAATAGCACAAGTGACTGAAGAAGTAGTAAGAAAGGAAAGCTGTCAATATATATTCTATATTTATGTCTACATGGTGAGCTTCTTTTTGGTGCCATGTGGTGCTTTCAGGATTTATCCATGAAAGTACTGCAGTGCTGCAGATATCATTAATGGAAACTGCATATTCACAAAAGCTGCAAATACAAGTTAATTTGGGGACTTGTATGGTTTTACAATGAATTACCTGCATGACCTGGCTCCAGTTTGCAAAGTACCAGCTTCATCCAGCATCTTGTGTGCCTTCTAACCACCTTGTTATCTCAGGTGCTCCAGGCAACCCAAAATCAAATCATTACAGGACAAGGCAGCTCTCTACACCACCTCTGGCAGGCTGGAGTCTGATGGATTTCCAGACCAGAGTCTTGTTGGTTTTGTGTGTTGTACACAGTGTTGGAATTGGATGGCTGAAGGACAGAGGTGAGAAGGTGAGCAGGAACTGTGGCCGATAGTGCAGGATATAGTTTCTTTGGTTCCTGTCAGAATTGGGAAGGACAACTTCAGAGTGGTTTTTCTGGTGACTGTTTTAGGTCTATTAATTGCAATAGTTTTTCAGCTGCTTTAATAATAGTAAATCTTTGTTATGCTGTTTTTACCTTCCCTTAAGCCACAAGGGCCTGTTCTGCTTTGTCTGCTTTGCAAGCTCATTTTAGGCTATTTATATAAAAATAATGCTTTGTAGGTCAGGGCTTTATCCATTTTAGGGGTTATAAATCAGAACAAAGAGAGAAATAAAAAGAATCAAAGGAAATTGTCACAGATGAGAGGTAGCAAAAGTAACAAACTTTTTCTTCCCATCTATAATTGACTGCAGAGCAAAATCAGACTGGTTTAGGTAACCACAGGTATAAAAATCAGGCTTGCAGTTAAACCTTTTTCCTGAGGACAGCAGGACAATTTACCTGAGTATCACATTTACAATAAAGAAGTTTTAGGTGAGCGATTAGAGACTAGAAGAGGGAACACTGGCACTGGACTCAGTCAGGTTGAAGGCCACAGCTGCAGATACAAAAAGAGTTCCACTTCATCCCTAATAGACTGGTTACCTATTGGTGTTTCTCAGTATCCTAATGCTCTTTACTACTTTAACAAAGACATAACCAAAAAATTTATTACTTAACTAACAATTTCAGTAAAGTGTTTTCAAAGGTACTTCAGTTCAATCTTAAAAGTTTGCTTGAACCAGGTCTTAACTTCTCTCTTTCTACCTCACTGTTTGAGGTCCGTGTTAGCCTTTGTCTCTCAAACCTTGGATGTCTAATTATATGCCCCGAACCTGGAACAGCAGAACGCTTCCTGTCTCACAGTGGGGCCAAACTACCTCCTCTTCTCCCACTCAGGCTCTTGCCCGCTGATTCCTCTTTGTTTCCAATTTCCATCATAGCTGCTCATGGAAGCTGGCTAAAGGGACAGGAAACTGAAAACACTGCAGCCAAACCAGGGAATGCAGACTGCAGACTTTGAGCAGATCCTAGCAACTTAGCTTGTTTCAGTCAGCAAACAGGTACATCTTTCCACATACAGTCAAGCACAAACAGCATAGCAAAGCAGTTTGCTTACGCAGGGTACAAAACCGAGTCATTGGAAAGAAAACGAAGGCTGTAAGTGCTCATATGGAGGTTTACACATACCCACAACCATTCTTGGTTGTTCCTGTCAGAATTTTAGGATGTAGTAAGGTTCTCACATGTCATCAGCCATGACCCTGACACAGGACAGGGAAGTGTAACAGCACTCAGAACCATGTCCATAAAATCAAGCCATTAAGAGCCCTAAGAGGAGAACTTGGACTGGAGCTGCTGATGGACAGTGAAATCCTAGACCCTTTGATGGCCAAGAACATCTCTACAGTTCTCTGTGGAGGACTGAGTGATTTGTTTTCTTTTATGGAGTCACTTTTATAGAGTATAGATTTTTTTCAAGTCTGATTATGGTTGTTACACTGACATAGTGAACCATGCATTGGGATCTGACCTGATCTGCAGAGAGTCCAGGTGAATAGAAATTACCAGCTAAGTTAGGATCTAGGTGATGAGAAATTGTAAGTTAAATTGTATTATAAATTCTCTATTAAGATACTTATTGTAATAAATATAAACATCATAATATAGAACGGTATCTGTATTCTGTTAAGAATAGAAAGCTTAAATTGTAACTATAATTTAGTGCCATCATTATTCTGCCAAGGATCCATGAAAGAATCTGTCCATCCCCTCCATGTTAGATGACAGGATTGTCCACTTCAGTCTCTCAGGGGCTTCACAATGCAAGCTTCCCACCTCCCATAGCTACATCTTTGCTATCTAGTTTCTTTCATTTCCCAGTGCCAAATCTCTACAAGTGGTGAATCTCTGATGCTTCGACTGCTATGACACATACTCCACAGGGCAGAAGATTCACCTGTTGCAAAATGTGGAATATGTAACATTTTAAAAGAAAGGATGTTCTTTGATGTTTGATCTTTGTGTACTTTCAAGCCTAAACAACGAGAAAGATTCAATCCATGAAACAAAAATTAGCCAACGAGCTCTAAGTGATGTCCAGGTGTTGGAAAGACAAATTACTTATTTGTAGAATTGCCTTGTTAAGGCTTGACACATTTCAATTATCCTAGACCTAGAGGGAGGTTAACAGTGCTTGAGAAGAAGGATGTACCACTGATAGGGGACACAGAGAAGGCAGAATTTACAGCCCACAGGGATATCTGGCAGAACCCCCAAGATAAGGAAGAAATAGTAAAAACAAGCCAGCAACTGTGCTGAATCAGCTCCAACTGTGTACAAGGTAATTCCAGCAGGAGCAGATCATGACCAGCTCGTGGCCGCTGACCCAAGAAATCCACAGGCTCCAAGGAAGAGCAAGAAGACTAATTAGCATGAGAAGAGAGAGAATCATTAATCAACAGAAAATAGAATACTGCTTAATAAAAGACCTAGGTAACTTGTACCAATGATGCCTTTGTTTGCTAAAATGTATCGATAGTGAAAAGTTTGGCAGTTGTGGTGCTGTCTTTGTGGATTTGCCAGTCAGTGCCCCTTTCTGTGCAGAACGGCCAGTACATCAAATACTTCCACTCTGTGCATGATCAGCCTTTTGCACACCGGGTGCAAGAATCTATTTTTGCAACACACCTAAACTAGACAGAACCCACTGCTCTCACCTGAGTGTATACCACGAAGGACTGCTACCTGCACAGGGATCATATTTATTATTCAGAAACAAGCAAACAAACAAAACCACAACCAATCAAAACAAACAAACAAACCCACAAAACAAAACAAATCACTATCTCAAGATGAAGATTAAATGTACAAGATCTACTGTATTTCAGTCCTAACAGTTGATCAGTGAAATCTGAGGAGGAGGTAAGTAGCTGAACAGATATGAGCAGTAGTAACTGTATTTTTGAGGTGAATAATCTGATCCTATTGCACTAAACTTAGAATTATTATCACAGCTTACCAGAGGTTTAAATATCAGGGGCTGTTTATGTCCCATATTTCTCCCTTCCAGCTGCTGAATTTTCCCTAAGCTGGCAGGCCTGCAAAGCATTCCCAAAGATGTAGTAGCTGGTCAGGAAGGTGCAGAGACATGCTAGGAAGCTGCTTCCACCCAACAAATGGAAATCCTATGTGGGCCATAGAATAATGCAGTTTCATGGGGAGTTAAACACAAGTGGATTTGAAAAACAAGGTTAGTTGCTTATAACCCAGGCCTGATAGAGAAGGTTTAATCTTCTATTAGCACACGTCACGTATGATTTCATACCATTTTAATCGCTCTTGCACTGGGCATTATTAACCCCAAAGAAGGTGCCTTCATAACCTTCAGGGTATCTCAACACGTGTTTCTCTGTTTTTTTAAGCCACACATCCCCGTTTAGCATTTTAGAGTGAGACACTGTGCATACGCTGTGCCCACACAGCACCATCTCTCAGGTGCCTTTTACAGCCGGGAGACCCTTCGCGGCATCTTTTGTGTCGCGGCGATATCCTTCGCTCGGCTGCCTTCGTCCCTCGTCCCATGCTCACGGGAATAATTCTCAGAACGTGTGACATCGCTGCTGCCAATCCCGTGCCACCGCTCCGTGACAGCCCCGGCAGAGCCCCTCGGGTGCCTTCGCACGCACTGCAGGGCGAGCCCGCGCTCCCTCCCCGCGGTGTCCCCGCATCTGTCCCCGCATCCGTGCCCGGCACAGCTCCGCACCACCGGGAGAGCCGCGGCCACCGGCTGCTCCCCACCCTGCCCTCATCCCCGCGCTCCTGGAGCAGCACCGCTCCGCCCCGCTCGTGCCACGGCGCTCCCCCATCCTCCCCGCCCACCACCTTCTCCCCTCCCAGACAGGCACAGCCCAGGCGAACCGCCGGGCGGCTGCCTTCGTCTCCCTCCCCTGTCTCCTCAGATGCCCTTTGCAGCCGCTGCAGGGTTATTATTACAGTCCGTGGCTGCTCCCTCCCCCCCCACTCCTCCATCCCTCCGCCCCTCCGCGCCGCTGCGGAGCGCCTTGGCCCCGCTCTCCGCCCGTCCTGGCCGCCGCCCAGGGGGTGCGGGATGGCCTGGGAGGTGCGGGATGGCCCGGGGAGGGCGGGATCGCCCCGGGGGTGCGGGATCCCTCTACGCCCTGGAGACAGAGGATCACCGTCTCTCCAGGGGGGTCCTTCGACTTCGCGCCCCGCGGAGCGGCAGCGGCTCCCAGACACGGGGAAAGGGGGGGACACGGGAGGGGAAAAGCGGGGGA
>JAYRBT010000093.1:12737666-12762338 GCA_036023395.1 Myiotriccus ornatus
ATTGCAGACTAAGCAGTCTGGCGCTGCAGCAGCGTGCGGGGGGAGGCGGGCGGGCGGGCGGGCAGGGGGAGTGTGTATGTGTAAGGCGGGGGGGAGGTGGGGGGCGGGAATGGAGCTGGCAGCTGGCCAGCTACCATCAGAATTAGCTCATTGTTCAGTATAACCAGCGCTGGCAAGCAAAACCCAGCCCGAGAGAGAGGGAGAGGAAAAGGGAGAGAGAGAGAGAGAGATTGAGACTGTCCCCCAGCCACCCCCACCCCTTTTTTCTTTTTTTCTCCGAGGCTGCACTTTGGAAGAGGTGCAGTCATTCTTACCCACACCCCCTACCCTCTCTCCACTCCCCCAACTATAAATTCCCTTCTGTAGCATGCTGCCCTTTTTTAATCCACATTTGTGTTTCAGATCATGTAGAAAGGACAGAAAGTGAGCAGGGAGCGGGGGCTTTTGTCTGTAAGTATATGCAATTCCAATCCACAGAATTTTATTTTTTTAAATTAATCCCCTCTCTCTTGCCCTCCCCCCCTTCTTTTCACCCCTTCCTCTCCCTGCGTCTTTCTGTTTCTTTTCATTTCTTTTTGTCCTTAGCCGGACTTTGCTGCAGCTTGGCTTTCCCCTCTCGGTGCACATTTCCAAACAGTCTTTTTAAAAGAAGATGAGAAAACGTGCTCTATATGTGTTTAACTCTTTGTCTTTGTGCTTTAAGGAAGGATTTCTAGGCTGTGGATTTTTCTGCACCCATGCAAGGGGAGATGAGCAGTGATTTTCTATAATGTTTTCCTTTTTTCTCGCTTTTACACTCTGCAAACACCAAAATGTGTTTTTGAACCTAATGCACTTGGTTATGTCAGCATGCATGCAAGGCTCTAGCATAGGTTTATCATCTCCTTTCTTCTCCCTTGTGAAACAAATCTCCCTCTTCTCCGACCTGACACTGGATTCCTCTCAGGCTGTTGGGGTCTATTTTTAGAAAGCAGTCATTCTTGCAACAGCCTTCTGCATTTTTGCATGTGCAGCAGTTAAATTTTGCGTGGTTCTTTTGAGAAAAAAAAAAAAGCCAAACAAAACCAAACCAAATCATATTTGAACATGTAGTGATGTGGTGCTTTCTTTCAAACGTTTGTGTGTACATTTATAGACATAGGAGTTTGCAGTTTTTAATCCAGTATGTATGTGTGTATTTGTGTAAACGTATGACTCATACCTAATTACATTTCATACATACACGCTAAAGGTAAGAAATATATAATCAGTAGAAGAGACCTTTAATTTTTTGTCATTATGAGGCAACTGATAAAGGAGATATGCTACAAATTCGGTCAGTTAAGGGAGTGATAATTTAAGGTAAATGAGGTAGGACCTACTCTTATATTTTTTCTCTCCCTGTTTAAAATAGAGGGGGGGTTGTGGAATAGAGAGAGAGGGAGAAAACTGGAGGTTATGTAATGCAGTGCCATTTCCAAAAATACCTAGTCTCTGGGCCGTTACATTGTGTTATACTTGTTCCTTGATTGCAAAAACCCACACTTCATAGTATGCCTGGGAACAATGGACCACAATTACTGTAAGCATACAGTGACAGCTTTTTGTCCTCTTGAGTGATTTTTGCCTGTGTTAACCATGAGGTATACTGCTCTTCAGAAATGTACTGAGTGCTAAGAATAGCATGGGGTTCTGCAAATCCAGGTACCAGGGATTCCTTTGTCCTATATTTAAGACTACAGACCGCTGAAGTGCAGAGACGCATGATATATAACCATTCGTGTGGTTAGAATAATTTGCATGACTTTAGTTTTAACTACTGCAGTTAATGCTTGGTTCACTCACTGTTAGGCTGGCAAAAAAATACCTAATAAATATTGTGACTGTTGGAGTTACCTTTTTTTCCCATTTTTAATTTTTTTTAAATTGTTTTCAGATTGTTCTCCTTGTGCTACTTGAGAGAAACTGCAATCCCAAGACTTAACAGAATCTAAACATGGTAAGAATCAGTTGCTTTAGCACAGAATCAATATTTCTTTTGGTATAAATACAAACCTTATTTCCCTGTTCCCAGTACACATTTATAAACATGACCTTTATAAGACATACTTTTTGAGGCTATGGGGATTTGCCATACAATAACTGATGTACTCTGAAAACCTCCTTGTGTCGGATCTTTTATTTCTTGCAATTTTGAATAAAAATCTGAAATCCCTCTTTGTGCAGTAAAGCTTATTTAATTGAAACAAGAAATGTTTAGGTTACTGTGAAAAATACACATCATAGCACATGTAGCAATACATGCAGACAAAGAGATATCCAATAATGTCAACTCTGACACCTTCCTTCCAAAAAGAAATAAATAGGTCATTGCACTTAGTAAATGAAACAGATTTAATCTGTTTAGTCTGTCAGGGAAGTTACTAAGAGGTTAACTAAATTTTCTTATGTGGTAATGTTTTTAGAAGATTAACATTTCTTTGTGACACAGATCTGTTTCAGAGAAAATGGCTAGGCCTCAAACCTGACTGAACTTACAGGCACTTGGTTGGAATGTATTTACTGAACAATAACCCATTTCCTTCAGTGTTAATTGTGTTTATATCTTTAGTGATTAAAGCCCATTTGTTGAACTCTGAGATAGTGCTGCTGACAAACAATCAATTTTAAGGATGAAATATTATACATCTAGATATAGTATTCTCTGCAAAGGACTGTCTCAACATCAGCAGGACAAAGATAATATTTTTTTTGCAGAAAAAGGGCTCAAAATAGGCAGATTTAGTTTAGGTGGTCTGTTATCGTGCAGCATTCTTGATTGAAGATGCGGCTATCACTTGGAGCATATCTCAAAACATGCCCTGACATAAATGTGAGGCAGTTTGGGTACTATGTGATAATATCATGGCTAAACACCTGTTAATTTGTATGGAGAAATGCTTGAAGTATCATTGCATAGGGTGTACATTACCACAGAATATTTTCCAAAATGCAAGGTTCTCAGGAATATACTCTTATTAGGATTGGGTTAAATTAATTGCATTAATATTATCCTTGTCTGGTTCTTGCATTAATATTATCTTGTCTGGTTCTGGTGTTGTTTTGATTTGGGGGAGGAGGGATTTTTAAAATAAGCAAATACGTACTCTGTTATAAAGGCTTTGCCTTTGTTTTTGGCTCCTTGTTTTATATAATTTCTCTCTGCAAAAATAAACTTGCAAATTCTGGAGTTTTAGTCTATTTTGGAACCTACTTTCATCAAAGTGCTTTGCTCATCTGTGTATAAATGAATAGATGGGGGTGGGGAATTAAAAGGGAAATGATTCACTTAAACTGTGAATAGAAATCATGTTAAAATACATGTTGTTCACACAACTGTGGAATATTGGATAAGGCAACTGTTTTCCTACCAACACCAAGGTGACAATCAGCCCACATTTTTAGATGCTGTGCAGGCTGCTATGTGCAATATATGCCTATCTATGGAACAAAAGATTATTTTAAATCTAGTTAGGCATTAAATAGCTGCTGATTTTTACCAGCAGATGGTTCCATAAATCTAGCAAAGTTCCAGTAGTAGTCAATGAAATCAGTCTTGTAAAGCCAGTCTCTGGGCTAGAACATAAAATACAACTTAGAGTCATCCAAATGCAAAAAACAAAATGTTGTTACCCCCCTGTGTAGTTCTGTTTTTTGTTTTGCAGTGTAACATAAATAAAAATCTCATTTAGCTGTTTTGAAAAGTTTTTTATTTGTCAAGAAAAGGCCTAGTTCAACTTATTTTTTTTGTGATCAGAATTAAAATGTAAGAAACATTAGATTTTGCCCCAACTTGCAAGGTTGCTTAAGATGTGATACTAGGGAGAATCTCTTCTCCTACCACCACCCCTTTTTCGCTTTCCTTCACTTCTGGCACACTAACACTGAATGCAATTCTAAACCAGACCACTGACATACTTTTCTTGCAGTAAGGGACGCAGTCCTTGGCATATTTCTTGTATTAATTGCAAATATCTTCCTAGCCGCTCTAATTTGCAGGAAATATTCTTCTTCAGATATCAACACTGTCTATGCTGAAAGACGTGATGGTAAAAGTGCTTACGTTGTTTTTCATATCACAGCATATGCAAAGGCTCTGTTCTGCTCTCATTGGGGTAGTGAAAATTCAGCTGTTGGATTCACCAGACTGAGATAAACCTTTAAAAATGGTGGAAAATGGCTTGTTTATTTCTTTGCTAAAGTGGAAGCTGATTACTTGTTTCGTTAAGCTTACAGTTAAAATTGTGAGCAATGGACTCGAATAAACTTGATAAGTGAGAACAAATGAATTCTTGCTTTAACTTCACTGTCTTACTGTTTCTTAATGTTCTTTTTCCAAAAAATGTTTCTTAAACTGTTTTCAAGTAAACACAAATAATTTAACAGACGAGTTTCCAATGCTGCTTTTCCTTTTTCTAGGCTTGGAATTAGAATTTCCTCATACCTGGTAAATTAATCAATCTTTCTTGGAGCTCTATAATAATAACATCATGAATTCAACGAGAAATAGAAAGGCAGAAGACTGTACTATCTCTTTTTCTATAATATTAATTTATGGACCTTTTGAGCCATCTTACACAAGAACATCTGCCATTTGAAGATCTGTTCTTACTAGTGCATATATTTCCTTAAGTGTCTACCTTAAGGGAGAAAGAGTCTTTTATATTTATGTGCAATGCATGAAATCCTGAGGTGATTTAAGTGCTATTTCCATCTGAAATGCTAGAATTTCTGTACACCACCTTCACGGGAAGTGCTGAATGACATAAAATATAAACTAAAAATTTAGTGCTAATTAAAGATGAAAAATGGGCTCTAACTAAAAAAGAAGGAAAAAAAGAATTATTTTAAAAATTTTTTTCTTCCCCGAGTGATACAACCACTGAAATAAAGGAACTTTTCAGAGAGTAAGAAAGTCTTAATTCCAGTTTTCTGTGACCTCAAAGAAGACTCTTAGCAAAACCAAGGACAGGTTGCTGTTTGTGGTGAGGGGTTTTTTTGGTATTTATTGATGGTAAATGATTGTTTTTAAAGAAAGAAATCATACCATCAGTTTAGACACTTGACACAGGGGTCTGTTTGTTTGCTTCTAAAGCACTCAGGTGTGTTCTTTTTTTCTGACATTGTGGTTCATTTCTGGATTTCAGGTTCAGTCCTGAGGATTTGCTGTGCAGGTGCTAAGGAATTTAAACCAACAAAACTAATAAAAATGTGTATCAGTAAATATTTAATTTTGACCTACCTGAAAATAAACAAAAGATAACCTAGAGCAGATGATTAATTTACTTCCGACTTACCGCCATTAGATGATTACCAGTAGATGACTTTTTCTTAGTCACCAGTGATGTGGAATCTCCAGGTTATGTGTTGTGCAGTATAGCTGTGTCATCCCGAAGCAAAAAGGCCCCAGAAGTAGGTAATTTGGGTTGAATGCTTCCCATAGTACATCCTTGCCTGAACTGCATCTGTTCTGAGGTTATTTTGTCATTTAAATTCTCTGCATTTTAGAGTCCTACTTGTGGAAAAAAAGAGAAATATGGGATGATGACCTTTCAGAATGAAAACAGTTGGGAGAAAAGTTCTTCTTCATTAAGTCAGAGAGAAAGAAATGACAACCTGAATTCGGTTGAAGAGAAAAGAATCACCATTCCAATTTTTTTTTTTTTTTTCGAAGGGGGTTTATAGGGAAATTCATGATATAATTGAAGTTAGATGAAGATATTTATCAAACAAAGTCTACATTTATGATTTCATCCCAGTTTAGCCATTATATACCTTATTTCCAAGGAGTTACATGCAGGTGTCTTTACACATTCTGTAATTTTCTGTGCCTATGAAATGACTCCACCTTGGTTAGAACAGCTCTTCATAACTCTAGGATTATCTGTGGAGAATGGAGCCTAGAATTGGTCTGGCAGAGGCATTATTTGGAACCTTTTATATGCTCTGAGGAAAAAAAATTGAAAAGAGCAGGACATGTTATGTCTCTAGACACACACTGCACACACTGGACAAATGCAGCTCTTGGTCTGGCATGAAAAAACTCATACTTGTTGATTATTACCAAGCCTGGCATGGGAACTGGAATCTTCTTTATGGTAATTCAGAGCTGCATTGGACCTATAAGACTGTATCAGATGCTCTTCTGTTCATGTGTAACATGGGTAGAATTTGGTTGAGAAAAATAATTGTGGGGGTGAAAGCTAGCAGTTTTGACCATCTGAATGTGTATATTGTGCTTTTTAATTATGTTTGTTTTGTGCATGAAGAATACATTGTGAACAGTTTGCTCAGTGTTACTTGATTCCTGAAAACTTTAAGGGAATTAAAGCTTTCCAGCTTACAAAATTTATAAGCAGAAATGCAAACTCATTTTTGCAATACTTCTGTCAAGTCACCTGTTCAATTGAGCAGGAAACACAGTTTTAGTTGGTTAAGAGTAAAAAAGAAGGGCATAAAAAAAATAATATTTGTCCAAAGCTATAGATAGTATGGATATTTCTGTGGTACAGCTCATATGCACATTAAAACACAAAAAATTTGTATATATGTGTTTCTACTCATTCACAAACATTCATGCTCTGGGTGCTAAAATTTTCTAACTATGCCCCAGCGTACTTTATCTGAACAGAGCTGTGTTGACACATGGAATGGGAGGTTTACATAATACTAGATCCTGGACAGAGCTTTACTACATTTTTTCTCAAAGGCTAAAATCTTGGAAAATCAGAAATAAGAATTATTATATACCTTGTAACACTACAGTTGTGACATTGATTTTTAGGACTTGGGATCTAAGGCCATCACAGAATATTTTAATTAAAAATATTTTGACTATTTGTATTTTGGTTTTATTTCAAATAGTTTTTCACCTCATTAAACCACATTGGTTGAGGATATGATCTAGAAAGGTGCAAAATGTTATTTTCAAATGTTTTAAGTAGAACGATAATAGGAGTCATTATTTGAGTGTTACATGCAATTCAATTTGGACTTCTGATCTGGCAAATTCACAGCAGCATTACTGAATGAATCCCTATGTACATGTTGCTGGGAGGATTCCTGATGTTTCCTTCTCTAAATACTGCATTAAAAAACAAAACCAAAACAACAACAAAAACAAACAAACAAAAAACCCCACACAAAACCCACAACAAAACACAACCCCCACCACCACCGTCAGCATAAGTAGGATTTTCTCATCCTACAGGAAGAAGTGTCTGTGGATCAATTTTATTAACACTAACCTGATTGTCTGTCTACTAGCTTAGCATACTTATGTGGGAGCAAGTTGAAAAAAAAAAGGAATAAGAAATTTGTGTGTTTTAAGCCTTGGCTTAATATGTACATTATCAGAAAGAACTCCTGAACTCTTCCAGCACTGATGTTTAGAAAGCACACATTGGGACCACAGAGTTACTCAGGTCAGGTGGTCAGGTTAGAGAGGAACACCTTTTCCTTCTTCGTTTTGATATGACTGTACCTAAATCTCTGTCATAAAGGACAATGAGTTTACATAACTCTATTCCTGCTGGCAGAAGAAAATCCTATGGAAATATTGGTATGTGTGCTTACCCTTAATTTCTCACCTAAGTAATTATATAAGGCAACTAGGAAAACCCCAGAAAGAATACTTGGCAGCAAAAGTTCTTTCCCTTTGTGCCTCTGTTAGATGAGTCCTAGAATCCACAGATATTTTATTACTTTCAGCCTACAGTGCACACATGATACACTTTGTAGTTTTGTATCTGGAGTAGCACTTAGTTCTGTTAGATGGTACTAGAGGCTGGTAATATGGAGACTTCAGGTAAATGTGCCATAATGCTTTCAAGCACCAGTTACAATCACCTGTGGTCATTACAACCCTTTTAATGAGGTAAGTACTGGCTGTACAGTGTGGCTCTTCTCCCATTTCCAAGAGTACTGCTGGGGATCTAAATGCTGTCCTGAACAATGCTGCTTGGGCAAGAGGCTGGCATCTCAGAGGCAGAGAGCTTGCCACTGCTTGGGGAACAGCATCACTTGTTGGATTGCTGGTCATCTTCCTGGTATGTGTGAGAAAAACAGTTTCAGTCCAAAACAATCTACTGAGTCTTCAGTAAGCTACAGCTTTCAGGCCATTTATTTAGAAAATTTATAGGAAATTTAAAAAAAAAGAAACGTTTCTGGGAAGTCTGCTTGTTGTATACATTTTGTGTACTGCAAAACTGCAGGGCTAGGTCTGAGAGGGCACACAGGAGTAACATTACTCTGGCCTGGCTCTGTTCTTGTTCTTTCTTCAGGGTTCCTTAATGGCCTTTTCTGTAGTCTTTCTATTCAGATCAAAACTCAATGGAGTGAGAAGACTGGACTAAATGGACTTTTTGCTCAGCCTGTGACCATGTTCCTTTTCATCCTCCTCTGTTGCTTGAGTAATTTGTCAGTGTTGTGTATGAAACTACTGAAAAACTTACTTTCATCCAGCATTTTGCTGCCATGCCGTGTGTTCACCTGATTTTATAGCAAGAGACTTGCTCATGGATCTTGTTCTGCAGTTATCATTAGGTGTAGATGCAAATAACTACTAATTAAACTCTACCTTATTGCACTTGAAGAGCAAATTACAAACTCCTGTGTAATTGACTGAGAACTTGAACACTGTTTTAATTCTCAGTCATGTTATTGTTGTTTTTCTGTGTGTTGCATGTTAAGTGAAACAATAAAAAGAGCCACTGTAGTATGGAGGCAAACAACTTAAGTATGATGGGTTGTATTGGGCTCTGAGTTAGGTTTTCTGGAGGGCTCATTTGCTTATTATATTTTCTGTGATGTTTTATAATTTCAGAGTACATGCACAGAAATTTACTGGAGGAATAAAGTGATTTACAGCCATTTTATTGCTTAATGGAACTTTCCTTATAATATACATTTATTTATTATTTTTGTTCTGAAATAAATGCATTTCTTTCTCTTCCAGGGAGTGCAATACTCTGTTAATCAGTATCTTGAAAATGCATAAATTTAGTCAGGATGAGCTTTTATGACAGGATTCACAATATATCATTTGAACTTTTTTCTCTTATTCTTTGTGTGTGTGGTAAACATTAACAATGCTTTACAATAGTTTTAGCATATCAATGAAGTAAAAAAGCAGAATGACAGCACTTGTAACACACAAGCCAGATTCTTCCTGACTAGTGCAAATGATCTCTCTGCCTAAAAATTGCATTAGGTTCAGGTTGTGTGGGGTGGATTCCTTTCCAGGGAAAATTAGGAAGTGTTTTCTATAATTAATCTCATTCAATCACGTATGCCAGAAGACAGCTAAAATTTCTGTTTGGGATTCTTATGACATACAAAATTGGGCAGAAGTCTGCTGACTACACACAAGCTTGATCAGCTTGTGGTGTCACCCTCCTCAACAGCATACTCACCCACTTTTGGAGGCCAGTGGTCATGTAAAAGATGTGGAAAATATGCTGCCTCTGAACTTTTAAGTGTCTATATACCCAACATCCTTTCCTGCAGCAAGGGACTCTGCAGCAGTAGAGCCCATTAGTCTTAGAAGCATGATTTAGAAACTTTAGCACAGTCCCTCAGACAATTTTCTTTTTTGTGTCATGGGATGCTCTGAGTACATATATAAAAGATGCAACCTTTATAAAATGGATGAGGACAGGAGCTAATTCTTTAAAGAAGCTGATACAGATGACCCATGGTAGGACAGTACATACAAGCAAACACTTCAGTGTAAACGGATGAATAGAGACTTTAAGAACAATGAAATAAGTGGTAGATGAAGACCAGTTTATATAAGAAGTTTCTTCACTAAAATCTAGAAAAACTATCTCCAAGGTCATTTCCTTATGCTGTGTAGGGAAGAAGCAAATGACACTCTATTCTGTGAAACTGACAAAAATTGCAGAAGTGATGAACAAGGACTGCAAAAAAACCCCTAATGAATAAACTTTATAATTCATGTGCAGTGTGGAGAAGGGGATGCAAGGAAAAGCATACTTGTCTCATTTAGGTCTTTTCATCTCTATGTGGTTGTGAGTTTGAGTCATCAAATGGGGAGGAATAAAAAGCATCAGTAATATTTTCCCCATCAAAAGGCAAAGACATCAGAGGGTGCTGATGCAGAGAAGTCAAAGGCAAATTCGGGTGTACAGTTGCCCTGCCATGTTCTGCTGATGCCAAGTACTAATTATCACTGTAATGACAGGTAAAGTCTCACCAAAAGGTTGGGACACTTGGAACAATCTCAGCCAGGTGGAGGATCATCATATAATTCTTCATCAGTTCTCTCAAACCATTTATATAATTTTCTTTACTCTGGAATTAACCAAGTGAAGTAATTTTTTTTTCCACCTGGTGATTTTTTATTGTTATTGACACTGATGTGGAAAACAGGGATGACAGAAAAACCTGCTGCTCTGACTGTATATTGAATACATGAAATCAAGTTATTTGGGGTAACTGTCACTGCACCTCAACCACAGGCTCAGACTTGTGGTGCAGAGCCAGTCAAAAAAGCAAACTAATTAGCAAAATTGACAACTCTCACACCTGTTAAACCACAACATTTTTAATTAATTAAACTAAGGTAATTAACTTGCATTTAAACTTGAACAGCTTGCAGTTTTTGATGATTCAACAGGGAGAACTTCCTCACTGAGCCTTTGTCAGAGTCAGCTTATCACAATAGAATTATCCCATTTGATCGGGAGTGTAGCTTCTTCAGTACAACAAAGGTTCATCAGAACTTCAAGGACTCTTTGAAACAAGGAGTAATGATGAGCACTCTTGATGTGGCCTTATCATTGCCCTCTGCAGAAAGTTCAGATAATAAAAACTGTCTGTGAGTACACTGCCAGCCAACTAAACTCTCAAGAAGCAGCAACCATTTAGCTGTATATATTAAATCTTCTGTGCTAGGTTTGGAACATGTGGATATTTGTATTATATGCTTTCATAATGTTCCCCTCACAGTGTTAAAAAAAAAACCTACCAAAGATGGGAGCACTAGTTTAACCACTTGCACTGAAGCAAGGCGTTGATTCTAGCAAAAGAATTCCGTGCAGTTTTGTTTAAAATTAATTAGTGAGGTTTTCATTAACAAAATTAACTATTTGGTGTTTGAGCCACGGTTCAGAAAGATTGTCTGTTTATGCATATGGATTGTGCTTGTGGGACGTTGGTTACAAAGAGAACTTTTTACTGCAGTGGGAGGCATTTGTGGGAATTGAAAAGTTCATGGTAAGATGTGCTGGGAAAAGTAGATATACATCTCTAACCAGCTAGTAACTAAGAAACTTTTTTTTTTTAAAAAAGGAAAGATAACTTCACAGACAACTATGTTATAAGTTTTTAAAAAATAAATTACGTAGTGTCTTAATTTGGAAAGAAAATCTGCTGGACTCTTTCAGTGATGCTGAGACCACCTACAAGGGAAATAATTTACAAGTTTTCCCTGAGTAGGCTCAATTCCATTGTTTTGTGTCATTGCAACACAGAGCAATGGTGGTGAAAAAAAAATCCATTAACTACTTTAAAGAAATAAAGGTACAGAAAGGAGAAGCAGGATTCCTTTCTGGCTATGTAGCCCATCCTTAGGAGAACTGCGTAATAGGATGGCCTCTCTCTGTTCTGGTTTAGGCACTACAGACACACAGGGCCCACAGTCCTCACAGCTGCAGAAGTGTCATTTTAGTGCTGCAGAAGGAAAGAACCTGCCCCTTTCTTTCCTTCTTTTCCACACACCCCTCTTGTTTTAGTCCCCTGTTCCTTCTGCATCTGCTGTTAGACTGCTAATCCATATAGCAAATCCTTTCTTTTCAGTTTTCTGTTTCCCCCCCTTTCCTAGGCAAGCTCCTGTAGAACTACTAGAGATTGCCTTTTATTTGGAATTATGAATTTCTTGAGTACTTGTCATCATTTCCTTTTTATTTTCATTTCCACTCCCCAGAAAATTGGTTTGTATGACAAAGAAGTTATTTGAAACTTCTCAAAAGCTGTTTGCTGATTTGCTCAGAACAGTTGATCTTCAATAAACTTTTAGTGAAGAAATCCTGACTGCAGTTGAATACCACTCCAAGCCTTGAATGAGACTTGATAACAGGAGTTCTGCTGTGGTCCAGCAGGGGGGATGAGGTGGAAATCTAGAAAAAGTAATTCCAGGGGATTTCTTAATTGTTTATTAACTATTAAAACTTTGGGAATGCTTAACAGGAGAATGCTTATTTTACTAAGTTTAGTATGCTGTAAATCTGGGTTTCCCCCCCCCTTCATGAATCTGTGTTTGAAAGATGCTCTTACTGACTGGGAATGAAGAGTGGGTACCAAGAAATTAATCTTAACATTTTGATGTGACTGATACAGTATATTTAGTCCAGCTATGTTAAATTTTTTTGTGTGTCTGTTTTAAAGCTGAGCAAAGATAATCCTCCCCTACTACTGCTCTTTAAGAGGACATGGAAGAACAGCAATTAGATTTTTGAAGTGTTGATAAAACAGAGTCTTTGCAATAGCAGGAGTTTCTCAGTCTGCTGGGTAAAGGAGAATAGAAAACTCTGGAGATCCTTCTGTAAAAAATATCAGTAAGTAGTTCTGGAGCCTGAATGCTGTAAGAGCTCATAAATATATTGGGCATTTATTTTCCTCCACTTTTGCTTTTTCTTTAACACTAAATTTTATTATTTGTATCATTTCAAAAGACTTGAGGCTACAGAATTGAAAACATACTCTTCATAGATCATTCTCAATTTCAAGCTGGCCTTAATGTTCCAGGCAGAATTGCATGCTGTTTTAGAATAGACAGCTTTTCCCAGATCAGTGGTGTTTTCCCTCCCCGTGCCCCGACTTCTCCAATTGGAAGTGAATGGTTTTGCATATCACATGTTCTGCCAGGAAGGTGGGATTCCAGTAGGATAACACCGTGAGTCAGACATTTAGGGGTGATCCATTCTAATTTATGGATGAAGTTTACTAGCTTAACTTTTTAACTAATTATTATTAAATACTAAGGCCATCAATATGATTCAGAGTGTGACTCTTACACATTGTGTAGACTTGCAGTAACTTTAGTTTTCAGTCCCTCCAAAAGCTCAGTAATTCTGTTCTGAATCATGATAGTTTGGTTATTTAAGCCAAGCCTGAACTTGCATTATAGTCATACAGGAACTACTAAGAAGTGAAAATTTGGTATGTATCAATGGAAGCATGTATTTAGAAGTGTTTGCTTTATGCTAACAGCTGGAATATTGTAACCCTTACATCCTACTCTGTAATGGAGCATTGCTTTGCACTTTTTCCTCTCTCTATAGCTTATCTTGCAACATTATTATCCGTTGTTTTGAGCTGCTGTAATTGACTAAATGTTCTTGCTGTGTTTTTCTAGCACCTCAGTTATCAGTATATTTGAACATCTAAGTGATTTCTGCATTTATAAGGCATGTAGCACAGCAAGACCTGATGTTTTTTGGTTTTGTTTTTGTTTTTTTCTTCCTGGTGGATTGTAGTAAGTTTTAAGTAGACTTGTCTACACCAGCTCTTTTTTTTTTTTTTTTTTTTTCATTTCAGAATCTTTCTCCACTTAGCCAGGATCCAAACCATGATTGTCTTTCAGCATTGCTCCCAAGTCAGACCTAAAGTTCTTTGGCTGTTCATTCACAACTTTGGTACACTCATAGCAGAACAGTTACTGCATGTGGAATATGTCCGTGTGATTATTATCTACCAATATGGGCCACAGTAATTGTTTTAAAGAAATATTAAGAAAATAGGACATTATGGATTTTTTTCTTTACAGAAAATTACTGTGAGAGGTAGCCAAGGGATTTTGTAGGGTATTTGGATTGTGGTGTTAGGTTTTGGTGCTTGGTTTTTTTAACCCTGGAACATAGTTGTGTGTTTATCTTACACTTTACAGCTTTTCACTCCTGTCCCATTCCCACTCTCAAACTGCAGATCCTCTAAGTTTTTATTAATTTACGCTGAGGATTTTTATTTTGTCATTTGACTTCAAGTGCTCATTTTATTCCTATTAAATTATTAACAGGGATAACACCGCCTATAGGCTAACCTAAATACATCTCAGGCTCCATGGAAGATATAGAAGGTCATATCCATCATAATGACTAATGCTGTATGCTGATGTTCTGTCCCTCTATATACATTTTTGTATATATTGCTGGTTTGAACAGGCATGTCCTGTGGTAGAGCTGAACTCCTATTGCTACTTCCCACCATGAGTTTTCACACAAAAATTACCACTACACAATAAAACCAAGACATATTTGCAGAATGGGTAATCAGCCTTTATAAATAGCAATAGGAGAGCTCAGAGGTTACTTTGTGTCTTTTGTTCAAGTGTTTCAAATATTCAGTGTGAACATTACCTGGTGAATTCACAGAGTGCCCAGTCCTATGTATTAATTATTTTATGTCGGACATACCCAGAAAACTTAACTGGCTTGTCTGAAATCTAAGGTGTGAAATCCAATCTGTTGCTTTAATCTGGAGAAAGCACTGTGGTTTGTACTGCAGAAAATCATGGGAGAATATCTGAAAGCAGGTGTTGCCTTGGGCTCTGTGTTTTAAATTTCCCACCTCTGTTTCCTGCCTTACAGTAGAATTTAGCACTTTCTATTGGAAAGATGATTTAAATAATCTTCTGATTAATTCTCCAAGTTACAACTAGTCCAGTTGTGCCAATTTATAGTGGACATGCATCTCCATAGAAATAAAATCATTCCTCCTGTTTCATTATATGTACAGCAGTAAGCAGGTGAGTAAAACTGATCCATCCATCAGTTATTTAAGTGACAATACAAGTTTTGATTCCCAAAGTGCAAACAGATTTGAATGGTGTAATTTTAAATAGCCAGCCCAAAACACTGACAGTTTCCAATCCAGGTATTGCGCTGAAAGAGTTCAATTCACCAAACACCAAATGCCCACGAGGCAGAACCAGGAGTAAAATAAATTCAAGAGCTTCAATATTGAATGTAACTTGTAGCTGACCACTTCAGTGCTTCATGAGCCCAAGATGAAGGATGTTCTGATCTTCATCCTGAAGTTGTATCCTGAAGCTCTTCCTCCTGAGGTGCACTAGCTTAGCATTTATTTACTCTAATCTCCCACTGTAGTCAGTAGACACCTTTGGATCTTACCCATTTTCCATACGAAAATTTTTCTATAGACATTATATCCTGCTCCCATCTATTTTATTGTACATATATTATAATTTGTTGGATTTTTTTTAATGCAAATTACAGGGTGCTAGCATAGAATTATAGCTCCTTCAGTGATCTTAGAAAGTTCTAGTTCACAGTTCATTGTGAAGGGATTATCAAAGGTGTGTTGCTTTTGTCTGCTGCAGTCATCAGCAGCAGACAAAAGATATTTTAAAGATATTTTAAAAATTCCATCCTATGCACTTTTCTCTTTTTTTTCCCAAACATCCTGTTGAATGCAGATTGCCATAAACAATAGAGTTGTAATGCTCTAGGGACAGATGTTGTCATGGCTACAAAAAATATGTACTAGGCGTTAAACACAGCTAAGTCTCTGGGCCAAGCTCAGCTGACATTAATCTTGGTTTTAGTAATGTGATCTATCATATGAACACAACTTCACTGCATTTAATGAATTTCTGTTTGTTAGTAAGATCTTGTATATATTTATGTCACTACAGGTTTATCAACCAAGGTCAATGACTTGGGTAAGCCAGAAAATCTTTCCAACCAGTGGAGGGGATGGGGGATTTCCAAAGGTAAAGTTATCTATGTAATTTCTTTCATATAACAAACAGTTTACTAAGATGAGAGTTTTCTGAAAAAAAATTAAGTTGCAACTTCAATGGATTTTATTTTATGACTGCTTTGAGAAAGTAGCCAGCTCTCATGATTTCATCACGAGTCTTATGTTATTGTTTTTCTTAAAGCCTTGGCTCGTTGTTCCAGGCAGTTAACTGAAGATTTCAGCTGTCATTTTAAAATTATGTTTTTAGCCTTCAGGCTTGCAGAAAACATGGGCTTGTGCTAGCTACACACCAGAAAGAAAACACACTGATTTTCAAGAGCTCATATTTCTTAAGCCTGTCACATGATTTTACAAGTTTGATATCTGAGTTTTCAATGCTTAATTTTTGCAATTCTCTCTGAGCAAAGCAGATGAAAATGTCAGTGATAATGCAGAAGGAGGAACCAGGTGGTGTTGTTTATCTTTTGTTAAAATTTTTGCTTGTGCTTTACCTGGCTTGAGTAATAAGCACACATGGCATGGCAGGTTTCATCTGAGTTTGACAAGGAGTACCCTAACATAAAGGCAGAAGATGTGGCTTGTCACATCTTTAGATGTGACAGGATTCATGAGCTTTTATTCTGTTACCGTTGCTGGCTTCATAAATGTGAAACTGGATATGAAATTTGTGTAGCAAAAGTATAGCAGTTACTCAGAACCACAGAATGTACGTGTTCATATTTTCATTACTGACTCAAGATCTCTGGGGCGGGGAAAAAAAGAAGCAAGTAAGTAAAGAAGAGATCACATGGAAAACTGAAGAGAGCACATGGAAAATTGTTTTGATTAGGTTTCAGTTATTAGCTAGACTCCAGCTCCCTGTTAAGAAAACTCTGCTATTATTTCATCTGGATAACGCTGTACTTTCCACACGTTTTCTCTGTAAAGGAACTTTAAAAATTTATAGCTGGACTATTTGCAGTCTGTTATTTTCAGGCTCATGTGCCAGCGTGCCAGTCTTCAAACTAACATATATGGTAGTACTGCCACTTTTAACAGTCACAGTATTCCAAAAGTTCAGTGGAATAGGCTGATGGCAATGCCAAAGCATGTGCTATATATGGCCATTCTTGCATCAAGTGAATTTGCTGACTTTGTGAATCAGCTGAGTGCTAATTAGAGGGGTTTTATTCAAAATTTCAAATTAGCAGCTTTAGTAAGTTGTCATTCATCATTAACAAAAGTTACTCCTGAAACACAGCAATGAAGCTGTGAATTATGTGCAGCATAGTTATAGCAATGCTGCATTATATAGGATTTATAAATAGCTGTGGGTTTATGCTGTACATAGCTTAAAGTAAAAGTTTATTTAAATAGATAGCAGTTTCTCAACTATTCAAAATGTATTATACACTTTTTCCCCTTTATAATTATTGGATTCTTGCTTTTTAAATACAATATGGGGTTTTTCTAGCGCCTGTGTAATTCTTCAAAAGATATTTGGCATATGCTTATATAGAGACCAGCTTTTAGAACCAGCTCCAAATTTCATTTCACAACTGACCTTCAAAGCAACTTGAATATAGTTGCACACAAGCCAGGTTCCAGCAGAGTATCAACTTTGACAGAATCTGTGTGTCTTTGGAAATTTTTTTTCATCTGTCCTATAAAATTAATTAGGATAAATTGCTGAAGAAAACTGCAGAAAGTTTTCAGTCCTCCAGCTGAGCAGTTTTATCTCCTCAATGCTAAAAGGCCTCAACTGCTAAAAGAATAAAGTAAAATTAATAGATTTTTTTAAACTATTATTTGAAATAAAATTGTTGGTGTTCTGGTTTGTTTTTGGTTTTGTTTTGGTTTTGGTTTGGTTTTGTTGTTTTTGTTGTTTTTTCTTTTTTATTTTCATGCAACCAACAAATATGGAAGGATGCAGTTCTTAAAGACAGTTTATTTCCAGACCTAAGGGGGTCACATGGGATTTTTTATCTCATGATTGTGTGGCAGAATTTCAGGACTGAGATTGTTTTCACAGCTGAAAAGGAACTGCCCGACACAATGCTTTTGGAAATTTGCCCAGACCTTTGGTCTGTGTGGTGTGCCTGTTTGCATCTGTGAGTTTCTAGTTTTCTTCTCACATCCTGTAAGTGATACACAACTAACAAATTTATTAAAAAAAAAAAAAAAGGTTAAAAATATTATCATGAGGATAATATGTGAAAAAGCATGTTTGTGCAGTCATTAAAATTTAAATGATATTTTCTCATTTTGAAATTCTTACAAAATCCCTAGTTTGGTTCCAGCAAAGGTATAATTCCCTAGTTTGGTTCCAGCAAAGGTATAATTCTACTCCTACTGTACTGACCAAAGTCTGATCTTTCTGTCCACTTCTGGGTGCCCCAAAGGAACAAGTCACCAAGAGCAAGTGATTTTGCTCTGTGTTCAACCTGAAAACTGCTCCTGTCTGTGTGTAGTGCAGAACCCCATGAGGATTTCTTTTACCGAAATGCAGAATTTATCCTGTAAACTGTGATAAAGGCAGTGGGAGATCCATGGGGTGACTGAATTCTCAGCACAATAAATGTGGCAAGTATGGACATCCCAGCAAAAATTCTGGCTTTGAAGAGCCAGGAAAGGAAAACTGCTGAAATTGCACTTTATTAGTAGTTGTGGGACTGCCAGCTGTTTAATGTCTAGTTCATAAATTTACAACTCTCAGATCAGAAAAAAAATGAAGCTGAAGAAGGCAATTTCTTAAACAAAGAGAAGCATTCTGATTATGTCACAGACATGTCCAAAGCCATACTAGCAATAAAACACCTTTACAATTATAATCTCTTAAACACAAAACCCACAGATTTATTTTTTCATACTTAGAATATATTATTAACTAAACAAATCCTTTTTGTTTTAGATCCCATAGTGGCATAACATCAGCAAAGTATTTCAGGCACATACTTACCTTTTAGGCTTCATTCTAAGGCTTAAATTGAAATATATATTTAAATGCTTGGCTGAATAGGCACAATTATTGTATTGTTAAAAAAGGTCTGTCTGAGGCAGCTGGCTTATATGGCCCACCATCTGTTTACTTGTCCAGAACAAGAAACACATTACAGTGTCTTTAGTGTGCTCATTTCAGTGGATTAGTATAGGGAGGTGACTTATTAGTATATGCTAGCTGCTTAAGCAGTAAGGTTTTTAAAGATGAGAGGTCTAAGCTGTAAAAAGTTTGCTTAGTATTAAGATGGTCTTTCATAAACTAGATACACTTTTATGTTGAAGGCCAAGTGGATCCATAAAACGGAACCTGGAGCTTAAAAAAGACAAGCAAACAATTATTTTATTGGTAGATAATACCATTAACATTAGAGTTTTGATTACTCAGGTTGGCACTGAGCCATATTTCCAAAGGGGCTTGGTGCCTGCCATCTGTCGATTCATGGCTCTGAGTTTTGCATTTACAGCACTGAGACCCTGTGTCTGCTTTCTGTGCTTCACATGTGCAGAACAGGTAATTGCTCATTTCCAGCCCCAGCTGTGTGCCAGAACTCCTGCACACACAGCACCTGCTGGTGCAGGTTTAGACCTAAGCTACCTCAGCTGTTATGAAGGTCTCAGAAATGGCTTGGTTGGTCAAAAGTGAGAAAAGTAATTCTGAGGAGTAGTGTAAGGATGACCTGCAAGGTCACTCCATAGCTTTTTTCCCTGTGACTTTTCTTGGATGGCTGAGGCCTACCCAGCTGCAACAGATGTCCAGATTCCCCAGTTCAGCAATGGAGGGTAGCTGCTGGTTCAACCCTTGCATTTTGGCTAGGATGCACTCATTTATTCTCAAGTGACATGTTCTTCTCAGATGGTGCAAGAATTGCCTGGTTTTCAAGCAGTCCTTTGCTCTCCATAGCATCAGTATGTATAGGTGATTCAGTCATGTTTGGTAGATGTTTAATTCTCAACTAAATCTGGGGAATTAGGTAAGCCTTAGGATGGGAGAAGGGAGGACTCCACCAAACAGACTTCTGCGAAGCGCAGCTAATATCAGTTTTTCATCTCCACAGGGAAATCTCCCCATCTCGAAGGAAGTGAATCGCAAGAAAAGTGAGGTGGAAGGGGAACGCCTGGTTCCAGAAAATAGCTATGGACGCCACTTCACCAAAATCAATTACCTCTACTCTTATTAAACATTATTTCTCCATTTGTATTACATATGGTGTATGGGTTTGATGAGATCATGGTGTCATATCTTGGGGATTGTTTCTGTGTAAATCATCAAGTGTAAGAAGAAACTATGGGACTCTGAGCCTTGCTTTAGAGAATAACAGTGGACAAATGTGTACCATAAAAACTAGTTTTTAACATTCTAACTCAAGCGAAAGCTCTCAGAATTTCACACTGTGAATCCATGTTTACAAACATTACAGGTGGGCCCTCAGGCCTGGTTCTACCACAACAATGTCTTCCACTACTCAAACTCCACAGCTCACATGAAACTGGTTAACAGCTCTCTCCATTTCCATCAACCTGAACTGCTTCTTGCAGAGGCTGAGAGTCCCCCTTTTTTTCATTTAGATGTAACAAGCCTAGTAGTTTAATTTCATCGATTGTCTGTATATCTCTATATTTTATCCATGTACTCTTTTGATGTATAGAAGTAGTATGAAACTCATGGTTTCCTTGTGGTAAGTGATCGTGATGCTGCCACGGGATTTGAGACACTGATGAATGGTGCTATTTTGGACTTTAAATATGCTCCTTGGCAAGGTAGCTCTGATGGAGTTATTTTTTATTTCCATGTTCTGAGAAGGTGTTGGTACTTTGTTTTACTGAATGTTGTTCTTTAGACTGGACTGACTTGTTTACTTGTGTCTTCAGTGTGGCTTTCTTATTCAGTGCTGTAGGTGAGTAACTACTTATAGCGTACAAGTGAGGAACTGATTCCCTATCAGTGTCCACTCACAAACATGCAGTTACAGCGGGAGCAATCACAAAACTGTAATTTACATAGAATCTCCTTTCTGACTCCTGTCCACCTTATGGAGAAAGACGAGCAATAATTTTCCACCAACTTCTCAAAATCTCTTGATTTTTGTCTTTTTTTCTTACAAGCCTTTTTAAAAGAAGGGACAAGTTTTAATGTCCTCTTCAAATCCATAAAATAGGGGATATAGTAAGAAAAATACAGCAAATTTCTGGGAGGAGAAGTCCTAAAGGGGAAAGAGTACATTTCCACAGTCCTGTCAACATGTGGACTTTACATTTTTGTTCTTGCTCCCAGACTACTATCAATACAAAATAACACAAACCACAAAACTAAGCAGTACCATCTACTCATGGAGTGTTGTTGTGTTAGACACAGTCTGAAAGCCCACCTTAATTTTTTATATAATTCTGTCTTTTAGCTCTTCCTTTTACAGGGCAGGCCTTGTTCTGAACTGTCTTAGCTTCTGACTGTTAAATACCAATGCATGCACTGCACTTCCTAGATTTCTTTCCTTTCCCCACCTTCTGTATCCCTTTCCTTGTACCTTTTATTTTCCAATAGATTAGATACGTCTGTTATGCTGTATATAGAGCAAGAAGTAATATTCAGCAGTCGTGGCATTTATGTATAGTTGCAGTTGTGTACTGCTGAAAATGCAGGCTTTTGTAACAATGTGATCTTTAATAATGCACTATAAGTACCCAATGTATTTTAGCTATTTTAGTAGGATTTGTTCAATAAATATGCAAGCTGTAAGGATAGCTGTGATGTCTTTGTTTCCTTATTACAGTAAAGGGAGGGCTTCTTTTTTGATGATTTGAACCTGTTCTTCACCTGCCTTCTGAGGTTTGTTTCAGGAACATGTGGTGAAGTAAAATGTGATTCATTTTGTAGCTATGCTAAGCAGTAGCTGTTAAGATAACCTGAATGCCAGACCTAGACCTGGGAAATGATACCTTGCTGGACAATGGTAGTCGTATACTTTGTCTTCAAGACTGTGGAGAGGTTGGGTCAGATGTGACACTTGATGCCATTTTTAGTAATCCTAGGAAGACACTGTGGGGCTGTGTGTGGCACACACAATATGTTTAATTTTCCGCCTCTGATAAACTGAATGAAAAGGTAATTTTCCTAGTGTACATGATACAGTTTAAAATAATGCTGATACAGGCCTCCCTTAAAAATATTTTTATTGGTGGAAAAGTAACACATTCATTTCTAAGGTTTAGAACATCTAATGATTGCATGATAGCGTAGAAAACAGATACAGTGGCATTTAAAAGAAAAACACAAGCAATGTTCTACCAATTAATACCAGACGTAGATCTGCCCCTGAAATTTTCCAGTCATGAGACCAAAAGAGCGCAATTCCATGTGCTCTGACTACCCCATAGAGTGAATTTACGCAGGGATTGAGTTTGGTTCAATTAGTTTATCAGAGAAAACTGACCATGCACATACAGCATCTGATCCAAATGGCCACTGATACCACTGCAGGAAACACAACAAGCAGCAGTGCACCTGGACTTGAGCTAACTGGTTACAAAGCAGTTTCATCTATCTGTAGCGTGTGTGTATTCATACTAACAGTATATCTACATGCATACATATATAAGGATACATAAATTATGAGAAACAGTTAATAGAGCAATGACTAATTGATATTTGATCTTATTTTTTAACCCGTGGGCTACTAGCTTTGGGAAGTAAGTGAACCATTTCAAAAAGACATATGAGAGGTTATTAAAAGGCTTTTAGATCACAATTCTATTGTTAGTACTATGTATTTAAGTTTGCTACCCAAAAAACCCCTTCTAAATCTGAAATATTTTAAAGGGTCACAGTCTTTTGGAACTTACAGCTGTAGAAATAATGGTTGCTTGACCTCTGGCACTGATTTTTAATCTTCACAGCAACATTGCACATTTTTATAAGATAGAATGATCTGTGGATTAGGGTGTTTGATGGAATTACAAGAACTGATAAGTCATTTTTGAATACCACAAATAGCAGGTCTTTTTGTTAATTATAAACACAAAGGACACCTACTGGATAAAACAACTTTTAATATGCTAACATTCTAGAGACTAAAATTTGACAAATATGGTTTAATGTAGATTATGATTAACAGTCATTCCCTGAATAAGCAAAGATGGCATATACTTTTGCATCAGCAATAGTGGATGTGGCACATATGCAGCATCAGCATCAAGAGAAAGAGGAAGACTTACAGTGACTACGACTAAAAAAAATAATAATAAGGTATGGGTGTTTTAAGGAGTGCCTCTAGGATTTAATACAAGTATTTCCTTGCCTTGCAAGGGTGGGGAATGGAGCAGGTTGGTGCTTCCCAGGTTGGCTGGAAGGCTTTCTGGATTTGGAAAGCTGATTAAAAGCACTGGGAAACAAAAGCAGTGAATATGTCTCACAGACAGTTGTTGTGAAACACTACGACAAGCTACCTTTTTACCCATATTATTAAATAATCATTTGTGCAATAGAAAGGCTAGTGGGAGTATTTTTAAAGCATGATGGTCAAGAAGATTGATTTGGGAAACACTGGTTCTAACTGTAAACCATGTAATAACATATTATGGAGTATCTGGCAACACACTATTTGTCCCTCAGCAAATCAAGCAAGAAACAAAACCTCCAGAGATGAATTCTATAAAATAGAAATAATAATGGATACTTGTTTTAATAAAGCATTTTTGGCTACACATTAATTAGGAACTAACTTGTTGCCAGTGAGCACTGGTTCATATTAATAATTTTATTCAGCGGAAGTTATCTAAATTCTGTATATTTGCACATAAAACATACTGAAAAGAATCACAAAAATCTTAAATCAGTAATACTTTAATGCCAGACTCCATTTAAATTTCCATTTAAATATAATCACATAGAAATTTAAATAGAATTAAATTATTCCAGATCTGTCTCTACAGCATCATGTTCCTGTGAATAAAAAAGCAAACATGATACTGGAACAACCTGGTGTATAACCAGCAAGAGAAGTGAGATAATAGTTTAGTACTACTCAGCACTGGCAAACTGCAGCTGGAATAAGACCTGAGCACCCAAGCTCAGAGAAGGTGGGTGAACAGTGGCAAGAGTACATGGAAAAGCAAAAAGTGCAGTGTGACCAATGGCAGAGAATGTGGCTGATGGGCAGTGACTGAAAGAAACAAGTTGGTTTAGTTCAAAGGGAAGCTAAAAAACTGCCTCTCGTACAAGTCGAGCAAGATGGACTTCAGTGTCATAAAAAGGGTTGTGGTAACACCTAGATATTCGGAAAATATGTTCATAAGCAGAAGTCTAGGAATGTGCTTAGGGAGTGGCCAAGGGAGAGGCTGTCAATGTTCACCTGCTGAGATCTTGCAGAACGTGCTGGCTCTGTTATAATGTGCATTACCTGTAACTTAAAACCAGACGAGCTTATCCTGAAATAATGATAGTCTAGAACCAGAAATTTCTGTCTTTCTATAGCTCCTTAAAGTCTTCCCTGACAAATGCAGGGAAATGTGGCCCCACACGTTTCCAAACCATTTACACAAGACCTGCTCCGGGCTGAGTCCAAGAGGGCTATGATCTACGTGCTAAAGCATGAGACCCCTTTTTGTGGCCCCTCACATCTCTGTTTTCTAAGGTTCATTTTGAGTTCTGGTGAAGTAAGAGACAGAAATACAGGAACTTACATGCACTTTGCTGCTGCAGCCATGAGAAAACAGGTAAGTTACACTCCAGTTCAGAGAAAGGAAAAAACAGGAGGAAAAAGGAAAGAAAGAAAATGAAAGAGAGATGGAGAGAAATATAGTAAGCAATTAAGGAAAAACAAGAAATTCAGAAATCTTTCCTGTTTGAGCTAGAGCTCCAGAGATGCAAGGTTTGCAGAGAGAAAACATGAGCGTCACATTCCAGTTTGCAATAGCTATTTTCCTTTACAGATGCAG
>JAYRBT010000093.1:12793484-12810078 GCA_036023395.1 Myiotriccus ornatus
ATATTTGGTTACTAGGGGATCTTCCGGTGGTCTCTGGTGGTCTTCTGCGGCTTGAGCTTGTCTTTTGAGCAGCGTGTTTACAGCTGGTTATAGAGCGTCTTTGGTCAGCATCTCTTATCCGAAAAGCTGGATACTTATATTGCCACCACTTTAACTAAAGCATTCAGAAACTTGCTTATTCCGCAACTATCTGAACAGAAACTTATATAGTAAAGGCCGATAGAAAATGACTGAACAATGGAGAATTACTGCTCTCAAACTGAGTGTGTTTTTATGATTGCAAACATACTCTTGTCATTCCTTCTACCCATTTTCAGAGAAGTGTCTCACAGAAGGACCCTGCCTGGCTGGGATTATAGGCTTGACTTAAAGCAAAATGTGAAATAGCTAGCACTGGTAGTGCTGCAAGAGGCTCAAGTGTACTTCCAACAAACCAGCCACAGCCGGCCGGTAGGATCTGCCGGCCTCTGAATGTCTTTCTTAATAGTGCTTGAACCCCTCAATCAGGCTTCAGTTTCCAAATGCCTTCCTCTTAAGAAGTGAGGTACTTCTCAGTTCTTTCTCTCATGTTGCTTCACATTTCTGTTGCCTTCAGAGCCCCCACATTATCCCAAGTTTCCTTCCATGAAAGGGAATATAGCTTCTTCTTTCTCCAAGCAGTTTGCCATTCTCTTCTTTTGAGCTGCCTATTTTTCTTTTTTTTGAGTCCTGCTTCAACAAGCTGAATAGACTCTTCTGGTGCATCTAGGCTAGGTGAAGTTCTTAGTCCTGTCCTGCATAGAAGGTAGAAATGTGTTTGGGTGTAGCAATGTGGTAGGACTAGTGTGGTAAATTTATGTCTTTGCCCTTTGGTTACAGTGTTTTGAGAGGGACTTGCATTTATTTAATTTTTCTTTTTTTCCTTCATGAGCAGACATTGATAGGAGAGAGTCAAGTGGTCCAAATGTAACTTGATTATTTGCGAAATTAACAAATCACTGTCTTGAAAGGGAGGAACAGAGCATCCAAACCTTTCACTCTTCCAATACACCTGTACCTCCTCTGCTCTAGTAATTATTAAGGCTCTTGTATTCCAGTGTTAAGTGTTATTTACTGTTGTATTCCTCTAGGAAGTTACCTGCATCTCAGTGTTTCAAATCATATTACTCCCCAGATTATACCCCTGCAAAATTTCTAGTTGGACTTTCTTTTTGCCTCCTTCTGTCTGTCCCTCCCTCTCTTTCTCCTCTCTTTCTTCCCTCCCTTCTTTCCAGTTTGGTACTGTGCCTGTAAAGGACATTCAGAGCCTTACCAATCACCAAAGAGATGTGTTTTGCTCCAAAATATCTTAAAAAGTTCTGGATGCAGTACTTAACAGTACTGTTCTTTAGGACATTTAGTTCTTTGTGCTTATATAATCGTGACTCCAGATAAAGCAATGCCATATGGTACTGTCTTTAACACCAAAATTCAGAGATGTTGTACAGAGGTTCCATTTAATAGTTAGCTAAAAGTCAGAAGATGATAGTTTCTTTATTTTCTCTGTGTATCTTTAGAATAAATGGACTACTACTTGCAAGAGACTTTTAGTGAGGCATTTAGCATAGCAGCTTCCCCTTCTGCCACTGTCAGCACCTCCTGCACACATCGGTTTGGTTATGTGTTGCAGGAGTACAATCAAAAGTTGTGTAGTCTTCCTGTCCAAGTAGTGTCCAGATAATGGCTTTCCAGTTGCCTTTTAACTGAAAGGCTTTGCCTGGTAATGTGGTTCCATTATTCTCTGTGTTTTCATAGCAAACTGGCTTGGCCTACCAAGCCCTATTTCTATGCAGGTTTCTAGCATTTTACACTGAGAAAGGCAGTTGTGTGATTTTTTTGAAAGAATGGAATATTACAAGAGATACCTGAAACATCTCCTAGGTGCCCCAGTCAATGAGACTTTGGGGTGAACCATATTTATTGTTAAAATTGATAGCTTTTCATCAGGTAAATGGAAGCATTTTCTGAACATCTTATAATGGTATATAAGTTACAATTAACATCTTTTTTTTTTTTTTTTTTCAGAAAGACGCAACCGTGTGGCGTAAACCATCAGAAGAATTCAGTGGATACCTGTAAGTTTGCCTGCAGAGCAGATGATTTTTTTAAGGTTTCATAGATGTGCTTTATAGAATTTAAAAATTTAAGGTTGTGAATTCTACAGCCCTCAGCTACAGTGATTCACCAGAGTGGAAGCTAATGGGATTATCTGTTGTACCTGTATTATTTCTTTGCAGTGTTACAGTTTGATGCTTTAGTACTTCATGATATTTAGAACAACAGACAGTGAAATCTGGAACACATCACAGAACTCCCATTGGCTGAAGTGGGCAGCAGCGTCTGCCCAGAAATGATGGCCTGTGTAGCACAGAATCAAGTCTGGGTTCAGTAGGTCTGAAGTGTTAGTCAGTGCTTGGACTGTTACACTGTCTATGGGGCTGCAATAGAGTAAAATATCAAGTGTGTAATTGTGGGAAAAATGTGTGTCACAAATGACCTTCCTGTGTGAGTTTCTGTCTCTGGGTTTTCTTGGTATCTGTAGGTTTAGGCAGAGGATAGTTATTAGAAAATGCTACTCTGAAGAAAAAAAGGTCATGTGAAAGGGTAGTGTTTGACTAGTTATCTGCAATAAATAAGAACATGTTAGTTAACACAAAGTATTTTGAAAATAATGGTCTTGGTGGATTTTTCACCTTCAGGAACTGGAGGATCAATAACTTCAGTAAACAAAAACTCTAAAAAGACCTGATAACAAATGGATGTTCTGTAGCATATGTACCGAATTATTTTATTTGATACTCTTACATGCCACTAAAGCATAATGTAGTTTCTCATTAGCTTGGTTTTACTGCTATTACTTCTGCCTTATGAAAAATGTTGTTCCCACTGTATTACTGATCTTATTTTTCCCTTTTTAGTTTTACTTGTCCCTGGTGAACTCCCTTGCTAGTCTAGCAAGAGGAGCAGAATAACAAGTTATTAGAGAAATAAAAAGGTTAATTTTTATCTAAGGAAGGATTTTTCCATTTAAAAAATATTTGCAGAAAAAAAAGACAAGGTTTCTCAGAATAACATGTGTTGCAGAAAAGAATAGATGCACCCAAAGGTCTTTTTCTGTGCTGTTTTTCTGATTCAGTTGTCCACTGTCTGTAGCTCCAGGTACACTAACATGTAATTTTACTGTTGCAAATTAATAGGATATAAAAAAATTCTCACTTTTAAATGTAAACATATGTTTCTCTAGCTACAAAGCTCAAGGAGTGGTGGAAGATGTTACTAACAGAATAGTGGATCATATTCGCCCTGGACCTTACAGGCTAGACTGGGACAGCTTAATGACTTCAATGGACATCTTGGAAACATTTGAAGAGGTGAAGACTTGTCTAGATTCTTAAGAGAGATGTGTATAGATGAATATATGAATTTAACAGTACAGCAGAGGAGTAATTCCTACAAATAGTAACATTTTTCATTCTGCACATGAGGCATTGCACATACATGCTGTGTGGGACCTCTGATGCGGCGTTTTGGCAGCATAGTCCTCATCTGAAGTTTGAGATGCATCTTTCCATCAACACTAAAAATAAAGGAGTTAGTCACAATTCTCTTGGACCTTGGAGCTGTGATAAGATTAACATAGAGAGCTACCATGTGATACTGTATATGCCAAAGCTTTTTCATGCAGCTTGCTTTCTTCCATTCCACAAACAATAATAATCACACATATGGAAGCTGCATCCTCTTCCTGAAAGGCTGACTTGTGTGGCATGGCTTTGTGCTGAGACACAAAATAGTTCAGTCTGAAGGTCAGGACTAAATAAAGAAAGGTATCTTTGAAGTTGATTACAGAAGAGCTGGTAGCCTTTCTTCTGTTACTGCAGACATTCAGTATCACTTCAAACCCCCTCATCTGGATATCTGGCTTGAACATGGATTGTCTTTTGCTCTGTTTCTTAGGGAAGATTTATATGACAAGGTATTTTTGCTAATTATTCTGTAAAATTTATACAAATTCTATTATCTTGTAAGAAAGCCTGTTTTGAAGAATTGTTCACATTCCATTTTATTTTTCACTTGGTAGATTAGAAGTATTTGACTGGAGCATCTTAGTAGCAAGAGAATCCTCTTTCAATGTGTTGATCCTTTCAGACTTCCTAAGTAATAGCGACATAAGAGCCACATGGCTTTCAGTTCCCAGGCATGGCACAGTTCTCTAGTTTTAGATCTTTAAACCCTTATGGTGCCAGACATTTTCTGCTCTTGGCAGTAGACCATAAGTCCTCACAGCTTCCAGCATTTAGATTGAAAATGGCACAGCCGTTCAGACTTCACTGAATTTGTTTGCACAGCATAGTTGACAGAGGTCATGACCTTTGTGAGAAATGCTAGTTGCCTACAAGCATGAATTTCCTGGTATTCGTTATATTTTCGTTTTCTCACCCTCTTTATTCTGTCACTCGACCAGAACTGCTGTGTGATGCGCTATACAACTGCTGGCCAGCTCTGGAACATCATAGCACCAAGGGAGTTTGTCGATTTCTCTTACACCACAAGCTATGAAGATGGGCTTCTGACATGTGGTAAGCCACCTCTTACCTCTGCTTAATCCTTATTTTGCAACAGCTGCTTGGCTTGAGATTTGGTTCAAATGCAGTTTCGTTCTGCAGTAAACATTCCAGAAATGGTGTAAGATTGTCTCAAACAAGTAAATTCAAGGTATTTTAACAATTTCAAACGTGTTTTAACATTTTACAGACTTAAAGGAGTGTACCAGGTACTGGCTTGTCTGTGTGCCAGGTTTCACTTATGTCAACTGTGGGACAGGAGTGGGAGAGACAAATTGAGTCCTCCAACTCAGAGCAAACTGGGAGGAATAGCAGCTGTCTTCTAATAAATGAGAGGAAAGTCTTTTTAATATCTGAATTTTTGCTCATCATGCTCTCCACTCTCTGTTGTGGAGTTTGGATGAAGAGCAACTTTCATGCATGAAAGTACCCAGAAACTTGAAACGTGTCACTTCTACTAAATTCCCGGAGAAGAAGCAGCTTGTATATTTCAAATTTACTGCACTTGTATTTTTTTTTTGTGTTAAATTAATTTATCTTTTTGTTTTTTTCCTTGATAGGTATAAGCCTCGATTATGCGGAGGTGAGGCCTAACTTTGTGCGTGGATTCAATCACCCTTGCGGCTGGTTCTGTGTCCCCCTCAAGGGTTGTCCCAACCACAGCCTTTTGACAGGCTACATTCAGACTGAACTGCGGGGGATGCTCCCACAATCTGCAGTAGACACTGCCATGTCCAGTACCTTGGCCAATTTCTACTCTGACCTCAAAAAGGCACTCAAATCATAGACAAACAGTGACTTAAAAGCCTGTGCATTCTGTTCAATCAGATTATATTGTTTAGCTTAGCATAGGTTACCTGCTGAGTTGAGGCAACATTGTTCCTGAATGATACCTAAGCCTTTATGTTGAGGATCAAAACAAGTTTACCAGGTGATACTTAGCATACTGTCCCAATGCAAGATTCTTTCTGCTGCTCAACACTCTGCAGCTGTGTGAGGAATATCCTGAATCTATAAACCCCTTACTTCTTCGTAGAAAACACAAGATGCATGTGTGCTCTTGAAAAAGGCAGCATGAACTCACCTCTATCCAACAGTATAGGTGGCCAAGTGCTCAGGATTTTGCTGGTGCAGGTTGCTGTACAGGAAGCATCTTATTGAAGATGTAATTTCATTAGATAGATAGATAGATAGATACAGGTATTAACATTTTTGATTTATTTAGTTTGTACAGCTGCATCTGTATTTTTAAAATTTGCTTTGATTTATCATAAGGATATTATATAGCTAAGTTGTTAAATGATACTATTCATAAGAAAGCTCTTTGCACTTGTTAGCAAAAATAAGTGTTCATTATTGGCATTTCTTTGATGTTGTAACTGTAACTTACTTACTGTTGTATATAATAGTCTGAGTGCATAGATAAAGAAATGCCCTTACAGCTGATCCAAAGCTCATTTAACTCATTAGTTGTCTTTCCATAGTTTTTTTGTGGGCTTTTAATCACACAATTGTCAAAATAGCAAATCTCCGATGGATCTTCACTGATACCCTGCACTTCTAAAGAATTTTTTACTTAAATTTGCATGCAATTGTGCGTGTGTGTGTGTGTATGCTTGGTTTTGGGGCTATGTGTGTATGTGTGTGTTTTTTCCTTAACTGAAAAACCTGTTTTTTCAGGTTTTTTTAAGCAACAGTAAGAGCCAGTCATTTTTTTGAGGTATGGGCATTGCTGTAGCCAGCACAGACTGACAGCAGGCTGGTACTGTGTAGTATTCTGTGGTATTACCCCTAGATTACTCTTTGCAATAAATGAAATTAGCATCTTAAAATGTGAGCAACTGAAGGCCAAAGCTCAAGCTGCGGAATTGTTCAGACATGCTGAAGGGTAGAGGGCATTTTTGAAGGTCCAAATTTTAAAGGATTTTCAGCAATCTAGTCATTCTGACAGGTAGAAGGGGCATTCAAAAGATTACTCTCTGTGCTGCTCGGAACCTGAAATCTCTTTAAAAATCTCTTTTTTTAGGCTTTTAATGTGCCATGTGCTCAGGCAAGAATTTAATTATCCCTGTGCTTCACCAGTGCTCACAGTGATGAGTTTAACTGTGTAGTGGTTAGGGGAAGGTACCTTGAAGTCCTGATATTTTGCAGCCAGTTGTGTGCACATAATCCAAAGACTGGTAATGAACTCTCAGGAAAAAAAAAAGTCAGATGAAAATTTTTCCTCTGCAACATTGGCTTTTTTTGACCCTGGCAACTGTAGCTGAACTCTGAACAGTGAGGACTTTTCTTTCACATTGCTCAGGCAAAAAGAGGTAGAAAACACGTGATACAATGAGGGCTTTTCCAATGTGCTTCATGTTTTAAGATATTTAAGACTGTTAAAAACAATGCATCAAACAGCCTTTGGTGTCTTCATAGGCAGAAAATGTTAACTCCCTGTTGGGTTTTGTGTATTTTACCATTCCCTTTACACTCCTTGGTGTAAAGGAGCACTAGACACTGCAGAAAAGTTCGAGAGGCCCCTGTTCCAAACACCCATTTTAGGGCCTCTAACACTTCTAGAATATCTATACTTATTTAGTATTCAGTGAAATGGCTTTTTATGCTTTCAGTAAAGACAGGCTGGTGAAGCACAGAGCAGCTGAAGAAAAAAGAACTTGAGCTTAAATAAAAGAAAATTGCTAGTGTATTTTAAGTGTGTTGATGTTTTTAATAAAAATTTCAGTTCATCTACAGAGTAATGCAAAACTAGAAGAAAGATGTCTAATTTCATAGTCTGTTTATTTGAAACCAAAATTAAAATTTGTTTTATATAACTATAGGTAGAGAGGAGTGCTAGATCTTGAAGCAGAGCTTTTCTTTAACAAGAGTACATCAGAACTAAAACCACAAAATCAGAGCCTTTTCCCATGCTGGCATTCATTTCCTGCTAAGTTAATGGACACTCTAGATGGAGCCAAGACAGTTAAAACAGAAAAGCAGTTTGAAAGGACAAAGTGCAGGAACCCATGTTTTGCTTATGCAAAAGAAATGGGAGACAAAGTAAATTGTTTAGTATGGGTTTCTGTCACTTGAGTTTCAAAGTGTTTCAATTAACCTGGCATGTATTTATCCAGAAGCAACTTCTGAACAAGGTGGCCAAGAATAGCAGAGACCTGTTTTTGTTAGGGAAATAGCATGTATATAGACACATGAAAATTATTTTTATATAGCTAATACTTTTTTAAAAAATCTTAACTTTTTTAGGGATTTGAGCAATATGATGCTTTACTCTTTGGCACTTTAACTAGGTGCTCTGTGTGTATGGGAGAAGTGACTAAAGATAAGACAGTTGTGGTGTTTGGCTTCTGTTCCTCATCTAAAACCTCCAGCATTAAACCTTGCCTGCTGTTGTGGTCCTTATTTTACATATGCAGAAGGTGGAGACTGGGCTAAGTACAATTTGGGGGCAGTCCAAGGAACTCTACCACAGCTTGCTGGGAGGTGAACCACTACTTCATAGATACTCTGCATAGGCCCTGATCCCAAATTTGATGAATTTATGTATGTGAAATACAGAGTATTTATAAAACACGAAGGGAGCATATAATTCCTCCAGTAATCATGAGTAACCGGAATGGTTTTGATGGTATGAGCTGCTGATTCAGCCTAGGAGGTTCACTACTGTAAAAGTAGCCCTAATTCCAGTGAAACCAGGTGAGTTGTGCCTATCTGCAGAAAGTCAATGTCAGTTTATTTTAACAGTGTGTTTAACTTACTGTGTTTAGCGTTTAAGTGATTGTATTTCTATTTTGAATGCAACTGCAGAATAAATTCAAATACTGGATTCCAACAGACTTGTGATGTAGCTTTTTCAATTCTTGTGCAAACAGATGTACCATTCAGTGACTTTTTGGGGAGTTATATCTAATGACGTAGTTCATCTTCAGTGGTGGTCTCTAATGATACCAATTTGTTTCCTTAAATTTGAAAGCCATAAAGCCTATTTTTACTTAGAAACTTAGTTTAGGCCAAGGAAGATGCCCAACTCAGACTTCTAGATTTAAATCTCTTGAAAACTGTACAAATAGAATTTTCCTTCAATTCTAAAAATATATATAAAAGTTTGCTTTTGAGTTGTTCGGGTTTTTTTTGTGATGACCGCAAGATTGACGTGGAAGAACTTTATTATTTTGGCTTAGTATTTCTTACCTTTTAGTATATTTAAGAAATGGTTTATTAACGGTCAAAATGAAGTTAATCTTAAAAATGTGAGCATGTAGCACCTTGAAGAAGGCATATAGATGAGGTTTTATAACACATGGAACATGTGTATTGACATGTATTTAATTAGCACCTACAGAAACAAATTAAGAAAATCCTTGTATTTTATGTAGAACCTTTGCTTGTTTCTCTTACTAAGTTGGCATAAAAGTAGAGTTCTGCAGCATCTGACTTCAGCGGAAAGAGATGAGAAAAGGAACTGTGACCTCTGAGATACAGCAGGCTCTTGTAGGGCTTGTATCATATCACCTTCTGCAAAGTGGGGTAGGAATAGGTATAGAAACCTCTTTGGATCTTTGGAAAATTATTAAAGTCACTAGTTAGAATAACTAAAAGAAAATAGTGATGTTTAGGCCCATTTCCTGGTGAAAGATAATATGATGATGGAAGAGATACTACATCTATTCTTAATATTAACCGAAGTCCTAGAACACAGTTTAAACTTTGGAATACATTCTGCCTTTTCCAATCCTCACTGAGCTGTGCTGGTGATTTAGTTTTACAGTACAGGGCCTGATTATCCTGGGGTTCCTGACCTTCCTCAGGATTGTGTCATTAGCAGGGGGAAATGATACACAGATCATAACAGCACCTGACGAGATACCTCTGCATGGTTCACAGCTGACCCACACAATAAGAAATGTCACATCAGGGTTAAGGAGCCTCAGATCACAACACATTATCCAGAACTATTTTCTCCAAAGTAATTTTCTTTAAAATGTCTTTTTCAGTATGTAAAGTCACTATGATGACCTAATAATCTCTATGTTTCTTTGATACAGGCAGCATAGGTGGAACTGTTAGGAGATCAGTTACTGCCCAAAATGTTACCAGAAAGTAACCTTGCTCGAGCCGTCTGTGGACCAGTTTGGTTATGTCCTGCCATGTGTGACAAAAAGCACTTCCTGAGCTCTGTACTTGGGCCTTGCTGACCTGCCTGCTAGCACGACCCCTCTCTGAGGCAGGTTATGACCCTAGAGAGCAAACTACTGTGCTAAGACTCCCTGACTTTCTCAGTGTGTCAATCTGAGTACTGCTTTTCATTTGGGCTCAAATCAGGATTACAGCCAGTGTGTTGTTACTGCATCAAGCTCCCTGGTGCACTGGGAATGCAGGGCAGTGCTTAAGGGGATTTGAGCAGCAGCAAACATGAGTGCCCATGTTATTTGGGTGCCATACTCCTCACAATTTGGAGGAAGAAGGAAAGAAATCACAGCATACTTGTTCTGGAGCATAAGTAAAAGTATAATCAAATGAAAGTATAATAAAAGTATAGAGAATTCACAGTGTGTGTACAAATACTGAATCATTTCCTAAAACCATCTGCACCCTTCAGTATTTCAGACATAGAACTTCCACAATATGTGCAACATGTTGAAGGAAACAGGTGCTTGAACTGCTCAGAAGGACATAACTGCAAAACCTTGAAGCTTTTTAAAGAAGACTGCACCAGGCATCAACAGGAATGCAGAAATTTGTTAGTTATGGAGCAGCATGACTTTAACTCCCCAGCTATCCTAACTTATGAGAAGTTTTTCTGATGTGTTAGTTCTTTCTTATTTCCCATGGTCTTGTTTGTCTCAAGCACTCTGTAAAACTCGAATAATGTCATGCTGTGTATCATGAGCTTCTGCACAGTTGTTTGCTGTGCTACTTTTAACAAGTCAGTCCAAAGCAAAAAAACCTTAAGTTCCAGGGGGTGTGTGTGTGGGGGGGTGTGTGTGTGCTGAAAATCACCTTGATACATGCCCTCTCTCTCCCTTGGACTTTCCACTCCCCTTTTCCATTCTGCTATGGAGGCATGAGAAAGATGATTTCATGAAACCGTAGTAAGAATCTGTGCCTTGCCTTAGTTCGGGAAAATATTCAGCTATATGTGTGGAAGTACCAAATCAGATGGGTTTTTTTGGAAGAGTGCAAAATGTCCTGTAGAGTTTAGCATGATTTATTTCTTTGAAATTTTGAAAAATCATCTCCGACAATGGGATAAGTGGGGACTGCATTCAAGCAGTTTGCAAGACTAAGGAGTTGTAGGTGACAGGAATAACAAGCTGCACCCCTACAGAACAGCAGCTAAGTGGTCATGGTACCATTCTTGCAAATTGTGCAGAAGGGAACACCACTGAGGATGCTGAATGACAGATGTGGGAACAGCACAGAGAAATAAAAAATAATCCTTTCAACACCTCAGTCATGCAAAGGCCTCCACTCAGGTACCACATGCAGGTTTAGGCTACATAGCTTTTGGCAATGTAGTTCAAGATGGAGAGTAGTCAGCTTCAGGTAGAAAATCCATGTGCAAGCAAGAAGAGCAGTGAAAGGGCACATGCCCTCTGGTGAAGGACTTGGTTTGTTCTGCTGAGAGATGGGGATGCTGAACAAGGGACCATTTTAACAGCTTTTGGTTTCATAATCACCATGATAGACAAACTGTTAACTGCAACAAAAAAAATCAGAACTTTATAAAATACTTTCCAGTTAAAAGGGTAGCAGAAAAATTTGATAGAGAGCACAAGGAAGTGGTGGCATCTTCATCAAGTCTTCAGCAAACTGTGACATAAGCTTCTGTCTCACATAACCCTCTCTAAGGCAGAGGGGCAACCTGGGCAGCCCTCTAGTTCTGTACTCCACCACTAACATATTTAATTTGTTACTCAGCTGCTAAGTTTTTGAGGGAAGAGGAACAGGGGAAATGCTATGCCAAGTTGGAAACCATTCTGGGCTTTGCAACACATACTGATAACACCCATTAAATACATCTCTCTGGAATGATGGCTATTGTCTCTTACTTTACGCTGAGCATTAGCTGTCAGCAAATAATAGATGTAAGCATTTCCAGATTTACTAGTTTATTTAGCATCAGATCAGTCATGCAAGCCACTTACTAAAAACTGACGTCCCGCCATCAAAGCATATTCTCATGTCTTATCAGCATTCCCATGCAAGCACACAGGCAGGTACATTGGTCCTACATACAATACACTGAAATAAGAAAACAGTCAATTTTTTTTTTTCTGGTTCAAAGTTCTCTCTGGTTCATTTGCACAGTATCAGAAAAGTTACTACACAAACAGGCTTTTAGTCAGAAGTAAAAGTGTACAGTTAAACAAGCAGTCCATAAACTTCTATCTAGTTGCTAACATCTTTGCTAATAGAAGCAAACAGCATTGACAGCACAGGATTTCTTACACAACAAAGCACTAAAAGGACACAGGCACATAGGACATGGAGCTAATTTGAGAAAGTCTAATATATATACACATATATATATATAACATTTTTCATTGTTATTAATAAGAATCCAGCCACCATTGCTCTGAGATCAATGAGCTTCTGTAACAGGCTTATAAAATACTTTGTGTTACTAGTCAATAGCACCATTTGTCTGTTTGTCTTGGAAGCATCAGCACATACCCTAACCATGCAGCATATACTATTCTTGAATTAATAGAATCACAAAATTCCGCACGTATGGTCTGGTCCTCACCCAGCCAGGGGCTGCCAGGAGCCACCAGAAGCCTCCAAACAAAGGCCAAGCTAGACACAAGCCCTTAGCATACCACATTTCTTCAGGTTAAAACCAGCTTAAGCTGATGAGCTCCTTATTGTGGGTGTGGAGCAGCCAGCCAGTCTCTGTTCGGTATTTCATGGGCTTGCAAGGGCATGGTGGTTTAGCTTCTTGAGACTAACAAACTGCTCCCCCCGATGATTCTTCCCCTCCTCTCACTCCCTCACAAGCTGGACCAGCCACCATTGTTGTTTTGCAAGACCATCCCATTAGTGGTGGACTTGGCAGTGCTGGGTTAACAATTGAACTCAGTGATCTTAAAAGTATTTTCCAACTTGAACAATTCTATGGTTCTATGACTACGGTTCATCCTCCACTCTCCATCTTTCCTTCTCCCTGAGCACCTAATCATTTCAGAGGTAATTTTCTCACGAGCATAGGCCTTTCAACACTGTGTATTCTGAAAAAAAAGAAATAACAAAAAACTTCCCAACCAAAGCCCAAAGCAATGTTTCCTTATGGAACATTAAATGAAATTTCTGCTATTTAATCAAAAGCATGACATCTCAAGAGGATGTGGCATGAACAGGGAAGAGGTTTCTGTTGTGCATAACAGCACAAGACCACAGCTTGGGTTAGCTCTCAGTAGCTAGTTGTTTCAAATATTTTTGTTTCTAATTACTTTTATTAAAAATCTCTTAGTTTGTAATTACTGTTTCCCAGCAGCCAAGATGGTAAAGACTTGAGCAGAGCAAACAAGGCACTACCACTACACTGAGGGCAGTAAGCTGGTGGTGGCATCAACTTGGATGCTTTGGAGGGTCCCATGATCACTGTCATTCCAAGGAAAATACTTCTCAGGGAGTACACTGCTGCAGCAGAGGGTTGGGAAATCCTTCAAAGATATTTTTATCCTAAATATACATACAGTCCATTTGCTTAGTTTCCTGAAATGTTTCTTGACAAACTTCTCTACAAAAGATTACTTCAGGCCCCTTAATAAGCTGAGGAAGAGACTGGGTGCTATATTACTAGTACAAACAATGAAACTTTGATGTCTGACAAATGAAAAGTCTAGTCAATGGCGAGGTTTATCCAATTGGAGAAGGCTGCCACGTAATACATTTCAGTACTTTCATAAACATGTCTGTTGGGGAAGTCTGAAAAATAACAGAAATCAAGGAACCTGAGACCTTGGAAGAAACACTTAAGAGACACTTTTCACTTTGTTCCTTATTGACACAAAGCTAAGGAGGAGCTCTCTTGGGTGTGTTCTGTAGCAAAGTTCTCTGGCATTTTTGTTGTGGGCATTTACTGTTCAGTATTACTTAGGGATTTTATGATGCTGTGCTCCTTTTTGTAAAGTTAGCATCTGTAAGTAACACCATCACGCTTGGGATCTGAGAACTGATGTGAGGATGCAAACCCCTATGCACAGTCCTGTGGATGAATAAATAGCCACTCTGTGGCTATTAGAGCATATTGTCTCTGGGACAGATCACATGCCATTTGCAGCTGTAAATCACATCCATTGCCCTCAGCTTTTGGGTTTACCAGAATAACTGGTTCAAGTAATTTGACATAATAATTTCAATTAGAAGAGCCATCCCAGATCCACCCAACACAGGGATAAGAATTACAGTCTTTTTTCTCTTTGATAGACTTCGCCTGCGTGTGCAATGATTGGCTCCACAGACTTTTGTGTTACAAAGCAGATCATTATTTACAGTTCAGACAAGAAATGGGACCAAGTGTTCTGAACTGACTTCACAGTTTCTTCTGCCACCGCTGTAAATGACAATGCTGCATAAAATATGATACTAAGTATATCAATTGGTATTAAGTAATTGATATTAAGATCACTGATCATAGCACACATGATATTTTTCAGAGTTCCTAAACCTGATGTGTTTCTTTCGATTGACCTAGAAGTCTTTTCTACAGGAGGAAAAAGGTGCTGTTGACAAAGGATCTTCCTGGTGCTGAGGAGCAGAACATGGCATGGTGCTATTCTTGTGTCACTTTTCTCTGAACCCCTCACTACAAATACCAGAAGCTTCTACAGCAGCCCAGGTGCCTTCCCTTTCTGCTGGGAAACTAACCCAAGAAGCCAAATTATTTTCTGTTTCTGTCTGGCATTTCTTGTACATCACTGAGCTATTTCTGTCAGCCAGGTATAGGCTCTTGAGAAAGGAAACTAAAGGTGTCAGCAAACATCATGAATCTAGGAAATGGGGAGGGAAAGTAAAAACGCCTCTCCCTGGATACTAACTGGCAATGACAAACCACACCAGGGGTGGCTCACAGAGATATACATATGTAGTTGACCAATAAAACTCAGACTCTTTGGGGAGCATAAGAGCAGGAGTGGAAAATCTGACAGAACCAAAGGCAAGAGCAGATTTGTCAGGGCAGAAAAGCTGAAAATTGCGAGTGTCAGATGGCTCTTTACCCTTTGACTGGCAGCTGACAGCTCTTTCTGGGTGCCCCATGGGGTCCAGGGCCAGGAAAAAAAGAGGAAGCACAAAAGGGAAGAATTACAGGAAGCCATTTGGCCATGAATGCATGTTAACACTTGTTCTTGAAGCCAGAGCTTCAAATGGAAAAAATAAGATCCCTTTCTTTTAAGCTTTGCTCTTTGTGTATTGTCATACCTCTCTGGAACGCTGCAATTTCTCAGATGGATAGAAATAAGTATCTATGGGAGAAGCTCTGTGCCACTTCATAGGGGCAAACACATGCTGTTTAATATACCTTGGGCAAGAAAACAACTTCCTGATAACAAATGAAGGGCCAGATTGTCAGTTCTGTCACACATGCTGTGGATGGATCATTACTGGTCAGGAGCCTGTGGTGCAGTTTAGGGTAACTCATCACAAAATGTTGTGCTTGTGTTGTTGCCACACTTCAACCCATGTACTGACCATACGAAAGGACAAGGGCACTGAAGTAATCTTTTTCTCAGCTGTGCCTTGGAAGAAGACAGAGCTCGGCAAAACTCTGTACCATTATCTTTCATACCCTGATATCCGTTACTCTGAATTTCATCCAGCAGTGATCCATGTATACAAGACTTTTAATCATTATAGCTTCTGTTCCAGCTGAGTAATGCTGGCAAAGGACAAAAGATGGCTTAAAAGGTACTGCAACTGTTAATACAGACATGGCTTTTACTGATTGTTCAGCAATCTCTTTTAGTGAATTTATATATTTGTGTGTGCAGGTACATATTCATATTTTAATCTGCTAATTTCGGAATTGAGTCACCTTGACCAGTAATGACTAAGTTCATGACTGCATTTATGTTCTCTGTTTCACTCTGGAGGGTAGAAGAAGATGTAGTGCAGATTTTACTTGTGGGTATTTGCTGGACTTCTAGTTATATGCATGTACATTGTTCTATCCTTATATTGTTCAGAGGATGCATACTCCAAAGGATGCTCTTCACTAACCCACCAGCAATCTTCAGTGAAATACTCTGGCCAGAAGTTTAATCCCTCAGATATAAAGAACATTTTGCTTATCTGCAGAATCTAGAGTTTTGCCAGTAAAAGCCTATACATGTTCTGAAACTAAGATTGTAGAATCACAAAATCATAGAATGGGTGAGGTTGGAAGGGACCATTGGTGCGGTCATCTGGTCCAACCTCCCTGCTCAAGCCAGGTTTCCTAAAGCACATTACATAGAATTGCATCTATACAGTTCGAAAGTAATTTGAGGGAGCGAGACTCCATACCCTCCAGGCAATCTCTTCCAGTGCTTAGTCATCCACACAGTAAAGTTCTCATATTCAGGATTTTCTTGTGCATCAGTTTCTGCCTATTGTCTCTTGTCCTATTGCTTGGCACCAATGAGAAGAGTCTGGATCCAGCTTCTTGACACCCTCCTTTCAGATACTTGAATGCATTGATGAAATCCCCTCTCAGCTGTCTGTTCTCAAGGCTGAGCAGGCCCAAGCTCTCTCAGATTTTTCTCATAAATGAGATGCTTCTGTCTTTCCATCATCTTCCTAGCCCTCTGCTGACCCTGCTCCAGGAGCTCTGTGCCTAGGTAAATATTTTATACCTATAGGTAAATATTTTATTCCTATTTTCTTCCTTTTCATTCCTTATTGTTTTCTTCTTATTTTGCAACACAGCTGATGTTTTTTGTTCAATGAAACATGTTATTGTGCAGGGGCTTACCAGAGAAGTTAGATTCTTTACACAAAACAGAATAAGCTCTCACTAGTGTGGT
>JAYRBT010000093.1:12816182-12829719 GCA_036023395.1 Myiotriccus ornatus
GTGTAAAACTTTTAACTCTACAATAAATGTTAACTTCAATCAATTCTCTTATTAGTTGAAGATTAGATCATTTAATCTTTAATGGAAAAGCAACGAAGAAGCAAACTTATAAAAAACATCAGCTTTTAGTCACAAAAGAATAAATTGGTTGACTACAGGGATCTAAATAAACTGGGTTTCAAAAAAATCTTGTTGGTGATCAAAGGCGTAAAAATATAAAGAAAAACAAAATCAAAACATCAATATGAATTATATCTAGAGTCTCTGAGAATTTTATAAATGACAAAATGTTTTTCTTTTCCCTGTAGAGATTCTCTTTCACAGTTCCCTGATGTTATGTCAATTAGATGCTTAGCTGCCTGCTGTATAAGCAGCACAGGACAGACGGACAGAAGAAAGGAAGGAAGAAGGGAAGGAAGGAAGGAAGGAAGGAAAGAAAATTTTGGAAGTTGTGTGCATTTTCAGCAGTTCTATCTGTGTAGAGAGTTATCAATCAGCTTCACCAGTTTTTATTTATTTGACTTCAGTTATCGACTAAATCAGCTTCCACTTCTTCAATCTTCATCAGTCACCTTAAATAAAAATCTTCCATACCACTATGGAATGTTGTTCTCAAAAGATATGCAAGGTTTCTGCAAGGCTACTAATTTAATTGCATGCTTTCATAGCTAAAACAGAGACTGTGTGCAGAGACTTGCCTTAAGTTTACGCCGGGCATTGAATTCTTGAAGTTTCTTTTGTGCGTTGTCCATATGTGCAAAGTTTGCTGCCTTCCCTGTAACCCATGGGTGCTGCAAAGCCTGTACAGTGGTGAGGCGTTTCTTGGGGTCTAAAACAATCAACTTTTTAACCTGCATCACAAGTAAGAAACACAAAAGACTGTCAATCTTATTCTTCATTTACATTTACCTAGCTTTGCCTTTTGGACCTCTGGTCCTGGTTTTGGGAAGCATCTTAGGTGAAAGGCATTCTAGGAAACCAAGCAGAATTTGCATTTGTGTCTTTGCAAGTATTTTCCTCCTGCATTTCTTGGTTCTCCATAAATACCATATGAGTAAGACAGCCACTAAGGGGGAAGAGAGAAGGAATAAACATCAACTGGTTACCAACATATTAAGAATATGTACCAATGCAGTTGATCTGTATCTGTCATAGAGTGTTGCATGTCTGAATTGCCACATAAACCCTAAGAGATTTTCAAAATAACCCCAACCAGGCAGCTTGTCTGAGCAGTGTCTTCACTTTTGCATTTGGACAAGTTTTAAAAATTAGAAGGTTTAAACTATAGTGTGGGCAGCTCATGCAGACTTGTACCGTGCAGTCACTGACAGGTGCATCACAAAGGAAACGTTTATTTCAGTCTCTGTAAAACCTCATGTACACATGAACTCAAAAGCATTGTACAAGTATTTCTCTCTTAGCCCACCCTGAAACTAATGCTGTTCACACCAGTTTTTCTGTCACCAAGGCCAGTGAAGCTGCACCTCTCCAAACATGACAGTGGGACATTTTTGGGAACAAGGCACTGCTAACATACCCCTGGGAGTGGAGGTGGTACAAAGTGTTGGATACAAAGTATGTCCAGTCAAGCCATGTTTCATGGGTTTCGCTGTTATGTCTGGACTAGTAGAGTTTTGAAAAAAAAAGAAAAAGGTGGGGACGGAGTAACAAAGTACACAGCTGATACTTTGCAGAGCCACACTCTCCCAGCTTTCCTGCCTGCACAACCTGCTGGAGCAGAGTGCAAGTGATGGCACAGAGCTCCATTACTGCTTTGTACCCAAGTGAGAGGGAAGACTTGCTTTAGGGTTCTCTGAAAATTCCCTACAAAGAACTATTAAAGAAAGATGGTGCCAGGCAATTTGATAAATCCAGCTTGTTGTGTCTCCGTGGAAGAAGTCGAGGTAAACAAACCCCTTCAACTGGACCTCCAGAACTGCCCGCAGCAGAAGGTTTTAAGAGGCATAGTCTTCATCCTCATCTACAACTTCCTATACAGTGTTCAAACCAGAAACTTTGAGCTTTATTGTACCAGAGCAGTATGGAGAAGTTTGGACAAAAGCTCTGTATACACAATAAACAAGCAGCTTTACTTTCAGCCTGCAGTTTATCTGGCAGTAAATGATATTTTTTTGACTTCAGAAAAACTTCACATCTAATAAAACAACAAAAAAGTACTTTGAACTTCTACAGTCCTTCCATTGGAAATGTCCTGAAGTACTTCACAAACACCAATTATGTAGTATTTTATGACACAGTTTGTATAAGTAACATGGAACAGACCATTTACGTTTTCAGTGTTAATGAAATAAGTGAATTATACAAGCTATTATTGACTAAAAGTCAGACTCAAGCATTCCTATCTCTGCAGATCAGTATCTCCTGAGTCCAAATTACTTTATCCACTAATGAAAGAGTACAGCATGGATAGCATGCCAGCTCTTGCATTTTGCTAATGGACCCCATTTAAAAGTAATCAGTCTTCCCTTATCTACTGAGAAAAGGCTTAAATGGACAGAAAAAGTCTGTCAGAAAAGGAAGGGGGGAAAAAGTTTCATTCCCTTTAGTATTCTTTCCCTAAAGTTCAGGCTTGAAACTGGATTAAAAATAAAGAGCTTGTTTCTACTTTCCCCTGAAGGTGGTTGCCCAGAAAAGAGGAATGATGAAACACTTCAGAGCTAGAAAAGAAGGCAGGCATACATGAACACTGTGAAAGCTGCCAACAGTCTGTGGCTTATTCAGAGAAGGACCTGAACATCCATGGATTTGAGTGCAAAATTACAGTGGTGGACTAACATGGATATTTAACTGCACCCTAATATCTCAAAGACAAGAAGAAAAGTAAGAGGCTGTATAAACAATCAATTAATCAACTACTCTTCCCCCGCCCCAAAAATTGACTCTGGTCTGATTTTTGCTTTACTTACTAAATCCTTGGCATTCAGAGACACATCATCCCACCAGGGGGACACAAAGTCATATTCACAGTTCAGGATTCTCTTAAACATGTACTGATCTCCCCTTTCATCATAAAATGGTTCAAAGCCACAAAGTCTGCAAGGATAAAAAAGAAATAAATTTATCAAAGATTAATTAGTCTTTGGGTTGTTAGGAACAGTTCATGGTATTATTTTTCCCTGCTTTGTATTCTGTGGAGACCCCTTTGGAAAACCAGACCTGACTGTACTCATGAACTCCTAATTCTACAGAGCAGAGAAAAATGTGGTCATAAGCACTGCGAAAGTCTGGTCAAATTCTAAATTTTCTATTTTCATGTCTTTAATTGGAACTATTAGTACAGGGACTTATTGTAAGAGTAGCCATGCACCAGTTGGTATCTGTATACCTTCTACATGCTAATAAATATTTTCTAGCAGCCCTTTGCTCTGCTGGTCTCAGGCTGAAGTCCCTCGAACTACCTAGTTATTCCTCAGTCTGAAACCTTTGTTCATCACTGCTGTCTCTGTGAGGCTTCTCCAGCTGTGTGTCTTTTTGAAGTGGGTGCAAATGGGCACATGACTAAGTTACAAGGTAGTGTAATGATGTTTCTATTTTAGTCTTAGTTTCTTTGCTAGAACTTTCTGACCTTACTTTTCTAGATTGTTTACAAGCACAGAGTTAACATGATCACAGAGCACTTATCAGAATCCCTGTAACTCTCGACAGAGGAATAGGAATTATCTGAGGAACCACATTTTACCTGTGAAGTTAGGAGGTTTTATATGTCCAGTTAGGACTGATTTTGATTATGTTCACCCCTGTACATTTTTTTAATCCTGTATCCACAAAATGGTAAAACCTCAGTTAGGTTTTATTAATCACCCCATATTTATACTTAGATAACCTACATACAAACAAGAAATTTTGTGATCTCACTAATGACTGCATTTATGAATATATTGAATAATACAGATCCCAGCACAGATCCACACTGCTGGCCTCAGGGAAAACAAACTCATAGAAGTGGTTTCCACTTATACAATGTTCCCTTTTATCGCTTCAGTTCACTTTAATCACACTTGCACACATAATCAGATATTTTTTAGAGAATTTCCTATTCAACCAGTATGTGATCTGAGCTAAGCAGAAAATCTGTCTGCTACTCTGCCTCCAGAAAATGCAACAAGCAATGACAAGCAATGAGATGATGACAGGAAAATAACAGCAGATATAACGATCAAGGCAGCAACAAGTCTAGAAAATGTAATGTTATATTTTAACTTTAAACTGTTTTTATATCTCTAAACCCAATCAACGTGCTTACTGTCTTGAAAAAGGAGACTGATGCTCAAGGAAGAATCAAGGAAGAAATGAGGCTTTGTGAGTGGTGCATAGCTGTGGGTGGAACAGATGTATCACATTCCTCTGCTGAAGAGGAGAAACACTCCACTGTAAGCACATTCTGGGCACATTATTAATTTCCAGGTCTGGCAGAGATGGATTAAAACATCAGGATCCAGCCTCCAAATACTGTGTGCTTCAGTAGGAGGGAGCTGGCCACAGTACTCCAGCTTTTCCCTTCTTTGCCTCCTGCCCCACCACCATCAATGGACTTACATCAGGTCTCTCCCATCCCCATGGAACACCTTTGCTGAAAAGGGTTGTTGGGCCTCTCACTGGGTCAGCCTAAACTGGATTTTGGATACCAGGTGACACACTGTAAGACTGCATTTAAGACTTGATCTTACTGCATGGAAAATCTCCTAAATCTTCTGTACTTTCACTGTAACTTACTACTATCACCTTTTGTTTTTTAACAATTTCTATAGATATGCTTCTATTTAAAATAAAAATCTGTTTCAGCAGACAGATTTTTTTCTTTTTGCTACATGCCAAATTAGATGAATAAAACTAGAGATGTGATTTCAAATTAGATTAATTAAAACAGGGTAAGACTCAATGTGACTGCTCTTGATTTAATTTTACTTTGAAATATCATTTTATTATGATGACATTTTAAATCAATTACATACAAATAGAGAAAAAACCAATGCAAACAGCTACAAAAAAAAATTTTAAAAATTACCAGATGGTGTTTTATCTCCTTTTAAGTTAGTGAAAACCACCTTTAACTAAATCCATGCTATTTTGACTGTAGGTAAAACCTCTGTATTTGTTGACCTTTATCTGCATCTCAAACATACTGAAGGATTTCTAACCTACTCTAAGAATACACAAAGGCTGTTCTTCTTGGCTGTTAAAACTGTAACATGTGGCTTCCCTGGAATTATGACAGTTCTCATCAATAGATCTTAATATAATCTGCCTCAGGAAAAACTGTTCTGTCAAAATATGTGTCAAAGTTTTTCTTAATCAAATGCTAAGTCCACCTTGATTAATGAGAAGTTTAATGAGAAGTTTTATGCAGATCTTCTGCAACACGGTTGTCACTCTTACATCCATTCCACTTTGGAGGCACATACAGCAAGGTATTTTTTTGACTGTACTGAAATGCATTCCTTCTACTAAACTATGGGTCTGAGACACACAACACTGTCCTTTAGGCTGCAGGATTAATGAATTAGTTATTATACATGTACCAGACTAAGTTGATCCACAGAGCTTTACACGCAATAAAAGAGCTTTAAATGTGGAATACTGTTAAAGCTAAAAGGAAAATATAGCCAAGTGGATTTTTGCCTGGCTTGTTCCTGTAGATTAAATTGAATTTCAAGCTGGGAGTAGGAAGGGTCATAAGGAGGAAAAAGTGGAAGAGTATCCATTCTGGTGGTGTTCCACTCAGAGCAGCAACTCACACGCTTGTTTTTACACCAGTACAGAGGTTTAATGTGTTTTGGGAGCATCTCCTGAATAGCTGGAAGGTTTTCAAAGGCTGCATATAGCAAATGCCACTCCATATATGCAAACAGCAATTTGATTTCTGTTCTTGCTTGGAGATTGCCTACACTTGAAACCAAGTTCTGCTTAAGAAAGGAGTTCAGTTTTGAGTACAACAACTTCCTTAAGGCTTGAATAACTAGAAGAGACCATAGCTTAGTTTAAGTGGCTTTATAAAGGGTCAACAAAACTAATTTCTCCAATCTTAGGGACAGACTTGCTGACAACATTCTCATCTCTCTGCTATCTGTGGAAAACCCAGACATGACAAGAAGTGAGCACCTTGCAGGCAATTTCTGAGATGTGATCTTCTACACAAGATCTGAATCTTAAACCAGACCTTGAGACAAAGGGTCACAATTAAAATGGAGAAGATAAAAAAATGACAAATGGAAATATTGTAGCCTATTATTTACAAATACACAAAAGGAGAGCTGTGAATTATATGAAGCTTGTATACAGAAGAAAAGATGTTTTCTGATATTTCCATCAGAGTGTTTACATATCCTTACATGAACTTTTAGTATAAATCCTAGAGAATGCAATTATTTCTTTACAAAAGACAGAAAGAAAATAATTTTATTATTGCACACTGTACTTGCTGGACACAGTTAATGAGTCCTAGTAAGGGAAACATAATGACACAGTTGTATAAAATTCTCCATATCTTTAATGTACATATGTAAAATCTAATTTTCTTCTCCTAAAAAGCATCCTTGTATATTGTATTGTATATAACAACACAAGCCATCTTAGCATTGTCATTGTCAAGGGACTAATTAAGTTATTTATTCTCCCATAAAGGAAAGCATCAATATATCATATACAATTTTCCCTCCTCAATGATCTTCCTTTGAAAGTTTCAGTAATGCAATAAATTAATTCCAGTGGTTACCAAATGTATCATGACTAGCCATACTAAGATGTAGACACAAATGCCTACCTTTAGACATAACTGTTTGAAAATTTTGGTCTGTAGTTGCAACTTCAACTGTTTAAAGTATGTATGGCCAGCATTGCTCATAGCCCTTTTTCAACAGGGTCTTTTGTTATCTTGTAAGAAAAGGAACACTTCAACATTAACCCACCAGACTTATTTGCAGACAGGGAGTCCAGGGCTGTTCCCTGCCTCCTGGCTGAGATGCTGTGAGACAGCAACACTGATGCTGCAGTTGAAGCTTTGGCAGTGTCTGTGGCTGACACAGATGGGGCAGCTGCATTTGAGAATATTCACAGGCACTGTGAAACTACTGCAAGTGCCTTAACTTTTCTTGTCCTATCTGTAGTCAAGAAGCGACTTAGCATTTCTAACCATTTTTGTGAATAAGAAGAAGCCCCCAATGACTTCTGACATTTGCATGCCTGTATTTTTGCTTTCAGCAGCTTCACTGCTATGCAATTACTTTGAGAGCATGATTCTGTGCAGATCCTCTTGTTGTTCAGGAAGGAGTATTATATCTATCAAATATTTAACCTCAGTGTTTTTTCCATACTCCTCTAGGATTTAACTTCAGTAAGATTAGGAATATCATAATTAAAATTCTTGTCTTTTTCAACGGCATAGATCATAATGTCGTAAAATCTTGAGGGTGTTAACAAATTAACTGCTCTGTAGCAACTTACAGGATGTAGGTAATAATTCCCAGGGACCACATGTCCACCTCAGGGCCATAGGCACATCCCCGCAATATCTCTGGTGCTGCAGATGACAAAACACTTGTCAGTAAAATGAAAGCTGAATGAAGAAGTCACAAAGTCAATTAAAGAACACTCATGTCTCTTAAAAAGAGACATGGGCTCCTTTAAGCCCTCAATAAGGCAAATGATTCCCTTCACTAAATATAAAACAGAGGAAGTTATGTCCAAGCAGAGCCAGAATAAAATGTAAAGTGGACTTTGGTTTCAAACTGTATTTTAGATTTGTGAAAAGAACTACTGAAAGCTACAGCAACACTGGAGCTACAGTGTGATTAAGAAGGTGGTACTTTGACTTCAGTATTTTACTTAGTGCTTTTATAAAGCATACATCAACAACAAAAAGAGGGCCTACGAAAATCTCTCCTTTGGGATGAAGAGGAAAACACTGTAACCAAGGATGAGAGAAAGACTAAGATACTTAATATCCTCTTTGCTTCAGACTTAATAGAGACACCTATTATCCTCGAGGCAACCAGCCCCCTGAGCTGGCTGACAGGGCCGGGGAGCAGAACAGACACAGGAGGAGGTAATTAGATGCTCACAAGTCATTCATCCAAGGGTACCAAAAGTGCTGTCAGAGGAACTCGCCAAGCCACTCTCCATCATATATCATCAGCTCTGGATAACTGTGGAGGTTCCCAGATGACTGGAGGCTAGCCAGTGTGATTTTCACCTACTAGAAGGTCTGGAAGGAGGATCCAGGGAACTACAGGCCTGTCATCCTGATTTTGATGCTGGGGAAGGTCATGGAACAGATTGTCTTGAGAGCAATCACACCAGTGGACCAACACAGAACAGTCAGGGGATCAGGCCCAGCCAGCATGGGTTTAGGAAAGGCAGGTCCTGCTTGACCAACCTGATATTCTCTTATAACCAGGTGACCTGCCAGGTGGATTAGGAAAAGCCATGTCTCTTCTGTAAATCTGAACTTCAGTAAAATCTTCAAGACTGATTCTCACAGCAATCTTCTGGAGAAACTGGCTGTTCATGGTTTGAACAGGTGCACTGCTTGCTGGGTGTCATGGGTTTATGTGGCTGGGTGTAGGTAAAGGAGGGGGCTACAATGGTGGCTTCTGTTAGAAACTGCTAGAATCTTCCCCTGCTCATATGGAGCCAATGATAGCTGGCTCCAGGACGGACTTCCTGCTGCTGGCCAAGGTCGAGGCAAGTAGCAAGCATGTACCGCCTCTGGGATAACATAGTTAAGAACAGAAGAGTGTTGCGCAGAAGCAATTCCAGCCCAGGAAGCACGGAGTGAGAACAGGGGATAACAACACAGACAACAAAGTCAGTGCAGCAGGAGTGGGAGGAGCACCCCCCTCGCCCCCACACCGCCCTTGGGAGCAGCAGAAGGACTCAGAGCTGAGGCCCCTGCAGCCTGTAGAAGACAATTAGGGTGCAGAAACCCCCTGCAGCCCATGGAGAAGCCCATGCTGGAGCAGGTGGATGCAGGAAGGAGGCTGTGACCCCATGGGAGGCCCAAGATGGAGTGAGGTCCTGCTGGACACCTGTGGCCTGTGGGGAGGGAAACCCATGCTGGAGCAGATTTTTCCCAGGTAGGATTCATGGCCCTGTGGGGGACCCACACTGGTACAGCTCATTCGTGAAGGACTGGACCCCACGGAGGAGTGACCCACGGGACAGCACTTTGGGAAAAACTGCTGCCTGAGGGATGGACTCATATTGGAGAGGTCCATCAAGGACCATCTCCCATCAGAAGGCAACCCACAGAAGCAGAGGAAGGACTCAGAGCTGTGGCTCCCTTGTAGCCTCCTGGTGAAGACCGTGGTGAAGCAAGTTGTCCCCTTGTAGCCCATCGGTGCAGACCTGACTGCACCCCATGGGAAACAACAACTGACTACAACCTCCCTTCCCCATCCCCCTGTACCAGTGGGGGCGAGGAGGGAGAACATGGAAGAAAGGAGGGATGTGGGGCGGAAGGTGTTTTTGAGACTGTTTTATTTCTCACTCTTTATTTCTTATCCTACTCATGAATTCTTAGCTGTTGTTTTTTGGTTTTTGTTTTTTTTTCTCTCTCTCTGTCCAGTTGGAGAGGGAGGGTGATAGAGCGGCTTTTAGTAGGTGCTCGACATTTGACCAAACACTAAAAACTGGCTGTGGTGTATGGAGTGACATCCAGCTGGTGGCTGGTCAGTAGTGGGGTTCCCCAAGGCTCAGTGTTGGGGCCAGTCCTGTTTTATATCTTGATATATCCATTTTTATATCATGATCTGGACAAGGGAGTTGACTGCACCTCCACTTAGTTTGAAGAAAGCACTAAGTTAGGTGAGGATTAGGAAAGGTCTACAGAGGGATCTGGACAGGCTGGATTCATAACACAAGGCCAGTTTTATGAGCTTCAACAACCCAACAACCCCCAGCAACACTGCAGGCTGAGGGAAGAGTGGTTGGAAAGCTGCCTGGTGGAGAAGGACCTGTGTGTGCTGGTCAACAGCAGCTGAATGTGAGCCAGCAGTGCCCAGGTGGGCAAGAAGGCCAGTGGCATTCTGGCTTGGATCAATAGTGTGGGCAGCAGGACCAGGGAAGTGACCGTACTGGGCACTGGTGAGACCACATCTCAAATCGTGTTCTGGGCCTCTCACTACAAGAAAGCCATTGAGGTGCTGGAGCAAGTCCAGAGAAGGACAATAGGGCTGGTGAAGGGTCTGGAGAACAAGTTTGATGAGGAATGGCTGAGGAAGGTGGGGGTATTCAGCCTGCAGAAGAGGAAGCTCGGGGGACACTTTATCACTCTCTCAACTACCTGAGAAGAGGTTGTAACAAAGTGGAAGCTGGTCTCTTCTCCCAGGGAACAAGAGATAGGACAAGACGAAATGGCCTCAAAGGTGTGCCAGGGGAGGCTCAGGTTAATGATTAGGAAGAATTTTCTCACTGAAAGGGTGGTTAAGCATTGGAGTGGGCTGACCAAGGAGATAGTGGAGTCGCCATCCCTGGACATGACACTTAGTGCTGTGGTTTAGTGGACATGGTGGTATTCAGTCAGAGGCTGGGCTTGATGATCTTGGAGGTATTTTCCAACCTTAATGATTCGATGATTCCATTTACTTGGCACTTTACTTAGGCTTTATTTTTTATATTCTGTTTTAATTGGAAGGAAAGACAGACCATTTCAGGCAATTTCTTTTGCTGCACTGAGGAGCAGACAGAAGGGCCAGGCAATTTTGGGGAAGTCCAGCTCTACAACGGTAAAGGGGAGTGAATGTCTGCCAAAGCAACCTTACAGAAACACCTTGAAACCCTGGTCCCACCAGATTTATGATGCATGTGGGATAGCTGTCATGTTTCTGGAGCACAGTGGATTTGTTGTACCTACATGCACCAGTACTGCAGCACGTATGCAATCTCTTCCCCTTCCTGCATTACTCTTGCACAGCCATGAAGAGCAGGGCTTTTAATATTTTTTTGTATTTCCAGAATTTTGCTTTTGGTGAATGAATTTGTCTGACACATTGCTGTGAGTTTAGATGTTTCCTGTAACAGATTGATCATGAATCACTGCTCTGCACGTGCTTAATTTTATGTGCTACTGTCAGAAATCACTTACGCTCCTCTTGTTAAGTTCACTGAAAGCACAGTGTTGCAGTAAACCAAGTTTTTCACAACCATCTTTTTGCTTTCGGTCATCTGCAGCAATCTGCACATTCCAGGGATTGTAGACTGACAAGTTTTGATGCCAGAGTATCCAGACTCCAGTATGTGTTTTTGTTCCAATGTCCTTTCTGGAAAAGCTGCTGGTAGCTGGGTGGGCAGGATGTGGGAGTTGGCAGGCTGGGACTGTCAATTATTCATAGTTTAATTTGGCGTTTCACCAGTATTCCTCCTGGCTTTTCTCCAGTTCTGGAAAGTAATGCTTGAATATGTTCTGGGCACCAGGAATTCTGCATGAGCAGTTAACTTGGTTTGTAAACCAAGGGTTGCAGGTCCATGACTAGAGGCACAAAGCTCCTTTCTTCTCTTCTCCACAGAGATATTCAGCCTTAACCCTCCCCACCAAGTCATCCTGACTCTGAGGGCTCTTATATGGGAATAAGCTTTATACCCTATTTTTATCATATACTAAGGCAGGCATAAAAAGGGCTAAATACTAACTACAGGTATATGGCATTTGTAGTATAACTCTCTCAAGAGAAGACAACCAGAACATTAAATGCTAATATGTGAAGTACAGTTTTATGAAACTAAGTGGACTAGAATTAGGTGCTGCTCTAAAGCATGACTGGCACCCATGTGTGCTTGCAGAGAATGACATACAAGATAAATGGGTGCGTCACCTGAATTGCATAATCAGCTGTGCTACGAGGTAGCAGAATGATCTTATGGTCTTCTCCAGTGTCCTCTTTCCTTTTCCTCTACTGTTATAAAAGCAAATGTAAATAATGAAACAACATACCACAGTACCCTGGAGTTCCACAAACTGTCTTCATGGTCACCTGATCTTCCACAATCTTAGAAAGTCCAAAGTCAGCTGTTAAGATAATTAGGAATATTAATGTTCTTACTTCCTTGTAAAATAAGGTGGGGTGTTTTTTCCATTGTATATGCAATTAAACGAACATTTATGCATTAAGTGAACAGTACTGTCATTTACAGAGATAAACACTGATTTAAAGAATCTACTGAGACTGCAATCCAGAAGCAAAATCTGCTGTACAATGAGCATTCCTGTCTTTTCTGTGACAGAAGCATAGCTTGTATTTTATTCTGAAGACTGCCCAAAGCCAGTACAGTGGGACACCTAAGGGCATACAAGCAGAGATCCAGAAATGCATTTTAGGTATACATTCAGTTTCCACTCTGTGAGAAATCCAATAAAATTGTCAGAACAATTGTGAGTTAAAAAATTATGCATCAGTGATTTCTTGGATGAGGGTCAGAGTATGCAGACCCTCCAGGACAAAATGCCATCAGTATTTTGATAGAAGCCTGAGGGCATGAAAATGGTGACAGAAGTACTGAGTATCCTTTCTGCAGTGTTTCCCCCCTGAATTACTACTCAAACAGCAAGGGCCTTCATGACATCACACGTTGTACTTGCGTGACTCATTCATAAAAACTTAAAGTCTTCACAACTCTTAATTTTCACTTAGAATAAACTGATTTTATTTAAATTTCATTAGGGATGATGACAATCATCTTTGCCTTAAAAAAACAAAAGTAAAATTATTTATGCTTTGTTAAACTGAATATGAAAGCAAATGTTGTGACTTAAATATCAGCATAAAAATAGGTCACTTGTACATAAATGCTATTGTTTATGTATTACTATTTATCTAACCAGAAATAGTGTTTACTTTTATAAACACTACTTTATTCTCTGATAGTTTCTACATGACTTTCGCTATAAATTCTGTAAGCAGCTAGTTTTTTATTGGTGTAAAAACCACCATGCACAGTTGTGCTCCCTAAGAAGTAACATGCTGTTCATTTGAGTACAAACATTAGCTTGAAATAAAGGGACTGTGGGATGCATGTACTCCAAACATCAGCTAGCACGTATTACTGACACAACAGAATTAGAGAAGTGTATATTTAATGCTGCTCACCAATTTTTAGTGGTGCATCTGGAGCTGGTGTTGCATAGAGTAGATTTTCTGGCTTCAAGTCCCGATGCACAATCCCATTTGCATGCAGGTACTGAAGAATACGAGAAAGACAAAACATTTAAGTGAGAACAAGATTTTATGGTCAAGCACAGGTTGACATCTTTCTAATAATCTTTAGCAGCAGATTAGTATTTGATATATGTGTGACACATGTATCAAATAAGGGATCAGACCCAGCCAACATGGGCTTAGGAGGGGCAGGTCCTGTTTGACCAACCTGATCTCCTGTTATGATCAGGTGACCTGCCTGGTGGATGAGGGGAAGGCTGTGGATGTGTCTATCTGGACTTCAGCAAAGGTTTTGACACTGTCTCCCATAATATACTCCTGGAAAAGCTGGCAGCCCACAGCTTGGACAGGGGCACTCTGTGCTGGGT
>JAYRBT010000093.1:12830903-12856833 GCA_036023395.1 Myiotriccus ornatus
AGTTGGATCAGGGGTTGGACTCGATGATCTTGGAGGTCTTTTCCAACCCAGTCTATTCTATGATTCTATGATTCTATGACACAGGGTTACTTAACTAATTTTCAGAAGCTTTTTTTCTGCAAACTTGCTCAGTGTAGGATCCATGGATGCATACTGTAATCTAAATAGGAAACTAAAATTTGGGAAGGCAAAGATAGCATCATGTCCATTTAGGAGCAAAATCATCTCAGAAAGTATTGCTGAATTTTAAATGTAACCATAGTTTCTAGGAAGCAATCTAATAAATGTTAAGATACCAAAATCTGGTTCAGAGAAAAGTAGTTTCTTCACATTATAACATTCTGGGAGATAATAAAATGGTCACATAACCATTAAACTATTAAAGATACCTATTTGAGTAGAAAGGGTGCAGTATACGTCCTGGGACAACTACAAAATAGCTGGGGTCCCTTGGCACATACTTCTCGAGAGTTTTAAAACCACGCAGTCAGAGTCTCAAAAATCCATCTGTCTTGACAAAGCACATGCAGTACACACGAATTCACTCACCACTGAATTCCTTCCTTGCACCAGTGGAAGGGAAAATTTCTAGAACATATGGCTGATACTTAACACTGCTATGAACAGAAATAGGAAAATATATAATATTCTGACAGAAAAAAAATATAAACTAGTGAAACAAATTCTGTATTTCTTGTTGATAAAACATTCATACAAACCTCTGAAGTCTTAGAGGAGAGATGCTTAAGAGTAGGGTCACATTATCTTATTTGAAAGTCTCATGGTCTACATTTTAGTAGTATCTCTATACTATAAAAGGAAAAACAATCCATGTGCATAGTTATGTAGCAAATGACAAATGGTTAAATATTCACCTAGACAACACAGCTATAGGGTGCACTTGAGTTAGCACCTGAGATGACCTCTTCGCTGTGTACTGTATTGGAATTTTAGTTTGTATGAATTTTCAGTGATTAAATTACAGTAAAGAAGTATGCATTGCTCTGTCCTTGGGCATTGGTTTAGTGGTAGTGTGGGCTTTTTATGTGTGTGCTTCTCATAATGTAACAAAAGTTTTTTTGTTGACTTTCTCTAAAATCCTAAATTCACAGTATTTGTCATGGTATGACTTCTGGAGATCAGCCAAAGCCTCTCATCTACTTTACTTCACAATGCTTGTTCCAGCTACGGTTTCTACAGTGACATAGCCAACCAGTTATCCAAGGTAAAACAGGCAACAGCATGGAAACTGATAGATTGCTCACTGCTACACCATTTACTGCAGCCACATCTGCATGACTGCACACGACCGTGTCCTCCCTGGATAAAAAATATATCTTCATTTGCCAGTGAAGACATAACGTCAAAAAGATACTTCCACAGCACAGCAGTAATGTGTTTGACATGAAGAGGTAACAATGGCACAAAGGGAGTGCAGCAAAAGCCATCAGTATGTAATGGACAGAAAAAGAGAAGTCTGAACTGATCTGTATTCATATGCCGCAAGTCAGTTTAACTGCCTCTGTAGGAGTGAGAAAGATCAGACATTCCATACTCAGGTGGTGGAAAGCAGATACTTCCCATTCATTCCTATAAAAAAATCTTTGACCAAATATGTGCGGAGAATTTTTCCAGTCAAGTCTGAAGTCTTTTAGCAGGTCCTTTTTCACAGATGCCCATAATCTTAAAAACATTTTATGGTGTGAGGCTGAAAACATCAAAATTTTCATGTCTTCCCAGAAAATCAATTTTGTGGGAGGTAAATTTGGGAAAAACTTTGTGAGAAGTTGTTCAACTTTTCTTCCCTTTTAAGTCGTAAAGTGAGATTGGCTCACAGGGCTCCTTCTCAGACATCGCAAGAACCATAACTGATAACATCTGCTAACCACGCTTGAAACTCATGACTTTAACTGATTTGTTTTGAACGTGGAGTGTGAATTGTTTTTTTATTACAGACTCATAATACCACAGGTAGGAAAATTTCCCTTCTCTGTGCAGTTCACCATTTGCAGAGAACTCTCAGGATGAGGGTGCCAACAAATGAGAATTGCCTCAGTAGCCCAGCCCATGCCTTTCAGAGACTGCCACTGCAATAATCTGAGCTCTCTCTCTCTCTCTCATTTACCCTCTTCATGACACCTGCAGCTACTGCACACCTCTTCACCACACCTCCCCTTATCTCTTCAGCATCCTAGTCCAGAATTCCTTCTGACATGCATCCTAGTTGTGGCCTGACAAACCTTATAAATAACACATTCGTAAGTCTATTTGCCATTTCTTTGTAACACAATACCATTCCTGTTTGCTTTTTGATGCAGTGTGACCTTCAAGCCCTTTCTTTTGTGTTCCCACTGTCTCTGCATTCCACACAGATCCTGGCACAGTTCTTACACACCCTAAAATCAGTTTCCGCTGCTCTGTCCTCTCTCTTTCCCCTAATGTGTCTCCTTCTTGACTTCATATTTGGGCACAAAGATACCCGTGGTGCTTGGACAAGGCATGCATGTGGCTGGGCCTGCCTCAAGCTACCAGGCCATAGGTTTAACAAACCTAGTTCTAGTATCTTGTATCCTCCATACCATGTCAAATTTTGTTGTGATTGGCTATTTGGATCAATAGTTCTGTTGTGAATTAACACGCTCAACGGCAAAATGAAAAAAAAAACAAACCCAAAATCCAACCCAAAAATAACCCAGCATTTTTATTGATGCAGATATCCCATTCTTCAACCACACAAAAGTACCAGCTAGAACTGTGGATCTCCAGCCCTCTGAGTGGAGACACAGCTGGCTGGACTTCTGGAAAAGGTATCTGCCTCCAGACAGCCTTGTACTAAAAGTTTCCAGCAGATGCAGTGACCTCCTGTCCTTCAGCCTGAGCCACCAGTCATTCACTGAAAGTGTTCCCTGCTCCACAACCCTCTTTGAAAGGGACCTTGTGAGACTGTGTCCATTTTCAGCACTGCTTCATTACTTGTTAGATACTCTGGGACTGTTAGCCTTTGGAATAAAGGCAGCAACTCATGAATGAACAATTGCCATGACTAATTATGACTGCAGCAGAAAGACTTTTTTCCTTTTTTTTTTTGTTTTTTTAAGCTTTTTTCCAATTGCTGTGAGTTTCTTTCGTTCCTTGTTTTGTTCCTTAATAATTCAGGTACGTAACTAACTTGAAAGATTTTATGACAAAAGGACTAATGGAGATTGCTTAAAACTCTGGCCTTTTCCCTTAGTTTTATTTATGGCACCCATTACACAGAACTGTAGAAAAGTAGGGCTGAAATGAACCTGTATCATCAACTACATTTGAGTTGTGGCCTGATAAATTTTATGTATAATGCATTCATAAATCTATTTGGCAATTTTTTGCAACACATACCACTCCTATTTGCCTCTTGATTCAGTGTAACTTTCAAGTCCTTTCTCTTTTGTTCCCTCTGTCCTTGACAGTACAAAAAGGACATTGAATTTTACCAAAGTTATTTTATTTCTAATCTTATTCTGCAGCTTTTTCCAATTTTATGTTGTTTAAAATTTTTCTTAACTGTACCTTCTATTCCATTATCTGAGGCTGTCAACAAGAGACTAGGAAAGAAGACCAGATAAGACATTTCCTGAACTTCCCTCTGGATCTTAAAACACACTGATAAACATTCTCTCAGTACAGAAAACCAGTCTCCATTCAGCTTAAAATCACATAATCTTGATCACATTTCCTTAATTTATTGTGAGACTGTCAGATGAGACAAGTACCAAAAGCTTTTCTCATGTCAAGTAGATATGATACCTTCTGTTCCTCCCTTACTAACAATGTCTCTTACCCTCCTTGAGAAAAAGTCAGACTAATTTAGCAAGATTTGATCCAGACAAAAACCTGCCTTGCTAGTGACCTCCATCCATTGTTATCTCCCAGGTGCCTCACATGCTTTTGCTTCATTATTTACTTCAGGTTTTTCTAGGCAGTTAAGTTACTTCCTCCCTTCTTCCTTCTGAAGTGATTATTACATATATCTGTTTCTCTGCCCAGCCTCCATCAGAAGTGAGTGTTATCTGTTAAATTATTTTAACATTAAAAATTTGCTCTTTAAAGATTGTGCTATGAAAGTCACCAGGTGCAAACAATTTTAAAAAAATCTAAATTATTTCAATACCCTCTGACTTCGTTTTTTCTAATTTTAGGCTCCCATTCTACAGGTCAATCACTGCTATTCATTGTGCTAGGTTTCTAGTTAAAGCCAAACTTATACTGAAAACTAGCAGAAAAAAAAAAAAAAAAGAAGACAAAACCACTCCTGCCTTCTCTCAGACATCTTTCAATAGGTCTCTTTCACCTACATTTCTTCTTATGAGGATGGTTGAGTTTGCTATCCTTCTTATCTCATGCTAGATGCATTCTTATTTTCTGTCTTGACTTTCCTGATTTCAGCTTTCAAACTCCTGCTGCTTCTCCAGCTCAGAAATTAGCAACCTGACCTGTTCTCTGCTTTTTGGATAATTCATGCTTGTGTTTAATTCCAGTATGGCATGTTCCTGAGCAGTGAACCATCATTCCAGAACTGAGAAGAAACCAGCTGACCCCTGACCACATTCTATGCTCCCAGGGTCTTGCACTCTCTCTGACAGGCACAGGGCCACTCCTGGCAGTGTTCCCTTCTGCCAGTAAGTAAATGAAAAATCCTAAAATACCTTTCTTTTTTGTGAGAGTAATTGTAAGATTTGGGCCTCATGATGTCTCCTCATTAACCAGGGGGCATGGTTAAGGGACCCCCACCTGCACCTCATGCTACCACCTGGCTCGCAGCTGCCCTCCTGGGTAGCACACATTACCTCTCCAGCTACTGCTGAACAACCACTGCTGTGGAAATGCTCTGGATCAAGGACCTAGTGCCCCTTTTGCTCCTCCTTTGTTTTCTGTGTTCATTGGTTTAGTGGTGGGGAGAAACCTGTATTCTGGTGTGGCTGGTACCGTTGTTTCATTACAGGAATTTCTGTCCGGGATGCCAATGACAGCCATGTTCATGAATACGATTCAATCATGTTTTCAAAAAGAAAACTTCTACCAATTCTGCTGCTGTTGCTGGTTGAATTTATTATAAAATCAGGACCGTAGGGTTAGGGAGGGAGAACCAAAGCCAGTACTGGACATCTTCTGCTATAAATGCAGTCATTACACGTGTAAGAAACTGAAAAGAGGATGATTTTTGCTCCGTTTTCAGGAATGTCTAGACTTTTAATTAAACTCTCTCTGTAGCCCTTACAAAAGCCTGTACAAAAGAGTGTCTTCGCATAATGAAAGCTACTGCACAGTACTTTGGTTTGATTACAGCTATATATGGTTTGAATAAGATGTGGTTAATTGATAAAGATTTGGAAGCAGTTAAGAGGAAGTTTAAACAAACTTTTAATAATCTAGCAGGATATTAAAAAAAAAAAACCCAAACTTTCCTATTTGCTGCTCCTAGAAAGGTGAGTGAACTCACCTCATACAAGGAGAATGCAAAGCCAGTCTCCATACCGTTTGTGTCTAAAAATCATCATTCTTACAGAGTACAGAGAAACATTCAAAATGCATCAGCAAAAATGTAGCTAGTCATACATTCCACATCAATGTAGGCTTCGGAAAAGAAGACACATGTGGCTTGAGGGGATCAAGGAATGCATGAAATTTCAGTTACTGAGCACCCTATCCTATTACAGATCCTATATCATGTGTATGTATCAGCTGATTTGTATTTCACACATCCAATAATTGCACAAAAGCTACAGAGCAAATGATGCAGTTTCTCTGCACATTTTTAAAACTGTTTAGGCACAGGAGCTATATAGATGCCTAAATGACAAGTGAAAGAGGAATGTTTTTGAAATGGTGCCGTCCCCACTAAAATCCATGTAAAATTTCATTACTGCAACTTTTTTACATTTTATTTAAGATATATACAATAAAATAAGTATGTAAAATACATACAGCTAGAGTAATATGACTGCCATGAGAAGCCTGTTTCTGTGCTTCCATTTATCTCTCAGGCAGCACACAACTTGAAATGTAGAACAGAATCTAAAGTCCTATATGCTTCAGCTTTGGGAGCTGGATATCTTTATTTGTGCTGATAATGGAAAAGTGCACTTATCTGTGTGGGTTGCTTACAGGATAAAAACATTATTTAGGGTTAAATTTGTCTTCACAGGATAGAAAACAAGAATTGAAATAATTTTGAAAATGCAAGAATTGTTTTAAGAAGTGCTGCAGAAGTGTATCTGATAACTCTTGCCTAAGGAACTTTAAAAAAAAAGACACCAAAAAGATGTCATCAGTGGTAATGTCAGAACCCAGCTTCATAGCCATCAACAAGGTTTCAGTAATGAAAGCGTGAAATCAAGTTGTATACACAGCATCATCTTCCCTTTGCCACCATTCCTTTCCTGCAGTCACACTGGCTTTGGGATCAGTTTATCACTGCAGAAGACAAAGGCAATATTGATTTATTTTCCTGATGTATTTCAGCAAGTTTTGAATTTCTGTAACTGGATAACAACAAAATGGAGTCTTAGAAAGGCTCCATACAGTGAAAGCTTCTCCAAACATCTGGCAGAAGGCCAGTTCTTTGCACTTATTTTGCTTTTACTGGTTGCTCTGGGAAATGGGAGTACGCCATTGTTTGCTCTGTCATAAACGGACTTTCAAACATTTTCATAAATTGACAATTAGCTTAGCTAAATTCATTTAACAGAATATTGTTTTACTGGAACAAAGAATATTTCCCTTTCTGCTTTGAGTAAGTATGCATTAACACAACTGATTAATGATTTCAGATAATAAATCTGTATATTATAAAAAAGAATGAAGAAGTGTATCAGCGCAGATGAATAAATCCAAATCTGGTTATTTTCTTTGCTGATCTACTATATTCAAAGTTATGAGATAGGTCAGAAGAGAAGTTCTACATTAAGCAATTAGGTTATATAAAGTTTTAACTGCATTCTCCACAATTAATTTTATTTTACAAGTGGAAACATTTTTATCTTTTGAATGTTCTAGCTTTTAGAAGAGTGAAACAGCATTAAGGATGACGACACTATACCAGGTGTGATGACAGCAAATCATGTACAGTAATGTCTGTACAATCTGATATATGTAGGAGACGATAACATACACACCTTCCCACACAAATCCCAAACAAGCAGGCTTTGTGCAGAGCTAACTGTCTGCAGTGGCATGAAATTCTCCTCTTAAACTATAAGTAGGCCACAGCATCAGAGCAGCTAGAAGAGCTTAGTTATAGTGTCTTCTTAAATCCATCCAGAAGAGCCGCCCACTTGCAGAATATCTGAATTCAGTAAAGAATTAACATACATTAACCATGTTCCTCATGTAGCCATTCTACCTGATTTTTTTTTTTTTTTCTTTCCTGCCTGTCAGGGGTGCAGATGACAAAGATGATGCATCTCTTCCTGCAATTGCCCAGAACCCTCATGTAGGGATATCTTCCCTCTGCAGCCTCCCTACAGGGCACCTGCCCTCTCTCCAGTTCCGTAAGGAAAATGTGAAGGATACATATTCTTTTGGGAAAACTCAGTCATTTATGATGAAATTCAGAAGAATCATGATAATAGATGCAGGGTAATGCCACAAAACTGCAGTGGACAGAACTTGCTTAACATGCGCAACTTGATCTGTCAGAGCTGCTGAGATGCAGCACACTTATTTGTCGGTTGCAAAAAAACCTCTAAAAAAAAAAAAAAAACCCCAACAAACAGCTCCCTCCCTAAAACAAAAGCCAAAACCTAGCAGCAGTTCTGCCCTTGGCACCCATTTCTTCTGTAATTTTGTACAACTCACAGAACCTCTCTGCTCGACTTACTTCACTTATCACAGCTCTTACAACTCTCCAAAATGTCCTTTGTGATAATAAATAAAACCTGTGAGGTTTTATTGTTTGTACAGAGATCAGAAGACAAAAAGCAGTACATAGACATTAAATTGCTACTGCTTTCTTCTGTTCACTCCCTGTCCTCAGCATTTTTTACTTTATTGACCACAGCCATGTTATAAGCAAATAGAAAAAATCGATAATATGCAAAAATCTTTAATTACCTTCAAAATATGAAAAATATTTAAATAGTATTGGAGGTGCGATTATTTTCAGACCAACCTAAAAAAAACAAATCTCAAAAGCTTCATAAATACACATGCCTTTGTAAATTAATGCTACTGCAGCAAATTTAAAAGGAAGCAGGGACGAATTTTCTGAAATCAGGCTTCTTCCTTTTAGTCAATGGAATAAATCTATAGGAAGTCTTTTATCAATTTGCCATCCCTATATAGAATACAAACTTCCTCACTATAATTCTAGCAAATAAAAAAAAAAGAAGTAGATTCTCTATTTTAAGCAGGTTACTGAAAAGCAAGTAATGTTTTTGCAAGCCAGAAATGTTCTTTGGTTTTGCCATTAAGAAATTAAAAAGATACAAATGAAAACCAATCTAGACGACATCTAGAATTGTTACCAATGATACCCGGTGCTAGCTCAAGCCCCAGTAAGCTTCACCATCAGAGGGTGAGTTAGCTAATGGAAAACTATTTCTGGCAGCATCAGGTTTCACCAACCGCAGAGATTCACCAGCCATAGCTCTAGGATACCTGTGATAGGGCCATAATAGAATGCCCTAATTAGCCACAGGTGCACATCTGTTCATTCTGCACCTACATATTTTAGTTTTCTTGCAAAAGAAATTAGATTAGCACTGATCAAAAGAACACCCTGTTAGTCATGCAAAAGATTGTTTCCACAAGGCAGCTTGAAACTAGCACTTCTCTGAAGGCTGGCACAATTTAATGGTATGGATATCGGCATTGCTGACCTGTTTTGGTAGGGTCAGATTTAATATTGTTTCAAAGGTGAGATTTTAGGGTAACAAAGCAATGGAGGAGGATGACATCTCTCTTGTCCATCTATGAAGTTCTCATTCAAAACTATGTATATAAAAAAAGTCTATCACTTTTAATGCATCCTAGTATATAATCCTTGAATTTTTCTTTATGCATAAATAACAGAGATGTTGTTCTGGGTTAATTATACTGCTTTCCTTGAATTGTGAAGTTTGGCCTACATGTAATAGCATCCCTTGGTAAGCCAAATATTGACCACACATTCAAGAAAGAACTGCTTAAACCATATTCTTTTTTTAAAAAATACTCTTTTACTTTTGTTAGAGACTTTTTAGGGAATGCAATTACGGACAGCATAGGCCTCAATGTCTAAATGCACAGAGGTGTCTCCATTTATTCATTTGCCAGAGGTGAGCCCTCACCCCATTCAATACAAAGGCCCACCGAAGTCTTCCAGGTGCCATTAAACCATAGTCATGGTGTGGCAACCTTGGACTGATTTCAACCTCACGGAACTGTGACACATTCACTCACCTATTCTGAAATGAGGTAGGAAAAGCAATATATCATTTCTGTCAGCAACACCATACCTCAGACCTTGATTGGGGTGCACCTTGCAGGCTAGATATGCCAACTATACCCAACTTTCTTGCTTTTGCAACACAAAATTTAAACTCACAACCCCAAAAGAAGTCTATTGTGCTCCATCATGGCCGCTCAGTGCCCTTTTCAGCTGAAAAACCCAAACAATTTCATGGACAGCTACTTAGGATCCCCAAAATGTTAAATTCATAAGATCCACTTCCATTTTAGGTTTCCAAGCCTGAATTTTTCTCCAGGTGATAACATTAAGAACACAAACTTTTGTACTTGACAAGATGCCAGCAAAATCTGTGAAGAAATCACGTATTTTGAAAAATAAAAACCATAAAATGAGCTATGCTTGTAAGAATATAACTGGAAGAAGCTAAAAAATTTTCATCTACTAGAAAGAGGAAGTCAGGATGATTAATCTGTGGACATCTCTATTGTGTAGGTGACTGCTTCCTTTGAAAAACTATCTCAGACTGCACACTAGTATAATTATGAGTTTTCTGGAAAGGAATATTACATGGTTTGTGCAGACTCTTGAATGCGGAAGAAAAATTCACATTCTACTGGGAATTGTGACAACTTTATCAAGGCATTCAATGTTCAGTGTTTTGACAACTGGAATTCTGAAACACCACATGCCATCCACTGAGATGCTGAACTGCAAACCTGAATTTGCTATCAGCTCCTCTTTTTAGAAAGGTAAGTAACAGTCAAAACAGGATGTTTAATTTCTGTCTAACAAAGAAATCTCCCTGTGGATTTCATGCTCTGGTCCAGAACTTCAAGCAACATTGCCACTTTTTAAAACACACTGTATGATTCTTGTTTAATGTACAGAAGGCTACAAATGAGATCTGCTAATGCTGTAAGACACAGTAAGACATTTCACTTAGAATTTTATTTTTGTCAGTGAAAAATTTCAGAATCCTGTTTCCACACATATTTCCTAGTTTCTACATGGATCTATCTTGATTCCAAAGTTTGGTGTTATAATGAATAACATAAAAACCTACGAAAATTAAATTTCGGTTTCTCAGTTATTGTGCCATACTCTTCCCAGAGTTCAGAAAATCCTTGTAAAAATATTTAATCTGAACAACACTGCTGTGCTAGGTCACATAGTCTTCCACAACTCACAGCCATGAACTGAGAAGAAAATCTCAGTATTTTGATTTTACCTCGTGGACAGATTGTAATTCCCATGCAAATAAGACAACCTTTTCCAAAATGCAACTTTCAGAGCTGTTTCTGTAAGAGAGTGACAATAATTTGTAACAAGATCATTCAATAAAAGTGTTTTCAGGAGCAAATAGTGATGAAATATTCTATGAAGATGCTGCCACCTCCAGGATCTGCCTCAGGTTCTGTGGTCAGAGAAGCTGCTGACAGCAGAGGACCCTGGGGTGCAAACAGGCAGGCGTCTCTCTCATGTGCCCCTGGTAAACAGCAATTTTCAATCAGGACTTAGAGCTAGAAAAACAATCAGCTGCACGTGACAAATGGCAAATAATCCTACAAAATAAGTGGAAATGTTTCTGTTGTCTTCAAAGACAGCAAAGTGTGGAGACTAGTTTTTGGTTTTGTACTGCACTACCCTAACAATTTAACACCTCCAAAGCCTTGATAAGCCTACAGTCATCACTGTAACTCTCAAAGAGAACTGAGGTCTTCTGTTTTAAAGCTGTGGACCATCATTCAGTCACAGGTTAACGCTGTTCTCTGAGAGATGGAGATAGGGTGACAATGTATTTTTCTTTTTGCATTTTAATATAGGATTGTGCTTTTTATGTCATGTACAAGAGACTGAAATAATAGGGATAGGTTTAACTTTATTCCCATACTATAAAAAAAGCAATAGGGTAATTAGGAATCTAGTCCACAGTTTGATTTTTATCAATTAGTCTAGCCATCAGTATGAGATATAAAATATATTTATTGGTTTTGAATAACTTCCAAATTGAGGGAATGATGATATTAAAATCTTGTTTATAAAAATTCTTTTATTCAAAGCATCAGTAAATAAAACTAAAACATGTAATGAAAACAAGAGTGTCAACTGACATAAAAAGTTTTTTGTCTAAATCTCTGAATCTAAACTTAAATGAGTCTTAACAGAAATAAGCTATTTTGGCCTCATTCAAGTAAGCAGCTAAATTCCTATTGAACAGAAAGAGTAAGCAATCTGACTGAAGAACTATGAAGAGGCTGGTTGAAAACTATGCCCCCTCTTAACACCTTTTCTTTCATCATCTCAGTCTTCATAACGCATTCATTTCTGTTTTTTTTAATCATAGAGGTTTCTGGCTTGTTAAGACCTATATTATGAATGTGAAATATTACGAAAAAAAAAACCCTACAAAAAACTTCAAAGCCTTTCCCTTTTTGTGCATGGTATAAATAAGAAAGAGGAACCTAAGCCCCATTTAGACTTTGCAGGCTATGACTGAACAATTTTGCTAGACTAAAAAGTGCCAACAGAAGATAAATCAATGTTAATTTTATCGTATTTCAGAACATGGGGTGCCACTTCTATCTCAGTTGAACCTCAGATGAACCACAGATGCACTGGGCTCAATAGCAAATGTAAATGTAAACACTGGCACTGAAGGAGAAAGCAAAGCTCTGTCTGTGGACTGTTCACAGAGAAGATGTCCTTGTGTTCAGGAGTCTTGATCAGTATACTTAGAATCATAGAATCAGGTTGGAAAGGACCTCCGAGATCATCACGTCCAACCCCTGATCCACTACCACTACAGTTACTAGACTATGGCACTAAGTGCCACATCCAGTCTCTTCTTAAACACCTCCAGGGACGGAGAATCCACCACCTCCCTGGGCAGCCCATTCCAATGCCAACTTCATGCAATAATTGCAGACATGAATATGTCTGGATTTCAGAAAGGTGTCTGATATTACCTCAGGTCTCTTACAGGTTTAGCTGATGATTGCACTGGAGGAAATAGAGATTAGTAGGAGAAATGCAAAGCAGACAGGACGGAAAAGCAGGGGAAAGTATTTCCAGGACATAAAGTGCTTGGTGTGAGGAAACCTCTTCTGGAGAATGTGGAATCAACGGAGGAATGAAGAGGCTCCTGTGTGGTGAGACAGTGCCAAATTTGCCTTGTTCAGCAATGCAAAGTGAAGGTTGAAGGAGAATGTAACCACTCTCTGTAAGTACATAGTGGTAAATACCAGACAGGAAGAAAAGAAAGGGCTTATACTAAGGGATTCTTGGCACAAAAAAAAACCAACCAGAAACTAGCTATGAATATTTTTAGGCTAGAAATGAGAAAAAAGCTCCTCACTGTGAAAGTCACAAGTATTCAGGGCAACCTTCCAGGAAGTTGCTGGGGGCTCAAACCATGAACTGTTCCTAAGGTGATGCTCAGTACAGCTATAAAGAAGACTATAAGATACGGCTCCTAGGGGGCAACTGCAGCAGAGAGATAATAACAAATATGTGTTGTCTGGCTTTGTGATCCTACAGAGAGGATTTTAAAATTCAGTTTCAATTTTCTTCTTATCCCATTGTGATTTAATTGGTAATAAATTAAACTAATTTCCCCAAGTTGAGTCTGCTATGCCTGTGATGGCAGTTGCTGAGTGATCTCTGCCTGCCCTTGTCTCAACTCATGAGCGTTTTATTTTTTCTCCCCTGTCCATCTGAGGAGGGAAGGGATAGAGTGGCTTGGGTGGGCAGAATCCAGCCTCCAGCCAGGGTCAACCCAGCACATATAGCCTGTTGGAATGGATTTTAGTTGCAATTTCTAGTGGCCTCTGAGGATTGTACTGCAGAAAGAGGATTTAATGCATAGGGAATCTTACTCCATGCATCAAATCCTATTTCTCAACTAAGAGCAGGCTGCAAGCATTTGAGCAGCTGACTGAAGGAGGACACTCAGGCTGGAAGTAGGAAGGCCAAAAGAATGATCGAGGAGGACTTTGTTCCAATAACAACTGGATATGACAACTACATCCTTAAGTATTGATCTCAAGTCAGTGCTTGCAAGGGTGAGCATCACACTGAGAGATGATCTCTGCTCAGCCAAAGCTCCAGTACACAAAATGTTGAAAACAAGCAAGAGAAAATTACTTTTCTGTCTGCTCAGTGCTGCACTGGAAGAAGTTCAAGCTGCTAACAACGTCAAAGGGAAATGATTTAATGGGCTGCTTGGTTCAAGAGGGAGTGCAGTGCAGAGAGATCTCGTAGCTTTGAGGAAGCCACAAAAAGGAAAGATACTGCTGAAAACTCCATCTTTCAACCTGTGAGGCCCAGATAAAATTGGCAAACGTATGTTTCACTGAGACTTTTGTCAAACACCAGATAGCACTGCAGACTATGAGGCTCAGCTTTCTGCATGGTCTTGTCTACAACAGCCTCCAGTTTATGTACATACTTTTCCTTATATTTTTGAGTTTGGATAATTAACATTCTTCAACTTAACCCTTATAATTCTGCTAATAGATTGCTTATAAATATCTCTGCTTCTCTTGCTGGTCTTTTTTTTTTTAAAAAAAAACACAACAAACTAGTTTCAAGGTACCTTTTTTTCCTTCTCTCTCCAATTCTTCATTTTACAGGACTAAACAGTTAAAGCACTGGCATCTTCTTGCTCATTTAGGGACCTGTCCCTCTTCTCTAGTATCATACTGACTCTTTGTTTCAGCCTTTCAATATCCTTCTGCTCAGGTCCCATTCAGTACTGGCAAGTCCACTGAAGTCTGTAAAATATCAAGGATATTTTTCAAGGATAGTAATAATTCCTGTTACTGGACATCTGTATTAAGTTGTGAGCTCACAGACGAAGAGTTATCAGCTGGAAACGCAAAAGGAGTAGAGATACTTAAGTGTATTTATACACCACAAGGTGTCCCAGATGTACAAGATGAACTCCTGGTGTGATGCCATTTTTACAATAGACAAATTGCATCCTCAGATGCAGCAGGGAAGGTATTCTCATGGAGAGAGGTGCTACTGCACAAGACTCTTGTTTAAACCAGATGCCAAAACAGGCTGAGGTGCTACATTTACGTACTGTAACATTTAACTTACACAGTGAGTCTTTTCTGGACTGAAAGACAAGCAGAGATTTTTGGAGAACATGAGCATTCTCATTTTGTCAAGGAAAAATAATAAATGAGATGCAATATTTTAAATTTATAAAGAGATAAGTGTAAAGATAAGGTCTATCTGATTGATCAGGAGAGTTATTCACCTTGAACATGGGTGCCTGAAATGGTGTCTGGGACTGGAGTTCTCCCAGAAAAGTTGAAATCAGGTTCAGATCTCCCAGTAACAAATCTATTAACCTTTAAGTCCATGTTCTTATGAGCAGAGATTAAACATATGGGCTTATTTAGCTTAACAACAGTTGTATAATTGGAGGGGAGAAAACTGCTGTTTGTCAAGACAACAGACAAACACCTAGAACAGACAAGATGGAAGGAGGAATGACAGCCCACAGCTGTTAACTGATCTCTTAGACGAACATAAGATTTCAACAGGCTTTCAGATTTGAACATCATTCCAAGGATCCAAAAGCAAGCACCCCTATGAAGTCAGGAATTCTTTTTCCAAACAAGGCCAAACTTAATGGCTGTGTTTGCTCCATTGATTCCAGTGCAGCATCGATGATCCCCATGGATGAGGATTGAATCACGGTAAAATCTGTACTTTTATCTAACATGTGCCTGTGTTTCAGAATAGGCATGCATTTTTTAACTCTGCTAAATCAGTGAACAAAACCAGCTTTAGCTGGTAGACAGATGTAGTCATCATTCAGCTTTTTTGAACTTTCAGAGATGAGTTAGCTGTATTTAGACAAATATTACTAGACAAAATTATAACAGTTTCATATAAACCAACGTGATTTCCACAGAAGGAAAAAGGCACTCCATCAAACATAAGATTTAGCAGGAATAGCTCAAAAATATTATGAAAACTGATGAAAATGGCCACATTTTCCACTATTAAAATGAATTTACTGTTGTTACGTCTTTGACAAGCTTAATTATTTTAACTGCCACTGTGCTTAAGCTATCTTATCCCAGGTTCTGGAAGCTCTTAGCATAGAATTATCATAGAACATATGAACTGGGAGCCAAAGCTGATTATTTTCCACACAAAAAAATTACTGAAGAGCCTACTAAGAGCAGGCAGTCTTAAGTTACAGACTGTCACATTACATGGATGACTATATGAATATAAATATATACCAGCACATGGTACACAAACTGAACTTAACCAGACACATTTTTCTTTAAAAGAAAGCAAGTGCATTTAATTTGTTATACTTCAATGCAAAATTAAGAGTCTGCACCACACTGGAATCACTTCCAAGTGGAGCTGCACCTTTGTACTTGATGTGATACATCAACCCCTACTGCCGCTGAGGGACAACATCCTTCACCAGTATTTTAAGGCCCAGTTTGGTAAGCTGTGACTATTTTTGAGAGAGACACCAGGCAGCTGGCTGCCCACCACATGGCTCATGTAGGCAGAGTTATAAAAGCAAAGGCAGAGGTTGTGTAATAACTGTGCCTGCCAGGAAAATATTACATTTTAGCTTCTTTTTGCTAATGTTACAGCTGCTTTGCTGTAATGTCTCTTTTAAAAAAAATGAAAAAGAGATGTAAAATGATTTCAGATGCGCCTTTATTTGCTTTCAGTGGCTGGTGAGATGGCATATAGGTTTGTAGTTCCCTATTCAGAGCATCTTCCTTCCCTTTACATAACCCTGTATGAAACTGAGAAGGACTGTTCTGGAGATATGCTTACTGACTGTGAATTAAGTATGCCACAATGAATTAATGAAATGCCTATGAAAATGTGTATTTTTTTAGGAAAATACTTGCCAAAACCAAAGTATTTTAAAATTCAGGGCAAGATCTGCAATCTGTAGCCTACAGGGCTTTGGTCTTTGAGACAGTTCTACTCGCTTCAACTAAAGCCTATCAGTATACGACACCTGAGGTTATACATGTTATACCTTAAAGACTGAATATACTTCTCTGTAGTGAACATTAGAATATGGAATCTGTGACATCTCAGTCCTTTCCTTAAGACAAGCTACTTCTTTTCAAGAAAAATGTCAAAATCAAAATACTAAAAAAACGCATACTAAAAAGAGGCTTTCATTTCAGCAACCAAGAGAGAAGTGGTTTGTTTGTTTTTTTTTTTTCAAATGGCTGAAGGTCATTATTTATCTTTTCCCAGCCACATCTGAAAGCACCATTTTCTTTGCTTTACAAACATTATCTTCTTAAGGCAAATCCTGGGTTAAAAAATGGTGGCTGAAGACAGAAATACATAAGAATTCAAACTAACGTTCAGTCTTACTGTACTGCTCTCTATTTGCAGGGCCTTTTAAAACACTTCCTCTCCTTACCATCACTACATGGAGAGAAGGCAAAAGCACACACAGACTGTGGTTGACAAACATCCTTAATTTTATCATGCAAGACCAAAATGAGAGTTATCTGCACTAAGTATTTAGAGGTAATTATCAGCCTTGCAAAGCTTTTTACTATATTATTTCATTTTAAAGCTGGGAAGACGAAAATCTGAAGATTTCTCTTCTCCTTTTCCACCAACCAACAGGGCACAACAGAGGCTCCAAGCAACCATCAGTGCCCCAAGCATGGCTGCTGCTTCCAGCACCATGGACCCTCTCTCTGGAGGGGGCAAATCCACCCCAGAGAGATCCAAAAGAGGGCTGTGAGATGCTGCTGCAGGGCAGCTGCTTGCCAACACCTTGTTTTTGGCAACAAGGTGCCAGGAGTGCTCACCCTTTTTTGTAGAGATGTACATTCCACATCTATATTATTTACTACCTTCTTTAAAGAAACAGGCTCTTTAAAGCTTCTGCAGTTTGAACTTGTCACCCAAATGATCCTCAGTATTGAGGATGGGGGTTGGAATTAAATGGTCTTCACAGTCCCTTCCAACGCAAGCCGTTCCATGAACTCTATGGTAGAAAAACCAGAATCTTTTATTGTGGCTGATAACTAAGGGCAGAGACTGGAGTTTCAGTTCTTCTCACACTTGACTTCCTGGTGCTTCTCTCCCATCTGCAGCAACAGGAATACCAGCCCTCAATTCAAACCAAACATTACCAGGGCTAGAAGTCAACTAGAGATAGAACCTCCTGACACTGAACAAAACCCATACAAACCAGTAAACAAAGGCATAAATCTTTCACTTTGAGAAACGTTACCCTCGCCCTAAGTCGAAAATTATGTAAATGATATTTTCCTGAGACAGATATGAAGAAAAGCACAGAGAATTTCAGAGCTATCTCACCACATGTTCTTTGCCATTCTCTGGTCACCTTACGTTAGTAAATAATTATTTAGTGAAACCACACAAGGAAAATAAGCTGTTCATTCTGACGATAAGGTCCCATATGTCTGTGCCACTACAGAAATAGCAGTCCCTGAACCTAATTATTATGAAATGTTATGTAAGATTGCCCGCACTGCCAAACATCACAGAATGAAGAGTATCTTAACTCAAAAGCACAAATCTGGATGGAATATTTCTGGAACTCTTTTATGTTTCAAATAAATTTTACACATTTAGATATAAAATTAGAGGAAATCAAAATTACTAGGAAACTACACTATGCCAGGTGCTACAGCTTATTCTCAAATCTCCTTTGAGATAGTACAAATTTAAATAACTCTAAGGGCCTATGCCTGCATTACAAGGGAAGGAAAATAGGTATAAAGCTACATTAAAATTTTGTTTCAGAAGAAAACACTGCACCCAGATGGGGACTTAGAACCAGATCCTTGATCTCCCAGCACTGCAGACATATTTCTTTGCAGTTCTCTTCTGGTGTGCAGGAGGAAGGGACCGGACATTTAAGAACTGGAGAGTATTTACAGCCTCTCATCCTTCTTTTTTTTTTTTTTGCATTTATTGATCCATCCAAAAGCACAAATGCAGCTGTCACTCAACAGGATTACAGGAGGAATGACAGAGAAGGTCCACATGGTCTCCGATATGCCCAAGAACAGTGCTGAAGGATTCTATCTCCCTGTCCTGGAAGATAACCTCCTTCCTTGTGTGCAGTTTGGAGCTCAGAATATTGACAAAATATAAACACTCCCTGTGAGTGCTGCAATGTTAACAAAACAACATCCTGCTGCAGCAGGAGAATGAGAAACAGAATACAGAAAGCCAGTGACGAACTGGCTGACAGCTATGAACTGGTCCATGATTTTTCATTATTTAGATACACTGGTCTGTATTTCATCTGGAAAAAAAGAATTCTAAGAAGCAATAAAAAGAAGAGGTAATGGAAGATAAAGAGCAGGAAGAACAGTAAGTAAAATGTAATATAGTAAAAGATGAATTATTTACTTTCAAAGAGCCATATGCCCATTCTGTGTATCATCATATCAAGTACATCAAACCTGAAGGGTGACAGTATTTCATGAATCTTTGCTTTTGTATGTTAAAGGCTTTCTGGGGAAGATGGAGTTATCTGAGTTACAGATCTAAACCTATCTAAAACCAGCTGGCTCTGGTGTTTGTTTTGTGGGGAAGCTGGCAGCAGGCTGGAGCACGGGGAGCTGTGCAGCCCAGGGGTTTGTCTTACACATCCATGTGTTGTTGGGGGCACAGGAGCAGAGACCACCCTGCCAATGCTACACTGCTGTCACCTCCAAAGCCTGATGTGTGAGTCACAGAACGTGCTTAGAGCACTGTCCTGCTTGACAGGTGCACCATAAACCAGCCGCAACATGTGGTCCTTAATTTGCATTGCCGAGTTATCTGCAACAGATCTTGAAACACCTGCAAAAGAGACATGCTTTACTGGCTATTTAAGTACCTATTTCTCAACAAGTGCTCTTGCAGTGGTGTTAGTCCAACTACATTACTCTTCTGCTTACTTTATCTCATAGTTTGGAAAGTACTCTTATGTTGTTTGCACATTTCTTCATATCACTAAAACAAAACTATAAAGATCTTTTGCGTGTTCCTGAAGCACACACTCAAAGATCTGCTCAGACACATAAACTGCTTCAGGCTGCTCCTTGCTCCACAGCATTAGCATAAATGGAGATAAGGCAGCAAGTCTGAAGTGGAAGCAGGTCTGTCTAAACAGGACATCTTTTGCAAACCCTTGCTTTGAAATTTAGCTTAGGAAAGTAGCAGCTTGAACACCACACCTACAACACTTCTGACAAGGCAGCACAGGACAGCTACAATCTTACATGGAAACAATTGCAAAAACATTAGGGACTGGAAATGGTTATTTTATATTCAAAAATGACATACTGAAGCTTATCCTTGCTGCAAATTTCAGTGCAACACGGGTATTTAAAGGCAAAATATATCAGATTTTATCTTTGAGCTAGTTTCTCCATGTAACCAGATTTTTCTTCTCCTTATATAATTAGAGAATTCAAAGCTTGCTTGAGATTGAAGTTTTCAATTTTATTTGTGGACTTTTTTTTTTACTGGTTTGCCCTTCTAGACAACCACACATTTAAAATTACTGCGAGGAGTTATGCTTGCACAGAAAATTAGATAAATCCTTCAAATTAATGAGATAACCTCTTATTTGTTAAGAGTATTTTGTCTGAAAGTAGCTCTATAGTTGCTAAATTTTGCACAAATAAAATTCAGAATCATCACATTGTATTACCATGAGGTATGACAGTAGTTACAAAGTATGATAATATTTTATAGAAAGGAAACCACAACGTTAAAACAAAGTAATTTTAAAACCAAAGAAGTAGAAGATGCGTATGTTTACTCCCTGACTGACAGCATACTGAACTTCTGCTATTGCAGCTTATCAGATAGCTGACCAGGGTATCTGGAAAAGCACATTTCAATAGTGAGATACACTGTTTACAACCCAGCTACAGTCCATTGTTACTATTGTACAGGGACTTTTATCAGAAAATACATCAAAATCCTCACAACCAGCACTGTTCATCAAACAATCATATTTCTCAATGCCCAGAAACAGAACAACCGTTGACTATGCCCTACATTCAGACATCATCTAATAAACCTGGAGGGTATATTCTCCTGCAAAAAACCCTGATCACCCACTATCTGAGCCAAGGAGACACCCTGATTCTTACATATATCTGATCTCATTATTTCTAGCTCATGAAGTAATTTGCACCATCATCCACTCAAATCTAATGAAGTGATAAGTGTGGAGTGGCATTGATTCCTGAAAACATCAGCTTCAATATTCACCTCTGCTAGAGTTTGGATCTTCATACACAAGTCTGTGAAAAGCTGAACTGAGAAGGAGTGTGTGCAATTTAAAGTCAAGGCACTCTCTGGTTTTGTTAAAAATTACTGAGGAACAATAAAAATAGAGGTTTTGGAAAGGCTTCAGAGAGCAACCTGCGCATGCCAGCAAACTGGTATCACAACATCATATAAAACAGTCACTCAGAGGCAAAAAGAATCAGGAAAGAATAAATGAAAAAGGACAAAGCCAGATTCATTACAGGTTTAAAAACATCCACAGCTGCTGGCAATTCAGAGGATCAGTAAGGATCTTGAGGGATTAAGTGAGGAATCTTGATTCACTCATGTTATCAGGGCCACAGAAATGGAACCACTGAACTGAAATAATGAATGAAAAATTATTACATAGCTTGTTCAAGTGTGATCAATGTCAGTAAATCTTAGTTCATGCCACCTCCTTGGCATGCCAGGAATCTCTCCCAAAGTTGGAATAAATGCTCTTACCATTTCTTCAAATCACAGGCATGGGGGTTCTGGTACGTTTTCCTACTACCTAATGAAAAAATGCAATTTTGCAAGCAGCCAGTTTGCTGAGGGCCTACTATCTACTCCATGGATTACTATGAAATTGGAGATGAAAAATCGCATAAGGCTATGATAGTACTTCTGAGAATTTTTTTTGCATATGTCTTTAGTTTCACAGGTTCCCTTATAATTTACTCCTGAACAATTCATGTCTCTTTATTCCTTACCATCATCACTGAGTCAGGAACAGCAGGACACAGGAAGACAAGCCTGCCCTAGCCTGGGCCTACAGGCATGGCAGGTTTAGGAGACAGAAAAAAACCCAGCCCTGTGCATAGGGAGAGTTGAGCCTAAGGAGTCTCCTTAGGCTTCAGCCAATCTTTTTTGGGATAAAGCAGCAGCAGCTCTATTTTGTGACACTTCCTTGGGTAAGAAATTTTCTGCCTGGTAGCATACTGCAGGGACCAGAACTGCTCCTGTCCTCTGCAAGGTGTCTGCACAGTGAGGGTGGTAGGGGAGGGAGGCTTTTTCTACACAGATTTATTCAGGTCCTTCTCACTATATGGCACACTCTAAAAGTTATCAAACCTCTATATGTCTTCTCAAACCTCTAAAAGGTTTGGGGGAATTTCATGTAACATTAAAGTAACGCCTTTAAGTCCTCAGAGAAATAATGTAACATCTGTCCTCACAGCTATCACTTTATCAAGGATGCGCGGTCTGCATGAAGGGCAGTAGTTACTGGCAACAGTCCTAAAGTGCCAGTTAGCATTTCTCCTCTATCTATTCATGATTTTCCACTTTGGTATTTCCTCTAGGGCAGTTTCTGAGGCTAGACCTCCTCGGTCTTCATTAATTTCTCTTGACCCTTTCTGTGGCATCCAGTTGCTAGTTTTTTACTGTTTCTACTCAGTATGTGAGACTCTTAGGATGCTTTAGGAGTTTCTTCAGCTCAAAAGTCTTCAGAGCCCTGTCAGGATTCCTTTGTATATTTTAGAAATCCAGACTGTACAGTGTTGTCCCACAGGAACAGATACTATGATGCTATGTACCTGCATGATAGTTTGCACAATACATGCACAATACATTAAAAAAAAAAATAGCAGTTTAAAGTCTGAGATAAATGTGGTCTGTTTGCTTTACTTGTGCTTTATTAATTGCTAATAGTATGCAAGGTAACATACAGAAGTGAGATGTGTGTCTGTCTAAAGCCGAGACTCAGGCTCACACCCAGGCAAATAGACCCAGCCTTGGGTCAGCACTGTACTCACACCATATTTTCAAAAATCCATATTACAAATGAAGGTGCAAGAAAATTACCCATCTCCCCAAGATGAACTGGGAAGAGGTTGAATCCTTGAGTCCTCAATCAGTTCTTAGACAGCAACTTCCCTTGTAAATGTCAGTGTCGTGGAAGAAGAATCAGGTACTGGCTCAAACACAGCAGCATCTGGCTTTTATTTGTGGTGTCCTGAGAGTTGAAACAAGTGCTAATTAATCACTTTCATTGCTATTTCCAAGTATTTCCCCAAATTAATACTGTAGTGGCTTGTTTCCAAAATGAGAGAAGGACAGCTTACTTAGATGAAAACATGATTTAGAACAGTAACAACTAGGCAAACACAACCCTGACTTTTTGCTGCACTGGACATTAACTGTAATACAGTAAATCTGTAGCATTATCATTAGCGCTTGCTCCATTTCCTCTAATGGAGATAATAGCAAACACAATACCCTCATTTCCTCACTGCTGATGGCAGCATTGCTGAACTCTTGACTGTAACTCTTCTTGAATACGTGTGTTGCAAAAGGAGCTTTGTACTCAGTTAAAAGAGATCTCAGAAAAATGCTTTTGACAAAATAATTCTGAATCAAGCTACTGATAAATCAGGTTAGTGTGATAATAAGTCCCATTCTGTTTCCCTACCAACAAATTAAGCACAGTGATAACACGAAAAACTTGTTTAAAATCTCTTTACAAAAAACCCAAGAAAAACAATCAAACTAGCAAAATTGTGAAGCTACTCATTCAAAATGCCTTCACCTTCTAAACAGATTATCTCAGGTATGAAACAATTACTGAATACTGCATCAGAAACAGCATATTTGAAATGTACTTCTCTCCCAGGCAGCACTTCTATAGGTTTCTTACACAACAGTTTACCTGCTTATTTGTTCTTGACAGCAATGTGACAGAAAGGTCTCCCAAGGCAATCATGAAACCCTTGTTAAAATGTTGTCACCAAATAGAAGAGAAAGGCGAAACAATTTCCCACGGGGTCATCTTTGTACATGATGTGTTAAACCACCCACCTCTCCCAGAGGATCCACCTTCAGGCCTCACAAACAAATTTTGAAGAAATAAATATCTTGTGTGTGGACTACATCAAATGGCTATTTTTTTTTTTAATTAAAAAAAACCCCAACAACAACATCTCAGGATGGATATTGTTATTTTTTCCTACAAGTCATTAAGTTGTATGCCATGTCCATGGCAATACTTCCAGTTCAGGTAATAATGTACAAAATTCCCTTGAAAAACACATCTTGATATCAGTCAGTCCTTCCTGCCCTCACTGACTGAGATATAAGAAGGTGCAATGCAAGCAAACAAAAGACTCTTGCCTTATTTCATTCCTCCTCTCTGTCTGACACTCTGCCTTGATATATAGAGTTTATTATACATATGAGGCATGATTTATTATGGAAGTCCTTTTTAGAAATATTGTTAGAACCTCTTTATTCTGCAGTCTAATGCAACCTGAATTAGAGTTTATTTATACTCTTTCAAGAGGCTACAAGCAAGATCACAGCAGATGGTATACGTCTCTCATTATGGAGACTAATCTCCCTATTTTTCCTCATGCTGTGATTTGTCTACACAAAAATAATTATAATTTTAGAAGCATAAATTATTATAAATAGTAAAAATACAATTGTATATGTTCTCTTCCCTTACTGTGAAGTCAAGCCTACTGTAAAACTCTGCAATAATCTGTCCCTATTACATTATCCCTTTTAGTCACTGTCTCTTAACTTCCTTCAGAACAAGACTTCACAAGGAGTTTGGAATACCTGTCAGTTATCCAACCTTTGTTAAATCAGTTGGTAGAAGCAATGTATCTGCTATGACATTCCTTGTGTTATTTTGTGTATCACAGACATGTTGCTTTGAGGCTTTTTGAAAGTCATTTCACTTACATATCCATCTTCAGGCCAGGCATTTCTTTATAACTCATGAAACATAGCTATTGTATATGTAGTTAGTAATTGTTATGAATACTGTCATGTTAAATATAATGTAATAAGTGTATGTAATTTTGCCACATCCACAAAAATCAGTTTAATAAAATATATAAAACCGACAATATGGAGGCATACATATCAGAATATATTCTTACTTCTTTCAGAAAACAAAATATCTTTCAGTAAAGCAAAAGAAAATTTCAGATAATAGTAATAATTTCAATGCTTTAGCAGATGACAGAGACGAATTTTTAATTAGAGCTTCGCATCTATTTTAGTAAATTTATTTGTATAAAAACCAGATGTTCTTGGTGTTATTTTAAAGTTCTCAGATTTATGTGCAGCATGCTTGCATATCAGGTATATATGCAAATATCTTTTTCACTTAAGCTTAATTCCAGACAGGCCTTTAACTGTAAATGGATGAAATAACATACCTGATTTCTGAATCATACAGACCTTCATATGCACAACTTGTGCAAGGCCTACTGCCATAAGACATGCAGTTGTCCTTAACATGAAATTTTTTACATTAGCAATTTGCAAGCAAAGACAGTATTTCACAGAAATCTAGTTGCTTAGGTATGCTGCTAGGAGTGATCATAGCTGAAGATACTAGAGGAAGTAATGAAACATAACAAATGAGTGCACAAACACCACTGCATTAATATTCAGGTGGTCGATCTTCAACTTTTGATCTAAATAGCTTCAAAACATTTGGTATCTAACCTAATTATTACAATAATGCAATTTGAAAAAGCCTTTCCCTTTGTGTTTATCAGGAATAGGACAGTACAGGAACCAACAGTGCTATGAAATTACTATTGCTTCTTGAATGGAGAGCACTTGGCAGTGTCAACACCAGAGCTGCAGAAAAGGATCCCTGCACGTCAGGCTGAGTATGTGGCTGGTCACACAGAAGAGTAGGGTTTCTTCTTTATCCTTATCAACAAGCCAAGTCAATATATTGCCCAGTCAAAAAGGGTAGAAAGGGTGTTTTGTTTTGGCTTGGTTATGTCTTACTCTTCAAGGTGACATGACACCAGAAGAAGATGGCTGCACTTGGAAAAGGTTCTTCTCCTTTTCAAGTGGTCCAGGGAAGATCAAAATTTATCTTCCAGTCCTTCTCCTGACAATATGAGGATTATCTGAAACACCAGCAGCTAGCACTAACAGCTGCTCTGATCAGAAACATGTAGTTTCATACTTGTTCCTCTGGTTTTCCTTTGCAGACCACAGTTTTAGGTAACTAGGTAGACAGGTAGGGAGCACACTGAACAAGGTTTCGTGACAGAAGGACATTGGAGACCAAAGACTGCTGCTTGTTGCAATATATTTGTGGTATATAAAGGTATGTTGAACTTTTTAAAGTGATCATGCTTCCAAGATGGTGTTTGTGACTCCTCGTGTAACCCTTCTCTTTCCCAAGATCCTTTTTACCCCTCACTGTAC
>JAYRBT010000093.1:12875312-12886581 GCA_036023395.1 Myiotriccus ornatus
CACCAGCTCCCTCATCACCCTTGGGTGGATCCCCTCTGGTCCCATAGACTTGTGAGGATCCAGGTGGCTCAGCAGGTTGCCAACTTATAAGCATCCTGGAAAATGGTCATTTAGATAGATTTTACAACAGAAATGAGCAGGTATGGGTGACATCAATTGTTCCGGAGTAAAAGTAGGACCATATTTAGTCATGGTATTTTATTACAGACAGCCTGTTTTATCACTTCTACTTTCTTACCTTCTCCTACATTAAGTATAGATAGAGCTATATCAATACTTATCTTATTTCAGCTCCTTCCAAAAAAGTGTACCTACTTATATCAAGGCCAAACTTTCTTATTTTTAGTTTGGGCAGGAATATCAGCAATTCAACTACTTACTTGCATTTTCCTATCATCATCCTATCAAATAATTTCCTGACGGAAACTATTTGCTAGGATGAGAGTTATGAATCTCACTCTAGAGTGTAAGTTGCTATAGTAACAATTTTTAAAACTTAGATAATTTAATCAAAATATGCTATTACCACAAATATTTGAGCAAATTAAGTGTTTGGCTAGATCAAATGCAGTGGTCTAATCTGTGTAGATGTAATAACTGATCAAAATGAGGTTGCAAAACTGTTTATTTTGTCTCCTCCTCTTTCCTTATATTAACATTACTCACAGAAGTGTCAGTGAGAACTTTGTGAGTATATTACAGTCAAGAATAAGAGGGTAGAACTGGTGTCTATTTGTGAAGAAAAAATCCATCAAATGTTAACTTTCAAATGTTTCGCAGTTCCACTAGTTTAGCAATTATCCTTTCTATCCTTTATTCCTTGCTTTTAATCTGTGCTAAATGGACTAGAGTGTGCTTTTGGTCAGACATTTCATCAGTATAATTTGATTTCCATTTAAAAGACTACATTTCACTGTGTGAAAAATGCTAATTCTATTGTTTAAATGAATGGTTGGGTGATTTTAACACTGGTGCAGTTTTACTGAGTTGCATTTTTTGTTTGCAAACTTTAAATTGCAAACAATTAAGAGTCATTTGCTTCTTTAGCCCTGTAGAGAACCAATTACTGTGGAAATTCATGTCAATTTAAGAAGTCATTTGCCGGGTATTCCTGAAAAAATCATTTATGAACTCTTCACCACTGACCTTAGGCATGAAGATTTCACTGGGAGAAAGTGGCAGTCCAGAAACCCCATCCACCCTTCTAATTTAAATTAAAGCATTTACTTTAAGGTAATCATTCCTGGATTGTTCGTAGTAGTTTGTGCCTCCAGTTATTTCACTTCTCTAGAATTATGCATTTATCGCTTTCACAGGTATATATCTGCAAACACCACATCTTCGAAATTTTATATTGGTCATTCAGTGACATAACCTTAGGTTTATAATCAGTGTATTTCTAATTTATGATTTTCAGATTATTTTGACAAAGGAAAGGACTGGAAAAATCCTTAATGAAAGCTGAGATTCTTTCATGTTTCCATGCCCCAAGTTGGTGAAATGGAGTGATGCTACAAACCACTGAGATGTAAAAGTGGTTTTTTTCTCTGAATTAAGTGAAACAAGTTGAAATGAACTTCCACTGTACATAGATTAACCCAGCTGCTGCCTTGCAATGTGGTACACCACCCTTAAAACCTGTGGCCAGCAGATGTACTCTGCACCCTCAGATTTAGTAGAGAGCAAGAAGAAGAAGGGTACATTCCTCATCCCACACGTTCAGTCCCTCTTTCCCCCAGGCAATGTGGACATGGAGGGGCATATTTTCCCAGGTGTGACCACCATATAGGCTGGGTGACAACACAGTGCCCAGGCAAGGAGTGTGAAGAAACCAATGCAAAGAGCTTTCAAGGAGCTTCCCAGGACTGTCCACCCCAGGGAGCCTGTTCATCCCAGCTCTGAACAGCTCCTTAATTAATATCCCCCCTCTTGACTCACATGAACACCTCTAATATGAGCAATGAATTCTTTATTGAACCAGCAGGTCAGGCTCTGAGTATGTGTTTCTTTGCACTTACAGGGGGCATGATGCAAATCATTACCGGCTTGCTACCACACTATTAAAAGTGCTTCCAAGAAACACCTTTTATGTTCATCTCAGCTAAAGTAGCTGCTCTGAAGCCTAACACTTTCTGTATTTTGTGGCATCAATTGTTAATTACCATTTATAACTTCACTATTATTTTGCCTTCTCACAGTTAAGATGAAATATTAAAACTTACACAGACACACACTACACACAAGCAGAGCTGTCAATTCCCTGGTAGTCTATAAGGTCTGTTCCCAATTGTTAAAACTACACACAGGACTGCTGGTTACTTGGCTAGTCTTGAAAGGTTTGAAAAAAAAAAAGAAATAGGTTTGAATTTATAAATCTTTATAAAGCTGGGTAGTATATTGAAAGCATCTGAGCTGGTTTATGTATCAGTGGAAGATACAGAAGACAGTCTTCACCATAAGTGATAAAGAATCATGGAGGCTACAAAAAATGGTATGACATAAGAATCCCAGAACATATGAAAATAGAGTCATATGTGACTCAGTGTGAGTTACTCTGGTGTAATTCAGTAACCAGCATGGCAGTGGACAGTAGGTAAAAGCAGAATTAAAAAAACCTGACCCTTCTGAATGAAAGGATGCTTCATTACTACAACTAGGACATTTACTTAGCAGTTGCTTCAGATGATTTGACTCATTGCATGGCCTTTTTCTGAATGAAAATAAGAGTTTCTCAAGTAAAGAACTCCTCCTATGTTTTAGGGGCTGTTCTTTCTGGGACATTGTTTGACCTTCTCAGCAAGGTGTGCAGCTCTCTCTTGTGTGGGAACAACCTTCATACTCCCAATGAACGAATATTATCCTTAAAAAAAAAAAAAGAAGTTCAAAATAGTCTTTTCATATTTTAAGTTCGTCAGACTATTTTGGCTCTGTCTTCATTCAAGTTTAACATGAGGTACCTGAAAAACACAATAAACAATACAATAAAGTGCAACAGCAATTGCACAACCCTGTAGTATCCTCCATAAACTCCACAGGGAGTTTTCATGATGTAGATGTGCTGGTTTTGGCTGGGATAGAATTAATTTTCTTCACAGCGGCCTAACACAGGGTTGTGTTTTGGAAACAGTGCTGGAAACAGTGTGAATAACTCTGGGATGTATTTGTGATTGCTGAGCAGGGCTTACACAAAGCCAAAGGCTTTTCTGGTGCTCACTCCAACACACCTATAGGCTGTGGGTGTACAGGAAGTTGGGAATGGACACAGCCAGGACGGCTGACCCCAATGGACTAAAGGGATATTCCAGACCACAAGACTCCATGCTCAGTATGTAAAACTGTGCGAAGAAGGAAGTGGGGGGCCATTCAGAGTCTTCCCAAGTCACTGTTACACATGATGGAGCTTTGCTTTCCTGGGGATGGCTGAACACCTGCCTGCCCGTGGGACACAGTGAATGAATTCCTTATTTTGCTTTACATGTGTGTGCAGCTTTTGCTTTCCCTATTAAACTGCCTGTATCTCAACTCATGAACTTTCTCACTTTTACTCTTCTGATTCTCTCCCCATCCTGCTGGGGATGAGTGAGCGAGTGGTTGTGTGGGGTTTAAGTTACTGGCTGGATTTAAATAACAACAGGAGGTTATTGAGAAATTTTATTTTGAGCTTCCATACATAAATAAGGATTATTAATTAAAAAAAAAAAAAAGTAGACTATTCATTATTAGAGCAACTATTTTCTGCACACAAGTCCACACTCCTAGTTTGTGGCTGTAATCCGTCAAGTGATGCATGTTCCTCAGACTGAACACATTTGCATGGAAATACTGCCAGTTACATGTGTCCTTGTATTTGTCCTGTGAAGTGACTAGAAGTCTGGTAGTACATGCAAATCTGCCGGCTGCAAATAGCTGGGTTTTTACAAACAGAAAGGGTATTGAGCTGTCTGCATATGACAGGACTGTTAACCTGTCAGCAGTAAACTGCTCCATCAAAGAAGCAACGTTTCAGTTTCTGCAAAAGCACAGTACATTTGCAGGCAAACCATCAGATAGATACAGGTGATTTGTGGGATTGTAAAAAACTTCAGCATAGTAAATCACATGCTTGCATATCTGATTAAGAGGACCTTCATATTCAGTGGCACAGATGACCAGATGCAGTTAACATTCCCCAAAGACACACAATCCTTTGTGAGTGGGTTCTGTTGTTCACCCACATCAATTTCGTGGCATCACCAAAGGGTGAATAGATGGGTTCGGAAGCACTTAGAGCTTGCACATTTGCAACAATACATTTCGTGTCTCAGTACAAAACAAGTTATATGTTCATTAGAACAGGTCTCATTACATGCTGCAGTGTAACTATCTGATAGTTTGGTTGTTACTTCTTTTCCTGACTTGTTTATACACACATTTCTGCAAATTATGTTAGATAATTATTGAGCAGTTTATGCAAACAAATTGCAGCCTATTAGGTATTCATGGATTGCTCATTTCAGCTATTCACTTTTTATATTGTGTTCCTGCCGTTGTCACTGTTCCCAAACCTGGGTGGAGGAGGACACTTTTAAGATGCAGGAACAATGTGTAAATCAAAGGTAAGCACTCCCTTTGTTTTTGTCAAAATAGACGCATTTATAGGACTATTTATAAATTCATAGATTTGCCATCTTCTCGCACATTCTTGCTTTAAACTTATATAGTTACAAATTCAAAACTGCTCTCTTTTCTCATTGAAATTTTATTAATTCAGCTTTTATACCAGGTGATGCAACCAGTATTAGACATCTGACATTCTGTAAAAAGTTTCATATCCCCGCCACCCCTCTGGATAGATACATTGCCACATAACAGTAGTCCCTTAGAAACTGAGAGCTATAAGATGATAGGACACTTCCTGTCACACTGTACAATATTTTATTGTTAAATTACTCAAATTTATCAGGAGTCCTCGGCTGCATGATAAAGACCTGGGATACATTTTGTTTACTTATATTAGGCAAATGCAATGCTTGTTGCAGTTCAAGAAATTTCACATAAATAGTAAGCTTATGTAACCATTCTTCTCTCAATCCACTCACACCTAGAGAACCATCAGAACCTTTGTTATTCTCCAGTGAAGGTTTGATGCATTAATATTGTCATCTCCATCAAAGATACCAAATAATTTCATGTGATCAGTGTACTGGTTTTGTCTGGTACAGAGTTAATTTTTTTCATAGTAGCTTTCCTGAGGCTATGTTTTAGCTTTGAGATTAAAATATTACTGATAATACAGGGATTTTTTAGCTATGGCTAAACAGTGCTTATGCAGTGTTTTTGCAGCATCAGGGCCCTTTCTGCTTGCATGCTTCCTTTCTTCCCTTTCTGTCTTGCATGTTTCCTCTTATGAATCACACTGAATCCCTGGACCTGCTGCTTTAGTAACACCTGCACTAGGAGACTTGTAATCTCCTGATCCTAGACAGTTCTTCTGGTAGGTCAGTCCCAAACACTGATAACAGGAGGTCCTGACATCATTTCTGTGTTGCTTGATAGTATTCCAAATTTACAGGAACCAAACACGACCCCATGCCCCAAAACTGCTTCAAATTTATACGTTATATACTTCGTAATCTGAATAATACAGAAAAACGGTGGATTCTCAAAGGAAAACAGGGAAGGAATCCCTTGCAGAAAATTCTCAGGGACTGAAAATGAAAAATATTTTGTATAATTGGAAGATGATATAGAGAAGCATGTATAGACGGTGAGATGGTTAAGAAAGGTAGGCAGAGTATAGACGGTGAGATGGTTAAGAAAGGTAGGCAGATGTGAAAGCAAGACCTTATAACTAATAGAGAGTGGTCACTTCATAGATTAGAAACTGTGAGCTGAGACTTTCTTGTTAGCAGTAGGTGTCAACAAGTAACATAAAAATTTACAGGACTGCTTTTATTTCTACATCTCTCCAGTCCCCAAGGAGGATGTCTCAACTATGTTAATGGCAGCACATTACTTGCCTCTTCTGCCAGGATCTATGAGTTGTACAGGAAAAAAAGGACAGGCGACTGAAAAAGCTGAGAGCAGCAGGAACACACAGTGACTTCCTTCTCCAGTAGGTCATCTCCATCCATGAATTCTGTGCACAGGAGCCACAGGGTGGCCTTACATATTTGATCCTGTGTTCCCTGATGTTCATACAAAAAAACAACCCCAGACAAGTTGTTGAAGTACGGAATGAATAAGTAGTCTGTGAGGTGGATGAACAGCCAGGCCCAGAGTGGCATGAATTCCACTTGGAGGCCAATGAATAGAGCTGTACCCCAAGCATTAATATAGGGTCCAATCCTGTGTCAAATCTTCATGAATGATCTGGATGATGGGACAGGTGCACAGGTCAAACTGGGAGCAGGGGCTGATGCACCAAAGGGTAGTGTTGCCATTCAGAGGGACCTGGACAGGCTGGATAAAGGGGCTGACAGGAACCTTACGCAGTTCAACAAGGGGAAGAGAAAAGTTCTGCACCTGGAGAGGAACATCCCCAGGCACCAGCACAGGCTGGGGGCTGCCCAGCTGCAAAACAATTTGGAATAAAAGGCCCTGGGGGTCCTGGTGGATACCAAGTTGAAATAAACCAGTGATGTGCTGATGTAGCAAAGGCACAGTGGTTTCCTGGGCTGCATCACAAGAAGTGTTGCCAGCAGGTCAGGGGAGCTGATCCTGCTCCTCAGCACTGGTAAGGCCACACCTGGTCTACTGAACGCAGTTCTGCGCACACTGAGAGAAGAGGACATGCCACAGAGAATCCTGTGAAGGGCCAAGAAGATGATGAAGGGACTGGAGAACAGCCTGGAGATGAGACAGCAGATTTTACCTGTGAAGTAAAGCATGCAGGATGTAGTTGTTGATGTGCTATGAACTGTCCATGAATTGTATGAACTGTACCAACTGCCTGGATTCAAATACTTTCCAGATCTAGTTTCTAACCTTGGGACCTCACGTGCTTCTTATCCATAAAACATGGAATTACTAATGTGTGATCCCACTATGGTGATGTAACTGTAATACAGTAATGGCCCAAAAATAATAACTGAAATTATTATAATGGTGAAATGAATAATTTTCCTGGAGTTCTGACTAACATATTTTTGTCTTCTCATTTGTACAAATTAGGGATTTCGTCTCCAGGAATCGTGACTGTGCCCCCAAATTCTTGAAAGCAATATAAAAAGTTTTTTGACTTTGCATTTTCTCATATTTTTACATTTAAATCCTATATCTACTGTGTTTGCCACTCAATCCAGAAACCCACAATTACTATCATGGTATTTCTTCTTGTAGCACTATTCTTTTATTGGTTTATAAAGAGCTGAAACCTATATGAGTGTTATGTATTTTGCAGAAAAAAATCTAAATTTCTGGAGGCTGATGTTCTTTAGAGACCTGCTTAGAACCCTCACGTAATCTTTGCAATTCTAAAAAAATTGAAATCAGAATTCTCTCCAACAATGAAAGTGATTTGAATATCGTAGGACTGAAATACAAAATAAACCATCTTATTTATGTGCTCTTTTTTTTTTTTTTTTGTGGAAATGCTTCCAGCTGTTTTCAACTGTATCTACTGAATATATGCCCAGTTGGAGTTTGAAACATCTGCTCATTCAATATATGCAAAGTGTAATGGAATAACTTGGTGGAAACAAACCGTTGTATTTGAAGGCTCCTTAAAGTGAAGGGGGAGGAAAAACAATAAAAGTGGGATGAATTTTTAACTTTTGTAGGAAAACATTTTATTATGTTATTTTTTATTTTTATGGTTTCATTTTTTGGGTTTAGGTGGTTGTTGGGTTGTTGGGTTTTGCAGTATTTTTGGTTTTGTTTTGTTTGTTATTGTTTGTTTTGTGTTTTTTGTTTCCTTAAGAAAACCCTTATTAAATGACTTGAGCAGAGAGTAAGTTTAGTTTGGCAAACACTTGTCATGACACTCACCCACACACAGCCGTCAACTTCAGCTTAGACGGTTGCGTTGAACCTTAGTTCTAGCCTTAAGAGATCCTCTGATCAGGTGAAGTTATCTCAAGGAGATCAGACACCAACTTCATGATTTCTCAAAGAGACTTCAGTAACAGAACACTGAGATCGTGCTGCTTTCATAGCTGCTGTGTTAATTTCCATCTTTGCCGTTTCATTTCTCCCTACCCGGAGTTAGTGGTTAGTCTTCCTCTTAAAGGACATAAAAAATATGAAGATCACCTCAGCCAAAGAGAATATATTTTATCTGGAAATAAACTAGTTTGTCAAGTTGTACATGCTGACTACAGAGTTCTTGGTAAAATAAGTCCTCTCTCCTGTAGACCTCATTTGGACTTACCTCTCTGAGGGGCTACAAAGAACTCAGGTTCAGAAGAATAAAGCCAGGATGCTACATTTTAAGTTATCCACTATTCCTGATTTATTCCAACATCTGAACTGCCAACATTGGAGAAAACACTGTTGTTTCTTATCTTTTACCCTCTTCATATTTTAGTGCATACTGACAGCTTTCTTTAATTCATTATTCTACAGCATAGCACAAACTCAATCTTTCTCCCCCGAAAGAACATCTGTCACACTTGTGATGAAACCATACATATCTGAACAGAGCAACTTCCTAAAATGCAGAGAGAGAAGCCCTTCAGAGACCTTCAGCACAATTTTCATGGACAATCCATTTATGCAGAGGCCGTGCCTTTTCTGCACTACATCTCCATCAGGGCGCATCTCCATATTTCTTTAATAGTCTGTAAATAAAGGTTTCCAAAGAGGAAGACTGTAATCACAGGGTAACCTAGTATTTACCCCTGCACCACCCCTCAGAAATGCCATCCATCTGTAGCATTGCACCTTTGTTTTAGGCATTAAATGTAGTATCACAGAGGAACACATTCAGTTCCTATTCCCTGCCCTGCCTCGCAACATTTATGTGCACCCTGGACACATACAGCTCCTCTAGGCCTGTTTATAGCCATGGAGAAGACAAATCACTGCAGATAGGGAAGGAGCAAAATGTGCATGCATAGGTTGGTGAAAGAATATCTGCAGCTGAGATCATTTCACAAGAGTTCCTGCTAAGTAATTCAAAGCTAAACATGTGTCATTTGTTTGGGTTTAGTCTTTTACTTAATTTATCATCTAAGGATACTATTTAATTTCTCAGAACAATTTATTCAACAGTGTAATGTATACAGTAGGTTGAGCTTCTCTGAACTGAATAACAAGTTGAGCTTTATATTTTTGTCTTTTTATTTGCTGATCTTTGTCTTTCTGAAAAATAAGCTGTGAAGACCAGAAATTAGTGTTAGCTAACTACCTATAAATTAAGAAAGGAGAAAAGAGATATAATACATACTGTTTGTTCTTAAAATCTTAACCCAAAGAATGGCTTATTCAGGAATAATACAGCAATTCAATCTACATGGTGAAAGGTAGAAAATATTTTTCTATATTAAGTGATTTTACAAAACACCTGTACTATACTGTTATGTAATACAATACAATGGATTGCAGATGACACTTTAAATAACTTCACATATGTGGAAGAGGCTTTTTACAGTTGTAGAATGGGATTTTTTTTTTTCTTTTCTGAAGGTTGTCCTGACAAAAACAATTTTTTGGTTTCTTTTCAAGGAATGAAACAGCTAACAATTTTACTTTTTAGTAAAATTTCCACTTTCACTGACAGGTGTCTGATTTCACACCTTCTAAAGCAAAAACCTATTGGTAACTTAGTGCAGAAAAAAATCTTTTGGTTCTCTCTTCTTCGTACAGCATTTATGTAAAATTAACTTCATTGTTCCTCTTTAGACCCTACGTATTTGATGGACTTAACTTCTACTGAAAAGCCACTTTTGGAAAGTAGTGAATCAGACAGTGGAATCCAGACTCCACTATAAATGAAGGAAAACTGGATAGAAGCAGTGGAAAACTCAAAGCCTTATTTCTTTATTCAAACCGATTTTAACTGATTTTTTCTTTTTTGTCTTTCAGTAAAAATCTAACAGTGTGAACTGCATGTGAAGGAGATGATGACATGGATGATGAAAAATAAGAAAGCCAGGAAAAATAATCTACATATGTAATAGGTAATACTGCAGATGGATTACTAAGTAAGAAATTACTGTTTCCATTTCATTACCAAGAAATGAACGGCCTGTCTGCTGTGTGCACGTGTGTTCGTGTGTGTGAATGAATTACTGAAGATAATGTGTGAGCTAGTTGACAAAATAATTCCTTTTTAATGATGAGTAGTGATATGCAATTGACTATTTTCATGTAGATTTACATATGACACAATTCTTTCTCCTTTTTGAAGAAATCAGAGTATTACATATTCATATGAAGTGAGGAAAAAAATTACCTTAAAGATACATATGTATGTAAGTGTATTCCACAGATCACTCTCAGATATCTGACCAATATGGGTACCAACAATTATTTAACAACAGGAGTTGGATTAGATACAGATACAGATATATACACATAGATGTGTATAAATATATACTCATTATGAAGTCTATAGAGAAACAGGCATGTGGAGGCAGGAGAAACTTCAGGTGTGAATTCTGTAACGGCACATGGCAACAAATGGAATTTTTACTTTTATAGCTACAATCACACATCATTTTCTCCAAAAGACAATAAAGGAGCAATTTACTAATTCTTATTATGTCAACTGTGATGCACAAGTCTCCTGTTGCCATTATGTCATGATGGTCCAATAAAAAACACACAGGAAGTCTGATTCAGGGCAACATAAGAAAAAGCCTCCTTTATTAAAAATCCCAGCTCCTTTTATATCATTGTCAAAAAGCAGCAAACAAGCAGTGAGCAAGTAGCAAGCAAGCAACAGCACCCTAATTGGCCACTCATCATTACTGATACACTTGGCAGCAATCCTGAGACACCTGGAGATGCTCAAGGACAAGGCTGTGGTTCTCACATACCGAATCTATGGACTCACAGTCCGCCCGCGTTCCCCAATAAGCCTGTGTGTAAAACTTACTTGTGTTTCCCAAGTCAATCTCCTCTTCCACGGAGCTAACAGACCCACTGTTAACTCCTACAACTCATTATAAAGTCTATGGAGAAACAGGTATGTGGAGGCAGGAGAAACTTCAAGTGTAAATCCTGTAAGGCCACATGGCAACAAATGTGTCCCAGCTTAAATGAGACAAAGGTCTTTTGCTGAGGATGAGTTATGAGAAAAGGCCCAAACTCCTCCCTCTAAGCAATTATAAATCCAAAATTAAGA
>JAYRBT010000093.1:12907296-12919125 GCA_036023395.1 Myiotriccus ornatus
GTATTAGAGGTTTAAAAATAAATTACTTCTTTCCTGTTCTCCCCATCATACTGAATCTTCAAGCACAGCTTACTCCAGTGACATACCTGAAGGCTGGCATTTCCAGTCTCTACCAGAATGTAAAATAGAATCACAGTTAAGCAGTATTTGCAATATAGTCTGCATAGCATTTACAGATTCATGTTTTATTTTTTAAATGTATTTTAAAAAAGAGTTCACTGTGTAGTATCAGAGAACAGCTTGGAATAAAAGGTTTGGTTGAGTATGCGGATGCACTGGTTTGTGTGTGCACTAACTGGGTTACAGACATACAGATCAGCTGCTGATAAAAGCAAAGAACTGGTCCTTCACAGGCACAGCTTCAGCACCCACATTAGCCACAGCCTGTGAAAAGAGCTGTGAGGCACAAGCATTCACACACAGAACATTTTACTCTGAAGAACCAAGCTCTAAAAGTATCATTTCTTTCTGCCATCCCTTCCCATGACTTTTTTCTTGATGCTTGAAGAGAAAATACCCTTAGTGAGATCTCATGTAAAGTCAAACTATGCAAACTTGGCTTTACATATGTCAAAATGCTGCTTCTGGGTTCAGACATTTTAAGTCTGATTTACCAAAACATACTCAAATTTGAACAGCAGTTCTTATTTAAGTGAGGATGAACAGTACTCATTGTGATCAATAAACCATCCATCTAGATGTTTAATTATGCACTTACAACATTTTCATATGCAGTACAATTATCTAGTTAATAGTGTTTTTATCTTGTATAAGATAGAGCACAAAGTTTTAGCATATGTCAACTCCATGAAGAATTTTAGGAAGGTCAGGCTCGCTAAATATAACTTTAAATTTCATCCTGGAAAAAAAAAAAAGTGTTCGTTTTTGGTTTTTTCTCTTTGAGGTTCATTGTCTAGTTGAGAAGTTTATCCCTGCTTTCATTCAGGGATTCTTTCCTTATTCTTCCATCTGAATCTTTGAAAATAAAAAAATTTCCCCCCCTCTGACTTAAGAACAAATGTGTTGGCAATGACAAATTTGTGAATTCAGTCAGAAAACTAATGCGTTTAATGAAATAACACTAATGCCTGTTAAACATTGATTACATTTACAAACTTAAAAAAAACTGTTGCAAGCACAGATTACAGCACTTTGTGGAAGACTATGTCCTGACTTGACAATATAGCCAAGTGCTTATTGCTAACAAAACATCAACAATTGTGCTAGTAAGAGTTGAAACCCACTCAGTTTCTCTTTCTTCCCTTGGTGAACCCATATTCTTGGAACACAACGGATTCAGGGTTAGTATGTCTAACAACATACCACATTGAAAGTAGTAACACTGACAAACCCCTGAATTTTCTCTCTTTTCCTGTTGAAAGATGTTATGCAAATAAATCAGTAAAGAGAACTATCAGATGGACTGTAAAGGTGCTTCTCTAGTACTTTCAGGAAAATAGAGGTTTTCAATAGAAGCACTTCTCCTGGACACTATTTTCCCAGTAAAAGATAAGTTTAGCACTCTGTAAATAGCATTCTGACAGCCACAAATGCATTCTGCTGTTGCTTAAGAAGGTTAGAAACCCTCTGTATCTCCTTTCAAAGTCAGCAGAAAGTTGAGGCAGGACATAAAGAATGAAGGGTGGCTTTCAACTGTGGACATCTAATCTAGGTCTGAAAAATAGTTTAGGTCAGAAGTGGGACACAGTGATGTCATGCAGTTGTATATATGAACAGTGACTGCATAATGTGGAAAAATGTGTCAGTTAAACAAAGAACAAAGCATCCTAAAAGCAGCTTAATGTTAAAGAACTAGAATTGCCATTCCAGGGTTTAGAAAAACTAACACCTGTCTAGCTGTATCTATTTATCTCTTAGATATATCAGCAATAAATTCACTCCAAAGCAGATCCTACTGAGAAATGTTTCCACCTGTTATATACTCTTGATCTTACATGAAGTTAATGATAGGCTTTTGCAAGCTACTTAGAAGCTTCGGGACATATATTTCAAATTAACACTTAATTTCTCCATATTCTTACTTCTGAAGAGGATTCTTCAAAGCCATTTTGTCAGTTCCCTTAGGAAAAAACTCTGCTACCTTAACAACATACTGCTATCACGCGCTTACTGCAGCATCCCTGGGTTTCCCCTTATGACTACATTTAGCTAATTAGAGTGCTTTTTAAGTCCCTTGTCTTTGGTTGCAGCACAAATACAAAATTTATCTACAGGGCAGATTTGCCAACAGCAACAGAGTAGGATAAGGTCCTAATTGCATGGTACCAAGTGTAATATCTGTGATGATGAGTAATTAAGAGAAATTTCTGCTTTCGTTGCTTGAAAAATAAAACCCAAAATACATCTTTCTTTGGCAGAAACACTTCTAACACAGGGCTACTACTAAGGCTTTAAGAAAAAAAAACACTGAAAAAACCAAATCCAAAGCAACGTCATAATCATCAACAACACCAACAAACATCAACAACAACAAACTCACAAAACAAAAGAAACCACCCCCAAAAAAAACCACAATAACAAAAAAGGGAAATTAAAAAGAAATATGTGCTTCAGATACCTTTTAGCTTTTATCAAAGGGCAAAGAAGCTTCCTTGTCACAGACCTCACAAATAACTTCATTAAGACCTAAGTTTACTGCGGTAGTTGTTTTGCACTGTGGAGCTCGATAGCAGAAAATTAAATAAATTTCCTGAATTATTGGCAGGCAAAAGCTCTCCTGTGTGTTAAAATACAGGGTTTGTGCGGTTTTGTGTCAGGGACATGATTATGTGACAAGCTGACTTCCAAGTGTGGCATGACTGTTTAAATTTTGTTCTTTGGGGAAGTCAAGTTAGACAGTCTTCTTAAGAAATGGCATATAATTCTTTTTGAACATTGAATCCTAGGTATTTAAATAGATGTGTTGCATGTCCAGTGAGAACTGCTAACTTCTGACATGGTCCATCTGCTAATCTTTCAGCGGGGTGGGCCTCACTTCAGGCAGAGAAATCAAAAGCTGCTGCAGAGATGCTGAGACAGCCTGGCCATATGGTGAGCTCCACAGAGAGAAAGAAATCTTGAAAAGGTCACCCTCACTCAGAAGACCCACGTTGCTCTGGTTGATTCATCTGGGCCATGAAACAGTTCCTAGGTTTGGCCACAGGATTGCCCTCAAGAGGTACAATTGCACAGGGCAAATATTATGAAGATACACTTGGCAAATACTTCCATATGTCATGATTCCAAACAACAATATTATTTACTGCAAATCCTCCCTCTCCTTTCAAATTAAAGAAAAGAAATAAGACAGGTGGAATTAGGAGATTTCTAGTGTGTTCATCACAAGGAAAACTGATCTGCATCTACCAATATACCTTTTGCCAGCCACATGGAGGAAGGTGAACTGTATTATTTGTTCCAAGTCAGACATTATCTGTCTCTTTTCACTGAAGATAGCCTCTTATAGTCTTGTAATACTTCATGGATTATTCCTCAACTCTGGTAATTTTCTTATGCCACAGTAATAAAGTATTGTAAAAAAACCCACTACCTGTTATGCATAAAAAGCTTTGCTCTGAATTAAGTTTATGATCAGTTGTATTATTTATCTTGAAGGTAAAAGAGAATTATCAGCCATGTCATATCACCACCTTTCACTTGTATTTGCCCAGTATTTGAAATTCAAAGGAGAAATAAATTGCCAAACCTAGGACACCTCAGGACCAGAGAGCAATTCATGTTACCAGAGGGCACAGTCCTACTGTAGTGTCCTCTGATGAACAGGACATCCAAGGCTTTAGGAAAAATGAAAATCTATGCAGACAAAATCCCAACCATTCAAATCTGAAGAAAAATAGATTTGCTGTACCACCATGAAGATAAATGATCAGAGTAATTCAGGACCTTAATGAGGTCCCAGCTTGTACTTCAGTCTATGAATTCAGCACACATATGATGTATTTTATACGCAGTTACTGGTGAAACTAATTACAGAAGTTATCCTGGATTAGTACACTGTGGCTATTACATGTGTTACTTGAATGTACTCATTTACTGCAGTCATAGCACAATTATGTAGGAAGCAAAAGTACTTCCCAGTTATCAGGAACTTCCAAGCTTACTTGTTGATTTCTGTGAAATTGCATAGATTTTGTGGGAGATGACAGAGAAAATTTCATCATTCTATTTTTTTTCCCCCGTAATTTATGGGTTTCAAGCAAATTGTGGTTGGAAAAGACTCTGATTTCCAGCATCTCAACAAATGGGCAAAGCTTCTTGCTGAAACTAGCCACTATTGCTAACCTATTAGTCAACTTAGTTCTGCAAGTGTTTAAAAAAAATAAAACCAGCAAACTTCCCATTTAGTATGTCATACAACTAACCACCCTGATTCCATCTTTATTCCCCTTCTCTCACCAAGGGCCTACAAAATTTTGTAAGTGCACCAAACGTAGCTCCTAATGAAGGAAGACTTAATTCAACACATTTTACAGTTGTCAGGAAGGTATAGTGCCTGGATTCTAATATAATCAAGAGTTAGCATCTTTTCTCCTAGTTACTCCTAATAATCTCTCTGACTAGAATTTAAAGATGTGAAATTATTTCCAAGAGTTTCAGATCTATCTCTATCAATTGCAATGGTAGAAAGTCAGAGCTTCACAGTTTGCCCAGCAGAGTGGTTTTAATTTGCCACGAGTTAACAGTAACTGCCCAGTAATTAGTAATTAGTTTGCTTCCAAGTTAGTAGCACTGTAGTTTGACCAATAATAAAAAACACCGACTGTGATAAATGAAAGACTCTTGCCCCTGGTAAAGCAAAAGAAATTAGAAGATAAATGAAAAAAAGAATACCATTACTCCCTTAATCGGAGTATTAATGCATCCATTAATCGGAGGCAGGAGTGCTGCTCTAAGAGGCGTCACATGAAGAGGAGAGAATGCTCATGTGAGCTATGGTCTTACTCAAAGTTCGCTATTACATGGATCAATTGTAAACAGAATCATCTAAGTTACAGGAAATGCAGAAAATACAATTATTTTCAACATGGTTGTCTACAGCAGGCTCACAGTCTTTTGGCTGGAGCATTTTATTTTGTAAGAGTTATTACAAATTAACATGCAAGATTATTTTTGTACTCTACAGTGCTAGAAATAGGCAGTATAGACTGTAATATGAAATTGCTTCCATTTACCCAAATACTGCAGCAGTGCTATACAACATTATGATGAAAATTTCTGCTCTAGTTCCATTTCATAAATTTATGCATGAGTTTTTAAAAAATAGTTATTTCAAGTAATTCTTTCATAATAAAGTGAACACCATACTCCACATAGTAAGAGGAATAATACTATTTTAGCCATGACACTCTAAAAGGACAAACATTGCATGAAGAGGTAATATGCTATTAAATATACCAACATTGTTGGAAAAGCAGACTTCTTTTAGTTCTTTCTTCAGTTCTTACTGATACTACATCAGTACACATGAACTGATTCTACAGCTAAAATGGTTAAGATTTCCCTGTAAAGACCATTTCACTGAGCACTAGAAAATGTTTAGTATATGGCAACAGTTTCAAAACTGGCTGTCCTACTGCCTTTAAAGGCCTTTACTTCACTAGCATATCTTGGTCTTAGTATGAACCAGTTCTTCAGCTTATCATTGAGTTAAAGTGACTGAAGAGGTTATAAAATCAGGACGAATTTGGTCAAAGCACATAAAATGTCAGCCACCAGCACAATGTATTCTGACAAAAAAGTTAAAACCTTCATGAGCATTAATGGAAAAGCCTGAGAGCTTGGCTCTTTTCAGGTATGTTTTCTCCCCTTGAGAATTCTCAAGTGTTCCCAAGGAATAATTTCTCTTTAGAGAGGAAAAAAATGAAAAGCAAACAATGTCAGTTCAAGGAATTCAGAAAGACGTGATAGTACAAAGTTAAGACCAGGACCTCAGTCATTAGGTATCAATCTCCTCCAAATAATTTTAACTCTGCACAATATTTATATCAGCTCTTGTTAAAACACAAGACTTCCAGTAATTCCTCCTTATTAGCAGACTCATCAGATACCTCATTAGTACAGCCTTGCTCTACTTTGGTTTTACCTCCCCATTTGTCAAACAGTCTATGATGCTACAGAAGTGCTGAACATCTTTTCTAAACCATCGAATTACTTGTCTGACTCAGAACACTTTCTTTCCATCTGAGTCTGTAGAAAAACAGTGAACAAAACTCATCTGATCAAATGTCAGTGTTTACTTCCCTGATAATCATCTGAATCCTTTTGCAGATAATGAGAGCAGTGGGCAATTCTTGAACATGATTTATTCTACTCTGAGGACATTTTGAATAGGTTAGGTGAAACATGCCCTGGAAGGGTTTTAACTCTGATCACCAAGGAAGATTCATGTAGGCACCTATAGTAGTAGCTGTCTTCGGTTAGGAGAACTTACTCCCACCCTTTCTCAGTACTGCAGCCCATAGAGTGATGACTTGTTGAATGAATGTCATGACAATCTCTTCTCAAGACTCTCAAGAGCAGCAGAAATGTCACCATGATGCCCTTCTCTCATGATCCAGGGCCTTTCCATACTTTTTCAGTGAACAGCATTTGATACTCTCTTGTCAATACCACAAAATTCATGGTTCTCTCTGTCCTCTGTCTCCCCATGTCCCTCCCAAATCCATGCAGACCAACATGTGTGCTAAAACCATACTGAGAAAGTGGCTACATTGTGTTTCTCAGAGCACACCACCACTTAAAGCAAGAGAAAGATCTTTGGGGAAAAGAAAAAAAGAGAAGACATCTCAGAGGAAGAAATGAAGAAGGACATTTATACATGTATCTAAATTTATCTATATATCTGGAGATGAGAGAGGCAGAGATGGCAAGACACTGAGGGAAGCTGAGGAGGGACAGATGCTGAAGTGAGAAGACAGGCAAATCAAGATAAGGTGGTGAGAGGAGGGCATGGTGGGAGTGTGTGGAGTGGGCCAGGAGACACACCAAGTGAAGAGCTGTATAGTAAGAAAAGAAGAGAGAAAAGGAACTTCAGAATAGAAGCAGTAGCAAATAGAAAATATGAGTACAGACTTATGGTTTGAGAGCTTGGGAAAACAGCATGCAATGACAAAAGCAAACAAACAAAAAATCCAAAAACAAAAAATAAAAAAAAAAAAAAAATCAGAGAACAAGAACCAGAGACAAAACTGCAAGTAAAGTTTGAGGGAAACAACTCTATTACTTTACAAGCTTAGATAATATAATAGTATAAGAAAGAATAAAATGAAGTGAAGAATAGGTAAGGTCTTATAGAATAGTGAAGAATAGCTGAACTCTTTATTTTTCTTTCTTTTTTACAGCTTAATTTAAATCACAAATCCTAGAGGAGAATTAAATTTCATGTCAGTTTTTTAAGGCTCAGTGCAGCACCAAAAGTGGTATGAAAAACAATGCTCCAGACCTCTTACACCCAATGCCATTTCAGATGTTATACATCAGTATTCGAGGGGGAAAAATCCACACAAAATATGTCATCTGTGGCACCTGCATCAAGCTAAAGTATCAAACTTCATACTTTCATGTGAGCATAGCTCATTATGCCTTCACTAAAATATGGTCTAAATGTGACTGTGCCATTTGTACACAGCTCCTGTGCAACCAGGCAGTCTGTGGTTTGACAGATGCTACTGGGACTAACTCAGAGAGAATAAATTTCATTCAGTCAGATATGTCTGAGCAACCCCAAAAAATCACTATCCCTAAAGAATGTCTGCCTGCCTGTTTTCAGTAAAAGTAAACTCAGCTGAAAAAAACCCCAACTTTTAAAGCATAACACGGAAAGTAACCATATAAATCTACCTTCAAAAGACCATCCATAATCTTCCCCCTCAAACCCATCCTCTTCTGTACAAGTTAAGAAATTCCCTTCCACTCTCATACATAAATGTAAGTAAATATAAACCATTTTTACTTGATCTTATACTATTACAATTGATTTAGTAGGTGCACTTTGCCTTCTTGCCTGCCTACTGCCATTCTCTAAATGTCAGGGTTTTTATGCCAGCCACATCATGTAGTTTTAAGCACACTTGTAGCATATCCCCCCCATTTAAATAAAAATGTAACTGCTTTCAGTATTACTGTTGTTTTTATTGGTCAGGTACAGCTGTTGTGGCATGACAATAAGAGAATAAGTCTCAGAGGAAGATGACAGTAGCTTTCATTCATTCATGGCATGATAAAAAGACAGGAGGATCTAATGGTCCTGGGCAAATCCTGGGTGTACAAAAAAGGGATTCCACAGACATCAGCTAGAATGAAGTTATGTACTCTTCAAATCTTGTTATTTTAAAGGGGAAAAAAACCCCACACCAAAACCAAAAAACAAAACAAGTGAGGTTCATTTCACTGTAGAAGACTCACAGTGAATGCCATGAATTTTGAGAAAGAGCACTAACATTCCCCAACTGGATAAAGCAGGATAGCTCTCAGAGTTTATGGAGTGGCTACACAAAGCACTACTTAGTTTTACTCTAATTAAACTCCACAGATTATTAACAAGCTGTGCATTCATCACTGCATTGGGTAGGTACTTTTGGAAGCACTTTCCTAGCAGGGCAGCTGTGGATGCCATTTCTGAGACACAGTGAGCAGTAACCCTAATGAGGGTTCTGCCATTTCTCACAGTAAAATGTACACTGCAGACATTAACAAGGATTATTGAACGATGCTAAGAATGGCTTATCCAGAGTTCAGTGACAGGTAAAGGGCACTGTACCTTTTTCTACCATTGGATTTGTAAAGAGTTACCTTTGCCAGCTTGTTCACACCTTTCAGGTGGGTTATAAAAAACTATAACATTCTAGTAAATGCACTTTTTGAAGACTTTCAGTTCAAGAAGCTCACTATGTAAGGGACTAATGGCTACAGCAAGAGTGTCATAGCTGATTTCTAAATAGCCAGCATCTGTGTTTAACACTGACATGAAACAAATGTACTTTAAAAAAAAAGAGGGGAAAAATACATTTCAGAAAAGCAATGCAAAAAATACTTTTAAAAAGTCATCACCAGTGCTGCCTGAATAGAGAACCACAAAGTGACAAAACACTGGTATTTTCTCTTTCCAGTTGCTTTAATAACATAGGGTTGACAAATACAGTGTTTATAGAAAGTGACAAGTACAGTGTTTATAGAAAAAATATGTCTATTTTTATTCTTTTCCCCTGCCCTCACGTTTCAAAAAACACTCCCATAAAAACCACAAACTAAAAAAACCCCTAACCAACCAAACAAACAAAAACAACAACAACGTCTTTCTGGGAAAATGGTGTGACCCAACTTTCCTCCGCCAAACAATCTACTTCCCTTATTTTAATCTAGTTATCCCACAGATGCTTCAAGACAGAGCTCATTCTACCTGAGCAACGTACCCTTTTCCCCACGGTAGACGTGGACAAAGGTATAAGAATTCTTTAAAATGTTTTCAAGTTCACACATCATTTCACCAGCTGTGTATGAATCAATTAATAAATGGTACCACAAATACCACAGCATTTTGGTTTTATACTCATCTTTTGCCAGCCATTTAATTCTTTTCTGTAACTGAATTTACAGACTTAAGTCAGGTCCTTAGTTCTCTCCACATACCACTTGAAGGAAAAAGCCATTGTACGTTTTGCAACCTTACCTTTTCCAAACCACTTTCTCTTAGGTAAAAATATTTTTTTAATTGTTTTTGTTATTAAACTGATGTGTGAAAAAGGCTACAGAAAAGATTTTGGTTCAGTGCATGCTTTTGCTGCTTATCAAATTTCTCAGGATAACTATGGCAACGAATGTTTCTATCCACAGTAAATCATTACTGGGAGGTTAGGTGACAGTCCAAATTACAGTAGTTATCATTTCAGAGAGTTTCTCTTATAACCATTCATATATTTGAGAGCAGATCATCAGATAGCACATTTTAAATTAATGCTCCTCACCACTAATTAGGTGACTGATTAGACTCTGCAACCTTTTATCTACCATGTTCTAAATTCTGTGCATGTCTCAGTCAGACAGGTATGGGGCTAGGATGAAAATTCCAGCTGGGATTTAATTTCTGTTGGTTGGCAGAATACCACAAAAATTTGGATGGATGTACTCCCCAACCTCACACCACATCTCTACTTCAGACAAGAATTAGCAAAATAATTGGAAAATGTATCTGAAATCATAAGCAATAAATTAATGAATTTAGGAGATGTGGCATACATTTTCCATCTTTCTCTGAAAGAGGAGAAAAAGGAGAATCTATCACTTGGCTCTGAATTTCTAAATTAGATCCAAGCATGTGTTTCTGATCATTCTTCAGTCACAAAGATCATGAGGCTCCAAAATAAATACCTTTTTTTATTCATGCTAAGGGGGAACAACACCCTTCCTATGCATCAATTACAATCCAGTAAAATACAAAACTTTTTTTCCTTTTTAATAAACATATCTGATGTTCTCTCATCTTTCACTGAATTGAATTTAATTTATTATGACAATTTATTTTTGTCATCAAGCAGTCAAGAAATAAAGTGTGAGTTAATCCTTCAATTCAATGACATATGAATCATTAACTTTGCTTCAAACATCATAAATTCATAAAATAGTAGACTGAATCGTTATTTAGATTGCTTGCATTTCTTATGACTGGGAGAAGATTCTAACTGTGCAGAAACTCATTAAATGATGCCCAAGTTCTGCTGTGTTTTCAGGCAAAGGTCAAATACTTCCTTTGTTTATATATACTCTGCAATTCTTGAAGCTTTTTTCTAGGTCAATAACAAAGAAAATTAAATTTCTTGGCATTGGTAGAAAGGTATCATTTATTTTCAGGCTATCTTCCTTTAAAATAGTGTTATCTAACAAAGAAGAAAGAGACCTCTATTGTTGCCCAAGGTCTGTGCCTTGTAGTAACTCTCATTTGCTCAAAATACAGCACACCTGCAATCACATTACACTCGGTCATTTCAGTAATAGCTCTTTTTTGTATCAATTTTTGCAATATTTTTATAATGACTATTTACTCTCAAAACCTCAAAGTCTGACTCAAATTATTTATGTACAAACACTTTGTTAATTGCATTAAATTTGTTCTCATTTCTCACCATCCTACTCTGTTACTAATTACCATCATTAAAATCAATTTTCTCAATATCAGCTGGTTTTGCTGTGATGATAAATGAGTGATCTCCCTGTCCTTATCTTGACCCAACCTTTTCATCCCATTTTCCTTCCTCATATCCTGCTGAGTGGGGAGAATGAAAGAGAAGTTTGGTGGTCATGTGGTGCCCAGCTGAGCTCAACTGTCCCCATTCTCAAAGACAGGTTTTCAGTTACTACACCATGGATAAAAAAGAATCCCCTGAGACAAATCTGGGGTTTAGCTCAAAATCCAAGGTGGATCAAGTGACTCCAATTAGCAGAAATCAGGAAGATTTAACCACCAGAGGAATCAGGTTTTGATCAAGCTTCTGATGGAAACAAATGGCACTAAAAGCTGAACCCATTTTAAGACGGAACATGACTGGAATCTGAAGACAGTTATAAAAGAAAACTGCAAAAAAAACAGTGGAGTGTTGGACTGAGTCACAGAAAGTCATTCCTAGAAAAAATTTCTTAGTATTTTGTTTATGATACAGTTTATTGCTACAAATGACAGCTGATGCAGAAAAGACTGAGCTTCAGCTTTGGAAATCGATCAGGTATTTGAAGTTAGAAGGGACTCAGAGCTTCATTTAGTTGTGGAAGTCAAAACTTCGGTCTCAATGTTTCAGGAAGATCTGGAGAAGATGCAAC
>JAYRBT010000093.1:12929703-12950156 GCA_036023395.1 Myiotriccus ornatus
TACACATATAAGGATAAATATTTTTACACTCCTTTCTAGGTATGTGCTTCTTGCTACGGATGGACCGGGCCCAAATAGACCTTTGATCTGACCCAGCACCACCATTCTTACAGTATAAAGACTCAAATAATTTAGAGTGACCAACACATTTTAAGCTGTACTGCAAACATATGTATGCATTTGTCTGTAGATTCTGAAATGGCTGAAAGTTCTGAACACAGTGTTTCCAAACAAGATTATCTTCACAAGCAGAATAAAAAAGGTATCCATGCTATAATTAGAGCTGACTCTCACTGAAAGGTGAATTTAAGATTCCTTTAAACACAATAGCACACATATGCAGTGCATTACACACTCATCTCCAAGAGCAACAGCTGCACTTAGGTACCTTTTACACTAGCCAGACATTTAAGGATGTAGGAGAGCACATCAGCCCCCAAAGCAAATTTGATTTCAATTTGAGATAAGAATATGACTAGGAGAATTTGGCTGATCCTTTGGTGATGTCAACAGATCAATACTGAACTCAATGCTGCCAACAAGAGGACACCAAAAATCCGTGCAGTTATTCTAAAGATAACTGGGAAGAACTCTCCTGTGCCATCAAGGCAGTCCCTGGTAACATGGGCAACCATGTCATACAGACTCTGACACTAAATTATCACATACCAATTTTAGGCACATTTCTCATCTGTCTTACTCATATTTAAAAGGCTGTTACAGAACTACAGATGGTTAGATACTTTTCATCTAAATTACAACTTTTACTGTGATCATAGTCAAGGTACTTCTCTCCTCCTTTGCATGCACGAAGAGCCCTTAAATTTAAGCGAATTATTCTAGCTCGCAGGCGTGAATCTCTGTCGGGGAACTACCATCACCTTTTCCCAGCACCATCTGTTGGATTAAAGAAACCCAGTTCCTTCCTTTACAGTATATGAAATATTTACAAATAAGTTTAAAGGATATTTTTCATAATACATATGAAGACAAACCTTTTATGTTGCTGTTGCAATAATTTTCCGCAGCTGCAACTATTATGCTGGATGGACAAAAAATGAGAACAAATCAAGTCACATAACTCATAGACCCATGAAATTTTCAAGTGTCATGTAAAAAAAAAAAAAAAAAAAATTACTTTTCCTTTTTTTTGACAGAGTGACTGAAGCTGAATCCTTCTACGTTCAGTAATCATTACACTTATACACTTAATCCAAATTCCAAAAATGGGAGGAGGAAGATACCTATCTGCATACTGAAACATCAAAATTTCTGTCAGCTTTCTGACTCTCACACCACCTATATTATCTGGCACCTATTGCAAGGAGACATGCTAAATGACCAGTTTTGCAGCTTCTGAAGTTGTAACCATTAAATACAGTGGAGAGGATTTCTTCTTCTTTCCATAAAGGTGATTGAGAGTGCATTCCATGGAAAGCACTTGGAGCTCAGGGGAATGAAGGTGAGAACAGCCCCAGAAATCCTTAGCTAAAGGAACTAGGAGTCACCAAGAGAACATAGAGGAAGAGATTTATCCTTGATATAGGCAAGATTGCAAGAATTCTGATTTTTCAGTTTCAATTTGAATGGAATAATGGCATAGAAGGGAACATTTTTATTAGCCATTTGCTTTTACAGATTTTTTTTCTCCCTTTCAAGAAAATTCATCACAAGTTTGACAGAAACACACTTCACATTACTTCAGCTTTTTAAAATTTTTTTCTGACATGCATGTTTGAGCAATACTCCTTTGGTTTGATATGTATCTTATTTAATAGTTTAATTATTGACTTTGCCATAAGCTTTGGAGTATGCTGATTCAGTTTGCTGATGATAAAGCTGTGGAGGCATTGGTAATACAGCAGAGAGCCATAGTATCATAAAGAAAAAGCCTGTGCTTACTACATCGGGAGCAGGAACAAGAGAAAAGGGATAAAATTTATCTGCATTAACTGCATGGTCATGCATTACAGACAAATAGCAAGAACTCTGCTATAAAATGTCATCAATTGCAAACAGAGAAGGAAAATGGAAAACATAGCCAGTCAGCCACAAACTACTAAGACAGCAGCTGTGAAAAAGGCAAATGAGATCATGTCCCATTCAGTAGTGTTTATTTTCTTATTGGAAAAGCCTGAGATTTTTATAACTGGAGACAGTAGGCAAACAAAACTTCTGCAACCTCCCTATGTTTCAATAGGGAAATAAATCATATGAAAGCTGCACCACTTTTGTTGTAACATGTCACAGTCCAAGCAGAAACCAAAGACAGAAGGTGAAAACAATTAAAAGAGGGACCTGACTCAAAACTCTCGTAAGGCACCACTATACAAGAGATTAATGCACCTCTTTCTTGCAGTCTGGTTACTTTGAGTCAAGAATGTCTTTAACACAAAACATAAAATGTGAAAGGGGTTGTAAATTTCAATTCAAAATTGTTGAAAACCTCCATGCCATGAAATTGTCCCTTGCCCACATTGGGTTGGTACTTATATTACTCATTCTAACTCAAAACAAAGACAAATGACAATATATTTATCATGGATGAAAATTCTGGAGTTTCTCAAATCTGACAACTAACTCAAAAATATGTGGATAAAACAAACTTTAACAGGTATGACTCTGAAGAATTAAATACAGTCTTCTAATAGCCACACACCATTTTGGTGACTAACACATTGCTATTATTCTATTTCAGCTGTGATTAAAGAGAAAACACAATAAAATGGTCTTACTAGGTATTCAATACGATTGAACATAGTTCATAAGAAGCACCATGGCAAACTATTTAAACAGGCTATCTGGTATATATTTATTGTGTTAACTCACAAATAGCAAACATGACCAGTTCACAGAAAAGGAACTGACAGGAAGAAGAAAGTAAAGTTTGTAGGGCTATTTATGTAAAGAATAAATTTCAGTATTTCAAATTTAGACAGTCGTTTCCAAGGGAAATACATCTAATATGATATTTCCATCACAAATGACATTTGTGAAGTCATGCAGGAAAAGGTTAAAATATTTTGCTTTTGTTTTTTTTCTCCAAAAAATACACATGGCAAGAACAATAAAAATAGCCTAATATAGATTAAACCACCTGAAATCATTATGTAGTAACACGAGCTAGTGTTCTTTAGCTAGACAGGCTGAATATTCAAATGGTCAAACAGATAATGTTGTGCTGAGGAGAAGGTGGTTTGGGTTTTTTTTTTCTCATTTGAAATTAACAATCCTCTGAAAACAAAAGATTATTCTCTTTATGCTACTGCTAATTAAACTAACTCTGTGAAAAACTTTTTATAGTAATGAATAAAACTGCCTTTTTCACTCAGTTTTATTCCTGGTCCACCTACTTTCGAATACCTATCTATGAATTATGTATAGACACGGGATTTGAATTTAAACTCAAAACACAGCTTATGTGAGTTTTTATTATGGAGGTAATACAGAGATGGGTTTCAGTTCTAAGAAAGCAAAAAACATGTTAGTGAATTTTAGGGTCTCTTTCATTGCAGATTTTCCATTATACAGTGACCCCATCTGGGACTGATTACTGATCTTACTTAGCATTCATCAACTACAGATTTTAACTGTTAGCAGTTACTTGCTGCTCTATAAGCATTTTTGTTAAGACTAGAATTTACCTTCCTCTTTCAACTGAAGTTAATCCTCTGCCAGTTACTTGACAGACCAAGGAACAGTGTGGTCCACAAGCATTTGAAGCTTACCTTGAAAAAATTGCAAGGATTCCTTGGAGAAAGAAAGGAAGGGTACAGGGGAGAACAAAAAAAAGCTGCCTTTATTATGTTTCTTCATCTGATCACGTGAAGTCTAAAGTCACTATGCAAAATCATTAGTCATTTCCTAAATGATCATCAGTAACTACATCTTGAAGTGCTGCTTCCCGTTAGAGAGTCAGTTTTTCAGCCCTTCACTTTTCAGTTCTACTGAGCCAGTCAGACAGAAAATCATGAGGGTTCGAAGAGAATGTAGAGAGATGGATCACTCACTACACCTACAGCATAAGGCAGGATGGGAGGCATCTAATGAAGCAGTCAGGTAAAAACATTCATGTCCAGCTCTCTGAACTTAGATTATGATAATAATCATGTCAGAGTTCTCAGTGTCTTTTGTGTTCAGTTTTAATGAATCATTAATGCACAACAAGGGAAACTGACAAACACGTTCTCCATCATGAAAACAAACATCTATAAAGCCCTATACACCAGAACAGAACTGTGGTCCATTAATCCAGAAAATATGCCAATAGGCTAAAAAAACATATATAAAAAAGAATTTATTACTCATTAATGGCAGATTATCTCAAGGCCTTATTAGCTTTGCCAAAATATCCATTTTCTCTGCAAAAGTATAAAAACAAATGATACCACCAGATTATATATATAGATATAGATACGAATATATCAACCTGTGCCAAAAGAATTGAAGTTTTTTCTGGTCCAAAGCATGTTCATAAAATATTCTAATTGGTCCACAACATTAGACTGGTGCAGGACATCTAATAAATGAGAGAACTGCAAACACTATCTTGTATATAGAGAGAATCTGAAAGAGGTACATCCTCAAGTCTGAGTAAAATTCAAACAACTAATCATCAAAAAACATAACATCTAGAAGGCTCATTATCAACAGAAAGCTGCACTTTTGCGGTCAACCTTCCACAGAATTGTACAAAATTCCAATCCTTTCAACACAGTGTTAATATTTTTTCAGCTAAACACAAAATAAAATCACATACTACATTCTTTGACACTGTCAGTGTGCCTCGTTTAGGAAGAGCTATTTAAAGAAAATCAATATGAATATTATTTCAGAAATATTTCAAGATAATACCAGACTTCTTGTTCCAAGGATATTCACTAACACCTCACATACTTTTTTTTTATTTCCATTCATTCATGACTGTAAAGTTGTTGATTGAAAGTAATTAATTTAGATTAAATTGGAATTCCTACATTTCACTACTGAGTTAATCTCAAATTCTTCATGTAAATTTGTTATCTACTGATGTCAACATTTGAATTTTTTATTGAATGAGTAGATGTCAACAAGCAATTCACTACTTGTGGCAACTGATCTGATTGACTGACCCTTTCAGTCATGTGATGCTGTGTTACCTCAATACAAAGAGATGAACCCAAGAAATTTGTAGAACCTTTTTGTTTATGCAGTATTCAGTTCTGCTAAAGTCTGTGGAGCAATCAAGGTCATCTTCATTAATAAAACCACAACTCAACTGAGTATTTTAAGATGCAGCATCAATATCTGAAGGCTGTGAACCTGGCAGACATGGATATGTTTTGAAGATCAAAACTGAAAATAAGTAAATGTACTGGTGTGTTTACAAACATCTGAATTGAGAAGAAAATATGATTTTTTGCAAGAAGGAAAAATTATCGCAGGGGAAGGTGGGGATGGGAACAAATACAATAACATGACTCTATTTTAGATTGGTATCTATTCCCTAAATTCGAACAAGTGCTGTTTATCTTACAGTGTCTGGAGACAGGCCAGAGGAGAGATGCATCACATATTTCTAGTGAGGAGGGTTTGGAGAAAAGGACTGCAGAGATGACATCAGTTCTGAGGTAAAGTTGCAGTTCTGGCATCTTACTGTGGCATATGGATGCTCACAGTATGCATCAGAACACAGATTATACATTTGTTGAAGGGTATAAAATTTAATGTTTTGTTTCTAAGACTGTGTGTTATGGATCCTGGACTTGCTTTTACCTCTTATCCCCCCACAAAATACCATGATAAATAGATACCAAACTGTCAAAGTGCAGCATGTTTTTTAATTTCTTTTCTTTTCCTCAGTGGGGTTCCTAGTTTCTTCTTTGCTTTTATGATTTGTGATTCTTAGAGCTCTAGCACATATAATCACATGAATAACAAGAGGCCAACTTATAATCTACAGCATTATGCTGTTCTCAGGTGATTACCTGTGTCAGAATTAGCACTCAGCTCCAACCATGAAATTTGGTGGTTCACACTCAAGTAATTTCTTAGCACTTGTTCCCTGAACACGGAAGTCAAAGGAACAAAAGTTGTAGTTGCTACAGATTGAATGGTTGCTTGCAAAGTTGTATATTTGCACGGTCTCCTAGCTTAGAATTGCTTTACAAGGTGCAACAACACCTTGTCAACCTATTCTCAGAGCAGCAGATGCAAATATTTATGGTCTCCAATTGCCGTGTGTTTTAACTGACAGTAACCTATGACAGCAATGATACCATTTTTCCATTCATTCTATAACCAAAAGAAACATTTACAATGTCTCTTGGTATAGGCTTATATCCACCACTAATCCTCTTTCTGTTTCAAACATTATATAGTCTATGATATTGAGTATATACAATGTATATGTTGAACAAAAACCCCACACTTAAAAATGGTTTTGCATAGCTCATTCTCAATGATCTTTCCCATTGCATCATCATAACAGATCTTAAGAAAACCACAAGGAGGAAAAAAAAAAATCTTATAAATTAGAGAGAAGTATAGTTTTTAAGGGGTTTTTTTGGGTTTTTTTAATGGCAGAGGTACAGAAATTATAAATATCAGAGAAGACATCAGACAAATCAAGAACAAAAACCAGCATCACCATTTGGAAATAAACAGAATCTGATTCCCCTTTCTCTCTTTTGTATTGTAAAAAGAACATTCCTTGTGCAATTACTGACTGTTCAGATAATAAAGGTCTGCTCATTGTGAATAGAGGAAGCATGGTAAGAATGCCTGAATGAAAAAGTAAAGAGCAAATAAATATGCAAGTTTCTATTTTAAATTCTGCATCATTGTGAAAGCACAAGGAAGTACATGTTCTTTCTTTTTATACAATCTTAACTCCTACTAATGGTTCATTCATATTGTACGTATATAGATGAAAATAATATTCAAACCTTTGCAGGTTTTTTCCACACAACATGCAGTGTCAAAAAATTGTTTTCCAAAAACCCAGCCAACGTTCTAGCAGAAGACCACAGAAGAATTGTTCAAGTTTACTGCAATAAAGCTGGTGCAATTTGTTGTACTATAAACAAAATTAGCTCCGGGGATGTCTTTTTTTTTTTTTTTTTTTAATTTCCCGATTGAACTTTTCAGACAATATTCCGGAAGATAAAACTTCTTTGATTTGAGTGACTGAAGAGGACATTTATCCCTTCCAAGCAAGTACTCAAACTTCCGCAGATGGGGCATATGCTACTGAAAACTGCTGAGTATTTTTTTCCAGTAACCACTATGCATAATTTGCGGTCTGTTTAAATGTGGCAATTTACTATGTGAGGCAGCATTTAAACATCTGTTACTTGTAGAATTCTGCCTGTGAAATTGTGCCCATCACTATCCCTTACACAATACTACACACTCTTGGACACACACCGAAAGACACAGTGGAATGAATGAACACATAGTGCTTCTCATACCACAGGGCTTCAGTAAATTTATCAGCCCTCCACCCAGAATTATGTTATTACACCATCACGCTTATGGAAATGCTTTCAACTGCACCTGAAAATACTTATTCAGTTTCAGACATACTCTCTGGACTTCTATGGTCCTTGTGGGTCCCCTCCAACTCAAGATATTCTATGATTCTCTCTGTAACATTCTAAAATAATGACTTTGTTATATCTAACTTCTTGCAGAATAGTGCAATGTTTTTCAAGCGTGGCAATTCTCTTATTAACACAAATTATACCCTTTCTTTCCAGTCCTAAAACCAATCTGTGTAAAAAAATTTTTCGGCACTCTTAAGAGTACATAATTCAAGAGCTATTAATTTTCTCCATTAGAAATACAAATTTTAAAATTAAAAAATATTATCAAAATCAATGGCATACATGCATATCGGCTGACTGACAAAAATAAAGAAATAAAGAAAAAAATACAGAAATAACCATTCTCTAATCTAATTTTAATTACTAATAACTCTTTTTTAAGTATGAGAAAGGTGTTAGGATTACAAAGGATGATCACCTATTCATTCCAGATATCTAAAACTGCTCCAGGATTACCTTTATAGAAAAAAAAGATAGCAGGTCAATTTATTGACATAACAATGCAATGAGGGTACAGACTAGAAAGAGTACAGAGATAATGCAATGCTCTGCAATGACTCACTACTCTTTCACTGCCCACCCTGAGTACTGAATTTTGATTTATGTGATAGATACTCCCTTTGGCTTCTGACTTAATTAAAACTTGAACAGACAGACATTGACCTCTGCATTATACTGATTGCATATCACAAGCATCCTATTAATCAACTTACAAAATAACTAGTTACATTTAAATACAGCAGCACTAGGACACATAATCAAGGCATGCACTAGCAAGTAATTCAGTGCAGTAAGAGCACAGCAGTGTTACAGAGAGTGGCAGTGTACTGGTATCAACACACAAAATTTCTGGGCATTTTGCATCACATGAGTACTGATCTGGTGCCGTAAACTGTCCGTTCACGAAAGGTTACATTGGATCAAATGTTTCTGAACAGCATCTTCTGGTTCAGCTACATTCAGTCTGATCTGTGAGATCCAAGAACAGCCCTGATGCAACGCAAAGCACAGCAAGAGTCGATAATTGGGTCATTTGTCTCACAGAAGTCACTCCCGATGCAAATTAAAACTTCAGTGTAGATAACACCCCCAAACTGCCTTTTAAAACCAGGAATGGCACAATATAAATAAAATCTCAGTGCTTCTGGATTTGGAAACATGCAAATACATACTGGTATCAGTACTTTATTAATGTTTGTATTTAGAGGAAAAGTTTGTTTCAAACTATTTTTTATATAAAAAATTATTATTTAGATCATAGAATATCTTGAGTTTTTAGGGACCCATAAGTATCATCGAGTCCGAGTCCCTACTCCGTGCAGGGATGTCTAACACTAAATCATGTAAGAACAGATGCTCCTCGAACTCTGACAGGCTTGGTGCTGGGAGCCTGTTCAAGTGACTGACCACTCTCTTAGTGGAGAACCTTTTCCTAATGTCCAGCCTGAACTTCCCCTGACACAGCTTCATTCCCTTTCCTCGTGTCTTGTCACTGCTCACCAGAGAGAGGAGATGAGCACCTCCCTAGACACTGCCCCCCTCTGACGAAGCTGTACACAGCAATGGGGTCACGCTCAGCCTTCTCTTCTCCAAGGTAAAGAAACTCAGTGACCTTGTAGGTCTTGTCCTTGAGATATTTCACCATCTTGGTTTCCCTTCTCTGACACACTTGCATAGTTTCGTGTTCTACTTCTATTGAGACGCACAAAGACGCACATAGTACATGTGGTGGGACCACACTGTTATTACTGATTGTGCTAAATACCAAGTGATCTGTGTATTTACAGAGGTAGCAAAGAAGTTTGCTCCACAGAAACAAGTATTAATATGTATCTGAAAGAAAGCACTACAACAGTGTTGTCTTCTCTGACATGACTGTCCACAAGAATTGTAATCCAATCACTTTGTCCGTAGCTGACTGAGTCAACAAACTCATTTTCTATCATGATGGAGAAAATGCCTCAGTTACAGTATTAACAGGAATCAAATATACCTATAAGCCATTGCACATTTTACCATCTGTTTCCTGAGACCTAGTTGATTTTGCAAGCGTTGATTTTGCAGTTCGATGCAAAAGTCCTGGCTGCAGCAGAAAAAGGGTTTTGCCATAAATCCCAACTGTAAAGGGGTTTGAACAATTGTCTGTAAAACTCAAAACTTATTTATCAAAAAAGGATGGAATGTCAGCTGTGCCATCAAATGGTCAAAAAAAGCTTTCCACTCTTCCATCTAAAATGCATGCAGAGAGAGATAATGTTTAGATAAGCAACTTAGTGCCTAAGACAGGCATTTGGACAAGAGTTAATAAAAATCTCCCATGCCAAGGTTCAAAAAATCTAATACCCCATTTCCTCTCCATGATTAGAGACCCTCCTTTGAAATGGTATGTCTACTCTCAAATGGTTTTTTATTTACAGAATGGTAGAGTAAATGTTATTTTCTTGGTTTTTTCAACACAGCTTTTTAACTCTAAGTCAACCAGTTGCTGAAATAAACCAGACAAAACTGAAAAAACCCCACTCCCTGCACTAAGCAAAGAACTTTAATTGTCAAAACCTGGGCTATTCACTGCAAGTTCTCATTTCTGGTGCCCAGGTCAGGAATTTCATCCAGAACACTGGGTTAAGAAGCTGTAGAGCTTCCACAGAAAGTATTGACTTCTTGATACTAATTCTCATTTATAAGGCTCTGTAGATCAACATGCATTTTGATAGGGACTGACTTTCCCCCTTCTTTGAGCAGTGCCTTAGTTAACAAAAATCTGACACCCTCTTTCTGGCCAATCTAACACTGAATTGTCTTTTCCACAACAGCACTGCTTCAGTAAAATGAGCAAAGCACAGGTTCACCATAGAAGAGTCTGCAGTCAAACACTTAGGACATTTTTTAAGGAGAAATATAAGGTGGACAGAATCCCTTCAAGATGAAAAGGAAGTGAAAATCTTCAACTAGGCTATGCCAGCTGGTGCCATGCACGAAGGTCGCCATTCTCCACACCCACCTGACACCTTTACCAGCACCAAAAGGCTCTCTCTGTCTCCTGTCTTCCTACCTCAAAGTAAGGTCCAACACACCCACCACGACACTCCCAAATGAGGCCTCAGATCCACCTCTCCAACAGCCTTCCCTATGGGCAGGAACTGCCTGAATGAAAATGCTTGCTGCTTCCCTGAAAGTGTGAAAGTAACAAGCAAGTTGCAGTTCCTGGCAGCATGTGGCCCAGAGGACAGGAAAATCCACAAAGGCAGTTTCTGCTCAAAGATAATTCTCATCCTAATCCAGCTAAGCACTAGCACTGTGTACTGTCAGTTGCATGCTTGCATCACTTCAGAAAGTCCAGTGCAAGAAGTCACAAGCAAGTAAGCAAAAATGCTATTGAAGGCAGGACAGACCTGCTTTAAATGCACCCCAAAGCAATAAGAGCAAGACATTTTCAAAGTAAACATAGCAAACAGTCCGTAAAACAAATGACTCTTGAGAGGAACAGAAAAAGGAACCTTTTTTTTTTTTTTAATGAAGGAATGGAAGGGAAAGCAATTGGCATGTTTTCAATGCAAAAACTGTTTGAACTTCAAAGCATCAAGTGCAAACCCAATCCATTTCTATAATGTTTTTATCGGCTTAACAACCAAGTTTTAGCTTTGCTAGCTTAAATCAGCTAACAAAGAAGTTAGCTGATTTCATCTACTACTGCCATTACAAAAGTAGATGCCAGGATGACAGCTCTGATAAACAGGATTACCAGAGTAAGATGTCACTCCACACACTGAAATATTGAGTTCAAACCACACACTGAATTTAAAATCTCTCTATGTTAAAAACTCAAGGACATAAACCACCTATGATTCAGCTCACACTGTCAGTTCAAGGTAAGTTGCTAAGTATGGAGAGCTTTCAGGTCTTCAACGAGGATCACACAGCTGAAACACTGCCCATGCAGGAAAAGGTAACCTTGGAAGATTTACAATTCTTACAAGAAGAAAAATGCCTGCAACTTGCAAAAACTTGGGGTTTTGTTTCATTTTCTTTTTAATTGTTTCTAGTTTAACCTTTGATATTGAAAGAAAGCCATAAGAATTTGATTGGAAATACTTTTATCTGCCTTTGGCCACGTACTAGATCTACAATACTCAAATGCTTATGTAGTTAGTTAGGCAAAGAGAGTGCATGTTAAGTAAAATTCCAAACCCAAACCCAAAATACCAACAAGAAAATCTTTTTTTTTTTTTTTTTGCCATATTGCTGAGTATCAAAAAGATCATTACTGAATTTCCTCTTCACTCAAATACCATATTTAGACTAATTCTGAATTCAGAAACTCTGAACCAAAAGATACAGCATGGGTAACATAAGACTAGCAAAAGGGTTTAGTTTTTAAAGAAAATGCAAGTTTAGAACATGAAATGTTTAAAATATTTTTCCAAGAAAGTGTGGAAAATAAGCTTTTAGATGCAATACACAAAGAACAAAATTTCAAACTCCACAGTAGGCCAATATTGTAACTTGTAAAGCAAAGACTATTTGTAAAACAAAACACAAAATTTCATCTCTACAGCATTTTGAACTCCAGTTATACACAGAAGCCCCTGTAAGAAATAGACTAAATGAAGGTGAACTAGCCAGGCATTAGTAGAACCTGAAAACAGAATAAGAATGAGAATAAAAGCTGGTCTAGCCCAGACTACTCTCTCTGACAGTGACCAAACACAGATATTTCAAGAAGAATGTAAAGATAGGGCAAACCGCTGTCATCACTGTCAAAGAATACCCTCATAACACTCAGCTACTTACAGTTCAGTAGTATCTTCATGTTTGATCAATCTTATTGGATTATCTGCATATAAACTTGCCTAGTTGCCCATTAAGTCCACATAAGCTTTTAGCATCCATAGTATCGGGTGGCAGGGACTTCCACCCCTTAACGACACACTGTGCTGACATGGTCTTACTTGCTGTCAATCATTTTTTACTTGATAACTCATTTTTTATCAGACAACCCACAGAGCTTGCATTAAAAAAAATAAAACAAGTGATGAAGCCCTTTTAACAAGGTGTTCCATCCATGCCACACCTGTCTCCAGATACCTCTGTCTTAACCTCAAAATACGATTTACTAGTGAGAGAAAATAACTAAATGGTTTCTCCTCTATTAACATTTTTATTTATCTAAATTGAATTTCATCCACCATTTAAGTGCCTTAACAGTCCAACAAGGTTTTTCTGCAAATCTTCGTAGGCAATGCTGTCTTTTAAACCCTTGACAATTTGCAAAGACCAGCAAATATCACTGTTCAACCCCTTCATTTATGGAGCATGTTGAGCAGCACAGACACCTGAACTGACTCCTGTGAAACTTCACTGCTTAAAGACAACTGTTTACTCCTATCCAAGCTTTCAGGCATTTATTATTTTTCCTTGCAGAATCTTCCCTCTCAACTACCACTACTCCTTAGCTGGTCATGCAAGCAAGAATTACTGAATACTGAGGTTTCAGGATCTGCCAGCCACACTTTGCTCAAAAGGCCCTCCTTCCAAAGGGGAATTCCTGTACTTCACCACAGGTGTCCAAATGCAGGTCTTTGCAGGGTGACAAAAGACATCTTCTAACCTCTGTATTTGTTAAAGATTTGTAGGAGAGTGTTTTCTGTTGGTTATTTTAGGATATTATTTTTATTTACTGCAGCTAAAGGGATCACATACCCATAATTTCAGTCTCACCTGAAAAATTTTCTCCACTACTTGTCTAAGCAAAGAATATTTTGTTTGTGTACACAGTCAAAATCATCTCCAAAACTAGAAGATTGGGGACAGGGTTACCAAGAAAAACAATAAACTTTTATATTATACTTAGGAACCAAAAGGGATTGTTGAGTCTCCCTTATAGATTTGCCAAGGTACACCTGTCAGAGGGGGTCCGAGATAATCATCAGCACTCTGGATGCTGGCTCTGAAACAATCTCAAAGCCAGCCTTGGGACCTAAGGACCGAGAGCTCACTACCAAACCTATTAAAGCAATTTTCTCTCAGAGCAGGTACCCCTCCCAAGTTCTTCTCTCTCCCTTCCCTACTTCTCAGTCTTTGATTAAGATGACTGTTATCTCTTGTATTCTCTCTGCTTTTGTTCTAAATCTTATTTCCTGGTTCTATCCAGCAGCAATGCAGACCTAGTGGCTCACATCTCTCCACCAGCTGGGTGTGGTTGTCTTCCACATTCAAACCTTTTATTAAGTGTTTCAGCATCTACTGTCTTACTTTGCAAGGTAGAAAAATCCACTGCACCTCAGCCTTACTGTAATACTTTTACAAGCATTAGTTCTTCCTTCCTCAGACTTAAGAGTTCACATTTTAAAACCCCTTCCAGGATGTATCACCAATACTGATTACCCTCAGCCAAAGCTTACAGTCACCATCACATATGGTGAGAGGATTCTAGACAGACTGCACAGAACAGTACTAATCCAGGTGACAGAGTGGGATCAACTGCCGTAATTCAGCAGCATACTTTTATTGGTTTGGTTGTTGTTTTTTGTTTTTTTTTTTTTTTTATCAATTCTGAACACAAAACTGAGCGCTGGCTTTAGATTTCCTGCTTTACATTTTAATGCTTCTGCATAGGTGTACAGTGAAGACAAGTATAAAGGTGTTAAGCATACTATTAAAACTATACCTATTTAAATCTGGCTGGGGATAGTGACAATAGTAGCAAAAAAGTAGCAGCAGGTGCTTAAGCCCTGGCCAGCAAGCCAAGAATGATACTGTATTATATTTCTACCACCTTTCCTGCCCATATCAGATGCAGTACAGCAAGCACAGATATGCTTTGTAGCAATAACTTTCACTGTATACCCCTTCTGAAAAAATACTGTACCAAGGCAACAGTGTTATTATCTGCAAGTTTTCATCAGTAATTCAGGATCTTAATACTGAATTGGCAAATTTAATAATTGCTGTTTGCTACCTACTGACTTGGAGATTTAAGTCAAGTACTGTGAACCCTTAAAAAAAATAGCTGCAGTTTTCCCTTTCCATACATTGTTTTCTATCCAGAAATTCAATATGAACCAACAATTGCATTAAGAGAGCAAAAACTGCACACTAAATACAGCATTTTACACCAGATTTCAGTTTAAAAAAAAAAAACCAAACCATGAAGATCTGGGACCTTTAAGTTGCTGGGCAGGACCATCACCAGGACAGTAGTGTAAAATTAATGAATGAAGATGCACCATGCTCCAAAGGGAGGGCTCTGCTGGCAGAGGCCTATCCAGAGACTCGTGTTTTGGGTGGGAGTTTTCTCAGCGCAGGGTCTACCGGTGCCAATAATGGCGATAGAACGACAGAAGGTTTGGGACGACGGGATGTCGTGAATAATGTGGCGTTTCGGTGCTCTCCAAGTGATGCCCACTCTCCATCCCACACCGCGTGAGGGGCTGGATGCTGCCAGCCCACACAGGTACCCTGACTGACGTAAGGCTCCCCACTCGGGCCAGGGTCCACCCAGACGGACCCATGCCTTGTGCTATAAATCACCCCTCCTTCAGGGAATTTGCACGGCTTGGCTCCCGGGGGTGGGAGGAGGGCTGAAATTTTCCTTCGAAAGCCCACACGCCGCGAAATCCCGCTCGCTCCTGCGCTGCCGCTCACGCAAACCAAAGTTTTGCCGCTCTCGCCATAGCGACAGGGAGCGAGACCCACCCCCGTCATCCCCGCTCCCCCCGGCGACGCCTCACCGTCCCAGCTCGGACTCCAGCTCGAAATAGTGAGCCAGGGTGTCCTTGTTGGAGCCATCGATCCAGTAGTCGGGCGCGGCGGAGCCGGGGCGGCCGGCGGCCGAGGAGCCGGAGGAGGAGGACGAGGAAGACGAGGAGGACGAGGAGGATGAGGATGAGGAGGGCATGGTGACTTTCAGCATGCCGGGACGCCTGCCGGGGGCTGTCCCCTCCTCCGCGCCGGCTGCGGAGCGCGGAGCGGTGAGCCGACGGCGACACCACCTCACCTCCCTCCCTCTTTCTCTCCTTCCTTACTTATTTCCTTCCTCCCCTCCCTCTCTCCCTCCCTCTTCCCTCCTCCTCTCCCTTCTCCCAGCGGTTCCCCAGCCCGGTGGGGCAGCGGGGCGGGGCCGGGGCGGGGCTGAGGCCGCCACGGGTGGGGGTCGCACCGCCTCCGGATCCTTCCCGTCCCCTCCGAGCCCCGGGCGATCCCTTCCCGCAGGGAGGGACCCTTGGGGCCGGCCCAAGTCGGCGGGATCCCCGCGAGTTCCCGGCACAGGCAACGGGAGCTCCCTGAGCCCCTGGAGCAGCAGGACCCGGTTCCGCGGGGGACAACTACACGGATGGAGAAACCGCATCCCGATCCGGAGGAAAGGGATGCTCAGCCCGCAGCGAGGCGGCCCGCCATGCCGCAGCATCCCCGACAGCTCCCCAACTGCCGGAATTCAGGAATTCTCTCTCTCGCCGTGAATTTGAGGAGGAGGGTGTGGGGGGCAGAGAATGAACAAGACAAACCAAGAGTGGGAAAGAGGCTGACAAAAGCTCGAACATGACTGCAAAAATAATAATAAAAACACCAAAAGATAGCTTCCCTTCCCACCTGAGAACTAAAAGAAGCCGTAGAGAAATAAGATTGCTGTGCTGTAGTGCCGCTCTTAAAAGAGGTTATGAAATCTGCCGGTCATGGGATGCATTCGGTTTGTACTGATGCACGGTGCACCCCCGACTGCAAAATCCTTCGCCAGAAGAGACTATAGGAGGGCCGTTTCTGTTGGTGTAGTGGCGAAATAAAACAGCAGCAGTTGTGTGTGCTTCGCATGCATAGTGTGCCAGATCAATCCCACTCACATCCTCTCCGTGCTGTTACACCCACTCATACTGCCATGCCAGCACAAGCAGGAGGTAAAATGGACAATGTGCAAGCCTGTGCAGCAGAAGGGACAGAAGTATTGTCCTCTAATTTTCAACCACAATTCACTATCCTGTTTTTAAACATGGTGTTTCTTGCTCAAATAAAGCACAGAATTCTGTTCAGTATTTGTGCTAATACAAATGTATTAATGTTTTCCAAGATGTTTTGTTTCCCTCCATAAACAAGTCTGTCTCTTACTGTTTCTTAACTTCTTTAGTGCAGCGGATGGGCCAATTAATCTTAATTCTAAAAACTGTAACTTCTCAAAGACCTTGAAAATGAAATGCTTCTCTCTGTTTAACTAGATAATATAAGAAGTATCTGCTAAACTGGTCTTCGTTAATGGTAGGAAAGGATAAAAGAGATAAATGAGAGAGATAAAAGAGAGATAAAGCCCTTTCCTTTGAAGTTTACTTATTGCCATTATAAAATTAAAATATAGATCACCATCATGTTTTGAGATTTTATCATTTTCAAATTCGTATTTGAATGGCAGAAAAAAGTAACCCGAAGTCCTGATTCGCAAACTAAGTTCCATCTCATCCAGTTTGGCAGAAACTCCAAACTTCTTTTGGGATGAACTTTGTGCTTGGAGGACCTACGGTACAGGGCTGAGATCAGAACCAGTGCAGCATCTCCTAGGAGAAGAAATGGTCATGGATGAAGAAAATCACACACACCACGCACTGGCGAATCAGCATACTTACAAGACCATGTATTCCACATGATATTTTTGTTTAGTTAAATGCCTAACATATTCTGTAAGCTATGTAGCATGTGTATTTCTGTTGTGTTGGGTTTTTGTAAAAATTATGTTAGAAAGATTATGTTTAACTATGTACATGCAATCAGATTTGCATCTCAGATGATCCAGGTATGGTTACCATGAGCCTTTAGGTATTTCTTGCTAAAAGACACCAAAGGATTTTCTCTTCTTTTTTTTACTGGACTACGTGTGTGAAAGGCATTTTACTTTCCTTAAAACTGACTCAAAGTGAGTTGCATTGCACCATCCCCCCAACCTAGTACTTGAAAACTGGGTGGACTTCATTCTTCAGAAGATCCACTTCCTTCAAAAATTGAAAGAACAATATCCATATATGTCCATATGGAATTAAAGGACGTCTTCAGGTTGCACAATGAATCCAATCAACACAGAAATGCCTTTCAGTCTCCAGGAAACTAAAGGCAGCATTTCAATTCCACAGCGGTCCACTCAGATCTGTGTGAAGATTTACATTGTCATTATTGGACATGAAACTAAAACACTAATAAAGCTTAATTTATGTATTTGTGGCACACTGTGTATGAAATTTTATTATGGAGCTACAAATATCATAATTTTCCTGCCAAAAGAAACAGGTTAAAAACTCAAAAAAAAAAAAAAAAAAGGCAGGTCAAGGAGGAAGCATTTTTTATCATCATCATCATGGCTAGGCTTCACGAATGAAGATTTGAGAAGGGCTCTATTCACACTTACTGTAAGCGTGGGAAGCAGTTTATATGAACAAAATGTTCATATAAACTGCAAGAGATGTCCAGCCTCCTGTCTCTCCTCTGTCACCCAAAATTTTAAAGCTCAAAGCAGGAATTTAATCTGGTGTCCTGGTGGAGATGTGGGATCAGTAATCTTTCTACCCTACTAGTTGCTGCATTCCTGTTTTGTGAATCCTGATGCTTATCTGCTCTATGGGTAGTGCGAATTAGGTCTTCTGAAACAGAAGTTACTCAAATCGTGTCATATGTAAGTCAAATAAGTTCAGAAAAGGGCAAGTCCCCAAAGCTTTCACTTCCTTCACCTGTCATTGATTTTCCCTGCTGAATACAAAGCTCTGCATTACATTTTATTTTCTGAAACATCTTTCATCTTGCGTTCAACTTCCAGTACCTCTGGATGACTATGCAAGCTTCCACTGAATGCCTATCTGTTAGGAATACCAAAACCTTCTGCTAATTTCTTTGTTTTTATTTATGTAGAAGTCATATGATTTTTATCAAAAAAATTCACTGCAGTTTCTTATCATCTTTCATGCTATTTTATATGTAAATTGAAGTCAACTTGATGATTTATTGAGCTGCTGGGTAAAGATAGACTCTTTCACCAGCTGTGTATGTGAAGAGTTTAAATCAGGAAAGAATGAACACAGTGCCAGGAGAGGCCAAGAGAATAGTGGTGCTGGTGAGGAGGTGTGTTTATGCAAGAAAACAAACAAGAGGAACAGAAATGTTCTTTGTAGAGTGACAATAGAGGTGAAGGGCAATAGTAATATGTCCTTTTGCCTCAAACCCTACTCATGTGTTTTGAAGTCAAGACCACTTTTTTTGTCAATGTCTGGGAAAAGCAAATATATAAATGGGGATAAAAAAAAAAGATTGCCTGAAGACAAACTGTCAGAAAACAATGTGATTCATCCATTCCTGAACCATATTATGTGGGCTGCAGTTATCAATAGGGTCATTTTATATTTGTTGCAGGAAAATGCACAGGACAGTTATCTTTGCAATATAGTCACAGCACTTATCTTTCCAGTCCCTCTTTAAGTATTCAATACATAATTTGATTTCTAGAGTATGGGAGGATACTTGAAGCAATCCCTTTCATTTTGCAGGATCATACAGCATTGGTTCACAAAAAAAACCCACTAAAGCCAATCCACACGCTTATGAGTCATTAAACCCAAATAAACCAACCTCTTGAGGACAAGCTTCATAATCCAGAAGTTGCTTAGTAGGACATACAGAACTTACACATCACTCTTCCTGAGCAATAATCCCTGCTCAAACAAAATCCAGCAGTTAGTTCTCTGCCATTATTAGCATCTCAAGAAATTTCTGCAGCATAAAGTGTTTCCTTGTTTCCAATGTGGAACTTTTTCTCCCCCTGTCACTTGCCCTCCTCCCTGAATGCTATAATGCAGTTTTCCCTCCATCACAGGGAAAAAGAACGCTCTCCTCACCACACACTTCACAAAGAAAATGTAACCCATGAAGTGAGTTCTAAAATGTACAAGTAAGCATACGAAATTTTCTGCCAGCCTTACAACACTTCCAATAAGAAGTTGAAAAAAAAATTGGGAAAACAGATACAAAGAGTCCTTAAAACGAAAGCTGACAATTTTAATACAGTTTCTTTCACTTTGAAGAATGAAAAGACAATTTCACCCTTGTTTTGATACTTGGGAAAATATCTGCATAGAGGAAATGATAAAAAAACTATAAGAGTAAGGCAGGTTCTTAGAAATGGTCATTTGTATGAAGTAAACTCACTTTCCCAGGACAGGCTGGAGTCCAGTCTCAATTCAGTAGTAAATCAGTCATTTTGGAGTAAGGTTAGAAGAAAGTTTAGGCATGAGAGCTTTAGCAGCTTGTGTGGTTATGCAACAAATTGAAAAAAATAAGAAACTATGCTTTTTAAAAGTTCTTTTTTTCTATTTCTTGAAATTCATGTTTTGTCCAGTGTCAAAAAAAAACATTAAAGAATCACTCAAAGGGGAACTGCTGGCACACACCTCATTTTAAAAGTGGTTATGCATCTCCTTTTGCTGATTTGTGAGCAAAATCCAGTTAAAAATTCAGCAGATCCCTGGGTGTTAAATTGCCCAGCAGAAAGAAGCTGTCTGAGCCGTTTGCTTGATTATCTTCTATGTATATGCAGATTCACTCCACTGCCAGCACTTCAGCACCTTATCTAGCAGTAAAACAAGTTCAGTATGTGAACATTATCAAGAAGTTAATACTCATAGCTGTAGTCATAGAGAATTCAATCCATCCCTACTACTGTTCTGCAAGGCAGCCAGTTTACTAGCTAGGTTAGCTGGTAAATCTTGCCTTTCCAGTTGTATTATTTTATCTTTTCCTTATCCTACTGTGTTGTGAAAAACAATGATGGCCATCAATTCTGATTGTTACTATACAATACAAAACAGATCTGTCTATGTAACTCATTTGCCCCATGGCTACAAGTGG
>JAYRBT010000093.1:12982012-12992958 GCA_036023395.1 Myiotriccus ornatus
TTTCGGGGCTCCTGAACTTCCTGTGTGTACTCATATCATTCTTGGACAAATTTTATTCTGGAAGAAGCCTACTCACAGCGGATCCTAAAAGAGAAGTTGCAATTAAAAATATAACTGATATAGAGCCTTATTGTGTGCTAAAATGAATGTCAGTGAAAACAGGTTTCTATTTACAAAACCAGTGGAGCGCTGCATCAAACTCTGGGGCTCCCAGCACAAGACAGGTATGAAGTTAGAGCAGCTCCAGGGAAATGACTGGAACACATTTCCTATGAAGAAAAGCTGAGAGTTGGTGTGGTCCACCCTGGGGAACAGAAGGCTCTGGGGAGATGACCTTGTGGCCTTTCAGGATTTACAGGGGGTTTGTAAGAAAGATTGAGAGACGCTTTTTGACGGGGCCTGTGGTGAAAGGACAAGGGTCAGCAGTGTTGAACTGAAAGGGTGTAGGTTTACACTGGATATAAGGCAGCAATTTTATTATGATGAGGGTGATGAGGCACTGGAACAGGCTGCACAAACAAGTTGTGGATGGCCCACCCCTGGGAGTGCTCAAGGCCGGGTTGGATGGGGCCCTGAGTAACCTGGTCTAGTGAAAGAAGTCCCTGTCCCCATCAGGGTAGCTGCACTAGACCTTTGAAGCTTGTTTCCAACTCAAAACCACTCTGTGATCCCTTGAATACTTCAGCATATCACAGTGCAGTTCAGCTTAAACAACCTCTTAACCTTTACATCATACTTCTGGTTCCAGAAAAAGAAAAAATTAATACTCACTGACATGACATGAAAACTCCAGATGTTTTCAACAGATCTTCAAGACACTTACTCTGCAGACCCAGAAAAAGGGTCTGGCATTGGACACAACTAAAATACTGGGGACTGAGTTGTTCTACCATGTGTGACTTTGAATATCACATAGCACAAGTTGGTGACAGACAATCAAGCCAGAAGGCTTTTTGCCATCTATAAGACATGAGATTATTTCTGCTGTATGTTTTTAAAGTGACTCACCATCCAGAGGGAAGGTCCCAAGTCTTAATGGTGCAGTCCATTGATGAAGTTATTAGCCAACGACCATCAGGACTGAAAGTCTAAAATAAAACAGTCAATTTAATGGCACAATGGACAAGCCAGTCCCTACAGAAGGCACTTTAAAGATTAGACTGCTGCCTAAAACCGGGATGAAATGGTCTGGCCATAAACCAAAACTGACAACACACTGTTGAAAGTGAGAAAAGCTATTTCAGAACAGGTTTAAATATACGACACAGGATAGATCTGACTTATAAAAGCGAGGACCAAAGTGCTTTGACTGTTAATGAAGAAAACCACTAAGCATAAAATTGAAAAAATTAAATAAATACTCATTTAGAATTAAAAACTACTGCAATTAAATCTATAAAACACTACTACATAAGATGTAAATAATGAATAATGAATAATAATGAATGTCAGTGTGTTGCATAATCTCAGATCTGTTTACACCTGACTCATCTCTTCTATGTACTGAGACTCCTGTACAACTTTGCTTCTCAATGTAGTTTTCATTATTCCTAATGCTTTATTTTGTTTGACCCAAAATCAGCTTCTGGCAAAGTCATAGTAAAATCCCAAAGTACATTAAAAATAAGATGGCCATTCCAACACTATACACTTTAACTTGAAAACTAACATGGCCAAAACTGCTGTAGAGCTGAACTACAACTCTACAATTTACAGCTGAATATAATACTCAGTGACTTAATGCCTGCAGAGAAATTAATTATCTTTAAAATTAATAGGTATCTATGTCACCTTTACAGAAAATGAGTTAACAATTACCATGTCATTAATCCGTCCATGGTGTCCTGAGAATGTCCTGACAATCTTCCTGGTTTCTATATCCAAAACACTAATACTGAAGTCATCAAAAGCAATTCCCAGAATACCACTGCCAAGAAACATTAACACATATGATAGCGCATACTCAAGAGACAAAAAATATCCTAACATTGCTTCAGGTACCTTTTATCTTAAAATAATTTTGGATAATATCAGTATTGCATTCCTTCAGTCTAATAAAATGTCTTGTAATAATTTTGTTTTGCATCTAGTAGTCAGTTATATTTCAAACATCAAATATATTAGCTTAATTAGAACACTGGGTACCATTTCAGACAAACATGCACATGGAATAGCTTCAGTTTCTTACCTATCTCTGTGAAGCAGAATTGCACTTGGAGAAGAAGAAAGTTCAGTGGAGTAAACTAGCTCTTTAGTTTTGAATTTCCAAAATTTAATTAATCCTTCATTACCAGCTGTGATTACCAGCTGGTTTAATCCATCCACTGCTACCCCTCTAATGGCCCCTTCATGTGCTGCAAATCAAGAGAAAAGAGAGTATTATTTCAGAATTTAAACTTAGCGTAGAAATCAGATGAATGCCAAACACTATTCTGTATGTCTTTGCCTAACTACACTGAATGAGCAGTAAGGAAGTGATAAACAAGTCTAAAGCCAGCTGACAAGACTGCTCCAGTATTTTTTTTTTTAACCTGTACACAAACCAAACTGCTTTCAAGTAAACACCTAGAATACAAATAAAAATTTGTGAGCAGCTGAAGCTGAGTATTAGCTCATATTTCTGTTTTCAGTTCGGGGAGATTTTTGTGAGTTTGAGATTTGAGAGACTTTTTGAATCACTTTGGGAATGCCTCCAAGAGGCCAGATCACTCCAAGAGGCCAGACCACTCAAAAAAAAATTTACAATTTTAGATCTGGCACAAAGTCTGGAAGTTTTCCTAGGCTACGTTACGCTGCAGTGTAAAGACAAGACATAACTCCTCTGGGTTTGGATCAAGTTTATTTCTTAATCTACACCTAGAGCCACTAGCCAGTAAATAAAATTAGAAAACTCATCCCGTTATCAACCAATTATTTTATTAGGAAACCTCTTCATCTTTCCTATGCTAGATGACTTTTAGAAATCCAGTAACATTAAGGGTTCTTTCCTTGTTTCTACAACAAAACATTCAAATCTTGAGCACCAAAAAACATGCATGAGGATACATGACATGAAATATATATGTATGCAACCATTAAAAGCAAACGTCAGAACACTGTCACACTGCAGCTGGGTAATTAAAAATAATACCATATGCAAAGAAATAGACTTATTTAGGACTTTGATTTCCCACTCATGCAAAACATTCTTTAATTTTTAAGCAGAGAACACAAAACAGATGGGGAAATTTATCTCAGAGATAGAACCTAGTAACAAGAAGCCAAGAAACATGATTATCTCAAAACGAGCAGAAGCCAGAGGACTTCATTTTGGTGCTAACCATTTTGGAACTGACAATTTTGTGTTAATTAAAACCAAGGATATGCTAACATCAGAGTTGTTAAAACAACCAAGGATCCTGTCCTTCAAATCAGGTTTCTGACTACAGTGCAACATAGGACAGTGTAGGGTACTTAGAGACACTGAAAAGATTCCCAAATTCAACTCAGAACCTATGTTAAATATCTTAGATGACAGAACAACAGGTTATTGCTGTTCTTTTCAGCACCACTATTTTAAAAGTCTAATAATCCTTACCTTTTTCTTTGCCAAAACGTCCTCTGTGAATGCCAGACTGCATGTTATACACATCCACCTGGCCAGCTGACATCCCAATTACAGCAAAGTTACCACAGGAGGTAATATCAACTGCCTTTCAAGGGAATTAAAAAAAAAAAAAGGCAAAACAAAACAAAGAACATACGAAAAAGAATTCTTTGAGTGTGTATCATAGCAAGGTTGTTAGATGATATGTAGCATATCAGGAACACAAAATACTAACACATTTTTATTAGACTTCTTCAAGGAAACCTGCACAGAAACAACAACTTACATCTCAAAAAGGTAGAGGGAGAGCTCTTAAGATAAGCAAATAGCAACATGTATGTAATAAAAAGGGCACTGCTCTGTTATGAAAGTTTAGTGACGTCCATCAGAAGCCATACGTAATAATATCAACACTGTAAACCAAAAAATCAAGACATTCACAAATTCAATTCCTAAGATAAAGTGTAAGCATGGTGACTGCATGCCTCTTTGAATGTCCATATGGCCCATGGCACACAAAATAAGGTGAGTTCACATGGAGTTTAAATAGCAAAAAATGAAGAAACAATGGTCTAGCTGTCTTGGGAAAGATACAGTCCAAAGCAATCAAGTAGCCAAAAGAAAAATGGGTATTTAAAATTGACTTTATTTTATCTACCACTTAAATTGTTTTTCTGACCTTATGTTTAGTAGTTATCACAAGGTATAGGAGTTGCTGAACGCCTAGCGCATGAAGTGTGCCACAGTAACTACTTGTCTAAGATGCAGGTAAAGCTCAGTAACATTTGCATTGCCTTCACTGGGGGTTCAACACAATGTCACTGTGTCCAACTCAAGTTGTAAAGCATTTTACATACACTGTAATGCTGAAGAAACATTATAAGAAATAAACTTACTGTTGCATATATATCAATAGGCTTGCATTTGCTAAACTCTTCTGGCCTCAGTTTATGAGCTCCCATGGAAGTTTTCTGATAGTTCCAGGTTGTACAGGTTATATACCCTTGATGGCAGGCAATAATACCATCCCAGTCACTCTGATGTGCCACTTCTGCAATGTAACATATAGTCCTTTTACAAACAGTAATTCCAAAGTCAAACAAGCTTTTCTGATATCTTACAAAGGAGTATTTTGAAATAACTTTAGTCAGAACAGTTCATATTTAGTGTTCTTGTTGCACAGTTGAAAGGCTGCCATACACAAAAAAACACCTGGCAAACTGTTGTGCATGTGGTAGTGCAACTAAATTGCTTACAGAACCACAAGCACTTTTTTAGATATTATGTTTTATGTCTTTGTATGTTTTAGCCTATGCAGTTTGAAATTGCCAAAGAGTAAGACAGACATTTGAAAGAAAATGCTCTTTTTGAAATATTGGAAAACTTTACCAAATAAAACGTAATTTTAACCTGTCAACAGCTTAAAAAAAGCCACAGACACTCTATAATCTGATCTTATTATAGCATGAGCTTTCAAAACAGTAGTGTCTTGAGGGTTAAAAGACAAAATGAATATATGATGATACTGTATTTAGTACTTTATTTACTCTGTAATGTACATCAGAAACCACTTACCTGAAGCAAAGGCTGTAATTGGTGGAAGTGCCATCGTGTCAAGCTTAAGACCTTTCTTTTTTGATTTCTTTTTGTTAATTGAACCTTTAAAATAGAAGTTAAGTGACTCAGTCTCATGAGGAGAAATGAGAATAATGGTTTAAAAAGGATTGTTAACAAAACATAACGTTCCTATTAAACAGAAAAATCTGGCTTACATAAACACAGCAGTGCTGTTCCCTAGGGTTTGAAAAGCTAAGAATAATATTAGAGCTCCTGTCAACATTCATGTGATGCTGAGCAAATCACCACCAGCCTTTTACCCAGATGTACTAAACCTATTTGTTCCATGATCTTGTGCTGAAATCTTGATGCAGAAGTTCCCCCATTACAGCTAAAACCATGCTCATACAGACATGACTATACAAAGCAATATATAACACCCAGCCGCTTCAATAACCAAAGAATTGGGAATTTCAAATTTATACCCAAAGGATATATATACAAACCCAATTAATCTGCATATATCTTTTCAAATAGATTTAAATACATATATAACCATATAGATAGACACTTAAAACTAAGAATTATTTTAGTCTTTCTGATCCTTGCTCTCCAAACTATATCATGGCATTGCGTGCAAGATGTGCTTAAGTTAAAGTCTACATTAGATCAAAGGAACTCAAGTCATGAAATATCAATTTAGTCAACTGAATAGAAGGGGAATACAGTAAAAAGTTGTAATTACACATACTGAAATGTCAGCTAATGCCTTATACATTTTAAATACAAAAGTCACGCCCAACATTTCCCACGGTGAAGGAGCATACAGTGCCAGGCTATGGAAATTACTTTTTTAAAGTACAAACAAATCTGAGAGTACACTTTGCAGGAAGGACTGAGTTTACAGAACAACTAAGATGACTAATTTTTATACAACAGTTAAAGGGAAAATATGGCCTGTTTAACATTTGCATAAACACTTCTCAGAGCTTTTCTTCACCAGTACTTGTACTTTGACTGAAATACTCACCACGTCCTAAACTCTTATTGAACCTGTCATGCACTGTTGAAAAGGACTGCAGTGTTCCATCTTGACCTGATAAAAATTAGCAGAGAGTAGAAAAGGGAAAAAATCAACTTATGCATAATTTGCTTGAGAAATAAAAATGAAAGGATAAGCAATAAGCAACCTCAAACACCATAATAAAGCATTTACTAAAAATTCTGGTCCAAGAAAAAAATAGAGATACACTATAAGCAGCATAACTAATGAAGCCTAGTTTTCTATGGCCTACATCCCATTCCTACAGTTTTGCCTCACACATGATCAGAATGATACCTCTTTATGAACACCTTTTCCATGTTAATTCCTCTGTCTCTACTCCTTTCTCCACAATATCTAGCTGTAACCAGTTTTCAATTATTAGAGCATTAAATAAAGTGTTGTATCCTTCAAACACCTCCATAATACTTCCAAAGCTTTCTCATGACCCTATATACTTCCTTTACTAATTACAATATTCCTTCCTTTATTTTTCTAACCAATACATGCTGTGACTGATTAAGAACTACACCCAGGTTACTCAGCAAGCTAACCCAAACAAAAATGGTAAAAGCTGGGTTGTCCATCTTTCCTGTTACCAGGACACTAATGGGACATTCCTACTCTACCCAATGACCAATGTTCACAGAACTCATAGGAATTTAATATAGGGACAGAAAGCTCAAACTTGAAACTAGCAAACAGATCCACTTGGTTGGGGAGACATGGACAAGGCAGAGCTAAAACCCAACAGAAAATAAAACTGCACAACACACACAAAATTAAAAGCATTGAGATGATTCTTAAAAATCACAAGAATTACAAAACACTTTTACTACTCCAAATAAGTAAAGAAAGAAAATTAGTCAAAGCGAACTTAAAGAATCTGAAAGACAATTGAACAATATACCATTCTAGCAACCTTTCCTTGCTGCTGTGATGGAGAAGTAAGTTAGGATCTGTATACGGGGAACTGGGAGAAAGGTTAAGCAGGAGGAAAGTCTGTGACAACAGTGAAGTTTTACAAAGTTAATTTGTAGAGATGCCTGTCCTAAGGAAACCACTAGCACTTGAAAAACATCTCCAGCATTGCTACCTCATTTCTGCTGCACAAAGTTTTACCACTATTCCAGAAAGGAATGTAGAGAGTCAATCTCTTTACACTGCAGATACATCAGATCTCAGAGCTTGAGATCCTTTTCATTTTAGTGGTTGCCTCTGTGTCCTCTCCACATGTTTTGCAGTAAACTGCAAAAGCAAATGTGAAGATTGGTTAAGCAATGTTTAATTGATGCTCTGATTTATCTGGAGAGAGCTGAATTACTGTCAAGAAATTTGCCACTTGAATCCAAGCTACTAGTTGGATGGCCAGCAAGAGATGTTAGTAGGTAGTTTTAGCACCACGTACTGCTGTGCCATACTGGGTGTAACATTTCATCAAAATGTAGTGTAATGTTATCCAGTGTTGCCCATGTAAACAATTCACTGCTTAGCAGTAAGTAAAGACTAGGTGAAGAGTCTCCACCATTCCATTACTTAAGTGCTCTGGAGTACAAACAGTCTGATCTAGCACATCATTTCCTGAGGGGTCTTTTTAGAGGTTTTTAAATATGCTAGTTTCTAAGGAAGGGCAGTCACTTATGCATTTTTACCCTTCTAGACTAATACCTTGTTAAGAAACAGCCTTGAAAATATATAATACAGACACAACTGAGCCGTAATAAATTACAGAGATAGTACAGCTTGCTCAAACTAGAGGAAAAAGCAGTGTGGTTCCTCTCAGTTACTAAATGCATTATGCATTTATTTTTTTTCCTGTCACAAACAGATTTCCCTAGGTGTTACAGGTTTTCATTTTAACCAGCTGATAAGTTTCTCAGGAGATAACGAAACAATTTTTATTTATCAAATACATAAATACAGATGACAAAAGCAGCTCCTATGCTATTTCACTTCAAGTGTTTCAGTTTAAGTCAAATAGTTTGTTACAGGAATAAATTACACAGTCTACATGAACTACATACTATGTTTCATAAATACATATATACAACATATGAAATATAATCTAGTTTAACGAAACAAAGACAGCTGTGTGCATTTTCTTTACCACAGCAAGAAATCAGGCTGATAAACAAGAATGAGAACTCATACCTGCACTAAGAATTTGCTCTCCATTTTGTCCATGGTATCTGATTTTTGTTGGTGGTGCACTGTGTCCCTTTCGGCTTCTCAATACACGACCTGTACCACCAGGTCCATCAAAAATCCACACCTGCATCCCAAAATAAGCAGAGAAACAAGGCTGATAAACAGTGCCCTGCCAGTAATTGCATCTCTATTCAGTGGAACAGGTTTAGCTGGGGGCTGGTGCAGTGAACTTCACATGCTGGCTTTCACCCTTCATTCTAAAACTCTGGAAGTTTCTATCACAGCAACTAATTGTTTCCTGCTGTTTATTCCACCCCTCCATCAAGGGCTGATGGCACCAGAAGACACGCAGCACAAGGGAGTTTTATCAACAGCAATTGCCTGTGATCCAAAATGTTATAAAAATGGATGAAGATTTAAGATAGTGTACATAGTATGGATCTGGAAAAGTGGATCCTAAGCTTTGTTCTTCAAGGCTACTATGAACCAGTAAATGAAGTAATGGCACCATGACAGCAAATCTTTAAACTACAGTCTAGCTGAGGAACCAGAAACTTGAGTTTTTCTGTATTTGTTTCATTTGAGAACTGTTACTTCAAATCCAAACGAAACATTTAAACTTTGCAGTTCATCCAGAGAAGAAAAAGGTAACAGCAGACAGCAGCAGCTCTTGTAACTCACCTGTAGAGCATTATCAGCACCATTAGTAATAAGTAGTGGCTCTCCGGGGACAAATGACATGCCAGCTATTGCTGTGGAATGGGCATCTTGCATCTGACACATCAGTTTCTTGTCTTCTAGATCCCACAAAGCAATGTGTCCAACTGGGCTGCCAGCTGCCATTACTGGGTGTCCATCTGCTCAAAAAAAAGTAAAAAAAGGTTTGTTTATTGACATTCAGCACATCCTTATTGACTTCTCTCATCTTCAAACTGATGCAGAACTGATGAAGAAAAAGCTAAAATCACACACACAAAAAAATCTCAAATTGATGCTATAAATACGTTTTAATTGTAACACTCTAGTATTTCAATCAGAAAAGAAACAAACCTCACTTATAATAAAACCAGGGTTTTTTTATATCAGATAACAAAATATCTAAATCCAGAAGTAAGCGGTAGAAGTTTTGCTTGAAAGCACAAGACATATTGACACATTCTACTCCTCAAAAGTCTTCTCACTATTTTCTCCAGTAGCACTCGTCCTCAACAGGGGAGGATATCAATCTATATCCTGATAAGATTTACAAGTTTCTCTTTTTGAATGAGAGACTAGATTCAGTATCAACAGCTCCGTAGGTAGGATCAACATTAAAATAACTAGCTTTAGTAATTAGTTAGACAAGAAAAAGCTGTGAAAATAAAGAGTGTTCCCCAGTAACATCCATTCAGTAGTCACACAACTATTAACATTCTAACTTTATTTGGGGGGGAAAACATTGCTGAGAAGTAGGTTAGGATGGCAAACTAAGTTGTACTGGTTACTCTGCACTAACTCTGATAACTGTACTATGCTAGCTCTTGGCACACTGTAAACAAACTTTTCTTTCCAAAAATGCTGTGCACTAAGTCAGAACACAAGAAAATGCTATAAAACAGCACCATAAATCATGATGAAAATGCATGATCTCCCTTACTTATTGCTAACTTCTCTATATTATATTCAGCCTTTGAAAACTAGAACTCTCAGGACAAATTTTGATTCTGAAATGTTTTATCAAAAAATATTTTCCTGTGTCCCACATAGTTTTATACATATTTTTATACATATTTTCACTTTAAAAATGCTAAGACTTACCTGTACGAAAAGATATTGCTGTGATGGGACCCCAGTCTTGTTGAAATTTCATCAGAGTTTCATCAAACTTAATATTATGTACAATGATATGACCAGATACAAGACCGACTGCAACAACATCCACTGCTGGAGCCTGCAAGAAAAACTGAACAGTAACTAAAATGAAAAAGGAAAAGATTGCAGCTACACTGGTAATACCACTACATTCAAAACAATGTATCTAAGCCTGGGACAAACAGTAAAGAAAAAAAATAAGGCATCTAGTATGAGATTTTCTATCTATATCACTGTAATGCAAAACTGAAGATCTGACAAAAAACCCAAAAGAGATGCAAGATTTTGTGCTTAGTCTCTATTGGTTTCCAGAAGCTTTGAATCCTTTGGAAAACAGATCACTTCATTGCCCAGTAGCTCTGGTTATTATTTGTTAAATACCCTGCCACACACCTCCACGTTTACAAGTTTTATCCTGGACAACTGCCGACCATTTTCAAAGCTGTCACTAATGCTACCAGTAAGTTTAAATTAATTTTTATATTTAAAAAAATACAGCAAACACAAATTACAAAATCTCTTTTTGGATCAGCAACATCCACATTTTATCAACCTCCAAACCAAAATAAATTTAGCAAAAAACCACCGGTGTAATGAAGTTATATGTGTGATACATGTGCATCTTGCAAACTGTTTCTATGAATTTAGATCATTTAGTGAAGACTATAGATGTGATAAACACAAAACAACTAAGATCCTAAATGCAACATAACTAGGGCTAGAGGAAGAGCAGATAATAAACCTTCACTCAAGAGAGGGTTA
>JAYRBT010000093.1:12995434-13006334 GCA_036023395.1 Myiotriccus ornatus
GATAATGAACCTTCACTCAAGAGAGGGTTATGACAATACCTGAGAGAATACAAGTCATCTTTACTGCTGTAATTTTTAACAATGATATTTTGCCATCTCTTCCTGACCAGTTCTGCACAAAAATAAAAGGCAACAAAAGTACCAACCTGTGCAAGAGTTGTGACCGTGAAGCCCCATCCTGGAAATGAGTATAAGAGTTTGCTGGAAAACAAACACACAAAACCCATAAATCAATTAACCCTTGGGCATCTTCCAGGACAAAACGGCTGCTTTACGTGCACGTACACAGAAAAGTAATCAGCCTTCTGTCCTTATAAACCAGAGCAAAGGAAAAACAAAATGGTGACACTAATGAGTAAGGTTAAGAATAAAACTTATGATTCGTTTTTATTGAAAAATTTAGTGTCAGGCATTAATCCCACAACACTGACATAATTACAGGACATGAACAGGGAGGAAGACCCTCGTGTGCCATCGGTCCCCGTGCATTTCTGCCACGATCACACCTCTGCAGAGTTCTCAACACCAACATAAAAAGCCAGTCTTGATTCAACTTCGAACAGAAGCAAATCCTCCGTGTGCAGAGTAACTCCCCTAAATGAAGACACTAATCTGCATTACAAGCACACCCCACCTTGTTCCTTTCAGACACGGTAAAAGCCAAACTCTGACGCAGGGCTGCTCACAGACAAGGCAGTCATGCAGCACTTATCAAGGGTGAAACTGTGGAGACATTATTTAAGGACACAATTGATATCTATTCTATCACCACAGCATGGGTTGCCATTCTTAAAAGACTGCTACCACTCATGTTACCACCGCTCACTTTCCTTTCTTGCCAGACACAATCAAACTTTCCCCTCAGTTCTTTCCGTTTCTGGCTTTTCCGTTCCTACCCACAAAACAATCTGTGGAGGGAACAAACAGCCAAAAACATACAGTGCTTAACCCAGCAATGCTGCTAAAAGAGCAGTAACAGTGCCATAAGTTCTTACACAATTAACAGAGAAGGTAGACTTTTTGTCATCTAGGATGTATTGCATCTCAAGATGCTGTGACAGGCATTGAAGAGATAAAAAATACTGCGAGTAGAGACATTTATTTTTAGGTTATTCCTATTTCCTGATTTATATAGCATTTAAGGTTTCTCTAAAACATTAGAATATGAAACAAAAAGAAATAACAGTATGCAGTGGTTATGAAAATAAAATACTGAATTAAGCAAGCTGACTTAACATCTATTTCAGTATGTACATTAACAGGGAAACTCAGTGTACTTGGAGTTTTCATTAGTTAGAAAAGCAGCTGATTTTGGTAGACAGGAAATATTGACATTATGAATGATGATCTACTCGGACATGCTCAGAGACAACGGCATGTCTACACAACTCTTAATGGAGTGTAAGGCTCAAATGCTAGTAATTACCTCCACACTACCTGTCAACACTTCCTTGTACCCACAACAACCAAAAAATTAAGCTTAAAAGAAGGGAGGCAGAAGGCCTGAACATGCTTTTACTATTATTTTAATTGCTTTCATGGAAAAGCTATATGATTCCAAGAAATTTGAACAAAAAAAAAAACCAACACCTTCCTGAACAACCCCTGACATTTTGCAAGGAGAGTAAACAACACGCAACCTGAAAGGCAGCAGCATTCTCTGTTCCTGGAGAAAGACCAATTGAAAACTTTTGCCAATACTTGGTAAAAGATTCCATGTTCAAAACATGTAATACTTAACAGTATTATTTGTTGCATATCAAGCTATTTGGAGCATGAAGTGTAGCCAAGTTATTAAGCATCTTACTTGGATCTAATATTCCACAGCTGCAAGCTTCCTTGTTGACTCCCAAGGAGAATTTTATTCAAATAGGTGCTGGGATGCAGAAGTGCAGAAACAACAAAAGTGGCTTTATCAAAATCCACTTGAAGATACTCTTCTGCAAAAAAAAAGTAAGAAACAGTATTAGCGTGGCTACACCTACAAATCTGCAGGCCTGTCATCCGTTTGCAAATGTAAAAGCAGAGCTGATGCTTACTTACAAATCCTGTAACTGGTGTTTGTTACATTAAAGGATTAGCTAATGTGTAACAGGACAGGCTCAGCTTTTCATTGTAACAACTGTTGGTTCCAAGGTACATGTTTTCCCTATAAACCTACCTAGCACAATACTGGCAGAAGTGTAGCGATTTGTAACTTTCTGAGGGATTCCTGCTCCTGCCGGAGCAAAACACCTCATCTGATTAGCATGCCTTTTATTTGTCATAGCAACTTCAAATTGTTAAAGCCTGTTTACAGACACTTTTGAGGCCCAAGATCCAGGGAGTAACCCTGGTCACGCCAATGACAATGCTTTCTAAAGGAAAAAGTTTGGGGCACTGAAGAACAATTTTATAAAGCACTTGACAATGGCATGAGAAGATGCTGATGCAATCAGAAGATTATTCATTAGAATTTAGTTTTACCCAGTCTGGTAAATATCAAGGAATTACACAATTTCAAAGATAAAGCTGCTGTACCACAGTCTTTACCAGAAAATGGAAAACTAAAACATAATTTCCATACAACCATTCTCTCTTTACAGCTATATGGAACCTTACTGGGTCTCTGCATGTGGTGCAGAATCCATTAATGAAATATTATTGCAGGATTAGGACTTCAGCTTAATAATTGAGTAGCACTATCATTTAGGAATTTTCTTTTTTAAGAATGAACTACTTCTGAATACGTGCATTTAATAAGACTGCTTTTTAAAGTAACGAATGTTTAACAATCTTATCCTGTGAAGTAGTAAAAAAAAGAAGTGATTCTCACCTTCTGACTGTATATTCCAAACAATAAGAACATTATCAACATCCACAGAGATGACATGATCACCAAAAGGCTGTAGAAGGTGTATCCTTGCCTTGTGACCTTCATAGATATGAGCCACCTATAAATTCAAAATAGAAATGCTTTCAATATAAGCTGTTAGGGCAGCATATCATGTTAATGTATACCGGAGGACAGCTAACAGACTAACAGCAACAAGTTTAAATAAAAAACATGGAAAGGCCACACAACTTGAAGTGGAAGATACATAACTATATCTGACATTTAAAACTGCTGGCAAAAATATTCTACAAAAATATTTTTCATTATTTAATTTTAATTATGTGAATTATCAACTTATTTTTTATCTTTAACTAACTACTTAATTATTATAATTAATACATAAAACACAGATCAGCCATTACAGAATTTGCATTTACAAAGCTTTTTATTCTTCGCTCTACAGTTTGTTTCCTAAAATTGAAGGTACTAAACATCTACAGAAATAGACATCTGTAGAAAATCAACTGTCTTGAAACCACAAACACTACACAGCTGTCTTGTACTAAGCAATAAGTAAACTAATAAAAACCTCTTTGTTCCTGGCAAAAGCATGGAGAATATTGTCGTATGAAGCAAATATCAGCATGCGATCTGCTGCCAAACATGTAATGTCTTGTGGCAAAGCATTACCTGTTAATCAAACAAAAGAAAAGATAAATCTCAGGTTCCTAATAAAAGAGAAAGCCTCACAGTGTATTTCTCTGGCATGGTGAATCACCAAGAAAACTCTTCTGTTGAATTTTAGAGAAACGCACACATTTTAAATGAATGCAAATATTACCATTAAACGTTACAGAGGTGACAACATCATAAGTAACATCAGATCAGTAGATCACAAGGTGGTTTTTTTGAAAAACACTTAAAAATAAAACTACTGAACTTTCACTGTAAGTGAAGGTATGTATCACTTTTGTGAGGGCTGGAAACACAGATGATAAATCAGCGTCTCAGCATCAGCAATGCTTATTAGTTTAATAATAACTCCTGCACCTGTTTCCTGATCATAGGTAAAGAAACTGGGAATTTACTGCCCTAAGAATACATCTCACTCACCACCTAGTGACTGGTTCAGGAGTACCTAGTGTTGGGATTTGCTACTTTAGTAGCTCAAAAGGGAAATGAGTCAAAGTTCCAGACCACACTAAGAAACTGCTGGTGTGGTCCCAAATGGTAGAAAACTGAAAAATATACTGTAGGAAAAAATACTCTCAACGAGGGAAATATAAAAATGCAAACTGCAGCACTTAACAACTGTACAGAGAAACATTAGATCAAAAATAACTGAGTATATCTATGACAAAAATTTGCAAGATCACACACCAGCCTTCCTCACAACATTGCTTTGTACTATGAATTATTATCAGACACCAAGAAATCAGTACCTTTGCTGTACTTCAGCACAGCTTCAAAAGGATAAAACTGAGGACTAACCAAGAAAATAAAAAGGTTGCACTTTACATCAAATTTGTTTGAACATACTAAACATCTTCCCACAGCACGTCTGAAGAGACTTAGACTTACAGCCAAGTTACAAGTACTCCACATGAGCTGTATGAAGTCTGCTTTTAGGCTAAGACAGTTTTAGGCAGACTGCAATTAAAAAGTTCAGAGCACCAACCAACCAACACCAGCACATAGAGAGGCATATCATTATTTTTTTCAATCATAATACTGTACATAAACATCTCAATTTCTCAAAAAGCTTAGACTATTTCTGTAAGAAGATGTAGCTCACTGAACAGAATATGCAATGCTTTTATGATTTTGAAAGCTGAAAACAGAAGTTACATTAAAGTGTCTACAGCTATTAACTATGCACAGCTGGTCTTCTAAATCTAGTCCTGGTTGTGTTGCATTTATTCTCAAGTTTACAGGTGCTCTTCTAATGAAAAATATTTTATTTATGAGGTCTCTGTAAAAACCTGATGGTAGAGAGAAGCCCCTACTTTTCAAGACAGCGTGCATCCCTCTAAATCATGTAAACATCAGTTGAAAGGGACCTTTGGAAATCAATCAGTTCAACATCCCACCAGGTCCCCCCAAAGCTGGACTATCATAAGTACTAGGGTGGGTTAACTGCAGCTATGCCCAGCTGAGTCTTGAACACTTCTGGGGAAGTTCTGCTCAAGCTCTACACCATACTACAGTTACCTCTTTGGGCCATTTTTCCTACCCACCACTGTGATCCTCTCAAGCTGCAATCTGCGGTTCCTGCTTCTTTTTACTTTGTCTAGCGCCACTACCACAAATTCAGCCCCGCCATCTAATTACCCTTAAGGTAACAGGCTGCCTTTAGGTCACCCTATATCTTTCCTTTCTTAAGACTAAACAGATCCAGTTACTTCAATGTCTCTTTTCATATTGCATGCTGTAGGCCCTGACACTCTCCAGCTCCTCAGCATCCCTCCTGCAGGAGAAAGGGGGACAGAATGGGCAGAACCACACTAACTGGGTACTGCAGTCCAGGAATGGCCTTACCAGCACGAAGTACAGGAGAATAACAGCCTCCCGTTATCTGCTGGCTGCATTCTTAATGTAGCCTGATACACAGCTTGCCCTATTCCCAGTTATTGTGTTGTTGGTCCACATTCATCCTGGCACCAGCACAGCCCCAGCTCCTTTTCAGTAGGATGCCATGCAGCCAGTCACTTCTCAGCTTGTTCTGTCCCAGGTGCATGATTCTGTACTTGCTGAACTTGGTGAGGTCCCTGTTGGCCCAGGCTCAGTGTTCTACAACAGCTCCTCGGACTGAAACTCTACCATTCTAGGTACTCCTTCTAAGACAGCATCATCTGCAAACTTATTCTAAGAGTGCATGATGCCTCATCACCCAGGCTGCTGGCAATGGTGCTGAAGACACCCTGCTACTGACACCCAGAGTGCTTAATTCCCAACAGACAAGGGAATGGCAGGCCATCAATTCATATCCTTTGTATCCAGCAGCACAACCAATTCTTAACACTGCCTGAAGACTTCTATTCCCATCCACACGTATTCTTTTCATGTAATTATTTTATATAACTCTTATAACAGTCTTCTAATAAGCACAAAAATAACAATCAAAAAAAGGGATCTGAAATCAATTCAATAAATTAATACTTGACTTTTATTCACTGCTCAATCCTTATGGCCTACTGGTGTTCTTGGAACCACCATCTTGGTAGGAACAGAAGGTTCACAAGGTATGTCTCTAAGAAAACTAAGTTACAGTTTCAACAGCAGTCTTATTTCCCAACTGATATCTTACATTTCTGAGACTCCTCTTAACATATTTGATTGTAAATATTACAAAACATACAACTTATTTTTTGCTTCTGAGTTGAGAATCAAGTGCAGATGTCAAACATGTTAAAAACCCCACAAATGACAGGAAGGAACAATCTGTGCATACTTACTCACAGAAACAATACCAAGCTTCTTCACCTGCAATGAAAATGTTAAAAAGGCATTTTTAGTGACTGGTTGCAATGAATTTGCTCTAAACAGAAATTAAAAATTCTAGGAATGATACCAAATGAGATTAATTTGCATACCAGAAAAACTATTCATCTTAGTTTACAACAGCATCTACTGGAAAACATGCAGATAGCAGGTCAAAAGGAATGGGACAATACATTTGCAAAAAGAATGTCACTCAGTAAAATTAAGTTGTGCTTCCTAATGTATTTTACCCTAATGCACCGGAAACTACAGTAATGTTAAAACACCTTGCAGAGCTTGGGCAACTCAGTTTCCACATCACCTCTGTTTTGACTTTATTTTCACTACAACCATACCATACTCAAATTTTATATCTGCTCACATAGAATTTGGTTTATTTGCAAGCATCTTTTCCACTGATGATCATTACTATTTCAGTTCAAAGTCTGTGAAGAGAATGACAGAAGTGAACACTAAAAGGCAGCACAACGGTGGAGGAAGGTCCATGCTGTCTGCACTCTACTGTTCACTGTAATTACTTGATTCAATTCCATTCTGTTTATTTACTGTTTCTATACACTGATTATACTTTGACTGTGCCCAGGGAGGTCATGAAGTTTCCTCCTCTGGACACATTCAAAACCCACCTGGACGCGTTCCTGTGTCACCTGCTCCAGGTGACCTGCCCTGGCAGAGTGGTGGGACTGGATGATGTCCAGAGGTCCCTTCCAACCCTAACTTTGCACTAACTCTGTGACTCTGCACTGCAAGAAAAGAGCCTATATCACAGGTTTTCATATGGCAGAACTCAATTATGCTCATCTGCTTCCATACAGGAGTTTTAATAGGATCTGACTGCCTGCCTCCCACCCCCCCAAAAAAATAAGTGTGTAGCCCTCAAATGCTAACCCACAGGTATCCCTGCTGCAGATGAGATTTGATTCATTTTGTAATGAGGAAAAGCCTCAGAACCTGGGTGCTCCTCTGGAAGGATTGACAGTATTTACAATACAGAAACTACAGATAGCCAAGCCAAGTGATTTAAAGAAACAATGAGGAGAAAAAATGAGGCAGCCAGATGCAGCACTCAGTTACCGCATAAGCAGGTGTACTGTCTTGAAGAATTTCACAAGGTGGCCACTTAAGAGTTTTGCGGGCTCCAGACACAGAAAAGACCCCCAGAGACCTTATAAAGACATATATATATGCTAATAAATGTTGGGAAATGTCATGAATGTATAAAAGGAATGCAGGGAACGAAAAATAATCATGCAACGCAGACATACAAGCTGCAATGAAAAATACCTCGGCGTGCACTTTGGCGAAATGATTCCCAGGGCATCCGGCGCGCTGTGACCATGCAGCGCGTCGTAATAAACAATCCCTGAACTCTAAAACTCACAAATTTCGTTCTTAGAAGTTTAATTTTAAGTCACATTTTTAGGCAACGGGATGCGCAATGCTGTAGCGGCCAGGGCTGCTCACATGGCTGAACAAGCCCATTCCCGGCCTGTTTAACCAGCAGTCTCCATCCCGCCCTCCGGGCCGTGGTACCCGGGGCGCCGCGGCCCCGCACACGCTCCCGTATCACGATGGGGAGGTCGGGGAGGGGAGGAAGTGCGGGAAGAAGCGGGTCTCCCCGCACGGCCGGAGGAGGTAGGATGCCGGGGAAGCGGCGCGGGGGGCCGGGATGTACTCACGTTGTAGGTGTGCACGCTGCGCCCGACGGCGGTGGCCACGTAGAACTCGCGGTGCCGGCCGTGGTAGCGCAGGACGTGCGGGACGTGCCCGCTGAAGCGGCCGAGCACTCGGAAGCCGGCGAACAGCCCCGCGCCCTCCCGCGACATCGCACTGCACGTGTGCGCGTCCCTGTCCGCATCCGCCTCCCGCCCGTCCTCCCGCAGGAAGCGCCCGCCCCCCTTCCGCCAGCCCGCCCCGCCCCGCCGTGCGCTGCCGAAAGCGGTCCCCGCACCGCACCCGCGTCCCACGACCTGCAACCCAGCTCCGCGCACCCGCGCCGAGGCACGCAGAAGCCCGTCACTCGCGCAAACACTCCCCGCAGCCACCACTGCGCGTCTTTTCCTTTTATTCTTCGGGTTTTTAAATCCCCTTTTATTTTTCGTGGGGTTTTTTAACCCCCTTTTTCAGTTTTTTAATCCCCTTTTATTCTTCACTTTGTTATCCCCTTTCTCCTCACAAAGCACCGGGTCCGGCTGCACGACACACCGCCGCAGCGAAGCGCGGGTGTGAGCTGAGCTCCCGACGGCGCGTCCGTCCCGGCGGGACCGCGGGGTGCCCGCTCCAGCAGCCTCTGAGCATCCTGAGGTGTTCCGGTTTTTTGTGGTGGGGGTTTTTTTGTTTTTTTGTTTGTTTGTTTTTCTTTGTTTACGTGTGTGTGTGTATGCGTGTGCGGGGGTGTTTTAATAAATTATGCATGTTAAAAAAACAAACCACTCCGCAGGATGATTCCGTGGCGACAATAAAAGTGTCAATACGGCGGACAATAAAAGTGAAGTTTTCCCCAAGGCCACCTATCCCAAGTTGTTGTAGCTTCTCCACACCGCCATCAGCTCCCGGGCCTTGCTCCTGTCGCACGGGGCTGGGCTCCCCGCACCGCCCCACCGCACCGCCCCGTCGGCGTTCCCGGCGCTGCTCCCGGACCTCCTCGCGCTGGAACGGCCCCGCCGCGCTGTCCCCGCACCCTCTCCCGCTGGGCAGTAGCCGGGGCAGCGGCGCCGCAGGACAGACAGGGTGTCTCGCCACAGCTCCGGCCGCTCCCCGCATCCCCGAGCCCGCTCCAGAAGGCACTCCAGCAGCCGACCCGCTCGCTCCGCCCGTCGGGAATCCTGCGGGAAGACGTCTGGTCACGACCCCGGCCCTCAGGCCCCTCTCCCTCCAGCGCCTCTGCATCCACCCCTTCTCCCCCCTCGCTCCTCATCCTTCCACCCTTCTCCCAGCTTTTCCTTGTTTTCTTACCTTCCCCTCTCCCGGCCTTTTCCCCCCTCTTCCCCCTTTTACCTCTTTCTCCCTTTCCCTCCTCTTTCCACCCTCTCCACCTTTCTTACCCTCTCCTTCCCACCCTTTTATTTGGTTTTGTCTTTTTGTTTGTTTGTGGTTTTGGGGTTTGTTGTTGGTTTTGGTTGGTTGGTGGTTTTGTTTTTCTTTTTTTATGGAAAGGAAAAGCCACCTAGCCGCCGGGGGGTGCTTGCACCTGGGCGAACCTCGGACTGGTGCGTGCCCGTCGGCTGGGAGGGCGCATCCTCGCAGGTGTGAAAATCGAGTCGCAGCTCCTGGAGGGAAATAATACCAGGGTGGATGCTCGTTAAAGACACAGCCCCTGGCTGCCAGCCCTCTTGGTCACCCCGCTATAGACATCCCTACTGCCCCCCGCACCATCCCGTCGGGGCCTCCGGGTGTTTGGGCGGCTGCGGGAGTCAGGCGGCGGCGGTGGGGAGCAGCTGGTGCTGCGCTGCGCTGCGCTGGGCAGCTCCGGGCTGTGGTGCCCGAAACAGCAGCGGGGCTTACTCGCCCCCGAAAACACCACCCGCTCTTTCCGCTAAGGAAAGAAGTGTGTCAACCATCCGTGTAACTTCTAAAACCACTGATCACCTTTGCAACCGTGACACCATCTTCAGCGTCGGTGGAGCATTATACAAGCGACTTTCAGTCCTACGGGTCTGCAAGGCGCTGGGAAGGGTCGGGTAGCGCTCTGGCAGCGGCCGCCCGGGCTCCTGCACTCCGTCCCTGACAGTCCCAGCTTCAGCGAAGCGCATTTTAGGAAGGTCACCGGAGGACAGTTGGACATAACTTCAAGGTCCTGTTTCACCTGCACCGATTTACTCTAAACTAGCCAACTCCCGGCTTGCTAACGGAGATTTTCAGAAAGTAGCTGCCGGTGGTCAAGGATAAAAGCGTGGAGGCAATGCCGTCCCGACCGTTTCCCTCCGATGCCACTAGAGAAAGCACCAACCTCTTGTGTAAAGGTCTTGTCTGGATCCAAAACGTTTAGTAGATCCTCTTGTATCTCCTCGTGGTTACAAAGGCTGAAATTGTAGGTGGATCCCCGCGGTAAGAAGGCGATCTGAATAAAGATGATCAAGCCACAAAGGACTGTGTAAGAAAAAGCCAAAGGTTAATTCTCCTGCACCGCTACGTGACCCAAGAAGGCACGGAAGACAGATCTGAAGAGAGGGATGCCCGTGCTTCGGAAGCACTAGAAAAACTGCTTGATTACCCTTGTGATTATCCATGGTGTCTTTACACGTTGTTTTTCTCCTCCCGGGCTTCAGATCGTTGCTGGCTTCATATATGTACCTGTACGCCTACGGAAATAAAGGTTTCCAATTCCATAACCGGGTCTCATTTGGATGTCTCATGCACCTCTTTCCAGAACTGTAAATAATAATTACTCAGTCTTGAGGCTGTGTCACTTATTCGAAAAGAAAACTGGGATAACGAATAATAATCAAAGGCAGTATCCAAACCCAAACCAAAACAAAAGCATACACAAAAGCTCTGCAATAGACAATCTTGCATCAAACAAGTGGGAATAGCACTCATAATTGCGTGGAGTGCACCTTCAGCGGGGACTGTTCCAATAACACA
>JAYRBT010000093.1:13018308-13028321 GCA_036023395.1 Myiotriccus ornatus
CATGGATGGCTACAAGCTCTTCAGAAGGGACAGGCAGGGTTGGAGAGGTGGAGGGGTGGCTCTATATGTTAAGAGACTCCCTTGACTCTGTAGAACTTGAAGTCAGTAACAATAAGATTGAGTGCCTGTGGATCAGAATCTGGGGGAAGGCCAACAAGGTTGATATCCTGGTGGGAGTCTGTTACAGACTCTACCCAACCAGGATGATGAATGTGATGAATTATTCTACAGGCAGCTGGCAGATGTCTCAAAATCACCAGCCCTTGTTCTTGTGCGTGACTTTAACCTGCCAGATGTCTGCTGGAAACTCAACACAGCAGAGAAAAGGCAGTCCAGGAGACTCCTAGAGTGTATAGAGGATAATTTCCTGCTCCAGCTGGTAAGTGAGCCTACCAGGGGTGGGGTCCTGCTAGATCTGCTGTTCACAAACAGAGAGGGGCTGGTGGGAGATGTAGTGGTCAGAGGCCGTCTGGGGCACAGGGACCATGAAATAATAGTTTTCAACACTCAGGGATGCAAAGAGGGCCATCAATAAAACTTCTACCCTGAGACTTCTGCAGAGGAGATTTTGGCCTATCCAGAAGACTGCTTCAGAGGGTACTTTGGGAAAAATCCCTTGAAAACAAAGGAGTCGTGGAGGAATGGATATGGTTCAAGAAGCAAGTCTTGAAAACTCAGGAGCAGGCTGTCCCAGTGCACCAAAAAGAGAGCTGGTGGGGAAGACAGAGAGCCTGACTGAACAGGGAGATTTTGAAGGCAACTGGGGGAGAAAAGAGAGCTTACCAACTATGTAAAAAAGTGCTGGTTATTTAGGAATAGTTTAGGAATATAGATAGGTCATGTAGAAGTAAAATTAGAGAGACAAAGGCAAAATTTGAAATCAATCCAGCCACTTCTGTTAGAGATAACAAGAAGTGCTTCTCCAAAAACATCGATAGCAAAAGGAGGGGCAAGCAAAACCTCCATTCTTTGTTGGATGTGGGAGGGAACATAGTCACCAAAGATGAGGAAAAGGCTGAGGTACTTAACACCTTCTTTGCCTCAGTAAGACAGGTTGTCCTCAGGACAAATGACCTCTGGAGGTGGTAGACAGAGACAGGAAGCCAAATAGCCTCCCTGTAATCCAGGAGGGAACAGTTAGTGACCTGCTGAGCCCCCTGGATCCTCACAAGTCTATGGGACCAGACGGGATCCATCCTAGGGTGATGAGGGAGCTGGCAGAAGAGCTTGCCAAGCTGCTCTCCATCATTTACCAACAGTCCTGGCTCACTGGGGAGGTCCCAGATGATTGGAAGTTGGCAAATGTCACACCAATCCACCAAAAGGGCTGCAAGGAGGACCCGGGAAACTACAGGCCTGTCAGCCTGACCTCAGTGTCTGTCAAGGTTATGGAGCAGATCATCCTGTGTGCAATCCTAGGTGTTTGCTCTGGATGCTGGCCTGATCAGCAAGTTGGGCTTAACCACATTTTGAGTAATCCTTGTAGATCAGGCCACCCCAAGAACAGTGGAGAATTTTGACTCCCCTTTCCAGTTTTGGACTCATGGCAGGTTCTAATCACAGCTTCCACAGCACTGTGCTGCTGAACACAACTTCAAGTCAGCATTAAATATCTAAGGGAATGTGAGGTACAAGACTGTGAGCTTGATTGATTTCATGGGCTGTCTTCAGAAAGTACTTAATATCAGGCAGTCAGATTGTTCTCTTGTGGGTGGGGGGACAGCATATAAGTGCTACCGAAACGGGACATCTGATCACATGAAGTTGAACTTTCTAACCTTGGTTTTTTGAGACTCCAAACATTTTAAAATAAATTGGGTCAAGAATTCACAACTAAGGCAGAAAATTAGAGGGTAAAATCGTGATAATTTTACTAAGTAAAATTCCTGGTATCAGAAATACCAGTCTGTTTCCAAAGGCTAAACCCCTCTATTAGTCTCTAGAAAGAACTCCATTATACATTATACCTTTCTGACAGAGTATTTCTGTGATTTTGGTAAATGCTTTTTCAAGTTTGATAAGTGTGTGTTGGCTATGTTTATACACTGAAACACTATTTACACCATATGAGAAAGTAGGTAAATACACTATCTTAGTGTGTAATTGACCACAGAATGTTTCAGATAAGATAGGATTTAAAAATATTTTCTAGGACACCCTTCCCTACTTGAATTTTAGAATAAAGTGCAGTTAACCAAAAGTAAAATTTCTCTATCTTCCTTCAGCTTTTAAGTTTAAAGAAAAAAGGGTGTGCCTGAGAAACCACTGGCTCAAATGCAGCTGTCTGGGACAGAAAGCCCATGTGGTAAACCTTTTAGACATTCTCCCATTACTACATAGGGACAGACATTTAAGTGTATCATGCCAAATACTACAAATAAATAAGAAGTTATAAAGTCTGGACACTGCCTTTCATCACTTTCCAGATATGGCTGCTTTTATGGGAAATGAGATCATGAGTATCATAACTCTTGGATCTAGGCAAGAAAGGTCATCTGTGAACTTGATAAGTCCATGACAAAATGTTGCTCCAAGCCATTTTTCAAAGTAATTTGGATGAGAAGGTTGAACCTTCTACATCTAATGTTTCAATTCTGCATCCTATGTGTTGGGTTAACAGTTTCTGAGGTAGTCTTATATCTTCTTACTTGTAAGGATCAAATCTAACAGAGAACTAATCTACTTCAGTGAAGGCAACTTAATTGCATTTTTACAGGCAACTCCAGATAAGATTCTTCAGACATTTTTACTTTGTAGTTGCACAGAAGGGAAAAGTAAATATTGATGGCACCACACATACAGAAATCACATGGTATTTGACAATCCAGCCACTAAATCATTCAAACAACTGTGTTCAACTCCACTTGGTAACACCACACAACTGATAAATCAAATATTTGGAAAGAGAGTATTAAAAAATTTCTAGATAAGGCATTACGAAAGAAAGCATACAATTCCCAAGCTGTCATTTGTTAGGAACAGGAACAAAACTAGCCCCTAATGAGTCCAAATACTGATACTCTGATTACAGATATTCCAAAGACTATTGCAGAGAAATTGAAAAAAAACCCCAACCAAACAACAAAGCATGGCATTTAAACTCCTGTATTTTTTAGGAGTGGAAACTAGATGGCTTCTAAAATAACTGAGATTACAAGTAGCAATGCTTAAGACCATTGCTCCTGGAGATAGAATTCTCCATTCTTTAACCACAGGTAAACTTCTGCGTAAATGTTTTAGCCCATGAACAGAAATGTCATAAAAGCTCTAGCCCCACATTTTCAGATTTGTTTATTCTACCCTAATCTCCCAGTTTTTTGATGTAATGCTGGATGAGTACAAAGAGAAGAGAACATAGTCTACTCCACGAGCCTTGGAGGTCACTATTAATGACATGTTAAGGAACGGTGAGCAACAAAGAGCAGATCACAACGCAAATAGCACAGGTTTCCCAATAAATATAATTTTACGTACCTCCCCAAGGCAACACCACCTCACCTGTGGAGAATCCTCTTTTCTGCTGGGGAGTGACCACATTTATGGGTAACAGAGGAAATCTATGGACAGGCCTAGAGCCAAAGCCATGTTTAACACAGCATTAGCAGGAGCTATCTGCAAGTCTCTGATTAAACCAACATGATCTTCAGCATTCAAAAAACATAATCAAACCCAAAAAGGAATTAGATAGTTGTCTTAGGATATTCTTCCTCTGTAAATATTTACCCTATTAGAAGAGTGATCTTCAGGAAAATCCCAAGAGGATGCTGTTCTACTCTGAGGAAGCCTTTTACTTAATTCATGAATCCTGATAGAGAATAAAATATTTACCCAGAAAAAAGTTAATTTTTGTCAAGGAAGATTTTAATAAAGGAGCTGGCATTGAAGCTGTTTAGAGTGCAAAAATCAATGGTGAGTAAAGACAGTAGTGTGGTTGTCTTCCCTCTTTCTGATGGCACTACTTACAGCAAGAACTCAGCCCTGGTCTCCCTGAAGCCAGTACCTACCCTGACTAAGGGCAAGTATAAAGGAATAACATTACTTAAAAAAAAAAAAAAATCATGATGTGTAAGGTTCCTAATTAGTTACAGGGATTATGACAGGGAAATGGAGCTCTTTCTACAAATCTATTAACAGTTCATGAATGAGGGAAGGAAACACCTAGTACTTCAGGAGGGAATATAGACAATGGCAATGTTTCTTTATACATAAAAATACAGAGCTAGAAAGCTGTCAAGACATGATAATTTACATCATTCCTCAAGGCACATTCATCTGTATCTACTCTGTATTATGGTGACAGAGGGCCTGTCACCATGTGCTTGATTGTATCAAGCTATGAGAAAAACATGACTGCTCTAGACAAGTTTCTCTAGTGCTACTATTTAGTAACAGTGTTTACTCATGTCTGTGCTATACCACCCATAACAGAGCTTACCTGGGAGAAAAAGAACTAAACACATTGCTCTTTGCAGATGTTTTTGTACTCTTGAGGGATGTTATTTTCTCTCAGGGTACTTGTACTTGAATTGAACAACCAAAATTTGTTCAAACTACTTTTAAAGGTCAGTTAGACTTCTGATTATTCCTGGTCAACCTTTTTTTTCAGCAGAAAGTAGACTCAACTCCGCAGCTGAGAGATTATGAGTCTTGTTGTTGAAAATGACATTTGAGGTTAAATTGCATTATGATGTTTGCTTTTCCTTTTTCCTTATCTTACATTGGTGAGTCATGCTCAGTTTTAATAGCATTTTTTGCTTCAGTCCTAAAACCAGAAAGTTAAACTACGGCTAGATGTTTAATTTGAAGGGTTCTTTGAAAGTGAGTATTTTATTTATTACTTTCCTTCCCTCCAATACCAAGGATGTTAGAGGACAGCTGTTACAATTCCTTAGAAAAAAAGAAATAAATTTTGGGGGATTTCACAAATTTCATAAACATTTTTTTCTCTGTGTTTTAGAAATTGTCCACATTATCCCCATATCAATACTTTTTTTTTCTCTTTCTGTTTTTCTCTGGAGCATGTCTAGAGAAGAACAGTGGAGCTGAGGAAGGGTCTGGAGCACAAGTCCTGTGAGGAGCAGCTGGGGGAGCTGGGGGCGTTCAGCCTGGAGAAATGGAGTCTTGCGAGTGACCTTATTACTCTCTACAACTACCTAAAAGGAGGTTGTAGTAAGACAAGTGTCAGTCTCTTCTTCCAGGTAACAAGCTGATAAGACAAGAGAAAATGGCCTCAAGTTGCACAAGGGGACATTTAGTTTGGGAACAGGCTGCCCAGGAAGTGCTGGAATCACTGTCCTTGGAATGGTTCTAAAACCTTGTAAACGTGGTACTAGGTACATGGTTTAAAGGTGGACTTGGCACCTTTAGGTTAATGGCTGGACTTGATGATCTTAGAGGTCTTTTCCAACCTAAACAGTTCTATGATTCCATGATTTTCAAAATGGGTGCTTGATTTGACATTTTAGTCTTCGAGATGAAAATAATTATATCATTAAACTGAAAGTTCAAGAAAAACTGACAAGAAAGACAAGTTCATAAATGTCCTCAAATAGTCTGAGAAGAAACATAATGCTTAGAAATACAAGACCAAACAGTAAGTAGTGTGTGAAGTGAATGTTTAAGAGAAGTTATGGGTGAAAATGATGTTATGTGATGTTGACATTCCTAAGTTATGATTATACACTTTTAAATCATGTTATATAGCATGTTTAGCGAATGAACTGAATTATTATGACCATATCTGAATTCTGAGCTTATTCCCAAGAGGTGCTTTGCTTCTTTCTTGGATCAACCCTTTTGTGTGTCCTCTCATCCTTTTGAGAGTTCATTTGGTGTAGGAGGGAAAACCCCCATTTCAGGGAGGTGTTCTTTGGGTTGTACACCCTTATGCAAAGTGTCAGCCAGGCTTTGTGCTTCCTGGTGAAAAGTCCAGGAATTCTCCTGAACATTTGGAGAGTGTAGATGGCCTGGTCCTGACCTAGCAAAGACATGTACCTTCTGGAGAAGCTGGGGTGGGAAAATTCCTGTAATGCGAAGAGTTCCAGAGAAACTGAGGAGGTGGAAAGACAGCAATGAGACCCTCAGAAATAATCCCACTACACCTCTCACAAGCTAAACTGTCAGAAGACTCACTGGCAGCCTCCCACATTTGATGAGGGGTAGCAAAGGGGACAAGACCAAACCTAATCTCTGCTTTGGCCCAGCATGGGACTGGAAGAGACCTGGGAGAACAGAAGATCAAGATCAAGGTCCATAATGCTGCAATTATTCTATTTTCCAGTCTCAAGTGATTAATACTTTAGAAAAGAGTACTAGAAACAAGTCATGTAGAAAATGGATGGTGTCTTGGCTTATTAACCCAGGTTCTGACATCAGCGGTTCAAGGACTTCCTCAGCCAGGGACAGCTCTCAGTTAGTGACGCTCATTAGCCCTCAGTGGATCTTCTCTAAACCCTGCCTGATTCTGTTCCTACACTTTCATGCTTTGTAAGGTGATTTATGCCAGAGCTTGACTATGGTTTGACTAGAAAAATGCTTCCGTTTTCTGTTTTAAATCGGATGTCTGAGAGCGTCATGTGCCTTTTGTCATAAGTAAACATTCCCTAGTCACCCCTTTTCCCGTCCCTTGGGAATTTTATAAGTCACCATCCACAGCTTTATCTTGCTGGTGGAAGAGCTGCTAAGTCTTCTTTTACAGAGACTCTATCCTCTTTTCTTTTTTCATCTATCTGTTTTTTTCAGATGAGGGAACCAGAATGCAACTTGGTATTCATAACGCAGTATGCAAATCTACACAACTGCAGAATCATTTTTGTTAGTTTTCTCTTCTTTTCCAATTTGTGTAAGTGTAGACATATTATTGCAGCCAAATCACCAAGTAAAAGCTTTAACTTAAAAGCACATGACCTATTAAAACACATTGTTCATAAATCTTGCCTTCTAATTGAGTTCCAGTATTTAATTTGACTTTTTGAATGCTTCTGCATGTTGAACTAACAGCTCTAACATCTGTGACCTGAACAGTTATACCTAACCTAGAAAACACTGGAAAGGCAGTTTCTTCACATTTACATTACATTTAATTTATTGTTACTGAATGCCATTTTAGCACTCTGTTACTCTGTAGTGTGCAACTTCGGCCAAGAATAAAACTGGCCGCCAGAGGTTGCTCTGAAAAATTTCAATTATTATTATACCATTTGCAAAAGTAGTCATCTCACTGTTCAGTTCTTTCTTCTAGGTCATATACGCGAAGGACAACACAAATCCTTGGGGGATCTTACTGAAAATGTCCTTTCATTGTGAAACCTCACAGTTTATTCCTGGCATTTATTTCTCAATATTTAGCTGGTTATTAACAACCTTACTCTCCTGTAACAACATAATTTCTTTCAGAGACTTTCACAGGAGTCCATGTCAAAGGCATTTTGTAATTCTATCTGTGACGTATGAGCTGAGTCACCTTACATATACAATTACTTCAGGATAACTAGTAATGCTGGTGATTCTCGTTCTCCCTTACAAAAGCCATGCTGGTTTTTCCTGAGCATTACGTCCATCTCTGCTCTCTGCAAACTTCCTTTTTCATTGCTGTAGTTACACATTTGCCTGACACTACTGTTAGACTTACTGGTTCTTAGATTTCTGATCCTCTCCTGGAACCCCACTGAGAATCAGGGACCACACCATCTGCCAATCCTTCTGTGGCAGGGCTTGTTTGACCAGAAGTTCCACATCGTTGCTGCTCTCTCAGCTATTTCACATCTTGGGCTTTTCAAACTCTTGGGCAAAAAACAGCTGGACCTGAAAGTATTTTGCTGTTCAGTGTCTCATTCAAAGCATTTTTTGGACAAATTTTATTTTCAGCCAACTCTTTAGACTTTTCATCTACCAAAAATGATGCAATACAATACCTCAATGGATATTTTGAGTATATATTTTTTACTAGAAAATTCTTTTTTTTTTCTTTTGTCTGTTAACTCCACAGCTTTATGTCTTTGGTAGTAGTTCTGGTTTTTGTCTCTCCTACAGTGATTTCATGTCTAATTCCTAAAAAATTCACTGATGTCTCTGTCTTTCCTTTGGACTTAACCCCTGTGTTAAAAAATTCCTTGTCTTAAAACTGATAAGTATCCTTCAGCTATTGAACACAGTTGCTTTTTGTGTGTGTGCATGTATTGTCTTTATAGCCCTTTTTGATCTGCCACACATATTTACCTGGTTTAGTAAGTAACAGATATTCATGATGCTTGCAAATGTTTTATATATTTTTTATTTCCAATTTTCCTCTAGCAAGTTTAATTATTTTTATGTTGAACAGTGCACTCACCCCCAGCATATTTAAATAAAATATTAAAAATAACATAATTCGGTAGGGGTTTTCTTACCCTTCTATGAGAATACTGCACTTGAGCATCTTGTGATAAGTTCTACAGGAGTCTAAGGCTCACAGACTGAGCCAGGTTGCTTGGATTTTCTATAGCTAACCCAACATTGTTTTTCTCCTTGAGAGTTCTCTGACAAGTTGATTCGAGAGGTAGCAATTTGCAGTTTTTAAAATTTCAGTCCCTTTGTTGTAATTCAACGTGATAGTTCCATTCTTCATAGGGTGGCACAGGAACAACTGAACTATCCCATCTTAGAGAATTTTCTTAATAGTATGAAACTTCATGAGAAACAATTCTTAATGCCACCTATTATATCTTGCTCAGACTTTCTTCCTTATCTACAATCACTTTTCAGTGAATCAGTGTGCAGTTTTAGAAGAGGATCTGGACAAAAATGGGATCTCAGAAACTCTGAGTAAGGAGTGGGGTCATCAGGAAACCATTACATTAGGATCCAGGCTGCCCAGACTTGGAAGACTGTGCATACTCTCGGAGCAGCTACTCTCCATCTTGTTAAGAAACACACCAGAAAGAGGTGTTTCAGATTGGAAATAACAAATCTCAATGAATTGAAATACCATGCCTGAACAGGAAACCACTAACTTTAGGACTGTAGCACTACCTACTGGACTAGGACAATCAGAGTAACTGCAACATGTTAAGAAAGAGCCGAGAGGCTGCTGATGAAAAAAACCCAAGCGTTAAAAAAAATGAAAAACCATGTAAAATAGAGAACAGTATGCAAACAAATTTCTGTGCGGGTTAAACCACGAGAAAGCATTCTAAGCACAAAATATTCTTGAGGTGCACTCTGCTTGAAAGTCCAAAGCTATTGAAGAACTACTTGATGAACTAACTTTTTTTTTTTTTTTTAAATTTCCAGTATTTCAGCATTTGGCAGCAGATGGCATTTAAATCAGATGGGAGGGAAATAAGCACTTTTGAAACTTCTAATTTCATGAAAAGACCCACACTACAATGGGCATGACAGTTTATAGCCAAGCAGCTATGATTATACTGCTGCTTACACTGGTAAGTGGTCAGAGGGGAAAGGCGGAAAGTGAACACTGTGCAAAGCCATTCTAGGAATAGCACCGTCATGTCACTTTTTGGGATGCTTGCTAGGATAGGCACAATGCCGTAGTGACACTGCTGTGGCATTTTTGGACCATGTAGTCATAGTGTAGTCATACTTCAGCAATAGGAAATAATGAGAATGTCCCCTATTTTCATTCTTGCAAACTGATCATAGAATCATAGAAATTATAGAATTAACTGGGTTGGAAGAGACCTCCGAGATCATAAAATCCAACCCTTGACCCAACCCCACTGGGATTACTAGATCATGGCACTCAGTGCCACATCCAGTCTCATCTTAAAGACCTCAGGGACGGTGAATCCACCACCTCTCTGGGCAGGCCATTCCAGTGCCTGATCACTCTCTCTGTAAAGAACTTTCTAATATCCAACCTAAATCTCCCCTGGCAGAGCTGAAGCCCGTGCCCTCTTGTCCTACTGCTGATTGCCTGGAAGAAGAGACTGACCCCCACCTGGCTACAACCTCCTCTCAGGGAGCTCTAGAGACTGATGAGGTCACCCCTGAGCCTCCTCTTCTCCAGACCAAAC
>JAYRBT010000093.1:13046186-13056782 GCA_036023395.1 Myiotriccus ornatus
AAATAGTAAATTAGGAAGGCTACACATTACCTATGAGGTGGTGAGTATCCTTCTTGGCATCAGACAGTCACCCATTGTGGAAAAACTTTGTGAATTGGAGGTCTTCGATCAGTTGCTGTTCCTCATGATGGTAAAGAAGGACCTATACAGATTTTTCTTCCCTGTTTCTTGTGTCAGTGCCTCCCTCCCATCCAAGCGCTGGCAGCTCTGCTCTCCAGCTAGTTATTGACTCCAGCCATGTTTCCAGAGCAACAAAATAGTTCTCCCCAGGGCTGTGATGGTTGCAGTAGTTGTCATTCATTTTCCAGCAGGCCATGGCTATAAATACTTAACTGTCCATCCCTGCTTTAGTATAACTCCTGTACATACCGTCAGCATGTTACCTATTTGTGTTACAAATCTGTGGTCAATCCTGCCCCACTCGTAACAAAATTATGAGTTGGCACCTGACTAGCTAGTATTTTGTTTGTTGTTATGGCTAGTGGGGAAAAGGCAAAGGCCCACTGAACATATATTTGAAGGTGTGGTGATAGGTCAGAAATTGTTTTAAGATGGAAAATGTATCTGTTTTGAGTAGAGTTGAGCATACAGTGATTATCTTGGGATCATGGTAAAGTGATGGTTTGGTGCTGGACGCCTCCTGATGCAGGGGCTCATGATAAGGACATGTGTAGCTGTAAGGAACTGTAGTCACAGTTAAGTTCTGAAAAAAGTTGCATGTTAGTAAGAAGACAATGAAGCTCTTCAGCTACAGGTGACAGACTAGCATTGCAAAGCAGTTGTCTCAAACTCCTTTTGGAAGCCAGTCTCAGGATAAGAAAAGAAACAAGAACATAAAAGGAAGCTGTCACAATAACAAGCAGCAAAGCAGCCCTTCAGACACACTCTCTGCAAGAAACTGAGAGCACTGAGACCATCTAAATGATGACCACAACACAATTGCTTGCAAATTCATCCTTGCTGTTCACTTTACTGTGTAACTCACAACTCTTAATTCTGCTCATTCCTTTGTGAAGATTGAAACCAGTCTTGACACATAGGACAAGTCAAATTGTCCATAAGGAACCAAAAAGGAGGGAAATGACATGCAGTTTGAGCAGACAGGGAGATACAGGCATTGTCTCTATAAAGCAGCTGAGTACCCAGTTCAACAGTGGCCATTTTGAAGTGTGTAAATACTTAAATATACCCTTCCCAGTATATCAGTGAAGGGAGATGCAGAAGGATTAGCCAGAAAAAACTCCAACAGAATTTGGCACATATTTCAGTGTCAGCTTTTGCAGGACCCTGTGCAGGACTGCACATGGACATATCAGTGGACTCTAAAATTGAGCCTCAAAAATTGTTCTCATCTGCAAAGAAACTTTGGGTGTAATCCAGACCACAGACAGGGATGAATAAAGGAACACTGGCTGCCTGGGTCACTATCTGGTGACACAGGCTGTCCCTCTGGAGCCCATCAAGGACCTCAATGGAGCAAATATCCACAAGGCAGCCTGTGGAGGATCACACACTGAAGGGGATGGAGATACCATGAAGGAAGCTATGACTCTGTCAAGTCCACACAGGAGCAGGCTCCTAGCAGAAGCTGTGGGCCATGGGAAGGAGCCCAAGCAAAGGCAGGTTTGCTGGCAGGACCTGTGACTCTGCTGGGGGTCTTTACTCCATGGGAAGTTTGCACTCTGGAGCAGTTCATGAAGAACTGCAGATCATGAGAAAAACTCATGCTGGAGAAGTTCATGAAGGGCTATCTCCAACGGGAGAAACCCCATGCTGGAACAGGGGAAGAGTGGGAGGACGAAGGAGCAACAGAGACAATGTGTGATGAACTGACTGCAGCCCCTGTTCTTTGTCCTACAGCACTGCTTGAAGGGGAGTAGGCAGAGAAATTGGGAGTGAAACTGAGCCTGGGAAGAAGGGAAGGCTGGGGAGAAGATGTATTTTACTTTGTTTTTCTTTCTTATCGTCCTGCTCAGTTCAATTAGCAATGTATTAAATTAATTTCCCCAAGTTGAGTCTGTTTTGTCCTTGACAACAACTGGTGAGCAATCTTCCTGTCTTTATCTTGACCCAAGAGCTTTTTGTCATATTTTCCTTCCACCATTCTGTGCAGAAGGATGAATGACAGACTGGCTGGATAAGCACCACAAAGCCAGCCAAGGTCAACCCACCATAGAATGCTACTATATTCCATGCATATTCATCAGTTTTCCAGAAATTTCTACTAAACTTGAAGTCTAAACAAGTTTTGCCAGACCTTGATGTAACATTTTAACTACTTTGTTGTAAAACAGAGAGGCTCAAAAGATTGAGAAACAATACTATCTTCAAAATTTCACAACATGCACACACCCACCACACTTCAGTGGAGGTTTATTTTTTTAAATGTCACCATTCTAGCTTTGGAGATCTTAATTTAGCCTTTATTTTCTTTGAGAATCCATCTCAAAGCTCTGGAAACATCAAAGGGGTATGTGTGTGAATAGAAACCTATTTCAAGTCATGTATACTCTCCAGTCTTATTTCTATGCAGAATCCAAATTTTTTTTTGGTTGCTTGGTTGGTTGGGTTTTCGTTTTTTTTTTTTTTTTTTTTTTTTTTTTTTTTTTTTTTTTTTGTTTTGTTTTGTTTTGTTTTGTTTTTTTTGTTTGTTTGTTTGTTTTTTGGTTTTTTGTTTGTTTTTGTTTTTTGTTTGTTTTTGTTTTTGTTTTTGGGTTTTGTTTGTTTGTTTGTTTGTTTGTTTTTGTTTTGTTGTTGTTTTGGTTTTGGTGGTTTTTTTGTTTGTTTTGGTTTTTTTTTTTTTTTTTTGGAGGCGGAGGGAAATTCTTAAAAAGCTAAATGGAGAACACAGAGTCTACTGTTCTTTTCATAAGTCAAAGAATTAGTGGATTTTAGGAATATCTTCAAAAGTCAGTAATGTTTTGAACAACCTTAGTAGGTTTCTCAAGGAAATCACAGCTGTGCTATTTTCAAACTACTGTCTCATTTGTTCCAAAGCTCCCAGTTCATCTAATCTATGGGAACAGATTAAATGAAAGAGTGGAAGAGAAGAGGACTTAAAGAGATATATGCATAACTGGAGAAGTGAGCAAGCAATACCATGCAAGCACTGGATCCAAAGAAAACAACCTCACATTAATGTCAAAAGACAGAACAATACAACATTCTTTTTCCCACAATGCAAAATCACACTGTTATATGGTTGATGCATAAATACATCTTTTTTTCCTTGAAACGTATATTACTTAATTTTATCATTGATAATTTGTAATGTAACAAATCACTAAGGCTACACTACTTTTACATGTAATTAGTACCAGATATTTCATAATCAACCAGAAACAGAGTTGCCCAAAAACTACCAGTGCAGAAGATTTATGGCTTGTCCTGATTAGCAGATTTGATGACATTAGTATAGCCCTGGGTAATTCTCCAAAAGTGATTTACCATGGATGAAGCACTTCTGTTGTTTTTGGCTGGGCATGCAACAAGACGTTGGGAGGGAACACACCCAGAATAGGTGACCCCAAATGACCTAAGGGATATTCCAGACTATATGGCATCATTCTCAGCATCTAAATTTGTGAAGTAGAAGGAAGAGAAGGACTTTCAGAATGATGGTGTTTGTCACAATTACATACAGTGGAGCTCTGCTCTCCTGGGCATGGCTGAACTGCCCACGAAAAGCAGTGACTGAATTCCTTGTTTTGCTTTGTTTGCATGTACAACTTTTGCTTTTCCTATTAAACTGTCCTTATCTCAACCCACAAGTTTTCTCCCTTCTCCTCCAATTTTCTCTCTCATCCTTCTGCAGGAGAAGTGAGGGAACAGCTGTGTGGGGCTTAGTTGCTGGCTTTGATTAAGATATTGCTTCTGATGCTTGAAGAGTAGAAAGGTGCTAAGTCAGAATTCCAGTGGGAAAGAGAAATAGACATCAAGGACAGCAAACTCCAGAACATAAGCCACCTGTGGCCACACCACAAACAACAGTAAGCCAAAATAGGCTGTACTGAATACAGTCATTAACAAAGATGCCTCTGCAAGAAAGTCACATAGATCTCAAAAATGAACTAGGCACGGAAAAAATACTTAATATTCTAGCTTCTCTCAACCACATCCTTGATTTTCATGGGTGCAGCCATACAGAATGTAACTGCTCATCCTTTTGTTGCTCATAGGAGTAAAATCTAAATGCAACAGCTTCTGGGAAATGTAAACTTTTGTCTTGCTCACCAAGGACACAGCAAATATTTCTACACCACAGCCAGATTTTTTATAATCCCATGCAATATTTTTTTCCTGCCATGGTTATATGCTAGTACCTGGAAGGTTATTTCCCCTCCTTTTGCTTCAGCTATTAAAGTAAAAATAATTGCAGGCAAACACTGTAAACACAGAGAGTTAGGCAACTTTTAGAAAATTGCCTCAATAACTACAAAGAGTGATAAACAAATTTTTCATGTTTCAACATTTACATGCCTTCCCTACACAGTTACTATATTGCTACACATTTTCTGTAATGCACCCATTTGCATATATATGTCTGCGTTTGTACATATGTATATGACGATAGAACAGGAACAGCCAACAGAAGAACGTTTCAGACTGACTAAGCTACATGACTTTCAGTCTCATCCATCTGAATTGTTAAGGGAAGATTCATCATGCTGTGAATTCATCAATGCAGAACATAATTTATAGTCTCAATATAAAGTTCAGTTTTTGTCTCCTGGTTATTTTGGCAAGTACCGTATGGCATGAAATGAGCAGCATTAGGCACAGTGATGAGTAGTAAGGGCAACCTTCACCTCAGAAACATGGAAGAGAACAGGAGCTGGGAATTTCCCTGGAAAGACATACAGGACAAACACAGAAAAGGCAGATACTAAGAGAAAAATGAGAAGAAGGTGGAATAATTAAAGAGAGGTTAAAGAAGCTATTATGTAAAGAGGCACTGAAATTATGTATAAAGCCAGGCAGCACATAAAAGAGGAACCGTAGGAAAAAAAGAGGAGAAAATCTATTTTGTGGAAAGTATCTCCTGACAAGCAGAAAACACTTCCTCTAAAAGAAGTAAAGTCAGGAGTAGTTCAATAAATCTTAGTATACAGAAGTTTTCCTGGCATCTTAATTACAAGGCTCAAAAAGTACGCTTCAATTTTTCTCCCTAAAAATTGAAGCTATTGACAAATACTATACCAAGCCACGGTACACGCAAAGCCATGGGACATGGTACACCTGGACACTTCCACAGGAAAAGGAAACAAAGATGACTCCTATGAAAAAGAGGTATTACATCACTAATGACTGTGTCTGTGTCATATGGAGAACACAGGCCCAAAATACCTTTCTATAGACAGTGTGCAGGAGGGACAAAGGAGAAAACGTAGGGTTTGTACAAACTCTAAAAGAGATATATTCTCATTTCTTTGGCAGTTCTGCCTCACTTGGCACTGTTAGCTTATCCCACCTCATCCTTCACATCACACAGCTCTGCAACATTAACAGAAAATCCACCCCACATCCCCACTGTCATTCTCATGATGATTATTATACTGGGAATAATCCTGGCCTGATAACTCCACAAAATTTGTGGAGTTTAAAGATGTGGGGAGTATCTATTGACATTTTATTCCACAGAGAGAGAAAAAAACCTGACTCATGGCTGAAAACTTGTAGCTACAGAGGACAGAGGAAGGCATGCACCAGAACAGAACCATCATATCTATAATTCCCTTTTCCCTCCAGATATGAGTACCGCAATGCTGACGGTTGTCCCACTGTGGAAGCAGAAACATTAGTGTGCCAAGCATTCAGCTACAGAGCTCCCATATAGTAGCTAAGTATGATTCCAACTTTTCATATTGCACTCTCTAAGGTTTTTTTGTATTTACTAATGTAGCAAGCTCACACATTGTTTAGGAAGTTAAAATTTTTTAACTAGCTACATGTCAGTAGTCTTTTCCTTTATGATCTAAAATGGCATTTCCATTGAGAAAAATCATAGAATGGTTTGGGTTCGAAGGGACCTTAAAGATCATCAAGCTCCAAATGCCCTGCCATGGGCAAGGACATCCTTCTCTAGACCTGGTTGCTCATAGCCCCATCCAAACTGGCGTTAAACACTTGATGCATCCACAACTTCTCTGGACAACCTCTTCCAGTGCCTTAACTCACAGTAAAGAGTTTCTTCCTATCATCTGATCTAAATCTATTCTCTCAGTTTGAAGCCACTGCCCCTTGTCCTGTCACTACATGCTCTTGCAAACAATCTCTTTCCATCTTTCTTGTAGCCTCCCTTCAGTTACTGATAAGTGCAATTAGGTCACCCTGAAAGGCTGAACAATCACAGTTCTCTCAGCCTTCTCTCATATGTTGAAACTGTATTTAAATGCACAGTTATTTTGGGTTTTGTAGAATAATTGGAACCATTTCTCATCAGCTTTCTTTATGAAGATTGAAGGGCATTACACTGAGGAAACTCCATTATTAGAGAGTATTTTTCAGACACAAATGTATTAGAGGAAAAAAACGCACAATTGAGTCTCCTTATGATATATTGTCTTGGCAAATCAATAAAAATGCATAGTCTAAGAGGACAGGCACATTAATTTCCATGATAAAACCAGGCTTTATAAAGGTGATAAGTAGCTGCTATTTATTAAAAAAAACAAATGTTTTAGCCAAAGTGAATGTAATTTAGTACATTTCAAAGCATGTCAGAATGGTTACGCAACAGTTACCTGCATTACAGCAAACTTTTTGGCAGGTGGTGGTTTGTTTGGGTTTTTTTTGTTTGTTTGTTTTTTTCTTGTAACGGAAACAAAAATTATTCTTCAAAGAAAACACTATTCTCAAATAGCTGATAAAATGACACGTACCTCCTTGTCAAGGTGCTCATGATGGTAAGTACATACTTGGTTTCAAGAATCCTCTTTTCCATTACCATCTTTTTTTTTTGGGGGGAGGGGTGGGTGGTGGTTGGGCTGTATCACAAAGTTAGTCCACGTGTAAAAGTTTCCGAAAATCCTACCTATGTTTGTATGCTTATATTTTTCAACAGGTTTAGACTGATACCTGTACCTGCAGAGACCTTAACCACATCACTGGTCTGTATGAACACCAAGGGTGTCACACCATTTTAATGGTACTGAATAGAGCTGATACTAGCAAGGAGCTGAGAAACAAGACAACTGTGCATGTTGGTGTTCCTCCTACAAAATGTGCTTGAAGGCCCAATCTTACATAGATTAATTCAGGATTGCATTTTGGAGATCAAAAACTTCAGCAAGTTACACTCATTGTTGCAATAAAAAGCAAATGTACTGGTTTTCTTCTCCGAAGATATCCTAGAACCAAGAAACAAGAACACCAATTTATAAGCCTGTTGCCTCTGAAAGTTCAGTTTGGGCAAAGACAGGAAGCATCTCTGCAGAAGAGAGTCAAGTCCCATCCAGCAAATCCCTTTGTTCTGGACCTGTCTTAGTGCCAAGCCTAAGGCTGTGAAATAAAACTTGGAATTTCAGGTAACAGCTAAACCACCCCTTCTGATTTTATTACCTTGGTAGGTGAGTCACATTCTGTCTCTACACTTGGAAAACAAGAGAAGTATTTCATCCATATTATCCAGCTGCCACAGGCAATGTGTACTGCTGCCAACTCATCAGCAGTTTAAATAATAGCAAGCAAACAAAAAAAAAAATCTGTAACTGCTGTATGATGCATCCATTGAAAGGGTGGCTTGATTTGAATGGAAGATGTAGGAGGTTATTTTTTTCCCCTATTGAAAAACTGAAAGAATATCTGGCTTTTTAAGTTGGGTCAGTTTCCAAGTATCAGGAGAAAAAAAGGTATACTGGGGTTAAAACATTTTGTGATTTTAACTTATCTTTTAAAAGAGCATTTGAAAGATAAAGGCAGAAATAGACTTCCAGATGAAACCTTCCATAAATCTACATAAATACATACTTAAATACATTTGGACATAAATACTACATAAATACTTAATTTCTACATTTTATTAATTTGTTGCAACTGAGAACATTAAACATTGCCTTTGGTTTATCCTCATTTTTGGACAATCGCTATATTCCATTTTTAATATTCTTTCTTTTCCACCCTAAATTCTGTTCACAATTTACCAAACTGTAAGTGTAGAGGCTGGAATGCTGAACGTAAAGAACAAATTATCTTTATTCTATCAGAAAAAAATCAGAAGACACAGGTTTATCCAGCTCCTTAAAATCAGATTTGCTTTTTGAAACATGGGTGCTCCCAGCTCGTGATTAAATGAAGATCTTACCTTCTTCTGTCCTTGCTGGAGATTTGTATTACATATTCTGCAACAAAACTAAACAAATGCTTTATTCACATTTTCCTACCACCTCTCTTCCCATACAAGTGAGGGAATGCTGCCATTATATGCCACTCCCAAATCTCAGCAACAACCATTTAGCCAAAAAATTTAATATATGACCGCTTCTCCTTAGATATCACTGAAAAGGTAAATAGTTAGACAGTGACCACTGCTAGCCCTGAATTATACCAAGAAAAATCTTAGATCTCAGCAAGAACTTGTATATTAGAGACAGGCCTCATTTATATCATATGCATTTGTTATGTTCTTCAGGCAGTTTTCAGTAACTCCAGAATAATCTTCTCCATTCTTCTCCATAATCTTTCCCAGGCGCCACACTGAGACTGACAGGCCTGTAGCTTCCAAGGTCATCTTTCTTGCCCTTCTTGAAAACTGGGACAATGTTAGCCACCTTCCAATTCACTGGGACCTCTCCAGCTTCCCAAGACTTTTTAAAGATCAAAAGAGGCCTCATGATGAAATCAGCCAGTTCTTTTGAGTATTCTTGGATGAATCCCATCAGGCCCCCATAGACTTGTAGGGATCCAGCTGGAGCAGCATATCCTGCACAAGTTCTGGGTTGGCTGGGGTTTTTTTTGCTCTCACTTCCACAGTCCTCCAGCTCAGAGCGCTGAGACCTCCTTAGCCTGTCATCAGTGTTGAAAATAGAGGCAAGGAAAGATTTAAACACCTCTGTCTTGTTTATGTCCCTGTCTGTGAGGTGACCATCTTCAGCCTGTAACAGGCTGATGTTGTCTCTGCACTGCCTTTTACTGTTAATGATTCAAATAAACTCTTTCTGTTGTCCCTCAGAGTTCTGGCAACTTCAACTACAACTGAGCTTGGGCCACATGAATTTTTTCCCTACAATGACAAGCACCCTCTCTGTATTCCTCCCATGTCATCTGACCTTGTTCCACTGGGCATACACCTTCTTTTTTTGCTTTAGCTTCATAAGATTCTTGCTCAGCCAGGCTGGTCTTCTGCCTCACCTTCTTACCTCCAACATTTTGGAACTGCCTGTATCTGTGCCCTTCAGAGGTGGTGCAAAAAGTGACCAGCACTGATAGACTTCACGAAATGTTTTCCCAAGAACCTGACCATATAGTTCCTGAAGTTTGCTTTCCTCATGTCCAGGGTTGAAGTTTTCCTGGCATTTTTCCCCTTGTCACCAGAGTTTTTAAACTCAATTGCTTCATGGATGCTGTGGCCAAGAAAGTCTCTGATCACCAATTAGCCCACAAGACCTGCTCTGTTAAAGAGAAACAAATCAAGGGGAGCATCTTTCCTAGTCAGCTCCTTTAGTACCTACAAAATGAAGTTATCATCCAGACATTTTAGGGACCTTCTGGACACCCGAAGGACAACGCAGTCATAGGTTACAGCCAGCACGGCTTCATGAGGGGAAAGTCCTGTTTGTCAAACCCTCTTTCCTTTTATGACAAGGTCACCTGCCTAGCTGACCAAGGGAAAACAGCTGATACAATTCTTTTAGATTTCAGTAAAGCTTTTGATACTGTTTCTCACATGATCCTTCTGGACAAAATGTTCAGCCCACAGCTGGATAAACACATCATGCAATGGGTGAGCAGTGCACCGGCTGACAGGTGAGGCACAAAGCGCAAAGGGTTATAGTGAATGGGGTGACATCAGACCAGCGACGTGTTACTAGTGGGGCTCTATAGGGCTCCATTCCAGGGCCAGTGCTCTTCCACATCTTCGTAAATTACTTGATACTCAAAGGTATATCAGGTAAGTTTGCTTTAGACAATAAATTGGGAGGAGCTGTTGACTCCCTCCAGGGCAGGAATGCGCTGCAGAGAGACCTTGACAAATTAGGGAGATGGGCAATCACCAACCGTATGAAGTTCAACAAGGGAAAGTGCCAGATTTTGCACCTGGGATGGGGCAACCCTGGATGTACTGACAGGCTGGGAAATGAGATGCTGGAGAGCAGCCCCATGGAAATGGAGCTGGGGTTCCTGGTCAATGGCAAGTGGAATATCAGTCAGCAGTGCACCGGCAGCCAGGAGGGCCAACTGTGTCCTGGGGAGCATCAGGCAAAGCATCGCCAGCGTCAAGGAAGGAGATTGTCCTGCTCTGCTCTGCACTGGGCTGGCCTCACCTTGAGACCTTTGTGCAGTTTTGGACTCCACAACATGAAAAGACATTAAGCTATTGGAGAGTGTCAAAAGGAGGACAACAAAAGCAACGAGGGGCCTTGAGGGAAAGCTGTATGA
>JAYRBT010000093.1:13056802-13085719 GCA_036023395.1 Myiotriccus ornatus
GGAGCAGTTGAAGGCAATTGGCCTGTTCAGCCTGAGGGAGACTGAGGGAAGACCTCAGTGCAGTCTACAACTTCCTCACGAGGGGCAGCTGAAGGGCAGCAGTCAGGGAAATATTGTGCTGGGCACTGGAACAGGCTACCCAGGAAAGCGGTCACAGCATCAAGCCTGACACAGAGTTTAAGAAGCGTTTGGACAATACTCTTGGGCACATGGTGTGATTTTGGGGCCTGTCCTATGCATTGTCAGGAGTTGGACTTCGACGATTCTTGGGCTGGGTACCTTCCAAGTCAGGATATTTTATGATTCTGCGCTTTGTTTGTAGCTGCAGGCGTATATCGACTGACTGACCATATCAGAGGCATATCTCACATATACTTGCTTTGAACTTGCAGCTAAATTCAGAGGAGCTAATAAAAGCATGTGATTTTGAGTCTTACAAGTTCTAAATAAATCTGTCAAACCCACTGCACATCTGTAATGTTATGACAGACAGGACCCAGAGCTAGATCCACTCATGTGTGCCCCAAAGTGTATCTGCTATATAGAATGAACACAGCTGGAACGTTGCTGAAGAAAAAGAGCACTGGAACCAACACTAGATCTAAAAGCTCTACCACAATTGAAAGTCAAGTGTGATCTCTAATATAGTGCATGAAACAACACAGGTCTGTTTCCAGCAGGCCTTATAGCTCAGCTTCCTGCCTGGTCTGTTGACAGTTATGGACATGAAGGCTTTCCTTTTCAGAAACATGGATAAGAAGCAAAATAATTCTTCACTGGAGGGAAACATTAAGGAGTTTGTCTTTCTTCGGTAACATTTACCTTCCTGAAATCAGCTTTCTTTTTTAAAGATTAAAAAAAAAAATGCAGTAGGAAAAACAAGGTGCAAGAAAGTAGTTGCTTGTATCTGGAAGAAGAGAGTACATAGGAATTTTTCATATTCCAGAGAAACCTACTTTCTACAGCAATTCTGTATTTTGTAATTTTCAGTGGTACATCTTGCTAAAGCCACCTATTGATCACTTGTAAGCTAAAACCTGAGTACTTTAGACTTATGACCCACATGAAAAACAGAAACACATTAACAGTACTCTTATGAATAAAAAGGTTAAAAATGTTTTTTCAGCCCACACTGATTGACATTTTTGCATGGGCAAAAAAACAGCAACTCTTGACAAAGACTATTACTTCTTTTGGAAGATAAAAAAATGTATATATGAAGAATCTAAACGTTCATTCTAACTGATGGGAAGAGGACCAAAAAAGAATAGCCCAAAGCAAATGTTTTTTCCATCATGGAACAGCTACTCCACATTGACAGCATTCTTTCCCACCCTGCTTAAAGTTACAGATCTGATTCTATAGAGTAGAACCGTAAAACTCCCAACAGTGAAAGTGAGCATTTGACACAATGTTACAGCACAGTATCCAGTGCTATTCTGAGAACTCATCTTCTGTCTTGCAGAATATACAAAGGCGTCTCCTCCCTTTCATACGGCAAAATGCCCTAACAATTTATTCCTTTAAAAGTATTATTGCCCAATTTCACAGATACATCTGCCAAGTGTTGGTCTCCAACATATACTTACTTATTGCTTCAAGGCATCTGTGATGGAGTAGTTAGCTTCAGTTGAATTGAACACATTTTATGTGTTAAAAGTTGGATTTTAAAACTTGATTGGACAAGGGCCTGCACTATCCGGGCTGAAGTCTATGTTGTCCTTGCTTACAGCAGGAATTTGGACTAGATGACTTGCTGAGGTCCCTTCCAATCTGGATGATTCTCTGACATGGCTTTCTTGATACTCATAGAAACTTTAAAAGAAACCAATCCAGGAATTGAACATTTTACCCAAGCTCTTGCATGTAGTTTAATTCAACATATTCTTGCACTTAGGAAAGTTAAGGAACTTGAAAAAGCCACTTTGAAATCTATACAGTAAAACATAACACAAAAATCAGGAATCCTTTACATGCCTCTTTGGTGAATTACTTTATAATACAGTGAATTCTCATTTTATTTCATCCACTATACACTAAATTTGCAATTAACAATATTTCAAAATAAACCAGTTCCCGAGTTCACTATACTTTCCATTTCAACACTTATGCATTTAAAATACATGAAAGTTAGATTAATAATAAAGTAGATCTGCCTTAAACTCAGAACTTATGAACAGCAACATTTTTGCATTATTTTGCCATGACTACTTTCCATAAGTGATAACTACACAATGATTTATGATTAAAATGCAGATCAATTTACAGCATTCACAAAAACAGACTTGCCACATGACTGTGAAAAAAGCAACAGCCTCTCATATAACTTAGAAGTGACTTTCTGCATGCTTGTTTTATTTTCTGAAAACCATCTCTCTCCCTCCCCCCCGATACTTAGTGATGGAACCAAGGACTAAGTTATTTAGAATGATCAGAAATCATTTTCAGGCTGAGTCTGAAGGGGAAGAGGGCAAAAATTAAACATTTCAGTGGTTCACTTGCACATAAACAGACTTAACTCTTCTCCGCAAAATATTTAATATAGCAGAGACTTTAAATGAAGGACATCAGTGCTAAATAGTAAGCAGATGATTTTACACAGAACTCTGATCTAACAAAAAAGAAACTCTAGGAAAAGCCAATTGTTTTTTAAGTACGCTAATTGTTTTTTATACACTTTGAACACCACTACTACTCTACACATTTGTAAGATTATTTTACTTTCATATGAAGTAGCAGTGAAATTAAACCCTGAAGTTATCAGTGGAAAGTCAACTGAAAATGGCACTTACACATGCACACATCAGTTTCTAATTTGCTTTATTCACACACCTTTGTTATCGTAGCCCTGCAAACAAACTGCAAGACAGTTAAATTTGCATTCGGTGCAACTTTGCCCAAAATCCATTTTTCATTGTTTTTGTAAAAATCAAAAGATTCCCTTAGTCATCTTCTGCCACACTGCAGCAAAAACAGTAGTCTGTGCACCTGTAAATTATGACATTTAAATCTACTTAAGTTACTTTTACAGTTTCTATTTTACTCACAGTTCCATTACCAGTGAAGCTGGAAACATTTTTAAAAGACCACTAAAGCCATCAGTTTCCCACTTGGAAGTTCTTACAACTTAAGAAAATAAATTCCTTTCAACTGGCTAACAGTCCATATTAAATATCAGATGTGATGCTTATAAAGCAGATATTAACAACTCATATCCATATCAGTCAGTGAACTGGTGAGAAGAAAGATAAATCTTCACTGCAATCACATTTGAAATCTGATCCCCTTTTATGACTGCATATGATGTATTCAATTTGTGTCTATCGCTTTTAAACAGTACTTTTTTAATTACACTTCGGAAACTATATCCCCATTTTTAAAACAAGTTGTTTTACAGTGTAAGGAGAATCCACTGAGTGGATTCTTCAAAGTTCATTTTCTAAGCCATTTTAAACAATTAGGCTAGCAAGTCAATCATGACCACTGTGCTAGATCCAGACCTGGGCAGATTAAGAAACATTTTGAAGCAGTGTTGAGTAAATAATTTTGGTAAGCTGTAAAACTGCCACATGCAAGGTATACTGTACTATAACTGCTCCAAACCCTTTATAAAAACCTTGCATTCCTTCTTCCCGTTTTATAGTATTTATGCAGTCTTTCATTCCCTCATACTGAGTATTGATTGGAAGCACTTCATAGCCAAGGTCTGTATTGTCAATTATTGTGCGTGTCCCTTGAATATGAAGGCGGTGTAAAACTGTTTCCAGTGGGTAAAGCATGACATCAGCACAAAGGCTAGCAGCAAAGCTAGCAATCAGTTCTGGGAAATATGCATCCAGCATGCTTTGCACAGAAGTGGAGTTCTCAGTTGGAAGGTTGTGGGAATTACCCCTTTTCAGAACAAACAAAACAAGCTTCTGGACGACAGAACTGATGACGTAGTGAAGAACTCCATGCACAGCAGTCGGGAAAGTCAGGACCATCAGGGGAAGGAGGCGCTTGCTATGGGGCACTCCCAAGCCTACAACTCTGCCAATTCCTTCCTTCACGCAGTCCAGGATGCCAGGATTATCTCGAATTATTTCACTCTACAAGCACAAAGAAGTAGTTACAACTCGGGCTGACCACTTCAGAACCATCCTGACATCCACTCTGACACTTTATCACTGATGAACTGTTTTAAAAAAAGACTTAAACATTTGCATCCTACATGTCCACACAGCTGTATGAACAAAAGTCCTCTGCTATAACACTCTTGAGAGCATTACGTTAATTCATCCTTTTAAAATGAACCCATCTTGAAGAGCCTTTTCTAATATATACTGCAGGTGTGTTTCTATCAAAGAAACTCAACCTTCAGCCAACTGTTGAAAGCATCAGTCTGCAAATGGTGAACTTAGAATGTCTACTTCTGGAGCAAAATGCAAGAAAGTATTTATCTAATTCAAAATTCCTTTACTTTAAGGACTATGACTACAGTCTTTAAACTTGAATGTACCTAGTAAAGACTACTATAACTAGAGATGAAAGGTAATTTTTAATATGAATTTAATAGGCTCAGCTTTGCATGTTTTCATTGTATTATATGCATTGAAAACAGTATTCTTTACCCATGCTGTCTGTTAGTAAAGAGATAAATATTTTGTTCATGCAGCTAAAATAAAAGTCACTTAATAATTATTTACTCTGTTACATTCCACCTATGAGTGTAGGATTAAGCTACAAACATTGTTTCCCCTGGTAATGCTTATGCAAACTGCAGTATTTTATCACGTTGTTCACATCCGAAATTCAAGACTTGGGTGCTCTCCTGAGTGCCCAAGTCTCTGAGTCCATGTGGGCTGTGTCCTGACCTCATGCTAGGACAGACCACCAGAATATTCCTCAGCATTCTGAGGAAGGACTAAACGGCCTGCAAAGCCTTCATGGTCACTAATGCACAAGAGAGAAACTAATTCAAAGACCTGAGAACATACCATTGTTTCAGACTCTAAATACAAATTAAGCATCACAGCCTCTCCTGACTCCTTTCCTTCCTGACACTGCACTTCAAAACCGTTCTTGCATTCTTGCTTTAGTCAAAAAACGCCACCGTGCGGTTTGAGGTGTTAATGACAAAAGCAGTAATGTAGCAGCCCTGAATGTCTACCATTTACAGCTATTTTGATAAAATGTATTTACTTGGAGAAGTATTGAACAGTATGGCTTATCAGAATTAAGACAATCAAAGTCAATATAAACCTGTTAGTAGCAAATCCCACAATCTTTACAACTTTTCTGGGTTTTTTTACCAGTCATTGTCCTGTTGCAGCACAGGGATGTAAGGTAAAACTGCCCAGCCAAGTTGCTCCCCTTCACTAATTAATACAGCTTAAATAAAATCACCACAAATGCTATAATTACCTCAGGTGTCAGTGGAATTTTCATAACCAATCCTTTACAGAGATGATCATCTGTCTATAAGGCTGGAAGAGACACTGTTTTGGCTTCTTGTTTTCCTATTAAGCTGCCTTCTAGCAAAGAAACTTTATACTTTGCAAACAGAAGAAAGGCTCTAAATCATGTTTTCTCTTATAATTTATTGGTAAATATTTACCCATGTCTAACAACACAGGTAAAGTAACATCCTTTCAGACAAAAATACAAGCAGTGAGATACATAATATTCCATTCTGTGGCCTGCTATGAACTCAAGGAACACTGACAGTGTACTACCACTGTTTCTAGTTCCAGGATTATGGCATGTTCAGGGTAGAGCCATTCCCCAATAATTAAGGGAGTATGAGGTCCAACCAGTTTTCCATTACGAGAGCAGCTAAGTATCCCAAGTCTTCCACAAACTCAGAGATCCCCTCAGACTGTATTTTAAAAATAATTCAAGAGGACACAGGGTTTCCTAAATACAGAGTAACTTTAGAGAAAGCAAGTTTGTTGCTGCGTGTCTGTCCATGCCTCTCCCTGCATAGATATTTAATCTCACCTGTCCTGTTAATCCATAACGTAGCCAAGTCAGACAGAACAGCTTTCCTAGTACCTTCTGGCTCATTTAAGTTTGGATCCTCTGCACAGAGCAGAATCCTGCCCCTTAAGAGTCCATGCCTGTAAAGTACATGCTGAAACTAAGAAACTGTATAAGTCAGCCTTCTCCACAAAAAAAGCACCATTTTGGAGACACACCCCAGCAAATCAGTCTTGACAGTACTTACAACTTGTTCATGTAATGAATGAAAATTATTTTGATGACTAAATAATACAAGAGTGACTGTCCTGCACCCTCTGCATAGAGCTCACTTTAAAGAAAGTTTCACTGGCTGCACAAAGACACTACAATGTTAATTAAGAGCAACTCATTATACATAGGTCTCTGGCCGAATTACCCTGGACCACTTGTGCACAGCTAAACTCTGCCTTTTCTCCAGAAAGAGCTACAACACCTCCCTGAAAGGCAGTCTGCAACACACTGCTATAGGTTACTCTGTATACAGATACAGAACAAGATAAGCCATATCCTAAGTGAGAGATCCAGATACTAGTTTTCATGGCTAAGGAAGAACTAGATGAAAACTTAAAAGTGGATTAAATAAAAGTGGTCCTGAAAGAGTAGTGTTCAGTATTTCATCAAAAAATCCAACTGAATTACTAGAAAAACTTTATAGTTGTTATAGAGTGGTGGAGGGGGATAGGAAGTTACTGCAACAACTTGCTTATGAAGTCTTTTAAATTTGCGAGAAAAACTCCTAGAACATATAGATGTAACACGTCCTTATTTCATATATTCCAACTATTGATATTAAATGTCCTTTCTAATTCTATGTTGAGAGTTAAGACAGTACCCTAACAAACCCTTCACAGTGAATCCTTTTTATCTCAGTTAATAAGTCATAATAGCCTCAAGCAAAAAAAATGCAGTTACTCCAAGAAACTTGAATTCAAAGGCAAAGATTTACTTCTCTGCATAATCTAATCTATAAAGAGAATAATAGTATCTTGTTAATTATTGTAAATATATGTAAATTACCTGTACAGTTTCAATCAGGCTCGCAGAATAAAAAGGCATTGCTATCACATGCGTTAAACTGTAGAAATTAACAAGATAACAATTAAGGTCATGACAATTACTCTAAATTCACCCAAACAGGCACATGAAAGTTGATAAAATTAGCAACCCAATGATTCCTAACGGAAAGTTAACAAAGCATGACTCAATTACTAGAACACGTATCAGTAAGTTAAGATAAACTTCAGTCAGAAGTTCTGCTAAATTCTATTTCCATGTGACCAGACTGATTCAGGTCTAGATGAATCTAATCTTTTTAATCAGTCGAGTTCCAGACAGACACAGGAATCTGTGAAAGTGGTGTATGGAATCCAGATTGTTTAAAGAAATCAATTTGAAAATTACATTATCACCCTGTCAAATAACCATAGCTGCAGACTAAACTAATATATGTTTAGTAGTTTTATCAATGTTTAGATAATTAGACATAAGATAGTAACACCGGCTATACTTACCCTTTGAGTAAAAGGTGTCCACCTATCTGCTTGAAGTTCCATTTATGTGAAAGCTCCCTAAAAAGAAAAGTATTTACCACAATATGAATAAGAACATGTAATTCTCAAGCATTTCTCCCATGGATGTCAACATCCAGTTTTCATACTGGTGTTCTACTATTGGTTTATGTTGTAGGATTCTCATATTGGAAAGACAGAGTAAAACATTTAATAAATCATGCTTCAGTCCTAGAAGTTATTCAGGCCTGTCAGATATTCAATCAAAAACGGTTTCAGCTATTAATTACTAAGGTGCACCTAGCTCTCACAGCAACTGGCTTTAGTCTTTTGCATTTATCTTGCATTCTTATACACTAACTCTTAAAGCAATTTTCAAGGAATACTGGATTTTAAAATCTCAATACTTTTCCTTTATCAACATACAATTTTTATTATGTTTTGGTTTGGCTATGCCTTTCTGTTCTTTGAGGCTATGTTTACCATGTTGTTTCTTTCCTGAAAATTTAAATCACATTCTGACACAGACAAGAACAAATCAAGTACAACAGATCAAGCTAGAACCTGCATAATAATTCCGTACAGATGTAACTCAAGCTTTTTGACTTATGACCAATTTAAAGCATATCCTGATAAAATAAAACCCAACACAAAGGTGACATGAAAACCATTTCCTTAAAAATAGTATCTTTACATACTTCAAAATATGAATGGCAAATGTTTATATTCCACTCGACAGAAAATGTAAACCCACTTACTTCAAGAAAACACTCAAATATTACATATACTTATCATGTATATGGTGAATACTCCAGCTATGAGGTAAAGATACTTCTGTGTGAAGCGCTGGGCACACTAGACTTTGCGTTTTTAATAACAAGGTATAACGTGTTCATCTTCCATTCTTGTCCAGGAACTGCACTCAGCCACTGCCCGTAGTCACTACAACTCTAATCCAAGAAGGGCAACTCCTTACTCTTTCTCAAGAATTTTGTGCTACAGTAGCTATCACTTTCCTAAACACAGAGGTCAGTCACTTAAATAGTAACAGAAGATTATCTTTGCCGTTATATATTTCAGACATTTGGATCATATCCACTGACCCATAATACTTAAACGATGAGGAAAATTAAACCACCCAAACTAAGGTGTGAAAGCTTCACCTGTCAATCCACTCAGTACAACTGTCCCTGTAGTGGAGGAACAATTGCAGAATGAGTTTGTCTAGTACAGAACCACATTCAAATTTTCACATCCATGTCTGGACCCCTCTCATAAAACAGGGGTATTCTTTAATGATACCATGATATAAAATTGGAATTGACATTTCACTTCCCTGTGTCCTTTGGAGCCTGAAAATGTGGTTAAAGAACATCTTAAATCAGATTTGTTGGCACCAGTGCTGTAAGCAATAACCTTCACCTCCATGTGACAGCCCTAACAAGCCACCACTAAAAAGGAAGAGAGAGCACTCAGTAGAAAATTAGTGTGGGGTGGTGCATGAACGAGACAACCATTTTAGCCAGATCACTTCCCCAGTGCAGTTCATTTCCTGCTGTTCACATACTGTGTTGGCACAAAGATGGGAGTAGCACTGAGGAAGGAATAAGCCGGTTCCAGAAGAAAGATCTGCTTTTTTTGGCAGCACCACCAGCTTACTTTTCAAACTGCTGAACAACTGGACCACAAGAAGAAAACTGCAACTCTCATTTAGCAGAAATCATAACTATGAAAATATAAACAATCTATCACATCTCATGAACTTAAGCATACCCTACAGCTGTATTTAAAAACTAGAACAAGCCACATTTGAAGGAAAGTGTATGCCTGGGAATTTCAGTTACATGGGAGACAGCTGACCAAAAACCTGAAATACACACTCGACCCAATTTAAGTAGGAAATGCTTTTATTAATGCTTTTGAGCCTGCAAAGACTTGCTTTTATTAGTACTGCTGTATTCATCATAAGAGTGCTTCGATTCAGCCTATCTATAGTTCTTGTCTTTAAAACCAGGTCAGTTTCCATATCCTTTAAATGCTTGGTCTCTGTCCCCACATTCACAATAGGCACCTGTCTCTTCTGAAACCTAACATGAATGGAGCTCACTGCTCCATTCAAAATTAAACCATAAACCCAACTACTTGCCTGCCTCCCAATATATTTTCCAGGACAGGTCTTCATCATTCTACTGGATTCCACTTGTGCCCTACAACTTAAGTAAAGTACTTTTTTTTAACTTTTGATGAACTCAGTCTCCCTGCATTACATTACTTTACTTTACTTACATTACTTTATATAATGAACACACAAAGTGCTTACTCTTAACGTATCTGCAACAAAACTGACAGCAGATATTATTATAGTTGTCAGCCCTTACTGTTAGCTCTGAAGAATTACAAAACAAAATTAAAAGTCTTCAAACAAAAATTCTTTATCAGTTTTGTATCTCAAAGCAGAAGGAATCACAATATTTTGCCACAATTCTGGAGTTATAGTAAAGCAAAAATTAGACAGAGTCACAAATCAAAATAAAAGATATTACTGAACTCCTAGAGCAGCAGACGGACACAGGGATGTAGAATAATGAATATCTCTATAAATTAAGTCAGTCATTTTTAGTTGTAGCTCCTTCATTATGAGAACACTGAACATGTATTTGTTGGTAAAGGAGGACATAACACAAAGCTGCCAGTCACATGGGCTCTTATTACCATGTCTTCTCATTCACTAATGCAGGCAATTCTGTTCTCTCACCTTCCAATAACAGTGCAAATGTCCAGCAAAATGCCAGTGCTGGCTTTTTAGCTGGGCAAGTTGTCTGTGTTTAGATTAATGAGACCAGGAATTTTTACCTTAGGTATGGTACTCACTAGTACCACACAATACAAACCAAAATACAACAAGAAATTTACTAATTCTTTTATTACAGTCAAATAACATCAAAGACTTATTTGCTACAGTATTTTTACACTCATACCAGTAAGCAGACACACCAAACACACAAAGACCCCAGAAAGAGCCTCCCACTGTTTATGGATTACAAAGTTGCCTTTGCCAAGACAATCACACTCTGCTTGGAAACACCTATTCAGTGTTTAACTTCTCATGAAGTAACACGTTTCAGACAGTCTTACATTTCTAAAAATTTGAATACAGGTCAACAACTGAAAATAAATTTGTGAAGCAGTAAAAATCCCATGCAATACCTTGGCAAAGGTGTAAATTCACTGATGATGCCTTCTGTTCCCAGGGTTATACCCTGAACAATGAAAGTGCTGCCCATTCCCTTCCAGAGAGCTCTTGGACCCTGTGTTTTGAAATATGCAACACAAAACTCAAAAATGTTACTAATTATTATAAAATTTCAGCAAATTAATACCATGCAAGGCTACAATTCTACTGCTTAACATTATCAGCAAATTCAGGTGATAAAATACTTTTCAACTCTAGAGAAATGTTTGTTTTTCAGTAATTTCAAAGAGTTGTCAACAATTCTGGAGATGTCTCTCTCACTGTTAATACTCGGTACTATAAACTTAACACCACTTCTTATGGACAACAATGACCTTAAGATCTTAAAAATCCATAAGAAATTCAGAAAAACTTTTCTTACTGCCTTCTGATCTGAGTTTCAGGATTGTCGTTCCCACGCAGAACTGGAAATTAATTCTGTATTATCACTGAAAGTAGTTGCTTTGATATTATTATTATCACATAAAGATTAATGATCTTTTAGAATACTAATAAAAAAAATTAAATTTCAGGGACCTTTGGTTTTCTAACATCTACAAATCTTCCCCACTAAGTACTATACTTCTTAAAAAAATGACTTACAATGATCTTCTTGAAACATTTCTCCAAATAACAAACTCTTATAATGGCCACGATTTTAAACAACAAATACATGAAGAGTTATAGAGTTCAATGTACACTGCTCAGCTACAGCCTGTCACCAAATACTGACCTGTGTCTTATTGATGCAGTACATAATATTGACAATAGTAAATGGAGTGAGATGGTAATTCCGAGCATGATAATTAACCTGGTAAAAATATAAATAGTAGCAGTTTTAGTAACACACATGCAGATGGTACAATTGTGAAGAATAAATGCATTTCCAATGTAAGAGCTTTATCTCTGTAAAGGTCAGCTAAAAATATGAATTCTCATTGAAATTTAGGGAAATAGGCAGAACTTTCAAATATTTGTATGCTGAAAATGTAAACAATAAAGGAAGCATAAATCAGAAACTATTAAACAAAGTATTCTGCTTGTAATTGGGGGATCTGGAAGTTGCTCTGCAGACTTCAAAACACTTGGTGTAATTCACTTTCTACTGCCCAAAAAAAGGACTAAGGATTTTCAAGATGAGCTATATCTCAGAATGGGAAACATGTATTCTATAAATAAAAACATGTTAATGTAGCGGTGACTCCCTAACAATTGTGATGCTTATTTCTCTATTTTCATAACTGTATGAAAGTATGCAGTATAAGGAGTATACCACAGCACACAGGAGCTCTAACTGGAAGAGGTAACGTAAAAGACATACCTGACACTGACGACGTAGAACAATGCAGGGATGTGCCAACACATTTTCTGTAAATAGGCTTTCAAAGAAATTGTATTTAATACATGAGAAACCACTATAAATTTCTTAGAAAGAAAAGGCTTGTTATTTTTCTCTAACAACATTAGATCAGTACTTGGAAAATCCATGTATTATCTATTGAACTAATGGGGATTTTTGATGGCTGCCTGATATCTCGCCAATACTACAAAAGGAATAAGTTACAAAAAAATCTGACACTCACATTCACTACAAAAAAGCTCCATATATATGTAGTATGAATATATTTTTAAAGGCAAGATACCAAACCAAATTTCTTGAGGTCTCCCTCCTCAAAGCATCAGAGAACAAAACAGGCCAGAGCCACAATTATAAAAGGATTAGTTGCTAGTTTTACGTTCATTCTGCTTACCACATTATTAATCAAGACTCTCCTTACCAGGGCTAGAAGACTGGTAATAACAGCGGCCTTTTTTTTCATTGAAAACAGTAATGCCCAAAACTAACTCTTCCACCGCTCCCAGAAGCTGTACTTCTATTCCACCTTAATAGAAAAGTTCTCTCACTTTAAAAGGAGGATTCCTGGTTGCAGTCATGAAGAGAAACTATTCATTCTGTCTCAGATTGCCTGAGTGATCAGAGTACTTACCTGTATGTTGTTCAAACCTGGGATATGGATTAGAAAAGCAAAACATTCAGGATTCTTCTAAATATTCCAAGTAACAGCTACAAGATCATGTGGGGTAAGTTTCTTAACTCCAAACAAACAAGTACTAACTGGCACAGAAAAGCACTGACTCTGTAGTTTCCTAACTACTAAGCCACTTAATAGTTTGCTTACACCAAAAGAGGTGAAACCTTCCCTATACTTCAGCTGGTATCTAGTCAGCCTTCCATACAGCCAACTCAACTAACCCCATAAAAAACTGCATGTTCATTTTAGTCCTAGTGGGCATGGTGCTCAAAATGTGGAAAACTGTCATGCTTAATTAAATCAAAACCTACAGTTCACAATGTATCTCTGCTCCAGAATGAGATCAACATTTTCCTGCCCTATGGCTCCATTCCTGTGCTGGTAGCATCCTGAGGTCTCCTGCTAGATAAGGCTGGAAAGATATAAAACTCCTCTTTACATGTTTGGAGGGATTAGTTCTTCCTCTTCCACTCCATCATCTCTGTTTTTAAAAATGAAAAGCTCAGCAAGGGGCCTGAATGAGCAAGCTCTGCCAGTGTAAGGAAATCAGTGGGAGAAGAGGGATAAGCAGTTTCATGGAAGGGGACGATCCAATTTAAGAACTCGTTACTTGCCAAAAATGGTCATTCCTAGTCCTTCCTCTTTATCCCTTCCCTCTCTGGTCCCATCAGCTGGTGTCTGCTGGTTTTCACAGCTAGTCAACTCCCAGGTATATCAACCTAACTGAAATAAAAAAAATAATCCAGCCCTTTGACTTAATCTGTTTTAGTGAGTCAAACTGGTTAAAGAGGTTCTGTTTGGCATCGAGGGTCATAACTAAGGGACAGGAGCAGGACAGGCTGGTGGTCAAGTGAAAAAAAAAAAGGTCCTCTTCTTCAAGTAAAAGTACACTACATGAACCTGAACTGACACAGCTTCCCATGCTGGTCCAGAAGTGACTAAGTGAAAGAAGTATTCTTATATTCTGAAGAGAGACGCAATTTTGTCTGAGAAGTATCACATTCAGGTCAACAAGCAGTTAAACCTTTTTTAATTCTAATTTTCCAAGACAAAAAAAACCAAACAACTCCTACCCTTTCACAAGTTGCATTAGTACTTTGACGAAGGAAAACTTAATCAGGTGAGTATGACTCACCAGGCATCCTACAAAAAAACCTCAGCTTATCATCATCCTTTCTCCTGACAATTTAACCTCTGAAAATGTTGTTAAATATCTTAAAGTCCACCATTTTCTCAAAACCACCATCAATGATCAGTGTCACCATAATAAAGAATAAAATGGTTATCAGATCACTTGGTTAGATGAACATGATGATCCCATTATACTTTGACAACATACTTGAAGACATTTTCGCCTTCTTAGGAAATATTTGCATTACCTAAAAATAGTAATTAAAGTGGCAGATGTGAAAAACGTTCTCTCATGTTATTTTCAGATTGCTTAGACAGGGCACACATGTCCTGGGCACAACTTACGAAAAACTGTTTCTTGCATTCCTTGATGATTTAGTATTTTTGAGCAACTGTTAAAGAGAACAGAAAACTAAATGGATTCTGGATAGTAGGTTTCTAAAGGTATTTCAACTGCTGAAGTCTCTTGGCATAAAAACACAACATGAAAGTGTTTGTATGATTTGGAAGACAAATAAGAGTTTTACTACTTCACTGTCAGTGAATACAACTCTTACCTTGCAAGGCCAATTCCAAAGCCTGCAAATCTGTTCAACTGCTCTGGAAAAAAAAAAAAAACAAAAACACACCAGATTATACAGCGGTGACAATCATAAAACAGGAGAAAATGCCACGCACAGGATCTGAAAAATTAATTTTATTCTGTACTTGATTCAGAAAATTATAAGCACTAAACCACAACATTTATAGCAGCTCAGCAACACGGAATATAAAAAAAAATTATTTCCCCAGGGATATTTGCACTTCGGACCTCATCTGAGTTTGTACATGCTTTTATACATAAAATTATGCTTGTCTCACAGGGGAAAAAAAGGGAAAGTGAGCAGTAAAACAGAAAATATTTTTTAAAAAATTCTAACTAAAACAAACTACTGAAAAAGTTAACATACATGGCAGTTTTACAGTAATTCTCACACATAAATTTAGATATCTGCGGTGAAAATAATGCTAATGACAGAAGAGTAAAAAGGAGACAATTTGCTAAAAGTAACACAAAAAAGCCATGGATGAAGTAACAAATATCAACGCAAAGCAAATTTTCCAGCAGCTGTTTACCTCCACCAATAATTTTGACCTTTGCAAAAATCTATTTACTGGAGAACTGTTAAAACTGCAACAAGAACAATGAGTTCAACTCTGTTGTCTGCTACCAGGCAGACATTTGCACACTGGGAATTACCATGAGAGAATTTAAAAAGAGCATAAAGCAACTGAAAATTTATGTTCAGCCCTACAATTTTCAGGGTGCAAGCAGCATGAAAGCATGGATAAAGCCAGTAACTTCAGTGGAACTCCACATAGATGTGGCAGCCCTCCCAAGAGGAATGGTTAGACTCTCTCCATCTGCAGCAGCTGCATTCAGTGATTACAGACACTTATCGGTTCCTCAAAACGCAGAATGAACATACTCTTCATGAGGAGATAGGAGGAAAAAAACCGCAGCATCCAAGTACATCGGAATACTTAAAACAGTGTTTTAACCAGTGCTTGCATGGATGGAAAGTCCACCTAAGGGTTGTACTCATGGTAAGACCAGAATAAAATGCACTACAGGTTAAAAAAGCCCCACTTGCCTACTAATGTAACTCAATTTCAGATAAATTAGAATTTCATTAAACTCTGATACTCTAGTATCCTTTAAATTAAAGGGGATAACGTCCAGTAGCCTTGATATAGTTTTTCTTAATTCATCTCCATTTCACTAAGACCTAAAACGACACTTCAGTTCTGAGGGTTTCTGCTGGAAGAGACTTGAATGCAGTTACTTCCTTAAAGCCAGTCCCACAGATCCTTCGCTATCAAGGGTGCAGGGTGGTTTATGTCATCAGCTCGTTCTCAGCCTAACAAGCTGCAAAAACACAGCCTGAAACACCAACACTGCCTAAAAGAAAGACCCGAGGCCCAGAGGCACTTCCTCCCATCACAGACGGCGGAGTATTCCTGCAGGATATTGTTTACATGGGCTCAACCGGGAGCTGCGGTGTGGGGGGAAGGGCGTCCCGCCGCTCCCAAAAACCCCCACTGGCACGGGAACTACGTGGTGCTGGGGCCAAACAAGAGATCGTGGTGCAGTTCTCTTTCTTCTAAAGAACTTTTTTTTCCCTGGTGCACCGCCAGCACACAGGAGCGCACAGCCCGGGGCCGCCGCCCGCCCGCCCTCGCCCGGCTCACGGGGGGCCGGGCCCCCGCTTACCGGCGCCAGGGCCGCCCGCTCCGAGGTTGGGCTCCTCGTTGGGGCCGGCGCCGCCCAGGGGGGTCCCGGCCCCATACGGAGGCGTCTTCTCGCCCCAGTGCAGGTTGCGGCTGCCGGGGATGTCGGGCGGGGTGGTCACCCAATGGCCCAGCTCCGACCCGACGAAGGGCCTGGCGCCCGGGCCCGGCTCCTCGCGGCCGCCCCCGCGGTAGCCCAGGCCATCGAAGCCGTCGGGGCGCCGCGGGTGCATGGCTGGGGGCTGGCTGGGGGGTCCGGGGAGGGACCGGGAGGCAACCGCGAGGAAACCGGGAAGGGACCGGGCGGGGGCCGCGCTCGGGACCGGCACCGGACCCGCACCCGCCGCCCCGATGGCACTTCCGGCCGCGCTGAGGCCGAGCGCGTGACCCCCACGGGGCGGGGCCGCGGCGCGGGACCAGTAGCGACCCTCCGCTTGCCCGTCTCTCGGCGGGGCGTCCTGCCAGGAGTGAGGGTGGGCGAAGGCGCCCCCTGGCGGTGTGGCGGACCCTCCGAGAACGCGGGGAATCCTGTGCCAGCATTGGAGAGTCCTGTGCCAGCACCGTTCCCGGCCTTCCACCTGCCGAGCGCTCTCCGTGCAGAACCCGTGGGAACGAACTGCAGCAGGGGGGGGCCGTGTTATAAGATAGGGCAGCTCTTTCTCGGGGACAAACATCCTCTTTCCATTCCTTGGGAAGCACACAACACAGTACGGTGGAAGCACAGGAATGAGATGGAGAAGTGGGCATAGACTGGAAAAGGGAAAAGACTGTCCTGAAGCCCTGTGACCCATTTTCAGAAAGGTCTGAAAGAGCAACCTGCACATGATAAGTGGTTTGCACGGAAAGCAAAGAACCCATCTTTGGGGTGGGAAAACATACATCAGAAGGTATCCACCAAGCAGGACTCTGGGTATCCCATCGTTCAGGCCAAAACAGCTGGATTTTATCAGGCACATAGGTAAACCCTGAGGCAGAAGTCAAAAAAAGGCAGCTTGTTATTTCCAGTATCTGCTGGCAGTCTGGACTTGGATCTGTGACATCCTTCTGCTGTCCATCTCCACAACTCCTTGAATCACCCAAAGGAGGCTGGAAGGTGCCCCAGACTCCTGGGTCTCTCCCTCACACTGAGAGCTGACATCTGGCATGTCTGTGCTGTCTCTGGCTGGTGCTTGCTCACCAATGCCCATCAAGGTGATCTGGGCAAAAGAGACAAGTTTGGAAGTGGGTCTTTCAGGGTTTGTTTCTCCACACAGTTGACTCTAGGGTGGGGTGGCTGGATAATCCTTTGCTGCCCATGCAGTAATAGCTCCACTTCAGCCTTCTGTTTCCATGATGTGTCACTCAAGCAGTCACCAAAACTCACCTATTGATTTATTCCTCCTGTGTAGCTGAGTGTTTATGAACACATAGAGCTGTTTTACCTGTGAACTTGCATGAGAAGACAAAATACTCACCAACAACTGCTCCCAAGCCCAGCAGGGAGCCTTGCAGGCTGGTGCTGTGGATCCAATAGAGGAGCAACTGGGAGTGTTTCCCTCTTCCATGGGATCAGCTGCTCCTTGGCACATTCAGGGTTGTCCTTGGCACAGCCTTTGGAGACAAAGAGATGCTTATTGTCTCTGGTCTCTGAAAATCCAAGTCAGAACACCTGGAAAATTAGATATACCTCCAAACTATGAGAATGACACCAAATTGTATCAAAATCAGGAAAAAAGGAAAAGCCAATATATGATAACTTGTACCATGCATTAATGCAGTTTTAATGGTTTTGACATTTTTATAGAGTTAATAAATACAAAGCCGTGGATAAACAAAGTTCAGAATCTGTTCTTCAGCTGAGTTGAAGAAACATGTGTGGGAAATGGGAATCAGACCTAAAGCAATGAAAAGATTCTCGCTGGTTTAAGTGGTTACTGGAGTAAGACTACCTACTACTAAATGGTATTATCCTGGGGGGCTTGTGATGAGAAAAGTGCATTAAAGAACTTAAGGAATGTCTCTGATCAAGACTTGGATTTAAATTCATTTTAATTCACCAACACAACAACAGAGATGTGCATATGTGTACATGGGGTGTGCGTCCTCCTGTGCTCCTCCTTGGGCCTCCCTGTGATCTGAAAAATGCTTATTAGGCCTCTCTGTGATGAACAGCATCAGAGCTAAGCTCCACTTGGGATTATCAGAAACCCTGCCTGCTCCCAAGGACTAGTGCTGTCTAACAAGCTCCTGCTTTTCAATGAACAGCCTTGGAAACTTATTTTTCTTGCCTGAATAACAACCCAAGCAGAATAGCATTTTTGTTATCAAAATTGCAAAGAAAGTTACTGACCCAAATTGCAGCCAAGATGGAAAATTATTATGGCTAAAGTCCATTCTCTTGCTAGTACTTTAGATGCATAATCTAGGCCTGCAAATGAATTACTGTTGTGCTACAGTAAATTCTGTATGAATCTTTAGTTAAACTGTTTAACTTAAGCTATCACTTAAGTGATGCTTAGGGTAGCATACCTGCATTTTGTCATCAACATATCAGAATTCCCCTTGCGTTGGCAGACATGCCTACACACACACACACACACATGAATCTGTACGTAGGCACAGCAGTAGGTATCTGTTATTGCCAATGTGGGCTCAGGTTTCGTTTTGTCTGAGCAGCACCACCCTGTGACACACCTGTGAAACACTCTGTGGTGTCACACACATGTATATAAACACTGTGCTTGCCAAGAGGGGACACAGCTTCTGGGGTTTGCACTGGCCACATGAGCCACTGACCCCGACCCAAATCATTGTGTTTGCAGTTACTTCAGCATCACCCTGTTTCATTTCCACTTAATTGAAACACAAATCCAGCTGTCAATTGGCCCCCAGAGCACCAGTCCAGGGAGTTGCTGGGAACTGGGCTGAAGATGGGGTCATTTTAGTTGGTTTTGGAAAGACTGCTTCTGTCATTATGGGTACCCTGCTGGTGTATGAACTCCTGTTATTGTTAAAATCTCACCAGGGGTGAGAATAATCTGTCTTCCTTGCTGAGGCTGAGGACAAATACAGAAAGAAAGAAAGCTGTACGTGCCATCAATGAGGTAAGGCCACAGAGTTTTTGAAGTTTAAGGGCTGATGCCGTTTGAGACTCTAAGAAATAGATAGGAAAACTATCTGAAGCTATGGAAATACTGTTAGGCAGGCTTCTCACTAGACTCTCCATCTATTAAAAAAGAAGGTGTGTACACTCTCCTGCACATCTGTCTACTTGCAGTATGCCATCAACTCTCCATGAATAGTAAGTAATAGTGATAACAGTAAGTAATGCAAGAAAATAGCAGTGTGACAGAAAGGAGTCTGTGGGTGATGGCAGAGCAAAGGGCAAAGATCTGTGGGTTAAACCTAGCTGTGACAAGGTAATGAGTCTGTTTAGTTTCAATCTGAAATGCCTAATGTAATTTTCAGTTTCTTGGCATTTCTACTCTTTTCAAAACAATGCCAGCTCTTCTGTTTTATAGGCTTTTTGGCTTGACACCAGCAGCTAAGCAGGTGAAAATAAAGATGACTACTGCCGTACCCCCTGCTACCATTAACTCCCCAAAAGTCATGTTTTCTGTCACCGCTTCCAGGGGGCACTGTGAGACATAGTACAAATGCTCAAATATGGACATGAAGTGCTAGCATAGGCATGTAGTGTTAAATCCTTACAATTTGTGTGCTTTGGTTGTCCCAGAGTATCCTGCTGGACCCATCAGTTCAGAAGGACAGAGGTACTGCTGTAGGCCTATTGTCACATCTGGTCCTGTAGGTGGTTTGTCTATGCAAAGGTGTCTGAAGTGCCACCTGGGTCCTTGGCATTGCTGAGGTTTCCTTGCTCTGACACAGTTCCTGGGTTTTCATCATCATATGTCCTTGTGTGCGATGAATAGAGGAGATTCTGGGACAAGGAGAACACGCAGAACCTCACAGAGATACTAGGGTGTGGAAGTTGGTACACTTCCAATAGCACTGGCAGGGATATTTCACAACATTATTTCCACTTGCTAGCATGTTCTTGTGGCAGTGATGAGGATAGACACAGGTCCTCTTCCAAGGAGCTCACAATCTGTGAAAACAAGTGACAGATGGACAAAAAGCATGCCAATAGAGTTGCCAAGATGAATGAAGTGCCTTAGGAAATCCTCTGTTCCATGTTATTTATGCAAGTAATTTATTCAGAATTTTTATATTAATTCTTTTAGTTTTCATGCAGTGCTTAGTGTTTTATAGCTATCCTTAACAAGCTATCCTTGCATGCTGTCAAATGTGATCACCTACCTGTTACGAACTTGAAAGCTGGCAGAAAGGTTAAGCCTTCTCCAAGTCTCACGAGGAGACAATAAAAGATTTCCAGTAAGGTTAAAAAAAAACCACCTTCATTCCTCTCCAGCCTGCTTTCAGGATCCAAATGCGCACAGCTTTTTGCAGTAGCTGTTTCTATTTATCTTCTGATTTTACTTTCTTAAGTATAGAATTGAATCAGCTACTTAAACTACGTATACATTTCCTTTACAGACCAGAGTTACCAAATCGGATTCTGATCTTGTCTAGCTACAGGTGCCCAGGATCACTCCATGTCCTCTGAACATTGGTGGCCATTGTAAAAAATTTTGTCTGCTTGTTCTCTTCAGCATTCCACACCAGCCAGATGCTCCAGAGCTGGGATACTGGCTGTTCCTCAAAATAAGCCCTTTCCAAAGGGTTACCTTGGCGTGGTATAATTTTGTATGCAGCCTTGAACTCTTCCTGCACACTGCATGTCCCTGGTGCAGAGTCCACATTGTTCCTGTACCACACATAGCTACCACGCCCCCCCACTTTCTCCAACACCCAACCCTACCCCACTCCCTGTAGCCATTCCCTACCCTTGCCATGGTGAGGGTTCCTGCCTCTTCCTACCTGCCATTGTGTCCTCTCACTGCCCAGTCAACATCTGAGCCAAAAAAAAACCAACAAAAAACCCCCTAACCCAAAAACAATTTAAAGCAATGTGGGTCATACCGTGTTAATAGGATTGGTTTCTTTGGTTTGTGCAGAAGGGATGCTGATGGCTCATAGCCATCTCATGCAAAATTCCCAGTTCTCCATCTGCAGTTTCTAACCCAGCCCTTTTCCACCTGTGCAACCCTTCTGCTCTGGTCTCTTTATTCAGGCAATCTGAGTCTACTTAGAGAAATCCTGAAGGGAGGATACAGGACAAGAAGGGTATCAAACTACGTGAGTGTGTCCAGAGGAGGGTGACTATGAAGGTAAAAGATCTCAAGGGCCAGACTTATAAGGAGCAGCTGAGACCACTTTGCTTTTTCAGTTTGGAAAAGAGCAGCTTCAGGGGTGACCCCATTGTTTCGTCAAGGAGGGCAGCAGCTGGGGAAGTTCAGATTGGACATTAGGAAAAAGTTCTTCACTGAGAGTGTGGTTGGGCACTGAAACAGGCTCACCAGGGAGGTGGTCATGGCATTGAGCCTGGCCAAATTCAGGAAGCATCTGGGTGATATTCTAAGTCATATGATTTAGTTTTAGGTAGTCTTGGACGGAGAAAGGCACTGGATTTACTGATCCTTATCGGTCCCTTCCAACTCGAGATATTTTATGATTACATGATGACAAAGTACAAAACAACTACTAACTGAGATGCAGAGAATACGCAACTTTTGTAACAACGTTCTAGGTGAAACATTAATATGTTCCCTACCATGAGCAGATCTGAAATGCTCTATGAAAACCAAACTTGTTGGGTGCAGGAGTTTGGCCTGTCAGCTGGGAGAAAGGTTTCACTGGGAAAGGGAGGTTAATGTAGATGGTTGTATGTTTCAATGAAATTTGCCTTCCCCCCTCATCTTAAAGATATGTGAGACTGCCTCACAGGGATAAAGCAACCAATATGAAATCCACTCTCCCATTCCTGAGATCTGTGCAGTTTACTGCATCCCACGCTTTCCTGGTGCATGGTCTGCATACATGCTAGACTATTTGAAGCATCCCTATTGAAAGAAATAACCCTTGGAGAGAAGACCAAGTGGTAGGTGAAAATTTTACTTTGGTACAAGAACAAGGAGAAACTTGTCTTTACAACCACTCACTTGGAAAGTTCATCTTCTCTGAAATTCTGGTTTTTTTCAGCTGTTTTTCAAGGCTCACTCTGGAAAGTAGCAGGAGTTATGTGAGTCCTCAGTAGCAGAAACACCAGACTTTCTAAAGAGTGGTCCAGAGGAGTCAGAAAGCCTTGAACAATGTTTGTTTATGCTAATACAGTCTGTTTAAGGGTTTAAGTGAGGAGATTATGGATTGCCTTGTTCTAAATCACAGTGATAGTTGTTGCATGAGATGAGATGTCTCTTAATGAATGAAACGTCTTGGGAAGGTTTTGTGGCTGTCCTGCTACTCTATTGTCCTGTTATTCTTTCCACATTCAAAGTCAGGTAGTGATTTCCAGCACAGTTTGTTCTCCCAAAAGACAGAAGCAACGAAGGCACAATCTGGGTAATTTATACCAAGAATGGTTTCTCTATATTTACAGCCAAAAGAGAAGAAATCTGGATAACTTATGTGACAAAGATATGCACACTGTTATCTTCTTCAGCTTGCAGTGTTTTTGTGGCAAGAAACTTTCTGAAGCTGTACAATATTTCATGTTTATTTACAGTGAGGCATGTGCTGATTACTATAGACTTTTCAATTCAATCAACAGGAGTGCTAAAATTGTACTCAAGAAAAATGCCTTTTGCTGAAGCTTAATAGCATTTCTGTTAGGCAAAAATCGATACCAAACAAAGAAACTCTCAGTGTCAGCCTTATCTAAATTTGTTTGATCATGCTGTAACGTATATTTGAAAAGCACTTTCAAGTTGTACAAGGACAGTAAAGGTTAAGTATCAACAACAATGGGCAAATGCAGCTGGTAACGTCATAGATAGTTAACAATATTATATGGGTGTCATGCTCTTCCAAAGTCATTACTGCAGTTTTGTCTTCAAGACACTGTGGTAAATTTGTGAGAGGTTGACACAAAATGTCACCGAAAAGGAAAAAGAGAAATTAAAATTCCAAATGTGATGACGGAAGCTCTCGCTGACCGGTATTGTTTGTCCAAATCAATAGAAGAAAGCAAAGGATAAGTTTTTGCTGGCTTTAATTCCTACTAAATTAGTCACAGCCAAGGTTGCAGCTAGGAAAAAAGATTTTTAAAAGAAGTGCAAACACACTGAAATGAAAGGAAATGAGCAGATAGCAGCCTCAGAGAGAATGTTAGAGGGGCTACTGGCCATTTCAAAATAATCAGTCTTCTACCATATGGTAGAAATGGTAGATATGGACCAGCTTTTTCTGGACTCAATGAGGACACTCAAAGTCAAAGTGAAATTAGTTGCTTAACATGTCTAGCACCTCTGTCATTGCCTCGTCATAACATGAATGAGATGCTGTATGAATCTTTGATTCATACATGGTTTCAGATTAATTTTTACTCGGAGTGCTGCCTTCCACATTTCCACAATCCACAGCAAAACAGTCCTGAATAATGAGATTTGAAAGTAGGTCTGTATGGAATGATGAACCTATTTTGTCCCTCTATAAGAGTGGCTTCCCATGCAGAGGAGTGAAGGAATGCAGCAGAAACTTCTCCCAGATTGCTGGTCATCCTTCTCCTTGGGTTTTTATCATCCCCTGGGTCCCTGAAGTGGCTCCTGCTCCTACAGGCACCCTGTGGAAACACACCACACCTGATGCTTTGCAAACGGAAAACCCACAGCAAGCAGAATACACATGGACAGTACTGGATTTCCTGCAGATCTCCCTGATGCCTAAGCCTTTCTAGCCCTTCCCCAATGGTTAAACGCTTCCTACAACAGTTTGTTCTCTTACCACATTTAACTGTTGTCCACTTTCCCACCCACCATTTCCTGCCCACCTGGCCTCAAGTCTGGCAGCTGGTCACCAACACATCACAGTGAGGTTTGCTTCCTCCAGAACCTTGGCCATGGGAGCAAGCCCAATAGCTCACATGCAGGGGAAAGAGAACTCACAGTGGCTGGATGTCTCCTGTAGGCACTTGCTTCCTCATCTTATAGAGGTTTAGTGGAATACACTGTAGTGTGATGTAACATAGAACAACACAACACCTGTGCCACCAGTTTCAGTGCTGCTTACTGCTTCTGTGATTGTCTGTGTCCCAAAAGCACCACGAGGGGAAGTCCAGACCATGACCCTCCTGCCACTCTATGCTAAGTATGGGGAAGAACTAACTGCTTCAGCACAGGTGAGTTTGGTATCCAAGTTTTCTCCCCTTACTATTCCTGCCTTCGTTCCCCAAATGATAACTCTGGAGTCAGTCTTTGGCTAGTTCCCTTTCCGTTCCTTCATAGAGGTAGGGCAGGCTTAGTCCCCCTGCTTTCTCAAGCTGTCTCCTTTTGGTGGCTTCAGTTCAGCCGCAGAAGCTGATTCATATGCTTGCTTCCACCTCTGGCATCGTGTTAAGCCCACCCGAAACCTTAGCTTCATATTATGTCTCTGAGCTTTGTGAGGCATTTAAACATCATTACTTCTGCTTTTCCTGCCATTAATAATCAGATTTTTCTAATCAGTTTAGGATGAAGAATTATTTGCTTTATGTATCAAATAGGTTTAAAATGCTATAATCATAATAAGAAACCTAAACCTAGTGATTAAGGCAAATAAATTCCTTTGGTAGTTGTTTTTAATCTCACCAAGTCAAACCATAACACAGCTATCATGGGAAGGTACTTGCTAGTTAATGTGGAAATACTTCAGAAACAAACCTCATTCTCCATTAATACTTCATCTGACAACTTCTCAGTCTTCTCACATCATTTTCAGTGATCTATAAATGCACCAAGCTAAACAGGGTTGTTGTACACTCACCTCCAAGAGAATCCTATTATACCAAGCAGAATCCTGAAACAAGCCCAGACAGTACTTAGCACATCCCTGACCACTGAATGCTTGCAAACACTCGCTCTGTCATGAAAACTCTGTCATGAAAAACACTTGTGCCCAAACTGCAGAGGTATTTGCACAGAGTGGGAGTGTGCATCACCCATTTTCTTCTCCTGCCACACTCATCACAGCCACTTGTGAAGTAAATGGCTAATAATTTTTTCACACAGGTGGCCACCCCATGGCCAGTGAATAGGCTTTTGGAATGTATTATTCATATGCAGCCTCTGGCCAACATAGGACGGCTCTGTGAGTCTGTGGTAACTTTACTGTAATGTTCGTTTGTGTGTGATAGCTAAAAAACCCCTGTAAGCCTAAGTAGCTTAAAACCTTTGAGGTGCCAAGACCTTGTATAGTGGTTATTTATGTTGCTACCTACTTCTGTTTGTTTCTAATTTTAAAATGGTGACGTCCATGCATTTATGGTGTCTTCACACTATAATGAGTTGCCTTGACATTGTGTACTTTTATAATTATCCATAATAAGTCACCTTCTTAGATGTGAACTGACAGATTCTTTTGGTTCCTGAAGTTGTAGTGCAATATCACCCAAGTGCTTTAAGAATATTTCTTGAAATTAAGAGACTATTGTTCTGAAAAGAACAAAGCGCATTTCAAAATCAGATTGAAAAATAGGGACTGCACTTGCAGGACAATAATGGCATTTTTCCAAACTGAAAATACTTAGCTATTGTCAAAAAAGAAGATTTGCTCTGTCACGCGTACATGGCTCATTATAATCATGTCTTTTCAAAAGTGTTCTGTAAGAAGAACAGCAATATAGCAGTATATTGGCATTTTAGGTATCATTTTTTAATGGAAATTTCAGGAGACAAGGGCAAATTTCGGAAAAATAATTCAGAGGAGTGTAATATAGCTTGATTTTTTTTCTAAATCAACCACAGCATCAAAAGATACTGGTTTTTAAATTTTCAATGGTTTACAGAGTTGCGGTGCTGTCTAATGAACAATATGAAGGCATATAAGAGAGGATTTTGAAGGAGTATTTTGAAATTTTATTTATATAAAATCAAGAAAGGAAAGCCTAAGTAAGTTGCAAAAAATAAGTAAGTTAAAATAAATACCTGTAAGACCATTTTATTAAGCTTGTTGAACAACATGTGGCTAAAATGTTCCTTCCGATAGACCACTGTATTCCTGCAAAGAGCTTCTGCTTTAACTAATGTGTTAACTGCTAAATGTCTCTATGAGGTTCCTAGTGGTTCCTGAGGACTTGAAAATAAGACATGTCCTTGCTAAAAGCAAAATTGATCAATCTGTAAGGAAAACAATAGGAAGATTCCCGATGCTGTTTGCTCTCAGTAATCTTTTTCTCCTCTACCACTTTTTTAAGAGTTTAAGCAAGAGATTATAAAAGCTGTAATTAATTCTAAGTATGCCAGATATGTTCTGTTCAATAAAATACTAGCATAGGCTTATTTTTTTAACTGATCTGAAAAGCTAGCACATTTTATTGTTTTATTCAACATACCATGTCTGGTATTCCTAACTGCTGTGCTGGAATGACCGTATGACTGCCTCTGGATGGGCAGTTAGCTCTCTAAACTCTCAGGCCAACAAACCACTAATAAATCTCCTGTTATCTAACCATACTAAGTTCTACACGGCTCAAGATGATTGATATTAATCCTTCAAGACCTGTAAGATTCTTCTACCCATGTCAACAGATTATTTTTCATTTGCTCAATTCTGTCATCGCAGGACATGTAATCTTTTAATTTCAATTTGAGCTTTTTAGTTCAGAAACTCTCTTGCTCCAGTAAAACTATTTTTGCAGAAATAGAAGACTTTAGATTATCTATGCAAAGAGCCAAAAAAGCCATTTCAGACAAGTGATGGAAGTCAGTGAACTAGAGGGACCTAAGAATTCTTTAGAGAAACTCTCCAAAATCTGTCAGCTTGCTGTTCTAAATAACTTTCCTTTCTGTTAACAAATAAAGATAGCAAAACAGAACAACTGTTTCAACATAAAATTTATATTAATACAATATGATTCCCCCCCCCCCCTTCTCCCTCACCCACTCAAATCACAGTATGGCTTTTCATAGCAATTCTGTTAAAAAAAGGAACAAATTGGCAGCATGGGTGCTTGGGAACATACTGACCAGGCAGCAGGGTTCCTCTGGTAGCCTGTTTGCTGCCAGTGGGACAAGCGGTTCTGGCAGTTAACCCAAGAACAGAGCAGTGCAGCAAGACTTCAGAAAAAGGCTGGACCTGGGGTGACATCAATTTCACTCTCCACCTGAATCTACCTCTGAAGCATTTTGTATGGAGTCACGTCATTATGGCTCCATCTCTGTGGGAAAAATGGCCCAAAAAGAACCAAAAAACTGCAGCTGTGGCTCTCTGCAGTTAGTACTGTAGGCTGTATATGTAGCAGAAAAAAGGGAAACACTTCTATTACAGTTCAGGAAAGAGTGACTGAGACCCTGTGGAAATATTTTTTAAATGCTTTAGTCTTTCATAAGATGAATAATATAAAATAATTATTTGAAAGACTTAACAGAAAAGGTACTGATATTTTAAAACAGTAAAATAATAATATATTTTAAAGGTACCAGGTAAATTTTATTTCAATGAGTCTTCTTTGTGCCATCATGTGTATGTTTTGAAACAGTGATAAAATATAAAATGCAAAAGCTAAACCATCCCTGTTTCTGAGAGAAGAAACATAACTTTACAAAAGTAATTGTTTTTGAGGAATCCAAACTGTGGACAATAGATAACTACCATCTGTAATTATTAACCCAAAAGCCTTTGACAAAATCTCCAATAAGATCTATAATCTCCAATAATTATATTCTGGAAACTAACTGCACACAGGATCAGAGGTGTATGACTGTCCAGGATAAGAAATTAGCTAAGAGATTGCAAAGTTCCTGGATTGTTCTGAACATTGCAGAAGCCACTTTGTGGCACACTAGAATTGCTGTTGCCTAATGTATTTATCTATCTGGATAAAAATATATGAACAATAAGAAAACAGATTTTGCAGATAATACATAATTGTGTTGGTTAGGCAAAATCAAAAAAAAGCAGTGAAGCAACCCAGGGAGACCCAGTGGAGTTAGATGAGTAAATAAGAGATGGAGGTAAAAGAAGGCATTCTGAAAGAAGCAATCTGAAATAACATTCTAATGTCTTAAAATGGTAATGGAAAAAATAAAAAATAGTTTGATATGTAGTTTCAGATGCTGTTACTGCTTAGAAGAAATATCCTCATAAAATCAAACTGGAAAAATAGTTCTATCACTGTTCCCCAGTCCTGGGCATTAAGTTAATTTAATCAACAAGGAAGAGATGTATAGTTATTTATGAATGTTTCACTGAAAATATGCCTTCTGTACATATCAGGATTTACAGAGTATTCCTCATTTGAAATGCTGTAATCAGCTTTGATCATCCTTCTCAAAGTGATAATATGACAGGAATGTTATATGTCATCAAACAGAAAAGATTTCTTGGCTTAGGTTAAAAAAAAAGAAGTATAAAAAGCAGTAACTATGATTGTATGATGTACACTTTAAATTATCATTTTTCATAATAAAGAATAAGAAGAGATACAAACAGATCAAAAGGAACTATGTTTAATTTTTGAAGTTTGAGAGGGTACAGAACATTGTTAATTCTGTGAAGTTAATTGTTGATGGACAGGGCTGCAAGGAGGACCTGGGAAACTACAGGCCTGTCAGCCTGACCTCGGTGCCTGGCAGAGTTATGGAGCAGATCATCCTGTGTGCAATCACAC